>JAYXSF010000040.1:672597-1345194 GCA_037356135.1 Talaromyces sp. F31 | reverse complement strand
GCAATGGGGTTGGCAATACCCTTTCCTTCAATATCGGGGGCACTTCCGTGGCAAGGCTCACCAATAGCGAATCCATCACCAACATTGGCACTGGGCACGAGACCCAAGCTACCGACAAGCGCGGCGGCACCGTCGGACAAGATATCACCGTACAGATTAGGGGCAACAATGACATCATAGTAACCAGGTTGACGGAAGAGCTTGTAGACCATAGAATCCACGATTTGCTCCTCGATCTCGACAGTGCTATACTTTGAGTCTGCGAGGGCCTTGCGGGCAGTTTCACGGAAAAGGCCATCGGTCTGAGACAAGACATTCGATTTGTGGGTGATAGTAACCATGGGCTTGGACAAGTGCGAAGTTCCGGGAGACACCTGACGAATCTTCTGTCGTCGAAGAGCGATTTCGCCAGCCATGGTAGCGATGCGGGAAGAGGCGCGTTCCGAAATACGCTTGATAGCCTCGGCAACCTTGCCATTGGGGCCTTCGATTGTCTTTTCTTCCTTCACGTAAAGATCTTCAGTGTTTTCGCGGACGATGACGAGGTCGATAGGTGAACCGGTTGCGCTACCGCCGGCGGTGGTCTTGACCGGGCGGACATTGGCGTAGAGGTCGAGGCGCTTGCGGAGTGCGACGATGGGGGAGGAGTAGCCAGCAACTTTGGTGCTTGGGGAACTGTACAGTGTCAATTATTTACCTCGCGCGATCTTGGAAACTGCAAGGAGTTTTTTTTACCTGACTGCACCAAACAAAGCACCGTCGCACTCCTTCTTCAAGATATCGACCGTCTTGTCGGGTAGTGCACTGCCGGTCTGCTTGAAGGTATCGAAGCCAGCATCGAGGTCAACGAAAGTGAATTTCAGGCCCAATGAGGTGGGAAGAGATTCCAAAAGTCGTCGACCGGCCTATATGAAGCAAAAAGAAAGTCAGACTTTACCACCGTAGCCAATTGTTGTATTGTTCGACATGATGTGTGACACATACCGGAATGACCTCCCGTCCGATACCGTCCCCGGGAATGAGACCTGTAGAGAAGCCCTGTTAGCTTCAACAGTAAATGCAAGAAAGATTGGGGTGAATTGACCTATTCTAAGTGTTCTGGCAGCCATAGTTATGCCGTTATGCTCCCGTTGTGTACAATGCTAGAATTCAAATAGAAGTCCGTTCTCGGAGCTTGTCGCGATCACGGAATATTTGCCCGCACTTTTTTGGTCGGGTTATCGTATATCCGCTTGCCGAGTTAGTCTAGTAAACAAAGCAATGACATCCTTGCTGTGAAAAATGCCCTCTACCACATGGCAAAAAAAAAAGAAAAAAGATTATAGAGGAACTTGACATGCAAGGAAATCGTGATCAAGGCTTATAGGCGATATGTAACAATAAGAAAAACACAAAAAAGAAAATCCTCCCCAGCAGGGAGTCGAACCCTGTTCTAGCGCGGGTTGCTGCTATTGCAGTGACAAGCGCCAATCATGACCGGTAGACCACTGAGGATTGATGCAAATCGATCTTGAAATTGACATTATGAACATGAAGAAGTTACTTCACCAGTAATCTTTGTTTCTCCGCCGAGCAATCCATCATTAACCTCTGGGGATAAAATAAGTAAGGGTCATAAATTACTACCTAGTACAAAGTACGTAGTTGACTAGGACAATAATATGGTTGAAACTGAGTTTTTGACTTCAATAAACCCTATCGTTGCGCTTGAAACCCTATCAAATCCATGGCATCGGCTTTCGATTGAGCGTTATATATCTGTGTTGATACGTCGTCGTACTTCTGGCCAACCATGACATCCAGATGGACCCCGCCCTAAAATTATAACAACAAAATAGATTAAATGTCCAATCATGCTGACTTGCCAAAATCTCTAACTTAAGTTAATATTTGTCCATACACGTAAGTAGAACTGAACAATCAGATCCGACATGGATATGCTCCAGTCAGAGATGGCTGTGGAGTGAGGACGGATCTTGACAAAATCAAGTTTGTAGGCAGCCACATTGACCGAACGACCTACTATATATACAAGGAAAGAATATTCTGTACAGCCATAGTATTCAAGCATTTTTATAACAGCAGCAAAGCAAAAGTTGATAGACGAATAACAATGGGTTCGCGGCCTCGTATTCGAGACTTGGGCTACAACCCCGGAAGGTTCAAGACAGGGAAGACGAATTCACTACTCGATGTGGAGGGTATTTCCCAAGTCCAGTGCTTAGTTAATAGCGAAGGTACTAACTCCACTTCAGGAGTCACAGTTGGCCAAAAAACCATCCACGAAGGTCAAGATATACATACCGGGGTTACTGTGATCTTTCCCCGTGGGATTGAGAAAACACGCCTGCTGCCCTGCTATGCAGCAACTCATGATCTGAATGGAATGGGTGAAATGACGGGCACCCATGGCCTGACTGAATGGGGCTTTATTAGTGCAGTATGAAAATATTTCACCAAGCTTGGGAAATAGTTAGCTTACACCAGTCCGAACAGCCCATCGCTTTAACGAATACAGTCAGTGTGGGAAAAGTATATGACGCCCTCTTTCTATGGCAAATAGAACAAGGCGTCCTAGCAGGAGAGGACGAAGAACAAACCATGCGCCGGATTAGCATTCCCGTTGTGGCAGAGACATTCGACGGACTGCTCAACAACATCAGTGCATCAGTCGTTGACAAGAAGGCAGTCTACGACGCCATTGAGGCATCAAAAACTCAAAAAGAGATTTTAGAGGGAAATTACGGTGGAGGCACGGCAATGAGATGTCATGGTTACAAAGGAGGTACTGGAACTAGTTCCAGAATAGTTCCTGGGGTTGATAAGGATTATACGCTTGGTGTACTTGTGCAGGCAAATCATGGGCAGAAGGACGATCTTCGTATTGGAAATGTGCCGGTCGGAGAGTTCCTGGTTAGGGAAGAAGCTCGATCTCGAGCTGCGTCGAAGAAAGAGGAGACGCAATTTCCCAAGGGAGGGAAGGCAGCAGAAGGAAGTGAGTGGTTTGATTTTTTTTTTGTCATGATGCTAGGTCTGCGCTAATATGCATTAGGCATTATAATCGTTGTCATGTAAGTTGCAATGGTCGTCATTTCCATTAAAATGGAAAATATCTTGCTAATACCGCCCACAGCACCGACGCGCCATTACTTCCACACCAATTGCGTCGCATTGCGCAACACGCAGGAATGGGTGTCACGCAGGTAAGACTTTTGAACTCGTATGAAGACATTAGAATTTGACTGCTGATAGGTCGGCGGCCACGCTGCGGGACGAAACTTCTCCGGTGAAATATTTCTTGCTCTTTC
The DNA here is from genome assembly GCA_037356135.1 of Talaromyces sp. F31. Lineage (NCBI taxonomy): Eukaryota > Fungi > Ascomycota > Eurotiomycetes > Eurotiales > Trichocomaceae > Talaromyces > Talaromyces sp. F31. Next base: position 1,341,886 of record JAYXSF010000040.1, on the reverse strand, counting down.
CACGGGAACCTCTCCGAATGAGTTGGCTACATCATCAAGCGGATTCGATTACCTTCCTCCACTCGAAACACAGCAAGTAGAGACACTCAAAAACGAGGTTATTGACTCATTGTTCTATGCAACCTCCGAAGCGACGGAAGAGGCTATCTTGAACTCCATGTGCCGGGCAGAACCATTAAAAGGGTTCAAAGGACGTGCTCAGCCGGCACTGCCTGTCGATAGGGTGAAGGCATTGTTGGATAAGTATATGGTGAAGTTTGAGGATGCATGAATCCAATCCCAGTCTAGAACTCCGAGTGTGCACCGCCCAGAGGGCCATGCGAACGTATGAATGAGGGATTTATTTCTTCCATTGTCGATGCCGAATATCGAAATAGATGTGTCATTTGCCTCCAGACTTCTCCGAGTGTCCGATTCAACTCGACTAGTCCAATTAGTGCGGAGTGTCAGTAGTTGCTCAGTGCTCAGGTCCCCAAACTCGATACTTCTTACAACAGCCAATGTCCATCGTATATTTCAATGCAGTCAATTGAATAATTTTAATTTCCGCAGCTAGTGTATTTTTTTGATGAACAATAGACTAAAAGAGAACCAGTGCGATGGTAACGGTTCTCCAAGTGGGGAAGGTTGGAGATCAGCCGCGGAAGACCCCTGGATCACGGGAGTGGATTATCCGACTCTTAGTAAATAGTCTAGCCGCGATGCCCCTGGCGACGACATCCCTCTTTCATATTCCTCCATGTTTCAACTCAACGTGGACACGTCGTTCGTATCGGACTTTTTGCGTCTGGATCTCTCTCTTATCTATTCTCTCACGGATAGTATGTGACATACACATCAACCCTGTTCATCGTCATCTTTGCATTGTTTACTATCCATCCACGTATTCTACCCCTTCTTCGAGCCCCCCCGTCCGTGCGACGGTAGGAGGTTACCTTGCTAATCCAGACGAACACCAACCTCGCGTCGACGATATATTGTACGTCACATACAATGGCTGCTCTTCCAGCTTCTGGCGGCGTTCGGAGCCTTTTGGCCAAGTTCGAAAACTCAAACAATAACAGTAACAACAACCCCGACGTGTCTCCTTCCCGCGGCCGACCCTCCGCCGACTCGCAAGACAATGCTACCAATCGACCTTTGTCTAAAGTGCGAGCAAGCTTCGTCTCTGTCGAACGAAATGGCCAGGGCTCGCCTACACCCGGTGCACTACGAAGAACCGAAAGTTACAATACAGATGTGGACTCGAGTCAGAGATCGGCCACCGTGTCACCCACCGGACAACGCGAAACCGCCTCGGCCTCCCCATTCAGCCCGTCTCCTCATAAAATCCGTACCGCACTTGCTGCTTTCCAAGGCGATAAAGTCGAGAGTGTCACTGCAAAGCTTGCGTCACTCGCTGTGAAGGATAATATGCAGCCGCCAATTGTTACTGAGAAATCAGAGGCAAAACCAGAGACAGTATCGGAGACCAAACCCGAATTGCTAGAGTCTGCAACTATTGAGAAAGCAGCGACCAGGCAGACACCTCCTGCATCTACCAAGCAGGCGGCACCTTTGAAGGCAATCAAGAAGAGCGCATCTACGATGTCAATTGCAAAAGAATCGTCATTGAACAAGAACCCAGCTCAAAGTGCTGCTACAAAGGAAAAGAAGTCAGCTTTTCCTCCTACCCGATCAGCTACCACAACAACACGCCCCACAGCGCACTCGGATAAGCCTGCTAGCACCAGAACGACCGCTATCAGAAATTCAGCTCCCACTCCTCGCGCTGAGCGTTCCAGCACACCTTCCCATGAGGCTACCAGAAAGCCTGCTGTTCAGCCCTCGCCCAAGACGAAACCCAGTTCTAAGTCCCCTACTCGACCTGTGCGCCTTCCTGCGTCTCTCATCACACCTACGGCTGCCTCAGCTGCCAGGACTGGGACTTTGGCACGCTCTCAGAGCCACGTAAACCTACGGAGCTCACCCAAAGCAGAACCAGGCAAGACTCTTTCCCGAAAACCATCGACTCTGAGACCAGATACATCTCGACTAGCAAATCATACAATTCCTGATCGACCAAGATCTCGTGTGAGTACCACATCGTCCCGTGCCCCGGGAGAAGAGAGCTTCCTCGCCCGGATGATGCGACCTACTGCTAGCTCTGCGAGCAAAATGCACGACAAGGTTGAGCCGAGAAGCCCGCCGAGACTCGGAAAGCCCGTGAAGCTGAGCCCAAAGAAAGATATTCCCGCTAAGACGGGTGAAGACAAGAAGGAGAAACATGAAAAGTTGATTCAGGACTCCACACCTACGACACCAGAAGTCAAGACTGAGAGAGTAGCAACCGATCAGATGGCTGTCAAAGAAGATGTTCATGTGGAAAATGGTCATAAAGCCGAGAAATCGACAGGGCCAGCGGTGAAGGAGATCCAAAAGGAAGCTGAGGTACACGCTGCGGAGCCCTCTCCAGATTCAGTTGAGACAGCTCCAGCTGTTCAATCTGCAGCAGAACCACCTGCTGAGGCGGTTGTCGAAGAACCAAAAGAAGAAGAAGCTACTATAACCGAATCATTGGCTGAGCCAAGCATCAAGGAGGAGGCGACCGAAGATCTACTGACCGCATCTAGCCTATCCGAGGATCCAGATGCAATTGCTGAGAAGGGCATTGCCTCGGTTCCGGAAACAGTCCCTGAAGAAACCGAGACTGATGTCAAAGAAGCTGTCCCAGAAACCACAACAGAAACTGAAAAGCCTCCCGTCAACGCACAAGATGCCTTTTCTGAGCCCACCGCTGATGTCATTGTGCCTCAAGACGAGATTTCGGATAAGCCAGGGGATGTCCCTGAAGTCCATGATGCTGAAACTCCAGAATCAGTGCAAGCCATTGAAGAGTCGGTGCCGGCCGCTCCAGAGGGAACACATGCTGAAGCTGCCGAGAAGGTAGAAGAGTCAGCGCAGAGCACTGTAGCTGAAGAGCCTCTTGAACTCGCTGCCAAGAAGGCAGATGAAACGATTGAGCCGAAAGTTGAGGGTGACAACTGATAAAAAAATTCCTCATACTTCTCTGTTTCCCCGAACAGCTCGGACCGTATCACACCAACTATCTTCTACATCTTACTCATCTCTTCCACCACAACTAGGGGCTTTGTTTTTTTTGCTATCCATTTTCCTGTTTATCTTGTTCCGGTGTTCTTTGTGGGAAGCACGATTTGTATAATTCATTATCTTTTGAAACTTTCACCCTAGAAATTTTTCACTTTGCATCGATACTCCTGTCCAGCGGTTCTGTTCTGTTTGTGGCTCGAAAATTCTTTCTGTTTCATCAACCCTGTTACATTAGCAACTTCTCATCAACCAATTTGCATACCTCTTCCATTGCTTGTATTTTGGATTCATTTCGATTCTTGTACTTAAATTCGTCTTCATATCATCGGTTTCTTATCCGACTTCGTGCTGTTTGTGATCCGTGTCTTTCAGCTAATTCTCAAGCTCATTCCCCATTCAGTCTTCTGCTCCGAGGTTCGTCTTTTTTTTGAGGGTGGCTGAGATTGTTTTACCCTACATGGCTGGTTTTTAGCATTGTCCTAACAGTAGCTAGCGTCTTACTATAGAGAAAGACTTCTTGAATACTTTCCTGCCGACCCAATGCTATGATCTTGATTCCTCAGTTGGAGGTTCGATGTTTAGATGGTTGACCGAGGTACTCTACTTAAATGGGCAAATATTATGTACCCGTATTTATATAATGGGCTTCTGACATCCCTATTTTATGTCATAGTGTCCATTTCTATTTGGATACATATCTCTTCTACCTCGGCAACCTCCGACATAGCAGTTGGCGTTCAAATAGGAACTTCCAATACCATCTCACGATCTGCCGCTCTCCTCTGTGGAATCAAAGGTACGAGGTTCAAAGCATCTTCCAGAACCTTTTCGACGGATTTTCTGAGGTGTTTATCCATCTCTGCAAAGACGGATCTTGGGCTATCCCCTCCGACCAGCTGTACTCGTGTACTTTACGTGACTCTCAAGCCGTTCAAAGGTAGATTTCAGTTTCTCCAATGTCCCTATTATCTTCTCCTTTCACTCCGAGATCCGGTCGCTTAATCTTCGATTGTTCATTTGTTGGACCACGGTTGGATCTTCACCGAGCAGACAGGCGTAAAATGTCTTGATAAAACGCTTATACTCGTCGTATTTGACGATTTTTACTCTTTTGCCTCCCCATACATGTATTTACCTCAGTTTTTACCTCAGTTTTTCATCGCATTCTAGTAGGAGACTTAACGCCGTGTAAGTCTGGATGGTCGAAATCACCCCGGGAGGCATGTTCGCACAAGGGGCTACGAGGTCGTGAACTGTGGCTTCGAATTGCTGGATATTTTCGCGAATTCGTTTGTATAATAGCATCGCTCCTCTTTCCCCCAGCCTCAACCAGTCACGCAACCAGATCGCAGATTCCAATTCCTCTTTCAACCCGTCATAGTACTCAATGAGTTCGGAAAGACTGTACTCAACCCTGATCAAAGATTCGACCACCCTGTCAATGAGTTTGATGATTGTCAACATTTGTGATTGCAACTGGCTTATACCCTTGGACAATCATAGTGACTCTTGTCCGATCCGAGTTCATTAGTATCTGAGGAAACCTTGTATCAAGGATTTCCCTTAAACGTTTGGCGGAATCCATAAAAGTGGCTTCCTCGTCGATAGTTATGCCATTCTCTTGCCTCAAGGTTTTGAAGAAATTCTCACAGCACTGTAAACGTACCACTTGTGTATACTTGCTGAAATATACAGAATCGCTCATTGTGTATGAGTGGAAGTTGCCGTTAAAATTTGTTGGTTTAGATGGCTCTGTCGAAGATTGATTATGTTTCTAGCAGACGTGCTTGGGTAGAGGAAAGGTGGTCTTTTAAAAGGGCTGCTGGAAGAAGGGGAGTCTTTCAATTAATGAACTCATTGAGATTATGAGTCATTCACAGACAAGTCATACTTTGATATGAGATGTATTCGATTAAAGAGATTAGACAATTACAGAAGACTCATGAAGTCCGAAGGCAAGGTACTTTAGATGTTCGAATGACTAACCACTGATTTCAACAATGCCTTCAAGATTCGAAATCCATAATGAACTTCTAGATGTCATATACAGAATCGCCAGGTCAGTTAATTATGTTACTTTGAGTCTAACTAACAAGCAGTATCAAGACCGATGTGGTGCTGTTCTAAGCTCTGGCTCGACATTTAGCCACATAGATGTGCCTTTCAAAGAGAAAAGTATTTTCAGCTCTTGTATCTCCCCTAAATTCTATCTCTGGTGACGTTCTCTCGTATAATCGCTTGTACCACTCCCCTTTATCATAGTGTTTATCGAGCTCGACTTTCGCCAGATGACTCGAATCACTTTACTTCAAATTCATTTTCACTGTATAAAAGCATCTGGACATCGGACTCAAGAGTTTCGATACGGATTCGGATCTCAGTGTCTTTATCTTTCAGATCATTATTTCCATCTAACACCTTTTTCCACCCATTCTCCTTTGTTGATTCTTCCAAGTGAGCTTGGTCTAGCTGTCCCTTGAGGTTTCTCAAGGTCTCTGCCGGACTTCGAAGCGTAATGATGATCCTTAGCTTAAGTTTATCATCGTCAAGGTCTTCGAATTCGAATCGTGGATCTTTCAATCGTTGGAAAAGATCGGTGGTCCGCCGTCCATAAGCGAGCCCACTATCTTTGAATATCGTAGGATAACCTTCATTCAAAATATTATGAGCGCTGAAATAAGCGGTGAAAGCCTCGAACACTGCCGCACTTAAATCGAATCGTGTCCCAAGAGTGTCCATCGGGAGAGTTTCAGACTATCGTTCGGATCTTGGGTCCTTTATCAATGCAATTAAAGATTCTAAAGGTTGATGGCATGTGAAGCATATGGGGAACAGACAGAGCATTTGTACTCTTAAATTTTGCTGTTGGAGTCATTGGAAACATGAAGAGTCATGCATGTATCATACCCAGTAGTGATCAGACTGATATTAAAGGCTAGACGAACATTACCCCTTGAAAAAAAAAAGATGAAAGATGACACCGAGGCCCTATCCCAGCATTTTGGAATCATGAGTGGTGTAGAATGCTACCAAGTTTATGTCTACTGGGAGGTTAGGAAAAATGTGTTGGATATAAGACCCAGTGTCAATATACCTCGGTTACCTGTAAAACAAACATGAATTATTCTACGAATAGATGCTGAATACAATACCCCAATTATCCTTTTCGATATCTGCGATTAGCTATCATCTATATCTCCATGCTTAGTGTTGTTTCTCCTCCATTCTCCCAGTTTCATCGACTTCTGGCCATTACTATCCACCCAAGTATGATTTCAATTCTATGTTCAAGCTTGTCGTAAAATTTGATTGGAAGTATTAAGTACTGGCGAGTATTTAAGAGATTCGCTTCTGCTTCATTATTCCATGATACGATGGACATACCAGCTGACTGCTTCGGCACTTGATGCATTGTGGACCATAGGATTAAATATCATAGTAATGAAAGAAGAAAAGTTGTAAATGACGAATCATGCGATAAGTTTTTTGGGCCTCAAGGTTCTCTTGTAATCTCAACATGCTAGCCCCTTTTCTAGGCAATAGGCCACATTGATTGTTTCACAGAAAGGCATATATTCGCCATGGGACTCGTGAAGGATATTCAAAAAAGGAGAATAAAATTTGAAAACAGCGACAAACACATCTACAAGGAGCTCTATCTGCAGAGCTTGTGCTTCTCTAATGTTGAATTTGGATGGCGGACATCATTGGAGTTATTCACACTGGCCACAGCACCAAAGAGCGATGATGATTTGTCCAAGGGAATTACAATCATCCTAGTTAGTGCTTTCTGCCGAGAAAAACTGATTCTTACATATATCGATGCTAGCTGTGTACGTACGGCGCCAGGATAGAGGTAACGACGGATTTCCTAAGGGCAATGTTGTTCGTTGTCTCCTGGCAGTAACTGGTAAATGAAAATATAAAAACAAAACAGAAATCCTGGGATCCTCCAATTGTGGTTCAAAAATCAAACGAAACTTCAAAAAGCAGAAATTGGCGAGTCCTTTCATTATTGGCATCATTATCCTCCTCATAACATAAGGTCGGGGCGACATGAGTATCCTTCCATGTCGGTTTGGAGAAGATTGGTCTGACTGAGTTGCAAGTCGAATCATCAACATTGAAATTGGGTCATGTCTGTATGCATGCATGTTTCTGTCCTCCTTCAATATCTGGATCTGTTGTTCTGGTCTGTTGGATGGTTGACGAATGATTCATGCAGATAATTATGCTGCACTGATATATTGTCCGACGTCATTTCACCGGCTTTGGTCGAAATGACCGACCGTTCCTTCTTCATTTTCCTCATGGAGTTTTCGCATGTTCAATGATAAAACAACAGCACGAGACAATAAAAGAAAGGTATCAAATCGGCAGCAGGTAAAGCAAGTTTACAAGATTCAGAAACATGATAACAGTCTCTTGGTAGAAGTAAAAGGTTCCAATGTCTGAAATGTCCCAGAAAGTTGAAACAATCGAGACGGTTCCTTTTCAGGTTCAAGATGCAAATTTCACACGACGGTTCTGTCGTTCCTTAATCCTTCGTTCGGTTTCCTGGTAAAGACGGTCCAAATATTCCATGGCAGTGGCATCCTTGAGGATCTTAGCAACCTGGGTTCCAGCGGAAATAAGTTGCAATACATTCCGGTCATCCTTTACTGGCCTGGACTGATGCTTTGCGGCATGACGCATCTCCAAGGAATTTTCCAAAACGGTGACAAGCTGTTTAATCTGGCCATTATGAAGTACCCGGGCGGGGATCCGGCGTTTTGTGGCCAATCTTTTCAACAAATAAACCCATTCGGTCCATTCGCGGTCTGCTGGTACCCTCACCTGTCTTTTATCCGGTTCAATGGGGATTGGGAACTGGTATTTGGCGACAAAGTCAAACGCACACTGAGAGAGGCGATCATTAACCTCACACAGAATACGGTCTTGCTCTGAGACATCGAGGTTAGTAGGGAGCTGGGGCAGCTCCCGTTCCTGAGCCGCAATGGTCTTTGGTGATGGCGGCTCAAGAAGTTGGTGCGGTCCATCGAATTCATCGCGGTTGGATGGGCGTCTTTGTGAATGATACTTTACACTACCTGCCTTGCTGGACTTGTCGCTGTGACGAGACCGGCTGGTCTCTATTAAGTACTCGCGGGTATCATAGGATCGAGGAGAGTCGACATCGTGCATGTACTCATCTGGAGAAATCCTAGATGGATCCCATTCGGAATGCACTAAGACATGGTGGGCTGGTCGTCCCATAGGGGCCTGAGCGACAGAAGCGCTAGAATAGCGTCTATGCCTTGACGAATTGGCTGGCTGTGCATAGTAGGTCTGATAATCCATTGGAGTACCCTGCGCTATGGGTCGGTTGTTGGCGTCCATATCTGTAAAGGTTCGCGAATTTGGAAAACCACGACTTCCACTAAAAGAAAATAAATACTCAGTCGGTTGCTCATTACCAAGGAGCTCAAAGGTATGGTTATCACCTTTGTTGGTAGATCACAGGAGCAGGAGTCCCGCCCCCAAAGTATGAAGATTGCGAAGACGAAGATGAAGTTCTATAGAATTCTGCATTAGTTGACACAAAATCCAAAATATGAGCACTATGAATTTACCCATGTCGAGAGAACCCATCCATTGCTGGAGTGGGAGGAAAATAAGGGTCAACCATGGACGCTGCTGCTCCTGGAAGAGAGTGAAAACCCATTGAGAGTGGCATAGCTCGAGGTGTGACGACTGGAGGCATGAGAGAAGTCAAAGGGATAAGGCGAGAAAAAATAGCTGAAAAGTTCCAGAAAATCCGTCTATATGTAGCAAGAACGAATACCTGGTAACACAGAGGTGGAAACAGACGTATGGTTTATCGAACAGTCCACGAGAAATAAGAGCAGCGCAAGGTAGCTACTGTTAAACCGAATTCAATAAGTGAAGGCTCGTGCTTAGAATCAAATCAAGATATATAGTCCGCCATCAGTCTTTAAATAAGTGGTTGCGAATAAGTCAATTCCATAGTGTTTGTGTTTTGAATTATCTGTCCGTTCCTGGTGCATAGACCCCTTACCACTGACTAGCCGATTTCACCATCAGTAATGATGCACAATGATTTCTCGTTTACAGTACATCTATGTCTGGTGGCGAATTGGGGCAGTGATCGTTATCCCCTTCGAGGAGTTGAGCGGGCCGCAACCCACATGAATACTTAGGGTAGGGCACATATATTCGAGGATTCTTTGCTGTCCAACGTCCTCACACTCTGTTTTTCACCGCCATCCTGGGACAAAGAGGGGAGGGGAAAGGGGTCCTCTGATGGCATGATAATGTATCAAAGGGGCTAAGTGGAGTGTAAAGTCCACAAGTAGATGGATTCATGGCGGATCCTCTGCCCCGGAAGGGCGTTTCTATCAGGGATGAACCTAGTTGTGGAAAAAGGTAGTTCCCGGTAGTTGCCCCAGTTTGGCGGCCGGGATTGCCTTTGCTGATTACTGGCGGATAAGGCAGGAACTGTGTTTGGCGAGGGTTTTAATTAACAGATCTAAGGTTTCTTAGAACGATCAAAGTCGGTCGTGGGTTTGGGCAGCAATTGGACCGGGATCGATGGAAAGAGTTAGAACAGGTGCTACCACCATGTCCGATCCTCATCGGTGGTCAGTGGCAACAATTGCCAACACTTCATTCTGTATGGTTAGTTGAGAAGAAGGCGTTGATGATATGAACTTAGAATTATATATACTGTCACTGGGTCATGGGTTGACGAACATGGATAGACGGTAGGGCTAATCGATTGTTGCCAGAGAAGGTAGCACAAGGCCAGTCGTAATCTATATTATCTTCATTGGCTGGATTTAAATTAGCAATTGGCCAATTGTTAGATGCGATTATGAGATCGCGTCCACTACCTTACCGATTAGTGTCTAGTACTGGCAATCCATCGGTCTACTACATACTACGTAGTAGTAGATGTCCCAATACCACTCCGGGGCATAAACAAGCCACACACGCAATTATTATATTAGGTCTCAGCCATTCCATCCACAGTCAATTTCTTGTTATTAAATCTACTTTAGTGAAAGGTTTGTACTTGAACAGAATCGAGAAGGGATCGACGTTTCAATATGAGACTGGGAGCAAGAGAGGAGGTATTTATCATGGAATCGGGTAGGAGCCAACACCATGGTGTTTCCTGCACATGTACCGAAGCTGTAGCACATACATCTCGAGCTTCTGAGTGGATCGTGGAGTACACTAGTGCCATTGATAGCTTTAATGTTCAAAATTGGACATCGAATCGAGCGTTGGATTAATCGACCATTGGGCATCGGGCATAAGTGCGTGTCGTGCAACGTGGCGTGCCCAATCCCCAATCCCTTCCAGTCTGGCCTGTACACAACATTTACTCTGGAAGTCCCTTTCCCTCGTTACAATTATGGATGGACTAATATTGTAATTAGCGGAATTCTCGGGGATTTATGTTTATGCATTGGGTTCAATTTTCATTCGATTGTCTCTTTGCTGCGGACGTCAGCGGCGAGTACGCCCCCATTCAGCCCAACCCGAAGGCCGAAAGAAAGTATGACCGTGCTTGCCCTAACATCCCTGCCCTGCCGCGTTGGGAAATATTCGTTGCATCTGACTCTCTTTCACGGGCAGTAAAAGAGAACCCTAATGGAACAGAATTGATAGAGCTATGAGAATATTCTCTTATTCTTGCCACACATTTACGCTCCCCGTTTCTGGGTTGTTTACCAATCAATCGTGAGAGAAACCTGATCGATCAACAGGCCATTGTACTGATAACCACATATAAACCCCTTGCTTGCAATTGTTTGTCACTTGTAACCAAAACATCCGTTTAAAGAGCCTAACTCATCAAGTGAAAAGTGTTTCGCATAGTAGTAAGTAAACTTTAAAACATATCGAGTCATTGCACTTTCATTAAACCGCCACGTACACTGCAACTGGACAGTTCCTAGAAGTACCTCACTATACGCTACCTAGGTAGGTTGGGCAATAGGTTCGTGCTACAACAGACTCATCAAAGATTGGTAATCACGTAACAAAGACGTGCAAGATATACAGACTCCCAAGAGAAATCAATACCGAATAAGTGACCATCAGTTGGCTGATAGGAAAGGATCTACTAATCCTATTCACAATCGCTTCTTAGTGTCTAAACCCGGGCTATTACGAAAGCCTGGGGCGTCGGGTAGCTTGATGCCTAGTCGACGAGCATAATCCTGGAAAGAGCGGCAAGGGAAAATATCGTCAGACTTCATCCAGACTTAGATAAGATCATAAGACAAAAATGCAGTCAAAAGCCATCTTAATCTCTTGTCATTGCGCTCGCAGAAAGAGTTACGTACCTCACAGCTAAGCCTAATGCCCTCCTCAAGACCCAGCCTAGCTTCATAGCCAAGTATACGCCGTGCCTTCTCGCCACTTGCATATCTCATATGACATGCATCGTGAACACTGCCCCTACTAAGCGTTGTAGGTGTCCCGGTAAGCCAAGTATAATACTCAGCTACCAAGCCAGCTACCCAAGCAAGCGACTCGGGGATATGCACCGTAAAAGGGGGTATGTGTCCAAAATTCCTCCATATCGTCAGGCAGAAATCTCGAAAAGTGATGGGCTCATTATTCTGAATGAAAAAAGCTTCTCCGGCCGCTGTTCTTTGTGTTGAAACCAGGTTTTCAGCCGCTAGGACATGCGCATCTGCGACGTTTTGAACTAGAGTCACGTCCCAGTAGTTTAGCCCGCTACCGATTACCCACGAAGTCTCTCCTTTGGCGATACATGCGTGGATTGCTGGGAGGAGTTGGTAGTCTCCGGGGCCTGTTAGGACAGATGGCCTGAGTGCACAGGTCGCCATCTCGGCGCAAGAGGCTTGGAGAACTAGTGCTTCTGCAGCTGCCTAAACAAAACCGGTAGCTCTTAAATCAGCTCACCATATTCGAACTAGTTCTTTTCATGAATTTGGATATACAAACCTTTGATTCGCCATAAATCAGTGAATTTTGCGAGGTGGGCCACTCTTCGGTAACATTCCTGTATGGTAGGCGCATGTCATCTATAAGCACGCAACAACTACTTGTAAATACGAATGCCTTGACTCCCAATCTCTTCGAGACGTCGAGCATAATCCTTGTGCCTTCGACATTGAGCTTCCATACCGCGCTTTGCATCCGCCGACCAAACCGCTCTGCTAATACAGGTACAATGCCGGCTGTGTGAATCACGATAGCAGGTCGGATCTGGCGCATAGCTTCCTCGACTTGTGCCGTGCTAGTGATATCCACTCTATAGAACATGGCCTGAGATGGGACTTGATGATTGGGGCCAGGTGCGTTTATGTCTAAGAGGGAGATTCTGCATTCCGGGTGTTTTTCTGAGATGGCTCTGGCGATCGCTGCGCCAACGAAGCCGCAGCCGCCTGTGATGAGAACATTTTGAAGTGTCATGAGGCTTCACGTAAAAGTTGGCTTTGACGTATCAAATGATAGGTGTGTTACCTTCCACGATCAAAGCTAGCAAATTTTGGACAAGAGGTCGAGTTGTGTTACAGACGTTCTGCGGAGTCCGAACGGACGGACTTCTGGGGGAGGATTTCTACCAATAGAATGCCTGCGGACGGATGGACAATTTGACAGCTTCTACTAATAAAAACCAGGCAGATCGATAGTGTTATATCTTCAAATCTGTATTCCTTCTCTTTCTGTACGCTATTCGCACATTCGACCACCCTCATTCCGGTCGGCAATGGCGGGTTCCTCCGAGGACAGGGGAGATCGGCCCAAAATCAACACTTGGCCTGCTTGTATCAGTGATTTATTACAGGTTGACCCCAGGCTGAAATCGAAGCAGACAGTCTATCATTATTATTATATCCAACGTCTTGATGATAAGAGTGGCAGAATAAGATACAGATGTTAACACAGACTCAGTATGATATCTTACGGACCAAAAAAACTCTCTTAGGTATGATAGGAGTTATCTGGATCTGAGCTTATAACCCAAAAGCTCACCCACATCATAGCCCTAACTCTATTGTATAAGCCACACATTGTGCTGGTGGGAAGTTTTATCATAAACTTCGTTATGCTACATATTCGATTTTTACCATCTCATACTCGACGGCTCTAAGAGGTTGAACAAATCTGGAAATATAATACTAGAAGGATCCTATAATGTGAATGTGAGTGAGCAGTTTACCTAGTCATACAGTAGTTGAAAGACACATACCCAGTCGTCAATAGAAAAGAACGCGGAAAGATCAGGCATGTCACCAGGATCAACTGCTAGTTCGCCCGCAAATTCCGATCGTTGTTGGTTCGAAGCGTGTCTACTCAGATAGGAATGATACTTCCTCAGTGTCGCGGTTATATCCTCGATAATAGTCTGCCGAATCGGGAAACCACAATCAATAGCACGAACCAACGAGAGAGCTCCCACGAGAAAAATGTAGCGTTTGAGCGAAACCCTTCCAGAAACAATTATTTGTTCTAGATGATCTTTTATGCGTTCCAAGCATCGAATTAGTGGTGCCCTGTTGGCTTTATTCATTTCACCGAGAGGGTCAACTGCTGTTGTCATCGGTAATCCTGAGAATCGAATCGAATTCTCTTCTTCAACTTGCATTACTAGCTCAAGGCCCAATACCGCGATGACATCCATGCAAAATGGTCCCTTGAATGCCCCGGAGCCCACGCGAGCAAGCCGCCATAGGTAATCGCTCATCTCAATTGACGGATCCGTGACGTCGCAGTGAGACGCGATGATTAGACAAGATTCAACGCAAATCTTACGCGCAAGGTAGTATCGAGGATCCTTGCGGGCCTCGATCATAAATGGGCGGTAGAGAAAGACCAAATACCGATGGAGGTACATATCTAAGAACCTGCGATAAAACTCCATTTGGCCACTCTTCCGTGCCTGTGGTACGGTGATATTTTTTTGGAAAAACGCCGATATTTCGCGGCAAGCAGTACGCAATTCCTGCCCTAGCCTCATGGCTTTGTCAAATGTGAGATTCTTGCGCAGTGGATCATTCAGTAAGCGGGCTATTTCAAGCCTCGTACTGATTGATTTGCTTAGCATTATCTGAATTGATGAGTCGGTAAATACGTGGTCATCTTTAGGACGTGTGTTCTCCTTGCTCTCTGGAAAGATATCCTGGTCATTGATATTGCTTGGAATACGGCTGTCGAATTCATCTAGTGAAAGAGGTAGCGAGACGCCGGAATCCAACAAGGCTTGAACACTTAATTCAATGATAGTTGTCCATAGACGACTCCTCATCTCCGCTTGAAAGGGCGTCAATGAAGAAAACAGCATGTGATCGCGGTGTAAACCCATCATCATGCCCATCTGCAATAGAGATGCTGTCGATATCCAAGTAGGGGTACTAGCAGGCCCAGTCAAACGAGCTAATATCAATAGACACCCAATCTGGAGTCCATCGTTGGTGAAACTGGCGTGATTCGATGGGCCGGCCAGCCACAACTGTGCGGCGTACACCCATTTCTGCACGGTGTTCTCGTAAGAGACCCAGTCATCCTGGAACGAATGAAAAGCCGAACCGATGGCGAATATCAATGCCATTTTCACCTTGAAATGTTTTGAAGCTGATTGAGGTACCCTCCAAAAGTTTTCATACTCGGTCTTGAAGGATGGTACGTGCAATATGCGGTATATAGGTTCGAATGTCTTCAGATAACATTGAACAAGCTCATCACAAGTAGACTTATGAGGAAAGGTGCTGGATATATCCGAGGGTAAAGGAAGGTCGTCATCGAAATTGTTTTTCTTATACAATTTCCTAAGACCGATACACTCCTTCAGAAGATTAACCAGTTCGGCTTTATCGCTAAATCGATCTGCGAGCGACATATCAGATGCGACCAACTCCCCAAGGACTTGAAACTGCTGGTTATCAGCACTGGAGTTTCTAGGGCTAAATCATGAAGTAGATATTACCTGTTCCGCGGTGTGAATCCAATTGTTGGGGCCGAAAATTTTGGTCTTATCCCATTCATTTCGCAGGTGCGATTTCGGAGTCTTGATCGGCTGAACTTCGGTTCTGTTATCTTCTACAGGCGGCCCGGATGGCCCTGTATTTCTGGTAGTATGTATACTGTTTGATACAGCTTCTCTCAACTGTTGAACTTGTTCTTGAAGATCCTCAATCAACCTTTGGCTGTGTGCTGCTGCTCCAGGCTGAACAGAGACAACAGTGGCATCTCCGGCTCTTCTATTAATGGCTGATGACGACAGAGGCATCTCTTGAACACCTGGTCTCCTTGTTCGATGCTGTAGGATTGAGATGTTCTCGCTCGATGCATGTCCATTTGGCATGTTCCGCCTCTCGTAGGAGCATTCTAACGAGTTTTTGGATCGCAAACAAGGAGCGCATGGGTACGCTCGGTCGCAACGAACTTTGCGCTGACGACATTGAACACATGCCTGCGCAGTACGGTTACGCTTGTGTTTTATCGTGCCATTTGGTCGTGCTGGGGGCTCCATGTCATTCATAAAAGTAAAATCATGAAGGTTTGTTGGCCGTCGTTCAGGCAAGTGTGCTCGAGAGGTCATCGATTAGCTCAATCACGGTAGCCTCGAGCAGAATAATATAAGATATGTAATCATCACATTATATGTCACCTGCCTGATGAAGTCATTGAACATGGTTGATGAAGCTGATGAAGAATAGCGGAGAAGCGTCAGATCGATCGTATAGATAAATTGTGGGGCTGTGCTTAACCCTGGTAACCCTAGCCGACCTGGACCATTTTTCCGAGCACATGTCCGCTGTCATATATCCACCCTGGTCGATAACAAAGCTATCGCTTATTGACCTCAATAATTCGCCACATCGATCCTTAGTTTCTTCAACGCAACCCATCAATACTAAGAAAAGTACCAACGAATATGACAACAGCAGTAGTGTTCGGCAGCACAGGAGCTGTCGGCTCTCAAATACTCGCAACTCTTCTCGCCACCGATGGCTTCTCATCCGTCAAGACCATCTCAAGAAGACTTCCATCCGCGCAGTCCCCCAAGTTGGAAGCGCTCCTTGAAAGCGATAGCGCAAAATGGGGCGCTATGATTTCTTCCTTGTCGCCCAAGCCATCAGTAGTCTTCAATGCAGTCGGTACCACCAGAGCAGAAGCCGGCGGTATTCAGAATCAGTGGAAAATTGACCATGACTTGTGCATTGAGAATGCCCGAGCAGCTAAAGAAGCGGGCGTAAAGACATATGTTTTTGTCTCTAGCGCGGGTACTAGAAAGTTCTTTTCAAGCCAGGTGCCTTATTCCAAAATGAAGATTGGCGTGGAGGATGCCATCAAAGAGCTTGATTTCGAACAAGCCATCATATTGAGGCCGGGTATGATTATTGGCCGGGAAAAGTCCAAGGCTCCGATTTTTGAGAAGATTGTGCAGAATCTTCACAAGATAAGTCAGGGTATTCAAGATAGCTTGGGTATGATCTACGATGCTTGTGACATGAATGGTCTGGGGATTGGATAACTAACTATGATAATGTAGGCCAGGATCAAACCGTCATCGGCAGAGCTGCGGTAGCAGCTGCTCGTATCACAGAAGAGGGCAAGGCGCCTGCAAAATATTGGACTGTGGAGATGGATGAAATTGTCAAGCTGGGCAGAGATGAGTGGAAGGAATAAATCACACGACTCGCTACAAGGTCCATGGTCGTCTATTGAATATATATCAATTTTACCCACGTACTCCAATAACAACCTAGACAGATCTCCACGCTGATGGTTGGCTCTAATATTTGTTTCTTGAATCCTAACACGGTTAAAAAATATCTAGAATATTTTCAATGCATCTTCAATAGCAGGTCTTGTCTTGTCCGATAGTATGTGCATTTAATTTCGTGTCTCGGTGTATTACAACTTCCAGGTTCAGATCGAAGTAACGGGGACATAGCAATCAAGCAAATGGGTCTATATTTCATTGATATGGCAGTATCAGTTAGAGCCCGTGTGGTCTAGGGGTACGATGCACCCTTCGGGATATTGTTATTCCATCTAATGATAACATTAGAGAATGGGTGAGGTCCTGCGTTCGAATCGCAGCTCGGGCCTTCAATTTTTTTTTTGCTTCGTCTTTTTTGTTGTTGTAACGTTCCCTCTGCCATGCCTTGAAAAGAAAATACTATTAAGTCTTTGGTTTTCGTAGATCGACAACCATTGCTCGGAAGATTTACACGAGCAGTGTGCAACTGCCCGCTCGACAGGAATAGTTAGGGTGGATCTATAGACTTCTCGGCCTTCATAACAGTATCGAGCATTCCCTTAGCACAAAACTAGGAATCCTGCAAAGACGATGGCCTTGAACAGGCACTATTTTAGTACTAGGATCAGCGGTCGATCCACGGTCTGCTAGACCGTTTGACACAGAGAGGAAGATGGCTGGTTTTCGGTCATTTCAGGCCATAAATGTATGTTCAGCTACCATGCCTTTACATTCAAATATATAAGATCTAATTCAAAGTAACAGATTACATCTTTGCCGACAAGACAGAGATCGACGAAATGCTTCTCACAATTGAACACTGTCCATGACGTGAAACACAGCTTTAATCCCTAGATGATCCGTAATCCATGCCTTCTCAAACCCGAGTGATAGCAATTGTTCCCTCTCATCCTTCTGCTCCTCGGCAATTTCCACTCCAGCGCCGAATCTCTGGAAATCAAACAACTTTAGGTTACTTCCTCGATAGTATAATTTATCCATTCGTGAAAGCCCAAAGCGTTCCCGTAGTGCAGGCAATGCTTGTTGACCCCAGGTACAGCCCTCGTTGCTGTCCTCTTGGCCCCCAAGCTCGAGGTATGCGTCCTTCAGGCCGTTATCCGAGTGAAGCAACTTATCGAAAGGCTGAATGGCATTGAAGTCACCCATGACCGTTGCCCCCGCGACATTTTCCATGCGCATGTGTGACGCAATGATTTGCATCTGTGCTGGCCGGAACGGTGGTTCAAGAGCAAGCGATTCAAGGTGCGTATTGCACAAACGTAATATCTTGCCGTTGCTGTTGTGAGCAGCGGGCAAAGCGACATCGACGAACAGCGCATCTCGCTCCATACGGGTTTTGGCATAATGAACCCGGAAGCAAGAGGACAAGCTCAATCGACGGTCAACTAGCGTGGTCGTACCGTATGCCCCGTTTCCCCAGGCAGAGGCATTTATATCGGTCAGAAAGAAGTTGTCACGAATCCACTGCTTCTGGCTGATATTGGCGAGGTCAGATGGGACGCATTCCTGTAAATGTATGACGACGGCCGTGTTTGAGGCCGAGAGGAGCTCTCCCGTAAGCTTGTGCAGATGAGCCAATGCGGCATCCATTCGTATGTCGGGAAACGGCAGCATGAAGTCAATATTCCAACTAAACAAAACTAAGGTGAAGACACCGGTAGAATGTGTCTGCGAGTCACTATTTGATAACTCTGCTTGCCATTCCTTCCTTTCTTCATTCCAAATGTAGTAAGTTTGAGTACATGGTTCGTCATTTTTCCATGATGTCGAATCCGGGACTTTTTTCAACGCCTCGGCGATTTGAATGGCCTTCGCAATTAGTTTGTCCATGGTTGGAGTATCGGACATGAAAAAGGAGCCCCAGGATCAAGTTCTTGAAGAATACCGAAGAGGGCTTGTAATCTGGAGGTTGATACTATCAACCCTGTAGTGAAAATACCTGTAAGAAGCAATAGACCTGACTTTCCCATCGAAAGTATGGCTTATTACCACATCATGCTAACTCAAAGAGGAGAAAAGTCAACTTAGTAAATACAAGTCCGCCCCAGAGCGGGGCTGTATGACAAACTATTTGCCCACATGCATAAAGCTTAGTCGTATCACGGCATGACAAAATAGCAATATCTGGTAATATCTTTCTCCTATTGAATACACTAGCAGGTCAGGAATGAACTATCTAACCTAGAATATATCACAAGCTAGACTCCACACAGATCGAACCTAGATACGTCTTTGACAGAAGTCCTTGGTAATTTTGGAATAACAGTTAAAAATCGATAAAGACATTTGAAGAGTCCCATTTGCTTTTCGACTCTCAATATGTGAAATATGACACACTGTACACAAGAATAAAACAGGAAGGTGTCATCGAAAAATGCGGTTAAGTTATTGATGTCTATATGCTACCTCTCAAAACTAAGATAGACTCCTTCCAAATTTGCACTACAGCTTCCCAAGCTGACCCAACAACCACGATTCACCATCGAAAATACCACCCTCGAAACCCTCAGCACCATCCTCCATCTTTCTAAAGAAATAAACATTCGACATCTCGACATCCCTAAGTCGCAACGAAAACCAGATGATTGCACTATTCACGCTAACAGCATCAACTCTGTGTCCTGTAACTTCAGGAAGGTCCCCCAATGCATCTAGAGCTGCGCGGATAATGGCTCCGAATTCTGCGGGTCCGGAAATTTCGGTGATGCTTCCGTTGACAAGGGAGACGACAGTCGGGAGGTAGTAGGTAGCCATTTGGGCGGCGCGTTCAGATGATGTTTTGAAAGAGGGTGAAGTGAGGTCGGCTGCGTAGGACTGAATAAACTTCTCGGCAGCGGCGAGGATATTCGTGGTGTCTTGTTTGATGATAGCCATGATGCTCTAGATTTGGTTTATGATTCGCTGGACAGGTTTGTGAAAGGGATGCAGGAAGTAGAATATTTGTTTTGTGTCTTGGACAAAAGAAAGAAGTCTTCCAAGGGCAGATGATGGGTTTAAATAGATCTCTGGGACTTCATCATTGAAGAAGGAGACCTTCAAAATTGCTTCAATTCCGCCGCATGTCCGCATATGATTCGGTCAATTCGGCCGATTTTCTATATCCAGCATCTGACCAAATCGAAAAGGGTTAGCTGATCGATACTTTATGATCCTAATAGAAAAATCCCGGAAGAAATTTTTCTAGTAAATATTAAGTGAGCTAGAAATCTAGTGCCATAAAATCTACGGAAAAGGTCATGTGTACAGAGACCACACATCATGCCAACACTTGAGTTTAAGCTCTCAATTTTCCATCTTTAAAAGCTCTAGAATGCCCAATTGCCCTCCAAGTCCGTGTCCATCAAACTGTCAAAGTATATAGTATCGCTTTCTTGAAACAACCATTCAGTGGAGTCAAAAATTTCCTGCATTCCTGGCACCTGAGGAAGCTGAAAATGACCACCAGTAGCCTGCAATGCAGTCTCATTGTCCCCCATTCCAAATATAGAATAGCTCTCCTTAGTTTTATCCGTATCCCGGAGCTGCAGACTAGACTCAGGTGTAAAATTTGACGTTAAACCTGTTCCAAGGTTTGGTAAAGGCATGGCAGTTTGCAAAGTCCGAGGCAAAGAAGCATCTTTGCCCGGATTTGCCCCAAGAATTCTCTCACCCTCAAGAGGCTGCACTGCGCCATTGTTTGCAATCATAATAACGCCAAAGAACGGGACTTCAAGACGCAACCTGTTGGGGCTATTTCTACCATGTACAAATTGTTGAAGTGTGCGAATCACATCAATACTCTGATTTCCAACAGACATCCCGGCGCCCTGCCGTTTGAGTCTTTCAAGATGCTCAACAACCGTCTGGACGAGCTGAAAGTCCTCGCACCGTTCTTTCAGAACTTCTGGACTTGCACTTTTCGGCGAAGCTAGGATCCCTAACAGCAAAGTTGTTGCTGCTATGAAAGCTTCGAATTCAAGAAGATTGGAATAGAGGATGGTGGTGCTACTTTCACGGATCGAAGTCCATCTCTTGATGAGATTGCGACTGGCATTCATGCAAGATATGTGTGAATGCTCGTATCGTCGATCAGTTGCTGCGCGTAGCATAAAGGGCAGATACACAAGCATCTCTAGTTGGAAATGCCATATCTGACACATAACGCGCTCAAACTGTGCAAATGCTTCTTTTGACCGAGTTTTGGGTATGCTCGTGGGCACTTCCCACCAGGCTGGAGGCATTTTCTCCGCAAACGACATTAGCTGCTCTCCGATTCGTTGACTTGTCGAAAATGTATGAGTGCTATCACTCTGGTTACGTAAGAGGATAAGACCAGATATGTAGTATAGATGCTTATGATATACGTTTTCCGCCGAAAGCCAGGAGTCATCAGCATCTGCTGGGAAGGCCGCTGAGCCCGTACTCGACGGTAGACCAAGCAAAGTTGACAAGTAGCGCTCCTAGTAGATCTTAGCTGGAGATCCTCAAAACCCATGTAACGTTACATACTCCTCTCGCAATATGATACCATAAATGATGCCGTTTTATCTCCATCACACTTCGCTCTTCTGGTGGGGAGTTGACAATCATATTATGCAGGCCTTGAAGGTGAGCTATTGTGATTGCTTTGCGGAATGTTACCCATGATCGTCGCAGATTGCCAGCATTGACCTCATATATAGCCTGAAACGCAAGACATTCAATACCTTGAACACTTCCCGTCAGACTATCGTCTGAGGTGACATTTTGGACGACAAAGTCCATGATGTTCCGCATCATCTCTTGAAGCGGCACTTTGCCTCGAAAGTTCTGTGTATTTAGTTCGGGAGATAACTGCTGAATACAAATTGCGATACAAAGAAGCGTCCTAGTAATTGGTATCGGAGGGAGTTTTGAGACAGCTGCGATGTTAAACGACTCTTCAAAGTTAATCTCATTTGCGCTAAGTGAATAAGGTGTTATATGCTGCTGTATAAGCCACCATCCATGACTCGAAGCAAGCAAAAAATCGACGTCGTTTTGATGAAATTGAAGCAATAATGCAGCTAACTTTTGATGTAGAGCCCCATGTCTTCCTGTCGGACAGCTAATCTCGGCCTGTGATTCATATCCATTATGTAGCGATCGAGACAGAGGTTGCCATTCATTTGATGTCGATAGGACGGATGGAGTGGCCAATTGACCTGACTGACTCTGTGTCATACGCTCTAGTAAGGTTTCTAGTAGGGATTCGACCCTTGCCATGCGCTGAGTCAAGGGCAATTCGCTGTCATGTTGTAGTGATGGGTCGTCTGTATATTCCTGGCTGAGGCACAAGATGCCTCTCTCTAGGCAGCCAGCACAAACTGATGCGTCTTTCGATGGAATACATTTGACCTTTCTTCGTTTGCCTTTTTTGTTAGAGTCAGTTTCACGCCTAGTTGCGGATGTAGATCTGGAAGTCTTACACTCCCAGCAACTTTTCGTGCCCTTGCGGACCCTTTTCCGCTGAGACTCACCGGGTAAGTTGCTTGACATGTTTTTAGATCTCAAAAGGAGCTTTTTACGGTCACAAACATTTTTCTTTGATAGTTTTTGGAGGGAATTGCACTTCTACATGTTGATCTCCGTGCTTCGGCCGAATTCGGCGGAGAACGGGTCGCATATTTGGCTGGATTAAACTTAGCGCCATGGGGGGTACAGTGATTGCTATTCACAGGTACCCCAATTTGAATCTTGCACATATGACGGGCTACAGATCGCGGTGTGTCTTCTTGTAATTGAGACACTCCTTTATGCTAGTCGGTCATCACGTTATCAGCTTTTATCATTTGGCTCCATCTGGCGAACGAGCTGTATTTCGTACCAATTGGGTCCTTTTGCCCTCTATTAGGTAGTGTGTCAAAATCCGGGTACTACAAATATATCGAGCCTTGACAACTCTTTCATCAGACATGCCACCGCAAACCCGATCTGATAAGAATGTGACGACAGAAAAGCGCAAACAACCAGTCCGCCGAGACCCGGAGAAGAGACGGCAACAGAATATTCTGGCTCAAAGAAAGTATCGTGAGCATTCGATGAATACAAACCCAAACAGTACCGTGGAGAAAGCAACTGATCTCTTTGTTTAGGATCAAAACTGCGCCAACGACTTGATCAGCTCGCGGCGCTTGCCGCAACTGCTGTGCCATGGGATGCTGTTACAACAGACACAGCCGTAGCCATCAACACTTCTTCAAGTCAGATTGGACCGGATAATCCAGCAACATATGACTATAGTGCTTCTACAAGTATACCGACTTCACATAAATGTTCTTATTCAGGTGTTCGACTCGAGGAGCTCCCCTCTACGCTGGATTTCAGGGACTCTATCTCGCTTGAAGACGGCGCATCATTGACATCGGGAGTATGGGATTTTGTCATTGATGGTCCAGACCAACTAACCACCAGGCTAAACACACCAGACGCAATAAAGACCACATATTTAGAATCAAATACATGGGATACTTCAATAACAGTCGACCCACGCCTTTTGATCCGCGTCAAACACAACCATGACACCAGCCACAATTCACGTTGGACCACAACCATAAATTGCGGCTGTCTGAATGCACACTTCCAAGTTCAAACCCAAGGGCCTGATCCATTCAGTTTCGATGAGATTAGGGTTCTCAGATTCAAAACACCACCTTCCACTACATCAAACACTTTGATGATGACAACAAATCCATATCAGAGTAATCTCCGCCTCGACACAATCTGCACAATATCCGCTCTCGTGGATCTGGGTCTACATGTCGGTCTGACAGAGGAAATCATCTGCGCTGATGACAGCCCCTCGCCTTTCTACCGCTTCAGCGTTACAGACAATCCGGAGAAGGACGATATGATGATAAACACAGTACAACAAATCTTCCGCACACTCAAAGTAGATCTCAGACCCGGCAGGGAACAGATCACTATCAAGCATCATCCGCAAATCGACATTTTGCCTTTCCCAACACTACGCAAAAACTTTATCTTACAGCAAGAGCTGATTGATGAGGATGAGTTTTTCCAGGATGTGCTTGCGGGGTTGGTATGTTGGGGTAGTGCGGGTCCGGCGGGCAAAAGGGATAGAGAGGAAAATACGGGGTTTATATCGACCGGTACGCCGTGGGATTCTCGAAGTTGGGAGGCAAAGGAGTGGTTCCTGAGGAAGTATTGGAGTTTATTGGGTGGGGAGGAAGGAGAACTGGTGAGACAGACTGAGTGGTGGAGGGGGGTTAGAGGGGATGATCCTTTAGGTGTAGAGATTGTTGGTTAGAAAATATTAGTAGAAGCAATTTTGATTGATAATGACAAAGCAAAGATATAGGACAAGCTCTCCTCACGGCCTGTTATTCTCAGTCTATTGATACCATATCTTATCAGCCCGTTCCGTAGCTTTTCCGAGACATCTCTTCGTTTCAAAAACAAAAATATTCTCGGTTTGGACTGTATGTGCAGTCTTTTGTTTTTGAAAAGTCCATTCTGGTCCACAGATAGTAGTCTTGCAATGTGAACACTTGATCGAATACCGCGACCACTTCCACCACGTCCCATTGACTTTCATCTCGTTCACTGACTCGCGTGTAGGACCAGGCGCATTGTGAGCTCGTTGGATCTGGTAAATTTGGCTGATCAGTCGTCGATGCGGGCATATTAACAAGTTGTGATTGAGGAGTTACTGAGTTGGACTCTTAGTGCTGGTAATTTGATATCTGGTTTCTGCAATCAAGCTGCCGTCTTTTTTCAGAAAGAGTTCCACCTGGCAGAGGAGTCCAGCCCTGGTAGTCCCGAATGGGTCTGCCTCTGTCGCTTTGGGCAAATAAGAGCATTCGTGTAAAGCTCTGTTAGACTTCGTAAATCTTAATCCTTTGTCTTCGAAGTATTTTGTTTTCTGGTCTTGCCGTTCCGATTTTTTTTTGAAAGCAACTTCACCAATTTGATTTTGTCTCGAAACGTAATCTCCATGCAGGGACATAGGCATACGGTGCCGACCAGTGGCCCACAAACACACTTCCGTTTATCACTGCCCGTCCTGAGGTCCCGAACAGAAAATTCTTCAACTGGATGGAGCCTGAAACAACCAAAACAACACCTCCATCTCGAATCCTCGAGTTTGCGAAAAAGGACCCACCGCTCAGATTCCAGTTTGTTTGTTTGGGTTGTTGAAGTGTCTTCGAAAGCTCCGTATCTGGGTGAGCGTTGATGAGCCTTGCCTTTGTCGAGAAGGTTTTGTAGAGAGCGACATGTCAGGGCGAGGCAGAGACGGTCCATGTCATTGTCAACGTAGGTTATTATCTGTAGGATGGTCTCAAGAGGTAGATTGTTGAACCCAGTCATGGCCATTGTTCAAGGATCCTTGCTTTTATATCATCTCCACGTTGGTGAGATGACTGAAGGAGGTCAGATTCTTCAAGTGTATAAAGGGGAAGGTGGTTGCCTGATTGTGTTCGTCATAGATCATGACGTTTGATACCTTGACACCTCGAAGCCTTGACACCTCGAAGCCTTGACACCTCGAAGCCTTGACACCTGAATGCCTCCATAACCCTAACTGGTTTGCATCTCTGCAGAGAATTCACGATGATTCGTGTTGTGAGTAGAGTACATAGAGAGCGAAGGGAAAGATCTAGCCTAATGGTGAACTAGCGAACGACATTATGACGAACCAGCGAACCAGATTGTATATACGTCTTGTCCTCCAATTGACACTAGATTAATCACTGTCTGAAATTTGATTGATTGCCATTAGTCACGACAGTCGAGGCATACAATGCTGACTCCAACTACCTCTGCCAATACTCCGAAGTCTCCAATAAGTGCCAGACATGCCGACCTGATCCGGGTGGATCAGCGGCTCTGTAACACTATCATCCTTCCTCTTAATCCAAATAATTCAGACTTCAGCAGTCCATCAGATAATTAGCATCTAATTGAAGAGATGAGCCTGATTGGCTGAAAGCATTATAGAGCAAATGAAGTGCACAACGCTAACCGAATACAGCAGTCGGCGCCGTCTTGGCTCTTCTCGGGCATATCGGAGTAAACGGTCGGCACTTCCACAAGGGGTAAAATTAGGGCTGTTAGAACAGCCCATCTTGAACACTGTCTTTGTAAGTCTTTATTAGAGTATTGATGTTCTAGCTTCTTCTAAGATCTGCCGCCATATGGAGTCGGCAGTAGCAGCGGACATAACACGCTCGGAGCAATAAAACCACCCTAAATCCGAGCCTTGAGAACCTGCTAAACCCCAGTAGCTAGCTCAAAAATAAGTTGAACTAATCAAGGTCGCGGCTGAACCTCGCGCTTTAGGGCCAGTGATGGACGGAGATAAAGATCCTTTTTTGGGTCGAGGAACTAGATCGAGTAGCTGCGTGGAATTTTCATTTAGTAAGGATTTGTTTTAAATTCTGCGTATTCCCTGGTTTCATCGCTTTGTACTCTGTATTTTGTTCTGGTATCCGAGTAACACTCATTGATGCTAGATATACGACTAAGCAACCAATCATGGCAGACACCACAGATACTCAAAGCCACACAGAAGTCGATCTCGAAAGCCTTGAGAAACATCAGGTTCCACAGGACATCATCGACAACAACGACGATCTGCAAAAGCCCGAAGAGGCGCAACCTCCTGCTGCCGCAGCACCTCCAGAAGCACCGGAAGGTGGCACAAAAGCCTGGTTATCTGTTCTCGGTGCTTCCGCTGCGTTATTCACATCCTTTGGCTGGACGAACTGTATTGGCTTGTTTCAGGAAGAGTATCAATCGAATCAGTTGAAGGAGTATTCGAGTTCGACTGTTTCGTGGATTACGTCTGTGCAATGTACGCCTTGTCATACCCCCCCTCCCCTTTCTTCATTTTTGAACATGGGATATGCTGACGAGGGAAGTTTTCTTCATGTTGGCCATGGCTCCTGTGGCAGGCAAGATATTCGACAGTTACGGTCCCCGGGTCCCACTATTCGCAGGATCCGTTGCGCATGTCTTTGGTCTTATGATGACCAGTCTGTGCAAGGACTACTATCAATTCTTTCTCAGTCAATCCGTCGTCTCTGGTATCGGCGCAAGTTTTATCTTTACTCCGGCGCTCTCAGCTGTACGCCTCTCTTCCCGTTTGCCCCTGAGTCTCATATTGGGATTTTTAAACTAATTGATCTACAGCCACAAACATACTTCCGCAAACGCCGCGGTGTCGCCGCCGGCCTCAGTGTAGCAGGCTCCTCTCTCGGAGGCGTCATCTTCCCCCTAATGGTGCAACACCTCCTACCACAAGTCGGCTTCGGCTGGACAATGCGAATCTGCGCATTCCTGATCCTGGGCATGCTCGTCATCGCGAATATATGTATCAGTTCGGCTCTGCCACATAAACCTCGTCCCTTTCACATTATGCAATATATTGTCCCGTTGAAGGACTTTAACTTTTTGGTGTTGTGTGCGTCAGAATTCTTTATGTTCTGTAAGTTGTCATCTCAGCTCTGTAGGGAAAGAGGAAAGAGACTGATAATTTGTAGTGGCGATGCTTATCCCCTTCAACTATATTGTCACTGATGCCATCAGATATGGCATGAGCTCATACTTGGCTTGGGGCCTTGTCCCGATATTGAACGGTGCTAGGTATTTACCCCCTGCCTATTACCCTTTACAGTCTTTGGCTAATCCATGCAGTCTCATCGGCCGAACCCTGCCCAACTACATCGCCGACAAATCCGGCCGCTTTAATGTCATGACCCTGATGTCTGGCCTCTCTACTATCCTGGTCCTCGCCCTCTGGCTCCCCGGCCACAACAACGCCGCGCTAATCTGTTTCGCTGCCTTTTTCGGCTTCAGTTCCGGCGGCGTAATCGGTCTGGGGCCTAGTCTGATTGCTACCATCTCACCCATGCACGAGATCGGGTTTAGGATGGGTGTATTTATGGCTTTTACATCGATTGGTGCGTTGATTGGAGCGCCTGTGGCTGGAGCGATACTGGCGGCGGATAATGGGAGCTATACATTTGTTGCGGTGTTTTCGGGAGTGTGTTTTGCGATTGCGACAACTGGGATGGCATTTTTGAGGGTGAGGTTGGTAGGTGTCAGTTTGACGGCCAAAATCTAGCCTGCATGGTGAGGCAGTATACACTTTAGATTATTGATGATTGACTTGATAAAAGTATGCCTCGGTATACATGTATATAGTGCATATAGACAATAGTGATTCTCCAATCTTTATATCCTTCAATTGGATTCGTGTAGTAGTGGAAAGAGAGTCAGGAAATTGTATGTTGTACATAGAATACAGTGCGAGGTATATAAATATAAACTCTGAAATCAGAAGTCGCAAACGCAAGACTTCTACAGAAAGAACGAACCAAACTCCTCATCAATGCAGTTAAGAGACAAAACCCCAACATAGATACGACACACGTAATTTTCAGCAGACATAATACAATCTACTCAACCCGACACAAAACCACACCACCAATCTTCTTCTCAACGCACTGCCTGGCTTCTAATATGCCCCGATCCGTAGCCAAAAAAAGACATTCGCCCGGCGACCGCAATCCATCGACAGTACCACTTCTTGACCCGCGAATGACTCTACGCAAAGCCGGGAGATCCATAATGATTCGTCTTGTGGGTTTGCTGACCGCTGTGATTTTGCCGAGCACGGGCTCGCTTTGCCAGTATTTCAGGCCGAGCCAGAGCCGTCTTGACGCAACGTTGGCTTGTGTGACGGGTTCAGTTTCAATTACGCCACTTGCTGCTGCAGTAGCACCATCAGCAGCGGATGTTGCGGTGGGTTGGCCGAGAAGGAGATGAGGAGGAGGAGGTGAGCGGCCGCCCCGGACGATGGTGCCGATTAGACCTTGTTGTTGCATGGCGAGAATTAGGTTGCGGTGCATTTTTGTGTCGACGATGGATGTGAGGCCCAGACGAGCTTTGGTGACATTGTTAAGGTGAGAGCACACGTGCGCGAGGTGTGAGAGGGACATGTTGAGAGTGTTTAGGCCGGTGGCCTTATTACGGGTTGCGGACGATATGAGAGGTATTGGATGTGATTGAAGCTGTGAGACGAGTGTCAGTATTGCTGTAGCTGGAGATATAATCAATCTTTGCAGGAACAGGTGTATGGCTCACAATAAGAAAGTACAGCAGCGACGGCGACGTAATTGAAGAGAGCTCCGTATCATCTAATCTGTATGTCTTGATGGTGTTTTTTCTCCAGGTACGGCCGGAGTTCGCGGAAAAAGTATTAGGCCGGCCCGACGACAGCGAAATCCATTGCCCAATCAACAGCCCGCAATCACGAGACCCTCCAAGCGCCGACTTTCTTAGCGTCATTTAAGCTTAAGCAAATCACATGTCGCAGCGGCCTCGTCGTCCATCCAGCATGCTTGCTTAGCCGCTCACTCCCCTCACGCTGCCCAATCGTGCTACCGGGATAGAAGTCATGCAACTGATTCGCAGGTAAGTATCTCTTGTCTGCTCCGCTCCTCCCTTCAGGCGACTTGAATGTATATATGAAAAGCTACCTTGTGTCCTCTGCAAGTTGAAGCTATCTTTTTGTTGTCTCTTGCGAACACTTACTGATTTAACTGCGCCATGCCGCCATTCCCTGGTGAAGAACGTTTACTGACGATGTAAGTGCAGGCATATTAAATGCCAAAAGGCATAAGACCTAACATGCCGCAGCTTCGCTGATGTCCATTACTACTTCACGAACCCAACGCCAAACCCCACCTATCACCGCTTCGATAAAGGCTCCTATCTCTACGTATACCACGATGCAGCGCGGGGTAGCGCCAGACTAGAGATTGCGAATAATCCAGGCACAAACGTTCAAGATGCTTTTCAAGGAGGTGAGGCAGCGCACACAAACATGTTGCTCGAGTATAAAAGACTAAGTTGTGGTGGTAGCTCTCGATCATGTTCACATGGTCCATTCGACTAGATTTCCGACGTTGGTTACTGTGACCGTCGGTTCACAGGTCGAGAATTCCCCTGTTTCGGCGCATAGCCCAGTCGGAAATCAGGACGCATGGCGTCTTCCGTTTACAGATCCGGTGGATCAGAGTAAACACAATTATCGACTACATACCTTGGATATATATTTTTGGACTGTGGAAGATGCGGATCAATTCTTGGATGCAGCTGCGCGGTTTCTCCTGCCTCAGCAATTGGAGACCGACCGCCAGGCTCAACAGACTCAGACCGCTCCAGTGCCTGCGGTGAGCCGGGTTGTGGAAAAGCTAGAAAATGTAGCGATTACGGATCCCGCATACCAGAACGGCCAGACTCGAGATTCACGTGCAGAGCCTCAGCCTGCTGCCACACAACCAGCCGCCACGCAACCAGCCAAGGCAGACTTCACCCCTTTGGCATATAATCCAGCTGCTCCTGCAGCCCCGGAACCTATCAAACATAGGGAAGAAACTCCTCCGCCCGAGGACGCCGCTGATGGTACTGGTCTCGTCGCAGCTGCTGTGGCAGATGAAACTCAACAGTATCTTCCAGGACAAGCTGCTGTTGGTGGCTTCTCTCACCCGCAGGCATACGCAAATCCTTCTCTGGCACAATATGGATATACTTCCCCGCCTCCCAGCGCTGGATTAGGACCACCAAGTTACACTGCTATTCCCGTAGCCAGTCCACCACCCACCCAGGCAGGCGGCATGAGCTTTGCAGCACCACCGCAAAACCCGAACGCACACCTCTTCTCACAGGATTCCTTCAGCCCGCAACGACATGCCTCTATTGCTCACCATCACCACCACCCGCACCACCCACAATACGCAGACTACCTCCAATCTCAATCTCAGACTCAGACCAGTACTCAAGACCCCACGGCATCACCCCCGGAAGACCCACGCGTCGCTATAGCAGGCGGCTACTCAAATTACTCCTACTCCCAACCCGTCCAGCAGCAATACGGCGCCATGAGCACCGAATATGACATTCACAATCACATCTACATCCCTACTGAAGCGGAACTAAAGGGATCGAAACACTCTTCTCATAACTCCAAATCGTCGGCCAGGGGGACGAAGATTGAATCTGGATTGGGACGGATGGATAGTAAAGTGAATGGATTTTTGAAGAGGATTGAGAAGAAGATTGGTTAGTTTGCTACGTGACCCTGCGCCAGGGGTGTGACGGCCGGTTTGTTAGCCATCTATTTTATGTCTGTCCTAAGCATGCTGCTTGTTTTTGCCTTTGCGGATATGTATGCGAATATTTCATCTTTTTTCCTTGAGCTGAGAGCGTTCTATCATCATTAGTCATTGAATATCACAAATCTTTCTTACAAATCCAGATAAAAAGATCAAAAAAGAGCAGAACTTTTGCACGGTAATATAGTACATGTAATAACATGGTGAATCGAAACCCGCAATCCACCACTTTCTATCTATCCAGGACGATCACCGAAAATATTCTACAGCTCGATGCAAATTGAAGTGAACTGGATGCTTGAATATCACCCTGCCTGCAATGGCAAGCCCCACGACAGCTGCCGCGAAAGCCGCCGTGCCAAAAGTGGTAGTGAGAAGTAGACGCTGTCTCTCAACGGCCCTCATAATCTCTGAGTAGCGCATATTGCTGAAACTGACGCGCGAGTATTGCGTCCGCCAACCCAGCTGCGGCATGTAGCGATCGAGATTCTCTTCGATGAATTTGCGGAATTTATACATGCGTGAATTGACGCCGGCGCGCATTTCGATGAAGTTGCCTTTGGATAATTCGTTAATGGCGTGTGCGTCTGCGACTCTTGTTTTGGTGTACGTCTCAAAGGCTTCGTTGCGAGCCACGTCTCTGGAAGCGGCGTCGTGGGAAGCGTCGTATACGCCGTGGGAATCGAGAATCTCAAACAAAACTCGAACGTCTTCCATGCCGGCGTTTAGGCCTTGACCATAGAACGGGAGGACGGCATGTGCTGCGTCGCCGATTATGACGACGCTGGAATTGTAGTGGTGAGGTTTACATTTGATGCTGATTAGTGGGAGATGTTGGTTGGTGGTGAATTGTCGGTATAGATCCTCCGGTGAGATCAACTCGGGAGATACGCCGGGAAAGTATTGTTGGAATGACGCGCACAATGCTTCGGGCGTATTTCCGAGACGAGCATAGTGGTCTGCCGGTGCAAACAGTGTGCATGTAAATGATTTGTCTGGAGATGGGAGTGCGATAAACATAAATTCCGTGCCAGGCCAGATGTGTAGGTGATTAGGCGATATCTTAAAGTCGCCCTCCTCAGTAGGCTCAATTCGGAATTCGCACCATAACGTGTCAATGTACTCTTGTTGATAGTCCACTCGCGAATATTTCATCATATGATATCGCGAAGCAGAATGCGCACCGTCAGCACCGATGAGAAAGTCGAATGATACCTCGACTTCTGGTGCTCGGTCAAAGTCGACTGCGGCTTCATCTGGATGCGGATGATCTGTTTTGTGTTCATCTTCGGGTATGCGGCGCTCGAACCAAGCCTTGCGTGAGTGGAAGTCGGCTCCGGTGAGTTTATGGTTGAAGAATAGTTTCACATTGGGTGTTTTCTCGAGTTCGTCGAGAAGCGCGTTGTTTAGGGTTGCCCTATCGATCGAGTTGATGGCCTAATCTGTCAGCATGCTGTCCTGCCTTGTCAATTGTCTAAGCACGTACCTGTCCGTGAACGTCGTAGGCTTGAGCAGCCTGCCACAGATTCCCGGTCAAGTCTCTCCCGTGGATCATTCGACCGTGCATGGGTATGGCTTGGCTCATGATCTTATGTACAACATCCTCGCGGCCGGAAAGGTGCATGGAGTGGATGCCTCGTTCCGAGAGAGCCAAGTTGATTGATTTAGTGAAATTCAGAGGGACAGTGGAGGGATCGCGAAGGTCTGTATGTGTTCGTATCAGCGTTTACACCTTGAAGAGCATATCGTAAGAAGCATACCAGCACGCAGCTCATAGACCTCGACATCATCGCCGCGGGAGGCTGCGTAGAGAGCGGCCAATGATCCGACGGGCCCGGCGCCCACTATGACTACCTTTTGGCGTGTAGGAGCTGCCATATTGCCTGTATGCTATGTACGCATTGGCAGTCTTCAAGTCAATTGTAGAGTCATATGGCCAGAGAAAAGAAAAATTCCGGAGAGGTGCGGGACGTCGAAGTATATATTTGTATGAGTAACACCTCCCCCCCGCCAGAGCTTATCTAATCGGGCAAGCGCTCCACACCGGAGCCAAAGCCGCAGCAGATCTTTTTATCCATTTTTACCGCCGCCCACTTTATGCAATATTATCGCAGAACGACAGCAACGAACAACACACGTTGCATCGCATTCTGTCCACCTCGCCGTGTGTCGCCTCTCAATCCTGTATATTCATCGCTCATCCCAGAATTATCACCATGGCAGCCGTCGCGCCGCGCAAATGCATCGGCCTCGAGTGCGCGAACGATGCGGGAACCTTACAGTGTCCGACCTGCTTGAAGATGGGCACCGACAGCTTCTTCTGCTCACAAGATTGCTTCAAGCGTAGCTGGGTATGCACATATTCCGGTGTGACAAATGCTCATCTCCGTTCTCTGAGCTAATCATTGATTATCAGGCCTCGCACAAGACAGTCCACAAAACCAAGAGTAATATCCTCAGCAATTTGTTCCCTCCCAAGGTCGTTTCTGAACCAGATCCAGCTACCGGTCAATACAATCCCTTCCCGGCGTATCCTTTTACCGGCTCCCTTCGGCCAGTGTATCCCCTATCACCACGCCGAGCCGTTCCAGAGTCCATTCCGCACCCCGATTACGCCGGAGATGGTATTCCGCGATCCGAGCAGAAGTTTGTCGGTCGTCATAATATTACGATCTTGAATAAGGAAGAGCAAGAGGGCATGAGAAAAGTGTGCCGCTTGGCTAGGGAAGTGTTGGATATTGCAGCAGCAGAAATCAAACCGGGCGTTACAACGGATTACATTGACGAGGTCGTCCACAAGGCATGCCTTGAACGTGATGTACGAGTTCCTCTTCTCTCACTTGACCGAAGCTGACTTGAGTACTACAGTCATACCCGTCCCCTCTCAACTACGTCCATTTTCCGAAATCCGTTTGCACTTCAGTAAATGAAACCATCTGTCACGGTATCCCCGATCAGCGACCCCTACAGGACGGCGATATTGTGAACATTGACGTGACTCTGTACCATGGCGGATTCCACGGCGATTTGAATGAAACCTACTACGTCGGTGACAAGGCAAAAGCGAACCCAGATGCTGTTAGAGTGGTGGAAACAGCCCGAGAATGTCTGGAGCAGTCGATTGAGCTTGTCAAGCCAGGCATGCTATTCCGAGAACCTGGAAACGTGATTGAGAAACATGCCAAGGCTCGCAACTGCAGTGTTGTAAAAAGCTACTGTGGCCATGGAATCAACCAACTCTTCCACTGCGCACCGAATATTCCTCACTACGCAAAGAACAAGACGGTTGGAGCTGCTAAACCCGGAATGTGTTTCACCATTGAGCCCATGATCAACATTGGTACACACAAGGACAAGACATGGCCGGACGACTGGACCAGTGTTACGGCGGATGGTTCTTTATCTGCGCAGTTTGAACATACCCTTCTTGTGACTGAGGACGGTGTCGAAGTATTGACGGCACGTTTCCCGGACTCCCCCGGTGGTCCTGTTCCAATGCCGGAGGCTGCTCAGACAGCTTGATGATGACGATGATGATGATGCAAGAAGAGCAGAATTATACACGTACCTGCATGATAGCGACTTCGGTTGGTTCTGATTGCATAGCGCTAGTAAATATTACGATTCTAGTTATTGAATACCCATATCTATGCTCTAATACTTCCCATTATGTATATTGTATGTACTGTACTTCACCTCGCCAGATCAGACGCCGATTGATCAAAAAGTGCTTTGAATATTCACAGCTAAATCTCTATGGACACCTCGCGGAGAATGCTGACTTGCCGAGGGGCCCCGAAATCCTCCCACATAATTGGCCAGCTCTATCTCTTTGGCCGATTAATAATTTCGCTATCAGTTTGCGCAAGCTGGATTAATTTACTAGTGAGCCTAGTCGGTGCAGATGCAAAATTGGGATTCCATTTCTTCTTCTTCTGTGTCATGGCTGCTTATCACTCATAAAATATTGGCCGGAGTCCCATCAACGCAGTCAATTGCATGACCATGTGCCTATAGCTCTCCTTCGGAACCTTGTATACATACCAAACAGCAGCACAGCGTCGGGGTTCGTCCGAAAGTTACTTAATCTTCAGCAGCAAAGATGACCGCTGCAGAAACACACCCTACCGAGAATACGCCCCTGTTGCGCGACGAAACTCACACCAATGGCACCACAGACCCAGAGCAAGTCTCCAACAATTCTCCGCAGGAAAATGGAGCGCAAAAAGGTCCTTCGTCTACTTCTATGCAACTGAGGTATATTGTTCCTGCTATCTCAATTGGTGTAAGTTTCTCTCAATCCCGCTGAGTATAGCATACTTTATTAATGATCCATCAGGTCTTCCTCGCAGCAGCCGACCAAACTATCATCGTCGCAAGCTACGGAAAAATCGGCAGCGATCTCAAGGCCCTCAACTTGACAAGTTGGATTGCGACTTCGTATTTCCTGACCTTGACTTCTTTTCAGCCCTTGTATGGCAAACTGTGTAATATCTTTGGGCGCAAGGCATGTTTGCTATTTGCCTATACCGTCTTTGGGACTGGCAGTTTGTTCTGTGGGTTGGCGCAGGATATTAATCAGTTAATTGCAGCGAGGGTACGATAGTCTGATCTTTTATCCGCCGGGAACATGAGGATACTGATATTATACTAGGTTTATCAAGGAATTGGAGGTGGAGGTATGACGACTGTTGTCAGCATTCTCATAAGTGACCTAGTGCCTTTGCGTGATAGAGGCCTATGGCAGGGGATAATCAACATCATATACGCCACTGGATCGGGAATTGGTGCACCGCTAGGTAAGGGTTTCTGACAGATTGTACATAATTAGAAATACTGACGAAGACTTAGGTGGTATATTGGCTGACTACATCGGCTGGCGTTGGTAAGGCAAAGCATCCGACTACCAAGACTTACGTTGCTGATAATCCTTTCAGGGCATTTATTGTGCAGGCGCCTATCTGTCTTCTTGCATTCCTGTTTGTCACTTTCTCACTTCACGTCCCCGGCCCCGACTCGGGAGACTGGATTGCAAAGCTCAAGCGCATCGACTTCCTCGGCGCCACCGTTCTCGTCGGAGCCGTCTTGGGCATCTCTGTCGGTCTTGATAGAGGAAGCAACGTCTCTTGGACCATTCCGGAGACCTATGTCTCTCTGATCGTTTCGGTAGTCTTGTTCGTGGCCTTCATCTTGGTTGAGAACTACGTCGCATCCGAGCCATTTGCGCCTGGCCACCTCATTTTCGACCAGAGTCTACTTGCGTGCTATGCATGCAATTTCTTCAGTTTTGCGGGTTTCATGGGCACTATTTTCTACATTCCGCTTTACTTTCAAGCCGTGAACGGGGTGTCAGCTAGTGTAGCTGGCGTGCGACTGTTACCGCAAATTATTCTTGGTGTGTCGGGCTCATTGGCTGCTGGATACTTGATGAGGCGGACTGGGACCTACTACGGGCTCACTATTTTCGGATATGCGCTTTTACTTGCTGGCTCACTCGTTCTATTCCTCTTTTCTGGTGCCGTTGCCGATGCATATCAGTTGATGATTGTGGGAGCTATGATATCTGCTTTCGGAAACGGCATTGGCGTCACTACGACATTGATTGGACTTAGTAAGTAGCCCTAGATTGCATACTAGGCAAGGAGAAAGTACTAACCGCGCGAAAAATAGTCTCAAATGCCTCTTCAGAAGACCAAGCAGTCGTGACCGCCTGCTCATACCTCTTCCGCTCCCTCGGTAGCGTGCTTGGTCTCTCACTCGCATCCACCGTCGAACAACAAATTCTCCGTGACAGACTGCAACTTGTCCTCCACGGCAGCAAGGATATTGATCGCATTGTGGACGGTGTGCGGCAATCTCTCGACTACATCAAGACTTTGCCTATTGACGTACAAGCAATCGTTCGTAGGGCCTATGGCTGGTCTACGAACATAACGTTTGCTGTCCAGATGGGTATCACGCTTTTTGCGCTTGTCAGTGCGTTTTTCATCAAGGAGACGAAGCTTTGAAGTGAAAAGGACAGTTAATATCAAAAATTATACTTGGCGAGCCGCAAAGCAAGATTCGGGGTCTCGTGCTTCGTACAGACGATCCCTATTCACGTTACATACCATTACATATAGAGAATGCATGTACCAAAGAATAAAATTTTTTTTTCCCCCAAGAATAGATATTATGGATGAAACAACTGATTTATCAAATTGCGTATATTGCTGATCTAGACATGAATATAGTAGATCCGAATTGGGAATAGTGCGTTTGGAGCTTAGTTAGAGCACTCTCCGTGCCGGCGAATTGTTCCTGAGCTTCACAAGCAGCATCTACCTTAATCAACCCAGCATTGGGATCAACCTGATTATTCTTGTCTAGTGCTTGAATTAGCTATCAGAAAATACTTACTGCTTATTTGACCAGTAGCTTGGATCTCGAGGTCGCAAGGTGATTAAAACACTTCTTATTCTATTGACCGAAGCTAATTCTTGCTGACTTCCCAGTCTTCGCCCATCTTGCGCTGACATGTCCGCACCGTTATAAAATCGATCATCTCTATTATTCAATACTTAATATCCATGTGGACGCCATATAGAAATCGAAACCATCGTCTCTGGCGGTCAGTGTAATGCTAGACGAATACTCACGATACCGACCTGCGCTATTCGCAGCTGCAGGCGTTGCATTACTAGGCGGCATATTCTACTACCACTCCCACACAAACGCTACGACTAGCAGCCCTTCCCAGCTTCAACGTCGAGGTGCCGTCCTTCGTCGTAATCGTCGCGAAAATGTTCCCACCGACGTGACTGATACCCCCTCTTCCAGGGCAATAGCGCATCTGGAACAGCTCGAGAGAGAGAATGGAGCATACGGGACGTTCCGAATCGAGACGGAGGATGGGCGGATGGTGGAAAGTGGTCTACTCCCCTCATTACTTGTCACGCGCAATCAACTCATGGCAGAGGTTGGAATGCCGGAATCGCACGCGGAACGGATGCGGGATATGATGGAGGATACTTTTCTGGAGTCATTCTTCGCTCTTGATTTCCCGCCTAGTCATACAATACCAGAAGGCTCGGCGGAGCGAGACTATCTGACGCGAGAATTGAATCATCGTGGCATATCGCATGCTGGAATCCAACGAGCGCTTGAAAATTTCAATGCAGACCCCGCATTCGGCGAGGCTTTGCGTGTTCGGCGACAGCTAGGTACTAGAGTTACGTTGTCCGCGAATACGCCAGCTCAAGAGCCGGGGGAAGTGAACCCAATCGTCGAAGATGCTGGTGAAACGGAAAGCGTCTTTTCCTGGCGCAACGACAATGCAGACGGAGAACCAGCTCGCGAGGGCCAAAATCTGCTAAATCTCTTGTATCATATTGCAGAGGATCAGGCAAAGAAAGACGGCTACATACACCGTGGCGTAACCTGCAATAATTGCGGTATGCATCCGATCCAAGGGATCCGATATCGATGCGACAATTGCGTTGATTTTGATCTATGTGAGAATTGCGAAGCTCAGCAGGTACATAACAAGACCCATATATTCCTCAAAGTTCGCATTCCGGCACCGTACATGGGTATACCACGTCAAGGACGACCGGTGTGGTATCCCGGTAAACCCGAAACCCTTCCCAAGAATCTGCCACCAGCATTGGCTCGTCGTTTAGCAAAGGAAACCACTTTTGAAAACACGGAACTCGACGCTTTATGGGATCAATACCGGTGTCTGGCGAATACCACATGGCCTGCAGATCCTAATAGATTAGGCATGGCTATTGACCGCAAGACTTTCGATCGCTGTTTCATTCCGAATACTTCTTCGCGACCTCCGCCACCGAGTTTAATATTTGATCGCATGTTTGCATTCTATGATACCAATGGAGACAGTCTTATTGGTTTCGAGGAGTTTACCAAGGGCATTGCTAGTTTCAATAACAAAGCCATAGACGAAAAGATGCGCCGGATCTTTAAAGGTTACGATGTTGATGACGATGGCTTCATAGAGAGAAAGGACTTCTTGCGCATGTTCCGTGCTTATTATGCACTTATCAAAGAGTTGAGTGCTGATTTGGTACAAGCTTGGGAGGAAGATTTTGGGCCCGGTGATGGAACCGCTGCACGCGACATAGTTCTGGGTACACGTCCTATCAGTTCGGCGTTTAGTGGCAATTTCGGTAATGCGGAGACTCCCAGAACTGGGGAAGGAAAGCGCACCAATCTCGAAGGTGACATGGAGGTCGTGGATGGTGTGGGTGTTTTGCGACCTGATGGTATGGATCACGGTGATCCATATACTGCAGTAGCCGACGCTGCTGTTCGCCGACAATTTAGACAAAGGCAGGATCTACCCAACATTCATACTGATGTTTCACCTCCTTCTTCGGTATCTGGTGGTGTGGACGTGGAGGGCGAGCAAGCCCAACCTGAAGCGACCGCGGAGGAAGATGAAAATGAAGACACCGAGGACGAAGAGGACAATGCCACACGTCCTACAGCTGAAGAAGCTCGAAACAGAGCAATTCATGAGCGTTGGCGCCGCCGTCAATTTTATACTGACGAAGAAGATGGGGCTACTGCCCCAGAAGGGTTCGAAGAAGACACTGATGAGGATGAGTCTGAGGATGAATCTATCTATCCGGAGCAGTCTTCACGACCTCCGTCTCTGAGGTCACGCTCTTCTTCAAAAGTGCGTTTTGAAGATGACGATTATGATGTGCGGTCGAACGGCTCCACCTCAGTTGGCGAGCGTTGGGGCGGATTCGAGGTTCCTGAACCTGAAAGGGACATTGGCAAGGAAATTCTTTATCAAGCTACCAAGGAAGGAATGAATGAGCTTTTGGATGTCTTATTCAAGGCCAAGGAGGATCTGGTAATGGAGCTCCGTAGGACTCGCGACGACCGTATTCGATGGGCCGCCGAAATAGAGTGGTTCAAAGACCCGAGCAAACGCGGGGAAAGGAATGACCTAGAAACATTTTTCCCCGGCGACTTGGAATACAGGAAGTACTATGAGGATGCCAGTTTGGAGGAACTACTAGATGCCTCTGGTTACACTGTGATTGATGCTGCTGAAGCACAAGCCACTGTTGACGAACCTTCGGATATTGAGGAACCCGATGAAGCAGAAGAAGCAGAAGCAAATGAAGAGACGGAGGAAATCGAAGAAATCGAACAACTCGAACAAGTAGATCCAACACTCCCTCAAAACCGGCCAAATGAAGCACCTGTACCTAGCCTTGCAGCAGCCGCCGCTTCGTCTCTCCACCTCCGCCTCGACAACTCAACGATGTTCCCCGTCCCACAACCAGACAACTCCAACCGAGCAGAAGCAACAGCACCCAAATTCTCCCCTGTTCTCAAACCTACCCCATCCACTGGCTCTCCAGTGCACCAATCCCCTAGACTTCCTCCATCACACAAACGAGCTACTCCAGCGCCACCATCAAAACCTACTCGTCGCCAACTCTCTTACTGGGCAACTCTAAACGAAGGAGAACGCGAGGTCCTTGCTCGCGGTGGCGGCGCAAAGCTGAGCTATGATGAATTTCGCCGGATTATGAATACTGATGAAGGGAA
The DNA here is from genome assembly GCA_037356135.1 of Talaromyces sp. F31. Taxonomy (NCBI): domain Eukaryota; kingdom Fungi; phylum Ascomycota; class Eurotiomycetes; order Eurotiales; family Trichocomaceae; genus Talaromyces; species Talaromyces sp. F31. Next base: position 1,301,311 of record JAYXSF010000040.1, on the reverse strand, counting down.
GAAATTGAACTTTATCAGTACTTATATCGAAATGGCCAGTTTCTAGATTGGGCCTACGTTCGGGTTCAAGGCTCTTGTACTATTACTTTGATTCTTCCTTTGCATTGGTATTACGAGTTCCATGTACAGATATTTATTCATATTTAGGTCAACGCAGCGTCCACATTATCTATTTGCAATTGTAAGTATTATAGTCTTTGCATGAGGGCATCGGAACTGATCAGAGCAACTTTTTCTTTTCACTGACATTCATTTTTATGCTGTTTTCACCCCCACCGGAAACCAAGAAATATCGTAATACATCAAGTCCAGTAGGACAAACATAACTCATCATAATCAACTCATTATGAGTCTGGAGGTGTCCTGAGCCCAACCAGAGATTTCCAGCAGTTCTACACAGTCCTTATTTCGTCCTACTTCTAATATTCCTCTTAAGCCACTAAATCTACATGGTTCATCATCCTCTCAATAATTGATGCAACAGAAAGCTTAGTATCTTGAGAGCAGCTTTGCTGCCATAAGGATTAACAGCGTTCAGGTACATTGAACTAGAACGAGACCTATCCCCTGTAAGCGCTAATGGAAGCACACTATTTAAGAGTCTAGGGTCCATAGGGGTTAGTAGGGAGTGTACGCCATAATGATATGCGTGCTTTTGTTCTCCACAGATTGAGTTATCTAGCCTAGCACAAGGCCTAGTAGGCACAAACAAGGGTCCTCCGGTTGAGTTGATCTAGACTTGAAGATGCAAAACGATGCACTTCTTGGATTTGGGTAAAGATGCGTTCTTTTCCCAAGATCTTGAGCTTGGTTCTCTTCACTGCTTCCACTACAGTAAAAGCCGACTCAAGTTACAATCCCTCTCTCTACTATCGACCCAGAAATATGAGCGCAGGTCTAATTAGTCTGTATACATGGGTTGGATCGTAAGTCCTCTGATGCCCGACTAGGAGAGACGAGAATGATCACAAAACTAGGTATTACAATGCTACCGCACAAGTCGACTTCGCACAGTATAATGTATCGACTTCAATGCAGGAAATTTGTCCAGCACTCACCCCATACTACGCCGCAAGACTAGGGCTCACGAAGCCTGGTCCTTTTAACTCGGTTGATGATCCGGTTAACGCCTTTCTAACTCTCTGGCCTCTGGATTTCAACTTCACAGAGTCCCATGACTCGGAAATTGTCGACAATTCTGGTAGAGACTTCTGTCTGTTTTCTTCCGAGTGAGTCATATAGAAAGAAATCAAGCTGAAAAGGTGGATTAAACGGCGTCGCTTAGCCCTTTCTACCAATATCATACCGGGAACGCGACCAACAACTGAAATTGGTCCCTCAGCAATACTACAAGCCCACCATATAATCTGTCTGGTACCTTGGCAGAAGGCTATCAGGACTCAAAAGGCTTGTCTGCCGACACCTTTACATCTTGCGCTTACGGTTCCACTTGGGGACTTCGTATCTACAGCGGCCCATTTCAGAGCGCCAATTTTACGCAACCAACCATCAATTGACAGTTTGACGCCCTCGCCGCAAAATTTTCTTTGCAGGGATATGCCGAGGGTAGCCTGACGAATGAAGGTAGACTGTACGTTGGACAACTCAGGTTGGTTTTGTCAGCTATCATCGATGAGTATCATTCAGATATCCTACAGAATGATACTAGTGCACCGACCTGGCCAAGTACTGTTGGCTATAACAATAATCCGGCGAACATTGGATACACCAAAAATGACTCAACGAAAAATCGCCTTTCGGGATATTCGCTTTTGACTACTATTACTTCCGCGTTGTGGCTGGTGATTCGAAAGTGCAGTCTAGTCGTTGGGGAAAAGATGCACAATCTAAATCCTTTTCCGTGCCTGAGTAATCTGTTTCAGTGTCTGTCCACTCTTGCTTGGACTGCATTTTCAAGGATAGGTAGATAAGTACCGACGTATTTGTATCCCGTCAGCAGGCTATTCGGGGCAGAGTTTCGGCTGGGGCCTTGAGTTAAATCTTTTTGTCTCAAGTATGAAACTCACTGGAATTATAGTTTTTCTGGGTTCGTCCAACAAGGGCCAAGTGGCCCATAAAGACGTCAATGTTGCTGAATACCTTGTTGAAACAAAATAAAGGAGTTCTTTGATGACAATCTATAAAATGATGTACTATGGGTTGCTCGCATTGTTACTTCTGCGTCCCTTGTAAGGGCTATGTACAAAACAGCACGTAAAATCCTTCATTTCCGAAAACAAAATGAAAACAATCCCTCGTTTCTATTAGGATGGACGATGATAATATTGGGCTCTTTGCACATTTGAAGTTCAACTAATTCAGCCAAGAGACTTTTGCTGATTAGGCAAGACAAAAACCCGTCATATATGACAGGCTTCATTGTGTAGATCATTCTACTTCAACAACGTCCCAGCAAAAAAAAGGCAAGATGGATACGCTCGAACATGTCTAATGTGTACCAGCACATGACATTAGAGGATTACACCTACCAGAGATATCTGTATCTGAGTACGCCATCTCTCTCCTCTTCTTTGGCTACTTTGGCATTCAGACGCATTAAGTACAATCCTAACAGCGTAGCAAAAACCATACCCCCAGCAGCGAACGAGGATAAGATAATACCTCCAGGTCGGAACATAGGCGCATCGCGACTGGGGAAGAAGTAAGAGCCATAGATATTAGACGAATTGCCGCACACATTGACCAATGCATATACAATGGCTCGCTTTGTTCTGGTACGAGGGATCGTGCTCGCAATCCAGGCTTGGACCACGTTGAACGCGGAGTATGAACCGGCGCACATCAGGTACATTCCTGTGTATCGAACTGCAGTACTGTGGCTTGATATGACCATGACATTGCCTACAATATCGATCAATAGTGGCCAGACGATTAGAGGAAATCGGTAATTTGTGCGACTCGCAATTAGAGAGTTTCCGAGTGAAGTGCAGAAGCCAAAATGTATACTGGAGCGGTGATGAGGAGGGTCACAATAGTACTGAAGCCGAGCGTTTTGACAATTGTCTATTTGAATGAGTCAGCTCATCTATTCCAGTCGATCATGTATAGGTAGTACTGGATCGGGGTTTGAGACGACTCACAGGAAAGAAGTATGTCCATGTCTGCGATGACAACTGGCATATCTGAATTAGAACCAAAGCCCATGCCTTTGGGTCCGTGAATGCATCTCTCAGGGCCTCTTTGATAGAACCATTCTCATCAATCTGATCGTTGGCATCGCGAGCAAGGCGCCATTCGGCCAATCGTTGTTCTTGATCTGTCAACCATGTTTGCTTGCCAGAGCGTGGGAAGTCTGGAAGAAGCCAAATAGCAAGAACACCGGCGACCATAGTACCAGCTCCCTCGATGATGTACAGCCAGCTATTTTAGTCAGTGAGTGTTTGAAACAGGAAATTATGGATAAGACACACCGCCAACCAGCAAGACCATGAGCTCCATCGAGGCCACTCAATACGCCTGCTGCAAGAATACCACCGAAGCCATTGGCAATACTGTTGCCACAGTACATAATGGCAACTCTCGGTGCAATTTCGGATGGCTTGTACCAAGAGCTAATCAACAAACTTTTCTACCCGTTAGCATTTTGCTTCTCTCACGATATGGCTGGTAAACGTACAGGGCACCAGAAAAGAACGGAGATTCTGCGAAGCCCAAGAGCACTCGGACCAGCATTATGCCAGTGAAGTTATGAACAGCAGCGGTGCATGTCGAAATAGCACCCCATATGAAGATGGCGGCCGGAATGTAACGAGATGGTCTCACTCTGGTAAGGACAATATTACTAGGGATTTGGCCCACCAAGTAACCGACAAACTGTTGAAATATCTGTCAGTAGAGCTTCCTTTAGGTAGACCTATAGCTGACATCCATGGATATGAAATTAAATTAAACTACCATGATTGCTACTGCAGTCTGATATTGGGTGTCGTTCAACCCCAAATCAGTCTGCATACCGCCGAGTCGTGCATTTGCGATGTTAGAGCGATCAAGGATGTTGAAAATGAAGAGCAAAAAAAGCGCAGAAATTAGATGGAAATCAATCTTTCGGACCACTGCGACAGACGATTAGTGTTAATCACTCATCTTACAATGGGACAGGATCCGGAAGTCTGCACATACATTTTTTCTCTAATTGACTTGTCTCAGCAACGGAAAGGTTTTCGAAGCACACAGCTTGTTGCAACCCCGGGGTCTCAACATGAATGCTGCTTGAATATTTCTTCTCATCTGTATCCATATTCGGTAAATTTCAAGGATGATTCAACTGCTCAGGTAAAAGAGGAGACGAGTGGCTATCATAAAGTTGGAAATAACACCAAATTCCCAAACCACTTGTTGCTACATATTCGATCATGTAAGTAACGATATCCCTCTTTAATACCACACATTGCGTTGCACGGACTCACACTACCAAGACCAATATTTTCATGACCGGGGCCTGATGGACAGTTGCGAAGATGGGGAAACCCCGTGGGGAAATGCGTGTCCGCGCCTTTTCCGCCATGTTTCCGCCCGTTATCCGCTGTCTCCAGAGACCCCAACTCTATTTGATTACCCGAGGATTAAAGAGGGCCTTCTACCCTTCCAAGTCAAGTTGCATGAGGCAAAAAATGATTTTATCACGGGCTACTATTAGACACCGGAACGACAATGAAGAACAACGAATCTAAATCAGAAAACTCGCATCTTGAGGTAGTTTCGACCAGCCAAGACGCCGAAAGGGGTGATGTCGGGCTGGCAGTGTTCTTCAGAAAGGAGGATCTTGCTTCGGCCATTGACCCTGTTGCTGAGAGAAAGCTCATTCGAAAGATTGACAGATTTGTCGTCCCTTTTATATGTGTGACCTATCTTGTGACCTACATCGATAAGGCTACTTTAGGTTATGCGGCTGTGTTTGGTTTACAGACTGATTTGCACCTCCGGGGTTCCCAATACAGCTGGCTCGGTAAGCCTTCTCTCAGAATCTGAAGGCTTTAAACTGACTCAGCCATTTCGAAAATAGGAAGTATCTTTTACTTCGGCTACTTGGCGGTAGGTTTCGTGTTCACGCTCCTTGAAAAAGGAAAGCACTGACAAGACGGACACAGTTCGAATACCCAACAAGCTTTGCTATGCAGAAACTGTCGGTAACAAAATGGCTTTCCACGAATCTTTTCATCTGGGGAGGAATCACAATGGCTCTTGGAGGATGCGAAAACTTTTCATCGTTTGCCGCTCTTCGCTTCATCATGGGTGCCCTGGAGTCTTGCTCGACACCAGCTTATTTGCTCATTACCGCTATGTGGTATCGTATTGAAGAGCAGCCGATTCGCATTGGATACTGGTCCACGTTTTTGGGACTGGCTAATGCATTTGGTGGTCTGCTTTGTTACTTGATCGGACACATCCATGGTGCCTTGGGGGAGCCATGGCGGTACCAGTTCATCATCATTGGTGCTATTTCCTCATTATGGGGCTTGGTTATGTTCTTCACTTTTGCGGAGAATGCCACAGCTGCGTGAGTTCTCCAAGACTCTAGTGATTACTTGTTATTGTCAGCTAACCACCACTTGTCGGTTACAGTTCATGGCTTTCGACGGATGAAAAGAAACTAGCCATTGAAAGATTACGAGACAATCAGACAGGCATCAAGAACTCAAAAGTCAAGCGTTACCAGATCATCGAGGCAATGACGGACCCCAAAACTTGGATCTTCTTCCTCTTGGGCGTTGCTAGTCAAGTAGTTAATGGTGCCGCAAGCAATTTTGGCTCATTGATCATCAAGGGCTTCGGGTTTTCTAGTCTCGAGACGACTCTACTTCAAATTCCGTACGGCTTTATCATTGTCTTTTCGAATCTGTCGGCCATGTATCTCCAGCATTGGCTTCCCGGCCAGAAGCGGTGCCTTGTTGCATGTCTCTATGTTCTCCCCTCGCTGGCTGGAACTGTGGGCATCCATACAATTTCTCGCAGCTCAAAATGGGCTTTACTTGCTTGTTACTGGGTACCTCTTTTTTCTCGATCATACTTCAAACCCCTAGCTGACCATATTTCACAGCTGACAAGCACATATACTGCATCATTCTCAATGATCATGTCCCTTATTACAGCCAACACTGCCGGCTCAACCAAGCGCTCCATAGTCAATGCCGTATTCTTCGTCTCGTACTGCGCCGGAAATATCGTTGGCCCCTTTGCCTTCAAACCCAGCGAAGCCCCCGAATACACATCCGGTATCATTGCTATGCTCGTCGCGTATTGTGCTGAGATCGCTTTAATGCTGGCATTTGCGGCATACATGATGCATCTCAATAAGCAAAAGGAAGAAGCCCTAGACACGGGTTTGGGACAGGATGAGGCTGATCGGGTTGCGGCTGGTTTCAGTGATCAAACTGATCGTGAGAATCCTTATTTCCGTTACTACTATTAGCTATACAGTGAAGTCTGGAGTCAGACTGGCAATAATCGTGTAACTTTGTTCTTTTTGGATATAATGTCTTAGTTGTTGTTGCTGTAAAAATTGATCCATCTCCCGTCTAAATTCTCATCTAGATAACATTTCTATCAATCAAGCCCTTTCTGCGCAAACTAGCTTTTCAATAGTCCTAGTCATGACAGACTCTTAGAGTTTCAAGTTTTTGAGTTGCTTCGAGGAGATCCAAGTCTTGTACAATCCTCGAAGCGTCTTTCGTCTTGTCCTGTATGATATAGGGCTGGAATCGTGAGAGAGTTACACGATTGTTTCTGTAAATAGGTACCTACTACATTATTACAACCCTTAAATATTTAGTATTATGGAGGATGTTGACTGTATTGCTGATGTGTAGTTATAAACAGTAACAAATAACTAAGATCTATCATTGAAATGCCCTCCTATGTAGTGACGTGAAAGTCTGTTTGACAGCAAAAAATCTCCTAAACACACGTTTCAAAAACTCTACTCTAGAATTTCTTTAACAATTTCCGCAACCTCTATTAAAACGGCCTCCTTGCTCTGCTTAGCATCAACAGGGATAATATCGGTCTCCGACTCTGTGGGCTGCTCTAAAATATCAATCTGCGACTTTACCATATCTGGCTTCATATAATGTCCCTGACGCATGTGTAGGCGTTGCTCTAGAGAATCTGAGTCCCCACCTGTATCTAGGAAAATGAATCGAACAATTACTTTGATGTCCTGCTTAAAGAGCTCCGACAGCTTGCGCAATTCATCACGGTATGTAGTTCGAAGTGCAGAGCATGTCACGATAACGCCCGAAGCACCGGTTGACACAATTCTGTCTGCTACTGCACCACGAATATGAGCGAGCCATATGAATCGATCTGCGTCACCAAGAGGCTGAAGGTCGTGCATCGTTTGTCGAGCAGTTCGGGTGTGAATGTCATCGCCCTCGATGAGTGGTAGTCCTAACTTTTCGGCTAGACTTGCACCAACGGTACTCTTACCAGAGCCGCATGGCCCTGTCAAGAAAATGACCGAAAGACGCTCTTGCTTCTGTGTAGCTGCAAGAGGAGTCAACCAGCAAGAAGTGCGAAAGTAATTGACAAATCGCTCAACAATAGTCTTAGTAACAGCGCCTGCTTGTCGGAGACTTGATGCATGGGCTTCAGCAATACTCGTCTCAAACACACGCTTGCCAGTCGGTGGGTTATCATTGTCATATTTGGAAGCAAAGAACTCAAGCAGTTTTATTGGGGGATTAGCCACGGGATCTTGTTCCGAATGCCGAAGTTTGTCAACCCATTCACGAGCAGGCAATTCGTCGAATGTGAGACCTGATTCGTGAAGCAAGGGTAGCAAATCCTTCGACCAGTGGATAAGAGTTGGATTTGTGACATTCACGACCTCCACTGCACTATCGGATGGGGCCACAGTTAGGTCAATTACGCTAGAAGCGATGATATCAACTGGCGTCCAAGAGACCAACTCATTCAACTTGGGCAGTGCATGTATGGTCTCAGCAGTTTGAAAGGTCATTGGAATAGCTTCAGATGCATTCCAGATACCGTATCTGGAATCAGCAATAATCTGACCAATGCGAAGAACACGTGCTGTCAACCCAGTCTGCTGAGCAGCACGACGCACTACATGCTCTGTAACGAGCTTAGATTGCGCGTAGCCCATATTCTGTGCATAATTCAACGATTGAGGAAGTGCCTCAGGCACTGAGTTACCTGGTGTCATTGCCGTAGTGCTCACTGAAGAACAGAATGCAAACACTGCGCCATCTGGTTGTTCCGCCTGTAGACAAAAGTCGAGAAGATGGCGTGTTCCTGCAATGCAGTCCGTGAAACTCTCAAGAGTCATGTTGAAGTTCACTGACCACGCGCAATGTATGACATGGGTGATTTGGGATTTCAGAAACGTATATGTCTCCTCGCTCAAACCAAGTTGAGTGTCAGTCGTGTCGGCGGGTAAAGCGATTATTTTTCTCTGTTTATTAGCGGAGATTGTGTGATACAAGTTGCGAGCTTGTAGCGACTGCCTTACACGTTTAGCTGCTGCTTCCTTGGACTTCGCTCGTACCAGACAGTATATGGCTTTGCATTGCGGGGATAATGCCAGTTGATACACAATGTGTGCACCGAGAGATCCTGTGGCTCCGGTCAAAAGAACAGCTTTACTCGTTTCAACGATACTGCTACTGTCTTCCTTCTTGGAGATGATAGATGATGGATCAAAGGTGCCATACTTTTCGATCAATGCAGTCATGCGAGTCTCAATATCTGGTTGCAATTTGGCCTCTTGTCCTAGACGAAGCCGAGTCAATGCAGATGCCATGGCTTGCAACGACGGATTCTCAAAAACGAAGTTTTGAGGAAGCGAAGCACCGGCCAGATTGATAGTTTTCATGATTGACATTCGCAGTCTGAGAGACTGCAAGCTGTCAATGCCCAGGCTGAAAAGGTCTGTGTCATCTTTCACTTCTGCGCCGGCGCCATTGCTCAATACAATATCTGCCAATAATTGGCGTAGATGAGCAAGGAGTTCTGGTCCCTCTATAACAGGGAGGGCTTCATTGGAACTGTAATCACGGTACGCATCCTCTATTTGGCCGGCAAAGTCACGATAGAATGCAGATCGAATCACAGTTCCCTTATCAGTTGTCCGATACTGTGCGGTCGATGGCAAGACTTTGATCATATCTTTCATCACGCGGGCGTATGCTGGCATTTTCTCGTTACATGCGTCAATAGCTGGCCAAATTAAGTCGATTAGCTCTTTGTCACTTTTTACAGTGGACGTTTTCGCAGGAACCAAGAATACACCAACATATGACTTGTTGGCCCCGAAGGCGACAACATCAGCCACATTGGGGTTGTCACGAGCAACATCCTCAATAAGCAAAGGATTGACCTTTTCGCCATTCTCAAGAACTAATGTATCATCCAATCGAGCATAATATCGCCAGGCATTGGGGATAGTAGGATGTGGTTCGAAAAGATCTTTTGTTGCATACGAATCATCGTCTCGGTTACTGGCAACTTTCGATGGCCAACCGGGAAGAACGCATAGTTCATAAATCCCGGGACTCCTCTCCTCCATACGCAGGTAAGGGCGAAGTTCAGGTCCGGCGCGCAAGTAATCCCAGGCGGTATCACTGCGGTCACGGAATGAGGTCATCAGTTGACCAGTTTCGGTAGTTCCGTAGTGGGATACGAGTAACACTCCATTTTGCGTCAGTTTGTCACCGATGGGCTTGGGACAGGCAGATCCACCGAACATGACGAGGTCAAGGTCTTTGAGGACGGCTAAGCCACTAGGACTTTCGGAGAGTAGCTTCAGAGCATATGGCACAGCATAGAGAACGCGGATTTCGGGATGCGTTTGTAAAGTTGCGAGCAGATAGTGCGCAGTCAGGGGCACTTTGGCACAGTACATATAGATAATCTTACGAGAATGAATTGCTCGGAAAACGCAGCTGATGCCATGAGCGTGGTAGAGAGGTAGCGTGATATAGCCGCGAAGTCCGAAATTGTTGGCGTAATTCCTGAGCGCTCCAGAATGTGTTTGATATATGGGTTTTGGGTGTCCGGTGGAACCGCTGGAATGAATGACCCAACAGACGTGTTTGTTTTCTGCTGCACCGTCTAGATAATGTTGCGGAAGTTTTTGGCTTTCAGCTAATGTACTTGAGATATCATGTTTCGGAGAGTGTATGAGCCCAATGGATGCTCCGGTACGCTCCTGAACACCAGCCGCGAGTGTTCCGTAACTCTCATTGAAAAATAATGTCGTGGCTTTTGTCGCCTGAACTAAGCTGACAACGGCATCTTCCGAAATCCTCGTAGATAGGAACAGCACCGTATGTCCTAATCGAGACACAGCCAGGAGAGTGATGAGGTAATCAAAGTCCGATGGGCCAAGTAAGCCAACGACTTGCACTTGATCAGAAGATTTTATTCGTTGCGGTATGAATGCCGAGTAATGGATAGCAACGTGCTCAACTATTTCATTAAGCTAGAGAATATTTATGAGATTATTCGTTGGTAAGAACTGAATGGTAGAGAAGATATATACCTGTCGCGGAGTATAATAGACGTAATCGATGTCATTGTTTGGATATGCGATAATAGGCTCGTCAGCTTCCGGCTCGCTTGCGCGAAGTTTGATCAGTTCATCAATAGTGCTTGGAGCTAGTGCACTGATCGTGAGTGGTTTGACTTCTGCGATACTCGTGGGCGACGGCACAGCCAACGGCCGTAGCGATTCTAGGGGAGCCGTCACAGTTGCCATTGTTGATTTTCACATAGAGCACACAAGATACGAAAAGTACCGAGTCACATATTATTATAACCAACTCCAGATTCAATTTCAGTGTTAGAAAAGATCATTTGGATAAAAATCCAAGACTGATCCATTCAATACAAGATCTCCGACGAGCAATGAGGGGCTAAGAGACCCATGGCGGATAAACAGCGGAAAATGGTGCGGGGGCAAACTTGGTAGCGGAAAAGGAGAAAGCAGTGATGGAGAGAGAAGTCCGCCATGATATTTCTCGACTCAAACACTAAATTGCCATTTCTTGTTCTTGTGCTTGGAAAAGCCCAATATCTGTATTCATGGATTTAGTTGGGTTTCCAATGGGCTCCTTGTCATCGAACCGCAGTGTTTGTGCACCTGGTCGCATTCAATCCTGTTACTCGGTCTGGGCAAAATCACTAAGATAGAGAACATTAATTGGTACACTCTTTCAGTATCATGAGTGAGCATTCGCCATATAAAGGTAATTATCTCGATTTCCCCCCATAGATCATTTTACTATCTGACTCGGAGGCTATACGATGCTACAGAAGCCCTAGAGCTAAACCATATTAGGCAATCATTGTGGCACAGTGCTTGGCTTGGACTCGAAACCCACGATCAACTGCAACGTATAACCAAATATAAAACATATCTATACAGTAAATTTAATCTTATTCGTCGGCGCAGCATCGCGCGCAGCCTTCTTCACAGCCTCCTCGCCAGCCTCATCGAAGATATCATATCCCCAGTTCGCTGGGAAATTGAAACGCTTGTACCTCTCCATTCCATCCAGTTGCGCCATGACATCCTCAGGAAGAGCATTGACACGCAGATTTGAAGCAATACGTGACGGTGTCACGCTCTTGGGTAATACCACAGTTCCACGCTGGACACCCCAACTGTATAAAACCGCACCGGGATCAAGACCCAATCTCGTACCAATCTCATGAACAAGTTGATCATCGACGGTCCTAGGTTCGCCCTTTTGGTTGTTTCCTAGCGGCGAATAAGCTTCAATCAGAATATTCTTCTCCTTGCAGTATTGGAAAAGCTCTTTCTGAGTAAGGTAAGGATGGGCCTCGATTTGATTGACCGCCGGCACGACGGAGACTTGTGGAAGAAGCTCGTTGAGGCGGCGGATATTGAAGTTGGAGACGCCGATGGCTTTGGTCTTGCCCGTTGCGAGGAGTTTTTCCATTGCTTTGTAAGTGGTGACAAAATCTATGTCATCAAGTTGGAAGACGCCCTCGTCGTCAAGAGGAAACCATTTATCGCCTGGTTTAAAAGCGCTTATCCAAAATGTTAGTGAGGGAGGGTTTTTAATTCCAGAAGAAGCAATACTCACACAGGCCAATGCATCAAGTACAAATCCACATACTCAACGCCCAAATCCTTCAACGTCTTATCTAGCGCCGCCTCAACATCCTCAGGGCGATGCTTCGTATTCCATAATTTGCTCGTAATAAAAATCTCCTCACGAGGAACTCCAGATTTCTTGATTCCCTGACCAACCTCGGTCTCGTTGCGATAGATGGCAGCGCAGTCAATATGTTTGTAGCCTTCTCGAAGCGCGATTTCGACTGCTCGCTCGACTTCTTTGGGTGCTGCTTGCCATGTTCCGAAGCCGACGGCGGGGATTTTGGCGCCGGTGTTGAGTGTGAATGTTTCGGGGAGTGTGATGGCCATGGTGAAGACGATGTGGCTGGAAACTATCAACGAGGGTATTTACCAGATTGTGTTTGCGTAGGGAGCAACTACCAAAAAATTCAAAAATTAAATGTCTTTAGTTCTTAAAAGAAGAAATATTGGAAGATTCTCCATTTTTCATCGTGTATCGACATGGTGTGATGTGTGGCGGAAAAGGACTTCTATCCGAAGCGGAAAGCTTATTACGCCGGAAAAAGCTATCAGCTACATTCATACCATGCGCCCATAATGTGGTGATCATTTTCTCTTCTGGAAGCAAGATTGAGACAATTAATCGATTTATTCAATAGGATAATTTCCCGTTAGATAATCTCATGCCAGATTTCGAAAGTTTCGCCACTTACACGCCTCGAGCAGTCACTACCTCATCGCCATCTGTGAATCCCCCAAACGTTAACAGCAAAAACGAAACCACAGTCAAAATGTCCACGCCCATAATTCCACCCTTCTCGTCCCTCCCTATCCGTCCAGATGGCCCGCACGGCAATGCCTGGGGTCTCTACGGCCCCGACGACAACATTGGCCGCCTCAACCTCCTCACCCCTGAAACCACACTGTCTGCAATCCACGAAATCCGCAACGGCATCCGCATATCCACCGACTGGTCTCTAGACAGTATGCTCCAACAGCCCTGTTTCGGGCGCAAACCATTCGAGCAGACCATCATCAACAAGGCGCCGAGGTCTGTGAATGATGATGTGCTTGTGCTGAATACGCAGATAAGTTCGCAGTGGGATGGGTTTAGGCATTATGGGTATCAAAAGGAGAGGCTGTATTATAACGGGTATACGTTGGAGGACTTGTTGGCGACGAAGGTGAATGGCATTCATGGTGAGTCTTTTATTTGAATAGGTAAGATGGTTAAAGCTGACAGGCTTTTTTTGTTATTGACAGCGTGGGTAGAAAATGGTGGCATTGTGGGAAGAGGGGTATTGCTGGACTATGCTGCATGGGCAACAGCTCAAAATATAAGCATAGACTGCTTCTCAACGACTTCAATCACAGTTTCGCAATTAAAAGAAATAGCAGCATCACAGGGCACGACGCTACAACGCGGCGACATTCTCCTTATTCGCACAGGCTGGATACAGGCATACAATCAGCTCACAACCGAAGCACGACAGGCATTAGCGGATAACAAGAATCCACCCGCAATTGGCGTCGAGTCATCCGAGGAGACACTCAAATGGGTATGGGAGCAAGGTTTCGCAGCCGTTGCAGGAGATCAGCCGAGTTTCGAGGCATGGCCGTGCCAGAATACGGACTTTTGGCTACATGAATGGTTTTTGGCTGGTTGGGGACTGCCGATAGGTGAGTTGTTTGATTTGGAGCGGCTGAGTGAGGAGTGTCGGCAGAGGGAAAAGTGGTCGTTCTTCTTTAGTAGTGTGCCGTTGAAGGTGAGTAAAATCTTCATTGAATACGACGTACTGGCTAAGTAATGGTGACTATAGGTTCCTGGTGGAGTAGCAAGTCCACCTAATGGCGTAGCCATTCTTTGAGACACTGTAACAAAATTTTGGAGCATAAATATAGGATATCTGTGGAACCATGACGGTTTCACGTATTTTGAATGTTCGTATAAGCTGCGATAGAATGATTAGCAAGACATATAAAATATAAACCAAATAATGAAGCAATACTCACAGATAGGCAGACTGTCCATCTGTGACCAGAAATCAAGACCGAGATTATCATAAGCCGACAGCAACGGTTCCGGTTGTTGTGCTTGTGCTGCAAACACGTCATAAACAGGAACTTCACCCGGATGATTTAGTGGTGGTGTCTGCTCATACGTCGCAAATTCATGCATGGCTGCTTCAGTATGCTGAAAATGATCATCATTAGCAGTATTCGTGTAATCTGCTAGCACTGTAGGACCCAAAGTCTCGAGAAACCGACTCCAATTCAATTCATCAGATCCCTCTTGCGGCAACTGCTCTTGACGCGGAGTCAGCATCCTGCCACTGACTTCTGTTCGTAATCCTTCCAGTATCGCAGCATAACGCATATGTGGCGCGTTCTGTACAGTGACCCTGGCTAAATGATGGAACGTGGTTTCTGCTAGTTCTTGAAGACGAGACTCGTTTGACTTGGTACCTGTTGCGCCATTTGATTCGAAGCTTGCATTTAACGGCTGAATTCGACCACCCTTGACTTGTAGGAGATACAAGTAAATGATCGACAAGGCATTGAACGTAATGTATTGCGTATACCAGAATGCGGTAAACAACTGATTGTCGTCGACGAATTCCAGCACTAACTCCATAGTATCGCGAGCCGCAGCGATACAAGCATCGATATGTGGCCGATAGAGGCGGTTGTAGTCACGGAATTTATATTTGGCGTAGTTCTTCAACAGCAATGGTCTTGTCACAAACATCACGGCATGGAAATACGCCAGTCGTAGCACAGTGAGCTGTCTCCGAAAGATCGCAACCAGGCTACTCGGTTTGATATCACCGGAAAATATGGGAGGCATTTGGTTCTGCCACTCAGAAATCTGACTAGTAAGGTTCTGAATCGTCTCCATTTGTTTCGCATGCGACATGGGGGTAATTGGGTATAGCTCTTTGGCGGCTCTAGCCAAAACCTGAGCCAAACGCGCATGCGCAACTGGTGCAAACATCACTGTATCTCTGGTCGGCTTCGGCTTGAATCCTTCATTCCAGACCAAATCTTCATCGTTGAGTGGCGACGGAAATTCCTGATCGATATCGTCCTCCTGCAGGAGTCGCGGTCTGCCGAGCATAAGACTCAGATATTTATCCAGTGTGAAGGAGCACCACAGTATCCGCTTTTGGCATTCATGCTGAACACGTTGCGCATTCGACATGCTTGAAGAAGCTGTCCTGACCGGTTTTCGGCGTCGATGTAGCCCCAGAGTCATCAGCAATTGCACCATAGTACCAAATGTAAACCAAGCCTTGTTCATCCGCGACGAGCTGAGCAGATAAAGTACCATCAGGAAACGAACTTGAATTGACTGTAGCGATGGTGACCCAACTTCATTGTCCACTATGCGTTGTGCCATAGTATAAAAGACTTCGCCTCGTCGCCATTCTTGCTGATCTGAAGTTGCATGGTTCGTTGAACAGTACGAGGTAGACTCACCATGGTACAAAGATGAAATTGCGCATATCATTGACACAATTGCCTTTTCTGTCTCGGAGACAGGAGCCTGTTGGTATATCGTGTCCACCCATTGCTCAACCGTACCTTGATGTAGGATCCTGTACGTCGGAGACGCAAACTCGAAGTACCGACGCACGCATTCCTGTGTCATAGAAAAATCGGGTAAATGGGCTTGAGATCCATCAAGATCGGAGTAATGGGCGTCTCCAAACGTGAATATCGACTTGTCAGCTGGCAATTCCCCTGAAGCGAGAGCTTTTGCGGTGCGGTATTCGCTTTGGTGAAATTTCTCGACCACACGGTACAGAAATGAATGCGCTGATGCTGGACCGGAATATTGGCCTGCGATCTCTCTTGATTCTCTGGCTTCCGGGGACACGCCCCGCGACGGCTGTAACATTGGTTGATCACAACTATTGGACTCTTCTATGCCAGGATTCGGACGCAGTGCGGGATCCGTTGCCGGTGCTTCTATCGCAATCATGGTCATCATTGGAGTTCTCTGAGCCGATTCTGGTGTGTTACTTTGCTGTCGATGAAGAATAGCAGACACCGAATCGCTCCGATTGCGAGTAGAGGTGGGAGTTGCATCCATCCGCAAAGACGGACGAGGCGACACGGGTGCACCCCTATTGTAGGCTGATTGATATGTACATGTAATTTTGTGTCGAGCACACCAAGTACACGGGATATCACCGGTGCATGCCTTCTTCTTTGCTTTGCACACATCGCATGCGCGGGTGACTTTCCGTCTCTTGTTTGAAGACAAGGACGTATTCTGTGGTTGATCCTCCTGGCGAGGAGTTGAATTTCTTCGTGCCATGGTTACGGTCCCTGACTCGTCGTCTCGTTATATGCCATTATAGGACCAGGCCAGGCTGGGTTTGGCTGAACGCTAGGTTGGTGTTGCATGCAAAGGTTGGATTAAGAAAACAGGGCGGGTCGAGCGCCATCGATGCAGTTCCTGGGCGACATCCGAGTATTAACCGCAGGCCAAGGCTAGCCTCGATCATGGAATTGATAGTCAAACATGGTAATGCGTGACTTATTGTTCTATAGTGATTTTTCCTGCCTTCTTACAATTGAACAAAAAATTTGTTGCTAGGGTTCTGCACATCCCGTGACGTAATAACGACTCGATCGAGCATTTTGTGGAAGATGACTGTAGGAAATGCTGTAATCAAGAGTCTGGAATGAATAGGAAGAATTGTATCTTTGCTACCCATGTGTTATAGAAGTACAATGGCTCGCAATACTCAAATCCACTAACCATCGCCAGAACAGCACCATTAAACGCCATTCGTCATGAGAAAATAGTATATTTTTTGTTTTCTAAAGAAATAGAAATGGGAAAGGAAAATACAGGAACATTGAATGACCGATTGCAGCCACCAGAAAAGGGTATAAACAGGAGTGTGGTATCATAGTATCAGAATCCGTCAGATCAGGCAAACTGGTGAGCCGGTCGCCAGAATGTGTTCATTTATGTAAATTTGCAAAGCGTACAGGGTATATGTATGTGTCAAGGAATTTGTTCTCCAAAAGCTCGAAGTACCATGCTGCAGACGGCGGTTAGCTCGAACGACGGATCGCAAAATCCATCAATCAATCAATCAATCAATCAATCAATCAATCATCATGCGATTGGGTATGGTCTCTCCAGGAACTCTGGACCCCAATTCAGTGGATTTTTCGTCATCATCAGTTTTGCGTCGTGTCATGATGTGTGGTTTGAGACCCTTGTGGAAATTCGCCGTACAGACGATGGCGTTTACGATTGTTGCGATGATCAAAAGGATGGTGATAACGGCAAAGAAGGTCAATGATCGTCGAGCAGCAATATACTCGAAATATCGCGATGGTTGGTACATGCGCACAAGCTTGAAAAGGAAGTAGGCCAGTCCACCGACATAGAGTGTCTAGAAGCCAATGTAAGTATTTGCACAAAATGTCATCGCGATGTATGATCGAAACTCACAATGACAGCGCACATGCCGAATGTGTTCTCTCGTCTCGTGAAGACTGCGGCAAAGAATAAAATCAAGATGGTCACTGGAATCGCAGCCAGAGTCAAGCCAAACTCGACATCAGTTTTTCCAGTTACAATAACGACGAACTGGACTGTGAAACCCAAGAAGAAGAAGAAGTCAAATTTCAACAAGGCGATGTAAATCTGTCAGGCGTTAGAACAAGAAGCTGCGAGAGAGGGCATCGGACTAAGGTAGTACCTGGTAAGTCAAATACCGGCGCTTCATACGCAAATCGGCACTGATGTGTTTATAAATTGTCCACGCAAATTCATCATAGAGCTTCCAGGTCAAAAATGCTAAAATGATCGAGCCGAGCGCAATTATGACAGGGATTGCGATCAAGACTGGTCTAGTCTGATGGTAGAGGCCCGCATCCAAGGATACCTGTTCTATCTGCAAAGCACCGTAGATGAGCAAGCCGACATTGCAGAGACAGATTCCAATGATCTGAATCGTATTTTTTAAACGCAAAGCATCGTAGACCAAAACTAGTTCGTAGATGAAACCGAAAAGGTACAGCGAGAGAAACGTGGGGAGGGTTCTCGAAGAACTGGCGGAGTTGTCAAAGTGCGCATGATTGATTTGGAATGTCGCAAAAACATAGCTGTAGCACCCGTCAGTACCTAAGTATACCCAAAAGACAGATCAGTGCAGCGCGGATTAAGGAACATACGACTCAAGACCGAGGATGATAGCTGCCTGGACCACAGAAGTCACAACGAACAGCCATGTCCACTTTGTATTCGGAAGATACATTTTGCTCACTGGCTCCGGTCCATGGACCTGTCTGTAGCCTTGACGTTCGGGAAATGGGCCGCCTGAGGCACGGTAGGAAGTGTCGTACGCTCCTCCGAGCAACGAGGCTCGGGACTGCGATGAAGGAATCTTGGATACTTGCTCCGTCGACACGGAGCCAGGGCCGTTAAATGGAACGTCTAAGGTAGAGGCGGCCGTTTTGACGGTATCTCACTGAGTCGAGTGAGATGACGGTCGCAATGGGTTATTATTCCTGCCCTTGTAGGATTGTGTCGAGGTCACAACATGGGATGATGTTCGTTCTTTGTTGACAGATTGTCTGTTAACAGATTGGCGTGGTTTGATGAAACGGTAATAATATGGAGCACACCGGTCGGGGTGTATCTATGCGGGGATGGACCAAGGAGTCTGAGACGAACTCTGGGGGAACGAGCGACGACACGGATTGATGCGACGGTTCTGTTGTTATTGTTGTCGTGGATCACAGTACAGGCGTGCCTGTAATATGAATGATGTTGGTGATAACGAAGGACGATAATTGACAGCACAGAGTTTAAAATGGGGAAAAGTTTTTGGATGGAGCTAGTCTTCGGAGGACGCAGTCTAACATTAATTCTGGAATACGGATGCCTCACTGCCTCAGGCTGTGGAAGGGGACGGTGGGTCAGTGGGCCTCTTGTCCCACTCTCTGGCCTTCCGTGCTCCGGTTCCTGAACTTCACACAATCAGCCGTGTCAAGTGGTCAGCTTGGCATACCTAGGATATTAATCATGCTATACAGACAGAAAGCGCATATCAACACTTTATAGATGCGCCATTCGCAAGACGATGGCCAGAATTTGCGACAAAGGTTGGCGTTGGAATGCGGGCCAGTTTTGGGGGAGGCTGAGACAGTCCGAGTGACACACGACAAGAGACTAATCAGAGTTCTAGAAAATCGCTCGCTGTGTGTCTTACTCTGAATTGCCTTTTTACGTCTAGTTCATGCGACCTCAAGTCAGACATTTCCATGGGCACGATGAAGTGAATAATGTAGGACAGGGTTTGAGCGTGGCTGGTGAGGCTGGTGAGGTCGGGATTCACCATTTGCTACACGACCTACTGTCAAGAGACTTTGATTCGTGTGTCAATCGACCCTGTCCATGGCAAGGCTAAACTGTACCTCGCCCCAGCCTCCATAGCCACCACACTCCGAGACTCAACTACGCATCTAATAATCAGTAGTATACTGAGAACATCGAAACTTGAGATAACTACAGTCAATTCTCATGTTGTTATCGATCATTACAACAAACAAACCCCAGTCCTGTCTTGTAGACGAATGGCCACGTACCGCAACAATCTCGAAGATCCACTTTGATGCCTGAGGCAGGAAGACTCACACGTAGCTAAACCCAATCAAGACAAAAATGACTTCCTATCCATCTAAGCGGTCAGCGCCTAAGCGGCAGAAAAAATAACCACACTGCAAAAAAAATGACTCCTAGCTCTCCGTCTTCCCCTCTTCTTTCTTCTTCCTAAGCGTCGTCCCCTTCAATGCTGCGTTTCTTTGCTACAAACAACAGAAGTATTCTAAGTCTCCGGGCTTCTTTACACGCTGTAGGCTACGCAAATGAGAAATTCGGAGTATTCTTCAACCTATATCAACTCTATTTTTTCCTCTTCTCCAACAGAGAAGAGCGAAAGAAAGAGTAGAACTGCCCGTGAGGGTCCAGCGCGATAGGTAGCGCTCGCATCCGGCATCAGAAACTTCGAAGAATTCTCTCCTCTGGAGGAATTACTTCATGGGAGAGCCGGTGCGAAGATTGTGTCCGTAAAACACTTTAGTGCAATACGCAGCATACCCAGCCTACGTCCTGCCTAGTTCATACCTGTTCAGCTGTTACCTTTGTCATGAAGGAGCCATTGGATAGCTGAATTGGGCGGATTGGGTATCATTCGATTCCGATCATTCTGTTGGGGACGACGCTTCACCTTTTTCTTTTTGATGTGAGTGGTTATCTATATTCTTGAGCGGCGAGAGGCAGGAATTTTATCATCAGGATGCTACTAATTATTTCTTCGTGCCAAGGACGTCCTACGTATTGTAGTTTAATGAAGTCAGCTTGATACCCTCTAAAATCTTCGGATTACTAGTGTTCATGAATCAGATAAAATAAATAAAGCGCCAAATTCAAAGTATCAGCGCGCTTGGAATCATAGCAACAACAGACAGTGCGTGACTAGTGACCTGGTTTAGATCAAACTATCAACCCCGACATGAACCATTTCATTCATATTCACTAGTCTTTTGATATTTCGTAGAATAACCATTACGCCGATGCGGAAATGAAATCGTTTATTCCTCGTCGCCGATCTACGAATCATGTGTTAGTCAAGCTCTGAAAGGGAAAGGAGGTGAGGCTTACCTTGGGAGCAAGGAAGAATCGCAAGTGACCACTGCCAGCACTGCCGCTGCTTCCTGCCAGACTATATTCAACCTGCAGAGGAACTTCCTGAGAAAGGCAAAGCTTGACCTGGCCAGACAAAGCAGTAGCCTTGCAGAAGTTGACGAGGTACTTGAGGGAGAAGGTGAGAGCGACAGGCTCGGTAAGTTGAATAGAGACGTTTTTGTTGGGGTCCTCGACGTTTGTGTGTTGGCGAATAGTCACGGCACCATTGCCAATGTCACCTTGGCAGGAGAATTTGATGCCTTCCTTTGTGGCTTCGATGACAACTGCAGAAAACAATCGGTATTAGCTTGATAGCAATAACAAAAAAAATATAGGGACGTACCAGACTCAGACAGCGCATTCAAATCTCTGCAAATTCGCTGGAACTCTGCTGAAGGCATTGAGACAGTGGCCGCATAATCCGTCTCGGGAATAGCCAAATGCTCTTGGTCAATATCCATAAGCTTAATATCATACTCGCTCAAACGGTCGGTCTCCGAACTCTCAAACATAAGGTTGACCACATCTGGGGAGTCCTCTGCCTTCAAAGTCAAGATATCCTCGTTTTGAGCAGCGCGTAGGACCTTAGTAAGTGAGACAAGGTTGATACCGAGAGCGACGGTGCGATCGCATCGGAACGGGCTGAAGGCGTCTGCGTTCAACATCATGGAGACTAGGGCGACGTGCGAGTTATCCATCGCTTGGAGGGCGATTCCGGAGTCATTGCAGTCGAAGTTGCAGTCTTGGACGAGATCTTTGATGGCATCGACAACCTGTGTGATTGATCGATTGTCAGTCTTTGCTTCGCCTAGATGTAACAGATATTCGTACCCTTTTGAGGAGACCGGCCTGTTCTAAGCGTGCTTCGAACACTACAGAAAACATTAGTCTTTAGCATTGTGGGTGATCAACCAGAGAAAAGCAACTGACTTTTGATGTGTGGCTATGTGGAATCGAGGTTAATCGTAAAATATACTTGTAAAGTATAAGAGAAGTGGTGCTGCAAATATAGAGGAAGAATTAAGTCGTGAGAGCGTTTGTGGTTTGTAGCTGCGAATGTCGAGTCGAGCTTGACGAGATGGCAGAGAAATAACGTGAGGGGCGCGTTTGGTGGGGATCCTTTTGGCGGTGCGACGCGTTTCGCGTCGTTCCTATGTTGCCTTTTTAGGTCTAGCGTCTTGGGACACCTTTTAGCCAATCTCATTCGCCTATTACCTTCACTTCATGGCTTCAACAGAGAAAAAGGGAGAAATTAAAATGTACAGTATCATACTCGGGTCAAATCCATGTTACTCCCTTTTTAATCTGCCATCTTAATCCCAAAATTGCCTTGGATACAGCAGTCTCAATGAAAAGTCCAGTTATACAATGATGCTACAGGCGAGCTCTTGTGTGCCTTGGCCTGGAGAACTGTTTCTCACAATGCTAACTAATGTTCTGTTATTTGCGTCTAAGGATATCAGACTTCAATCACAGTATCATCAGGTCATATCGACAATTGACAGTTCATTTCATTCCGGTGACGACAGCATCTTCAGTAGTGGTATGCGCTAATAATAACACTTGATATGCTGCTTCTATGGTCTCGACGTCTTGCCGACATTCGTTGTCGCCTCTCTGAGCAAAGCGAATCTCGCATCCGGGCCGGTGCTAGAGATTTATCTAGCTGGTCAACACATGTGAGACTAATACCTATTGTATCTATCAAGCTGACTGAAGAAGTCTGTGAAACTCAAACTCTGTCTTACAATATCTGTGGATGCGACGCCACGTTCCAGTATCAAGTCCGTCAACTCGATGGAACTTGTGTGTGGTCCGCTCTGTCAAGCAAAATGTGCGAACGATTACATCTAAGACAACGATGGAGGCATTCCTGTGATGAAGTCCCTTCGTGACTATGATGAATACAAGTATGATATTACGACAAAGAGCGTTGCAACTGCAAAGAATTTCATACTTTTTTTTCTTATAAAAGATATTATGGAGGTACACGGTACACGGTAAATGACCTTAGACGCCAGGGAGATCGGGTATATAAGCTTTACAGTGTATTGAGTTTTCTATGGCAGTCTATTGTGACAGTCAAATATTACTATAAATCTAAACCAAACGTCAACTCTGACTTATTACAATACCAAACTTGACAAGGGGAGAGCAAGTCGAAGGATACAGGGAAGGCTCGTGCATTTTCCTGTCTACGATCAGTGCGTTTCTGATACCTTCAGGGCTTCCAGAGTGTAATCTATCATTGGCCAAGTACAGTATTACAGCGTGTAAAAATCTAAAGCATAGACCTCCAAACACCTTTTCAAAACCCCTGGATGAGAACTCTTTCGTTGGGACTTTTATATCCTCGGCGCTTTTCACGGAAACTCTGGGGTTTGGAGGATATTCGTGGCTTGATAACTCACATGGTATGGAGAATTGATTCATCGTAGTATAATGTGGCCAAAATAAGTCTAGTAATGACAAAAACTTCAGTCTAAAGAAGGCTGCTGACTTCGGTAACTGGAAGCACGAAATCCCGCAACATGAGCAAAGAAAGATTATAGGCAAGTCTAGATCCTCGTACAGCCACCCAGGTCTATCTCTACAGCAAGGGTTTGAGATTCTCTCTAATTGACTTTATCCTAGGCGCTAGTAGGCACGACAGAGCCAGAAGGGAAGGAAGATGGCATGGTTCCATTACCGGTAGTCGTTGAATTCGAACCACCGGTGAAACCTGAGCTTTCGTTCTCGTGACCACCGTCAGCCTCCAAGTATGCTGCGATGTTGTAGTAGGAGTTGTCAGTGTAGTCAGCAGATACATTGACTCCGATCTGAATCCACGCGAACAAGCCATCGGTGATATCGTCGCCAAGGTACAAGTACTCGGGGAAAGGATCATAGTCGTTCTCAGCTTGCACAATGCTCCACATGTCGTCTGCATTCGTGGTAATGGCTTGTGTGTTGGTGTTGTATGGATAGGTATCCTCTACGGCTGAGCGGAGCACCTCGTTCCAGAACAGTTGGCCAATGTGTGTGACCGATCCACTGTCGAGGGCTAGGGTGCCATTATCGTTGACAGTCACGTTCATGTGGGCGAGGAGATGAGTGTGAGTTGCTCGTCCCTCGTAATGACCAGGGAAGATTGTCTCAAACGAGGCGACACCATCTTCGTCGGTGACCTGGATGCCACGAAGATAGGTGGAATTCCATCCATCAGCGGCATAGTTACCGCTCTCGCTGATGCCACTGTCCATGACATTAGTAATGATCTCCGACATTTCGTATATATGGTTCGCTCACCTGTAGACACCAGTTGCATTGGCATTCCAGATATCGACGTAAATATCAGGCACAGGCTGACAGGTGCTAATATCCAAATATTGAACTTCAAGGTAGAGATCAACTCCGTCGGAGTATTCGTCCTCCTTGACGTTCTTCCTGATCATCTCTCCCCAGACATAGTATGGTCCATCGGTGACCTCTGGAGTCAAGATACAGCTGGTATTAGCTGCAAATACAGTGGTTTCCGCTGTGTCCGAAGTGTATGCGTAGGTGCCTGTCTGGTTGTGGTTGATAGCCTCGTACGTCTCGAGAGTTGCGAGGTCACGGCGGAACTTTTTAGCCTCTGTGCGTACAGTCAGCTCAGTACGAAAATTTTGGTATCATCATCATCATAGTATAAAATTGCATGTATGGAGAGCAACTTACTTGACTTGATGTTACGCTTCTGACGTAGTTCACGGGCGACATTTGAGCGGCGAGCAATATTGCGCGCGTGAAGGTTTCTAGCCACGAGACTGTCGGAGCATGCACCCAACGACCGTTTAGCAGCAGAGGCCATGACATTGCGGGCATGGATCTCGCGCTTCATTGCTTCGGCGTCATGCGTCTCACCGGGATGAGCGAAGGAAGAAGAGATCAGGTAGGCAGCCGCAAAGGCGTACCCGGTAATTTTGGAGAATCCAACCATCTTGCTGGTTTTCAATCTTGTTTTCTGGACAAAAAGGGGAGAATATTGGTGATTTCTCTCGATGATACAGTCGATCCAGAAACAATGCTGTTGGTAGACGGGCATCGATGAGGTTTTTATACCTTTTTTAGACAATTAGTAGTTACATTAATTACTTCTCTACTATCCTCTGCTCCATCCCCATGTCATAATCCTTTGAGCTGCCGCGTCATGATGGCATCTGCTTTCCGTGTCTGTCTCTCCATCTAGGCAGTACTTTCAAGCGTCATAGCAATGGATACAATAAGCAGTGGACAAATACCGAGCGATGTTGTCAATTGATGTCTTGTCATTGGTAGATCGCCGCGTCAACCATTACGAAGCTCAAGCTTGGCGCTCTCCATGAAACAAACCCACCGCTCTGTTCCAACTTGTTTCTATCTGCAAAGGCAAGAATTATATATAAGTACTGGTGAATCCCGGCAGTGCAGATTGGGATTACGTACCATGCATAGCACGCAGGTTTTATAGGACGTTTCAGCAGCTGATGGAGCAGATACTGGAGTGTAAACCATACCAGCCGGTAGCCCAGCCTAGGTCTAATCGAGCTTCTCGTTGCTGGGTCCAAAGTTAGAAAGATAGAAATGCCCTAATGATGTGCGAGGGTTCCATAGCGGCGCATGTAAGCAATTGTTCTAAAGCCTTATTATAGTACCTATTCTAGAGTGTCTAGGTACACATTGGCACTACTATGTACTCCGTACCTGTTGCAAGATATCATTTTGTGCCTACTTCATGTTTCATCCGGCATTTTCAATTGAGACAATACCGTCGATCTGTGTATTGCTCACAAAAGTTCGTTTATTCCCGGTTTACCAGGTCACTTTCTCTTCGTTTTAGGGTCTGGTTAGGGTTATTTCACGGTATTTAGCACCCACCTTCATGTTCTACCTCTCAACATTTCAATCTCATCACATTTTTCTCTCTGATCAATCTAAGATGGTTGCATTTTGTCAAAGCTGAAGCTTTAGTCATGGCATAGCGCACAGTCACATTTCGAGCACAGCCTCAGCTTGAACAGGGGCCATCTAATTGCAGCCATTCAGAACTTGCAGCTACTAGCGGCACAGCCCCCCGAAAGAAAATAGTAAGCCGTGAGCGATCAATCATGTTGGAGAAAACGCCGCGTACATTGACACAAAGCTTTGCGGTCTTCTGTCTTGAAAACAGTTTGAATATTAATTTCTCCGTTCGTTCGCGGGAATTAATGAAACGACAAGGCTTGTGAACAATTGATGTCTGCACTTTACTAACATCATCGACAAAATGGATCCTCTGTCCGCCTTGGGTGCTATCAGTGCAGCAATACAAGTCGCTCAAGTCATCGGCCAGACGATCGCCGGGCTGTCAAATCTCCGAGGAAAATACCTGAATGCTGACCTCACCATTCGTTCCATGATAGGCGAATTGACTACAATCAAGGCCGCCCTCATCCAATTGCATGACTGGGCGAAATATAATGCAGAAGCTAATTCCAGGCACAGAGAGTACGAAGAGTCTGTTACTGTCGCAATTGTCGGTTGCAGTGAGGTTATGGAAGTTTTATCGGGCAAGGTTGCTGAGCTCACAGTCAATGTCAATGGACATGTCGATTTG
Source organism: Talaromyces sp. F31 (assembly GCA_037356135.1). Classification (NCBI taxonomy): domain Eukaryota; kingdom Fungi; phylum Ascomycota; class Eurotiomycetes; order Eurotiales; family Trichocomaceae; genus Talaromyces; species Talaromyces sp. F31. The sequence continues at coordinate 1,274,914 of JAYXSF010000040.1, read as the reverse complement.
TCCGTCTTCGCCTTCAGAACTCGCCTTCAAGTACTCTGGAATGAGCAGTTGATGAGTAGTTTGCAAGAGCAACTACGTGGTCAAGTTCGTGCTCTGAATTTGCTACTGCAAGCCTGCCAATGGTGAGATTTGAGACTATCATATTTATAGTCTTTTCTGACATTGATAGTCGGACCTCTACCGAGCAACTTGAACTTCTTCGGCGAGCGGAAAATCGGCACATCATTCAGAAAGTAGCCGATGATACTGTCACGCTCCGGAGTACAATCAGTAGCGCTGCGAGCTCCCAAGTTGATAGTCTTTCTATAAACGGGCGACAACTGTCGTCTATTGGCGAGACGGAATTTGAATTCGATAGTGCTTTAAGGAGAACTTTAGCATATCAACGGCAACAGGGGCAATTCCAGAGAGCTCGAATTGAGTCGGCTTTATCCCAATATTCTCTAGAAGAAGATGTTGTATTGCGTCGAGGACCATCTGTGGCAGTATCCAATACTGCGAGTGACGAAGGATATGTTAGTCGCAATGTGACGCCTAGTCATTCACTCTCGCCGAACACGTCCATACGTAGAGGCCCTTCCTTGGGCCCGAATGATTCAATCACTCCAATTCATGCACGCAGTAACAGTGTTTCTTTCGGAACACAACGAATCCAGCAGCAAAACCCTGGCGTTCGTCGTTGGGTATCTACCAATGACGCCGCTACGTTACCGTCGCCCACAGGCTCAAAAAGGGAGAGACTCTTGTCCAAGCTGAACCTGACCCGGCTAAACACATCTAGTCGGGCAAGTTTGGCCCCCTCCCAATCGCGAAATCCAGCCATCAGCCCCATTGTGGGATCAACAAGGGGCCGGCGAGGCCGCGAAAGTGAATTTACCACAAGCATTGATCTAAATACTCAAGCCGGTCGCAATGCTCCAGATATAGTCAAAGCAGCACAGTCTGGTGCACGCTACGATGTTGAAAGGCTAATAGGGAGTGGTCATAATATTGAAGAGTTACATCTGCACACCCGGCGGAATGCTCTTATGGTCGCCGCCCACTGTGGAAAGGACGATATCGCCGATTTGTTGATTCAGAACAATGCACAATTAAATCGCTCTGATGCATCGGGCTCGACGGCACTTCATCTTGCTGCATCTCGTGGCCATGTTCATGTGGTGGAACTACTTGTCATGGAGGCAATAGATATCGAGGCTGAAACTCGGCTCGGGAGAACAGCTCTCTGGGTTTCGGCTAACAATGGGCATTTGCTGACAACGCAAATGCTGCTCGAAAAAGGTGCGAGAGTCAATTCTCGAGCTGATAACCAAATGACTGTACTGCATGTTGCAGCTCGAGAAGGAGATTTCGAAATCGCCAGCTTGTTGGTAAGTTATGGCGCAGACATCGATGCAAGAGACGCTTCCATGATGACGGCTTTGCATTATGCATGTGAAGGTGGATATGTGAAAGTTATGGAACTTCTACTAAACAATAAAGCGAACATTGACGTCGCGGGCAGTGAACGAAGAACGCCGCTGATCTGTGCCGCAGCGGCCGGGCAATTAGCAGCTGTCCAACTACTTCTGAAACGAAAGTCAAATTTCAAAGGCGCAGATGAGGGTGGGATGACCGCTCTTCACTGGGCAGCTTTTAATGGGCATGTTGAGGTCGTGGATTATCTTGTCCGTCAGTCACGCAGTTCAATAGCACTGATCAATGGCCAAGGGAGAACACCCTTGCATCTCGCGACCATGAACTCACAGTTTGCCGTTGTCGAGTTTCTGGTGCGAAAAAGCTGTCCGGTGGATACTAGATGTGCAGCTGGTCTCAATGCACTGCACTACGCATGCATTGCTGATAGTACTGAAATTGTACGGTTACTCCTAACTTCTGGAGCGGCCATTGAGAGCGAGATTAGAATGACACAGCAGAGACCGATTCACTTGTCATCAAAGGACGGATCGGTAGGATTAATAAAGTTGCTATGCGAAAAGGGTGCATCTCTAGAAGTTCGAGACGCAGAAGGAGATCGGGCACTATGCGTTGCCGCCAGAAACGGCCATGTCGCTGCTGTACAGACTCTATTGGACTTTGGCTCGCCGTTACAATTACGCTTTGGCATCCGGTCGCACGAAGACTCGCCACTCTGTTTGGCTGCTAAAGATGGCCATTTATCAGTTGTGACGGTACTCATAAGACATGGGGCCTCTGTGCTGAGCAAAGATGAAATGGGCTGGACTCCGGCTCGCTATGCTGCATACTATGGACATCCAGAAGCATTAGAAGCAATAATAGCAGCTGAGCCTTCGGCGCTCTCTTTCTTGGACTTTTCTAATTTCTCACCGGATACTGTTGGTGTGACGTCGGGGCTATTAGGATTTTCCCCAGACGCAACTGTTCCTCCGGATAAGAGGAGTCAGGTGATTGAAATACTCGAGAGAACTCGTCAGCAACAACCCGCACCAGCGCCGTCAATGGATGAGAGATTGGTATCTTCGAGTCAGGACTCCCGCACACTTGTCCCTCTTGCTACACCTCATCGTCGCCTTGCTCCAGTGCTATCTCCGTTTTCGAGCAATGCTGTTACAGCGGCAGCGGCATCTTCTTGGTTTCCAACTACATACGAGGATCTTCCGAATGAATTGCCTGGGACTTTGGAGCAAGGCCTCCCAAGTAGTAGGTCTGCAACGCCACCTCATATGCACCGAGGTGATCGCGAGGAGGGAACAGTGTCAGCTATATTTCCTCCACCTATAGCCACATTATCACCTCGCAACGATCAATTCGGAAGCTATAGTGACAACTTAAACGACACCATAAACAAGATAGCGCCCGTATCCCTAGACTATCGCCAACCACAAGCCTTCAATCCCTCCACAATCTTACCAGCCGACAGATTAGCTCAATCATTAGCTCGGCTCGATTTGCAGCTAAATAATGTCAAAGCCAACACTTCCCACCAAGACGGCGAAGACGAGGACGACGATGAAGTTGAAGCGGAGGAGGAAGGGTACGCAGAAGAAACCTCTGAAAATGAATTGGCCGAACTTGAGGGTGATCTCCCACCTCCTTATCACGCATTTTCAACTCCTATACTTCGAAAGGATGAGCAGCCACCAGCCAATATCATGAAACAACCATTGCCTCGCAGTATGCAGCCGGAAACTCGAGTCCCAGGGACATGATACTGTGTTTCTCACAGGAATCAATTGGAAATGCCAATTCTCGGAGTGCATACAACGAACAACAAGCCAGCACACAGCGTATTCCTGATGCTAATAGGGCACTCCCCTATTCCTGACTCTTCACCTTTACCTTGTCCCTCATTTTCGATATTTCCGTTTTATTCATTTCGGTAATACTATACCCATGTACCGGATCTGGGAGGAGTTCCTGGTGTGATATTGGCATTTGCTGGATTCAATATAATAATATGCTTAATGACACGCGGAAATCTATGCCACTAAACTACCTTTTGTAGTATCTGAATTGATGATTCGCTTCGTAAGCCATGAAATTTAAGTAGTTCAAGATACTAACCGGACTTACTCCGAGGAGAGCGAAAACGGGGGGGGGCATGCGGCTAATATCCCAGTTTAACACCGCGTAAACACCGCGTAATTGAACCGATTCGTCTCTTGCCCCGTTGAAAATCTACCCCAGGGTTTAAAGAGTTTAGTTATTTTTATATAACCGAGTACGAGGGCTTTATAGGTTATATTGTGTCGTCTATCATAGCCAACGTTGAGGCTACGTGATAGACTAATTTCTGCATGTAGATGCTACCTACTTGTAGATTGAATCGATAGTAATGTAACAGACCAGAGCCTAGATGTGAACATGACTTGTCCAAAAGGTAAACAATGACTTTACAATGACAGAAAATTAGTGCGATAATAGATCCCATGCAATATTCCTCATCTTCGGCCGTGTCACATCCATGATAGTACGCGTGAGGGAGATTCGGATAATAATTTTCGAACTATGAGCAGTAAATGAATGAGCCATAGTGTAGGTATAGCATCGGAGAAACGCCGAGTATCGATAATGCAGGTTGATACAAAGAAGATCGGAGAGTCGCATTTTTCTCCGAGCTTACAGTCTGGCGTGACAGGATACATATGCTTGATCACAACGTCACTGCGGATTTGATAAACGAGTCCCAGAAGCAAGAAACAGGAACCTGCGCAGTCTTTACACCTGTCGGCGATTCTCCGACAAGGTGACATCCCTACTAGACTCGTAACTTCATATTTAAGTAGACTCCCATCAACACCCCGCCTAATAGAATAAGACACCATTACACATACACACTCCCAACGCAGCCCTTTCTTGACGACGAAAAATGGCTCTACAGCTACCTGCAATGGAATACCGCTTCCTCGGCAAAACAGGACTCAAAGTCTCAGTCATCGGACTCGGCAGCTGGCTCACATACGGTGGCCACGTCGAAGATGGTATCGTTTCCCCCTTAGAGACAGGTTTTCGAAGACAATACTAATTCAAGAATGGGTAGAGCGAACGTATGAGTGTTTGAAGGCAGCCTATGATGCCGGAATCAACTTCTTTGATACCGCCGAAGGATACGAAGGCGGGAAATCGGAAACAATCATGGGCAAGGCTATTAAGAGGTTTGGATGGAAGCAGCAAGATTTGGTCATTTCTACGAAGGTATCAAGCGCACCGAAGACCCATCTTCTGGGAATAAGTCATGAGGAGTTCAAAGCTAATGCAGGCAACAGATCTATTGGGGCGCGGCAAACGGCAGCCGTAAAGAAGCACTCAACAACCAGGGTTTGTCCCGCAAGCACATCATTGAAGGCCTCGATCTTTCCCTTCAGCGTCTACAACTTTCGTACGTCGATGTCGTGTACGCCCACCGGCCCGACCGACAAACCCCCATTGAGGAGAGCGTGCGTGCATTCAATCACGTTATAAACCAGGGCAAAGCCATGTATTGGGGCACATCAGAATGGACTGCCAGCGAGATCGCCGAGGCATGGCGGGTAGCAGACAAGTTGAATTTGATCGGTCCGGTCGTTGAGCAGCCTCAGTATAATCTACTACATCGTGAAAGAGTTGAGAATGAGTACCGTTGGCTATATGCCGAGCATGGCCTTGGATTGACAGTCTTCTCGCCCTTGAAGCAGGGAATCTTGACGGGTAAATACAACAACGTGAGTGCTCCACCACCTGGCTCGCGACTTGCTGGTGATGGAAAGATCGGCTTCGTGAACGACTTCACAGCAAACTTTGGTGACGAGGCGTGGAGAAAGGCTCTCGCGATTGTATCTAATCTCATGCCTGTTGCTGAGGAGCTCGACGTCACTCTAGCTCAGTTGGCTCTGGCATGGGCTCTGAAGAATCCGAACGTTTCTTCATTGATTACGGGTGCATCGAAGCCTGAACAGATATCCGAGAATATCCGGGCTATTGAAGTGGTGCACAAACTGACCCCAGAAATCATGAAGAGAATCGAGGATGCTGCCCAGACTGCCCCTAAGCGGGAACCACTTCGTTACTGAGGAGGCAATATACATGGTGTACATACAATAGTTACTTGATGATGAAGAACAGTTTAGTAGTATATTCAAACTTCTTAGAAGCCATCACCGAACAATTTCCAAAAATGCGTATCAAAGCCTAGAGTAAATACTTTAAAACAACTCCTTAGTCTGCCGATTTCGTCTTCCTCGCCTCATCCCAGATACCGTTCGCACCTCGAAGGCCGGTACTCTCATCACTTTCTTCACCATTGTAAACATCCGAATCATCAAAGAACACTGCTGACTGACGACGCATTTCGTCAATAACGCTCCTCCGTCGATGATGATTAGGTACATGGACAGCGTGAGAATCCGAAAGGGACGAAGACGGGTACTGATTTGGAACGCTGAGACGATCGGAAGATAGATGTTCTTCTTCTAGCTCACCAGGTAAAGAGACTATTCTAGTCGCTTCATCGAGTTGATCGCCTTCTTGTTTCTCTTCTCCAACATCTCGGTCATACTCGTCGTCATGTCGGCGGGAGAGGAGAGGTGATTTATCATGATTTAATCCATTGCGCGAGTTCTTCAACAACCCTAGCATTATCAAATTCTCTATTTTCATACGGTTCCGTATAAACTGAATCTTTGGGAATGTGCTCTGCTGTCCGACATGTAGCATACGAGCCAGTCGGTCTGGCGAAGGATCAGAAAGGATATTCCAGAAGTCAGAGGGTATCGATTTCGGCCAGATAGTAATTGTGCCGCTGAAATGTTGTAGCCATATTTGACTCCAGTCTTGACCCAATGGACGCGGCAGAAGCTCCAAATGCCGAAGCACGCGAAGCCATTTGTTCAGATCGAGTTTGATGTATTGCTCTACTGCCGAGCCTAAAAACCCGCCTCGCCAACCTCGACCTTTGCGATGGGTGACAGGACGACCGACAGAGCCCCGGGAACTGAAGAAGAATAGGTTGATGTGTGGGTTGACTTGAGAGACGATTGTAAAGTTGACATTAAAGTGGAGATTGAGTGCTTTGACCGGGATATCAGTACGGAGGCTGCCGTCTTTCCATTTGTGGCCAAAAGAGTAGGGGGATAAACTTCCATCTTTGTTCTTTTTCATTAGAACCACGGGATTCAAAATACCAGGTACGGCGGCCGAAGCGATCACCGCGCTCCAAATTACGCAGTCTGGAGATGTGAGATAATTGGCCAAGATGGTGGGCGAATGAGGGTCTGAGGGTACACATGAAACATTGAGAATTCTTCCCGTGCGCTCAAAGGCTTCTCGGAAGGTCATGGAGCCTCTAGTGAACCAACTGCACTGTTTGGCCCAGTCGAGGGTATCGAAGCGAGCACCAGTCTTCCACCAGCGTTTGACCCATGCGGGAAAGTTTTCGTGGCATGCCCTGATGCGATACGCCAGAGCTGGGATGAGTAGTTGTTTCAATTCTTCGTCCGTTCTGGTAGCCACTAGCGCTGCAACTAATGCTCCCCCAGATGTGCCTGTAATAATTTCTGGCAGGACATCATTGTCCAAAAGAGCCTTCACTACTCCAAAGTGGTAGTAAGCAAAGGTGGCCCCTCCGGACAAACACAGCGCAGTCCGTCCAAAGTTTGTGTCTAAATGTCGGAAATGACGGTATTTAACTTCCTTGGTCAAGTCCCGCGTGTTGAGTAGCCATTCCAAACACAGATGCACCTCATCAATATATTCCTGCACTAGATGTTTCGTACCCGAATAAGCTTCACTGTAAAGCCTTGGATTCTCAACCCCAACAAAATTATTTTTGACACAAGCTTCTAATAGAGAGCGAAGATCTTCAACCGCTTCGTCGTCCTGTGCGTTTCCACTCTGCGCCTCCTTCTCGACTTGTTTCCGCAGCTGCCTGAGCTGTTTCACCACTTTCCTCACCGTCAAATGATCGTAATAAGCGTATTCATCGTTCTCTTTCCACTTCTCATTGCCAAGATACGTGTCTAGGTTATGCGCTGCGCGTTGCCAATCTTCATAATTCCGCGTAGAATGTAGCGACCTTCGTAACTTCTCCCGTCGACCGGTCCAGGTCACAAAGTGTTCGTAGAGATATATATACAGCCGAGTAAAGACATATACAACGCTCAAGATCGCAATCCATGCAAATACAGTCGCTAGAAATGGATATTTGAGCAGCGTGTATAGGAACCCTTCGCGCGTCTCGTCTTTGGTTCTTTGAGGTGGTTTGTTGGTGGTATTTGATATGGCGCGGGAACGGAACGGTCGTCGGACGCGCTGACGGATTGGGCGCCAGTCGTTGATGGCGACTAGAGGCTCGACCTCAGGAGCACTCAGCGCTTTTTCGAATGCGCGAAGGTCATCATCCGTGATAAATGGAGTCTCGTAGTCGGGGAGGAGAGATGGATCATATCCTGGTTTGAGGGACTCTTGTCGTTGCAGTGAGGTTGTTGAAGACGAGGGGTTGTCGCCGGCGCTCATTGTCATCGTAGGCTAATAATCATACTGTGTTGATCGCAGACCATGCTCGATGGGTTTGTATCGTGTTCCTGTTGTAAAGAGGTCGGATCAATATCAGACTTGATGTTGAAATGGCATGACGTCGTCACATGATGCGCCACGGCATGTGGGCTCAGCCACTACCTGTGGAGTCACCTGAGCTAGGGCGTCAAAATGTGGCTAGTGTCTGTTTAAGCCCATCAACTCCAAAACACATCGCTAATCTACATGCTGAATGAGCGGTCTTACCAAAAGGTGCAAGCTTGGAAATTTTTGGCATGGTCAATTTGCATCATGATGCCTTGGGAGAGCTACCGATATTGGGAGATTATCGTGGAAGTAAATATGTAATGCTATGCGACACGCCTTCATCTTTTGTGAGAACTTATCCCAGAAAGAGCGCACAGAATGTATTCATGCAATTTGGCAGTTAGACCTGAGGAATTTGTGGAACATAACCCGAATATTCCATTTTCCCCCTTTGAATACCGAACATACTCCCTGGTTGAGTCATACTCATGATACAGTCCTGTACTTACCACTTGGAACGTCGCTGCGTCATTCGGACTGACTTCTGGCGGTACACCGTCATTACAATATGAAGTCAAATTATTACATGCCCCATATCAAAGGTGATGAGCTGTTGTGGATTAAAGTTGACGTTTCATTTATTCTGCTAGTCATGATTGATTAGTTGCTACGTCAGAGGCTTCATAAGAGCGGCGACTATGACAATCCCCAGGAATAGTCAATAACCCAAGAGTTGAACATAGGTACAGCGCATGGGGTGAATGAATTAGCTGCTTTTACAATAACTCTTTATGGCGCAAATATGTGAAACTACCAAAAGCATTCAAGGCATTAGACTCAACTAGGATATCCCGATAATTACCCCTCCATTCCTTATCAAACGAAGTTCACGCCGATAAGAAGATCGGTGTAGATACCATACGAAAACGGTAGGGCGATCGGTACACATCCTACTAAACTTGGTTCTAGTGACCGAAGTAGTTACCTGATCGTAATAGTCAGCAATGGCGAAAATCAGAAGCATATGTACGAATCGCAAGTCATGTGTGCTGTACATCCCTTTCTACTTGTCCGTACGAAAGAAAATCTCAACTTTATTTCGACACAACCTCTTTTCACTCGTTCATGCTGCGATCAAACTTTGATAAAGGACAGATAAAGTGGCGATTCGACGTCAGAGTTCGTCCCATCTGGGTCACCTAGGCATGATACCTACGCTTACAGGCTGCTTAAATAATCCATTATGTTGAGTTAGTCTACCTATAGAGATACTAGTTACATGTGGTAGAGTATAACACGGACCAACCACTCAAGTTCAAGGAATAAGAGTACGTATCTTTTAATACTAGCTCCGACATAAGATCAAGGAATATCCCAGTCAACTGCGGAGACCCTAACCTCTACGCCATTGCACTAACAAACCTTGGGTGTCATAAATGAGGTTATTCTCACATTTGAGCCCACAAAATAGACGCCAGAAAATCAAAACTGGAGACTGATGAACTGCTGATCTGATCATGTACTAGCATCGTACAAAGTAGGGCTTGAGGCTTGCCATCTTGAGCGTAACTCTTCCAAGGGAGAAATTGATAAGATGCTCCACTGATCCACTGTGCTAGACTGGGAAAGGCAGTGAAGGTTGGAGCGATTGCCGCAAATCATCCAAGTCATCAAAGACGACTCCGTATGTGCTCCGTACTCGTAATAGCATCAGCTCATGGACATGCACAAAAGATCTGCTTTGTCTCCACAATGGCAGGCGATACGCTCATTGGTTGATGAGTCGCGATAAGTTCCCGCGGTGGTACCGCTACTCCATAGCACGTCGCTGTCCTGGAACGTGCACGCCTGACACGCCAATCTGATATGGTCACGAGACCTGGAAAATGTGTCTTCTCTTACCTAAGTATTGTCTCATATCTTTACGTTTCTGAATATACAAAAGACGCGCCATTCCAAGAAATCCTCATGGATACAAGCGATCTGGACGAATCACTTCAACCAAAAACCGGCATCAACATTGTTATCGCCAGGTGAAATCTCGCTCACCGCCAGTTTATCAAAGTCTAAAAGCTCCAAAATATGTATACAAAAAATAAAAGAATGCTTGATCCTTGGTTCACTAAAATATCCTACCAGCCTTTGCACATATTTCCGTTCCGAGATGGAGGGATGAGACACTTGGAAAGACCAATAGGACACGCAGGACGATGAAACGGTAGCCCTTTAGTTCATAGCTAACAGCGAACTAAAGCAAGTCCTCGGCATGAGACAGCGAGGGATATGATTTGTCGATCCTGCCAAGGAGGTGCATGGTGCATACATACTCTCTTACCACTTTCTTTACGAATAGTCTGTCAACATGTGCATACTGTATCCGCCAGGCATGGCTGAAGCAGGACGGAGTATATGGACCGACCAATCTGGAGATGGCGATCGAAAATCGGGGCCACACGCACGTATCAGCCAGTAAGGAAATACATTGATGCTTTGATGCAATGCTTGCACGATCTCCGAGTTAACATTTTTTTTCCCACACTTTCTATTCGAGTATCTTCATTTCTTCTCCGGCTGCAGATACAGACCTGAGACTGCAGGTGACCTGTGTGAGAGCGGCCAATGATGGTCGGAGCAAGGGCCTGCGTTCATTCAGATACTAGACAGCAGACCAATCAGCGCGCACCGGACGAGCCGTTGGTGCTGGGAGGCGGCACAATTGACCAGTCGGCGAGTCGGATAGATCGTGGGATGGTCAGGATTGAAATGCTTAATGCGGGGCTAGCTGATACGACGTCTTGATGATGAAAAAATTTGAAGCTTTTCAAGAGTGAGAACATTCGTAATAGTTGTAGATGGAGACGGTGAGAGTGTTGGCCGGCGTGGGCGTGATTGGCGGCATCTTATCAATTGTGACCCATGGATCCGATCTCTAACCGTTACAACTCATCCACTTTGTATGTAACAACAAGTGAGTGTTCTTTGATTTCTTCCCGCAATCTGTCGAAGTACTCCCGGTAATAGCCGTTTAGATAACTTAAACAGTCGTAAACATGAAATATCAAGCTATAAAGAAATCATATGTGTCACGTTCCACCGTGGCTGAATTGAAAAAGCATCGTGTGTGAGGACACCGGCGAGTGGGCTGCCGTGATTGGAAAGCCGCTGACTAGCTGATACCGAATACTAGGTTGTTACTAAGATAGTCGGTATATCAGATGAACACGCAAAGGCCCGAGAGTAGAAGCTGAACTTGTTGCGCCCTTGAATTATTAATAGGAGGTTAACTGTCAGTACGTACAAAGAGTCCGTTGACTGAGAAGTGTGAGATTGCACGGCAGAGAGAGAAGCCGGCCGACCAAAGCCCGATGCAGCCGACCACGGAACACTACTATGTAGATACAACATCCAAAAGACGGAAACGCGTAAGATATCGGGGTTTCAGAGACTCAGAGTATCAACCATCCAGCATCAAAACGCACCTAACATAGTAGAATAAACTCTGTCATCCGATCAGCACTGGGAGGATTCGTCGAGCTGCAGGATTTGCACCACTGGCACGGGGTTTTCCTAGGTGCATCTGCTCAAAACGCGCAAAAAAGAAAACAATCATCTCAACGGCCGGCGAATCAGATGGCAGTCAGATGGCACCCCTCCCATTACTGGTGCAGCGATTAGCGCCAAAGGCAGGCTGAGCAGCGTATGGTCATACGGTTAGCTCGTTAGCGAGATGGCCGGTGTTGCGCTATCAGCACGGTGGAGTCGCACTACTGCGGCGGAGGGGTGTGTGCACGCCATCATCTCGATTATTTTGGCTCGCATCCCGAGGACGGAGTCACTGATAGTGTCAATACGTGCTTGACAGTAGTTAGTATATCAGATAAGTATAGATACCTTGTGAGTAGCGGCAGGCTACCTACCACCACTAGAGTACACGCAGTCACTAGCACCAAGTAACAACCACTGTAATCAGCGTAATAAGTGTAATGTAACTCTTGACAGACGCCATCCTGCATCTTGATAATTGCATTTCCTTTTTCTCTTCACTCCTTCTCTTCCAGAGTTCCATGCTACTGCATATCACTGTCATTTTGCAGCATATACATTACATTATTCTTACATTTCTCTCGCATCCTGCACAGGCCATTTGCAGAGTGCAGCCCGCATTGCGACTAACAAAAGAACCCCTCCCCCTGACTCGCCCGACGATTGTTTTTACTCGGCCTTTGATAGCGTATTTGCTCTGCCTACCAAGAAAAGGCAACCACTACCACTATCACCACCACTGTATTTTGCTTTTGCTTCTGATATTTCTCTCGATCGTCCTTTCTTGCTGCTTCATATTATTCACCTGGTTACCCATCTAATAATTACTTCGCGTTCTCACCTCTCGCCTGTTTTCTTCGGTCGGTCGAATCGATCGCGCGAAAATCTCGACTGCAAGGGCGACACAGCGAAACAAGGCACAGCTAGTCAGCCACACGAGACGAACATCAGATTCAACATCATCTGAAATCATAGCAATAATCGCTTTCATACTCGACGTCTCATTTGCATCCTTGCTGAGACATCACACTCTGCCCGAGTCAGCCAGCCAGCCAGACGTCGCAGGTCTCGTGAACCGCCGCGGAAGGAACCTCGTGGCCGCGCTCCTTCCTCTTTTATAAGCAGGTACAGCCTCGCTCTCCTTCCTTTTTTACCCTGTCTGCTTTCTTGCATTCTTTCTTACAGTTCTCTTCTTCTTTTTTTTTTTTCTTTCTTGCTAACGTCGCTTCTTCCAGACTCCCTACGCACCTGGCAGGACCAGCGAAAATGTCGACGGGACTTTTCAACCGTATCTCTTGTTTTCCTTGAGCGCTCATATTCAGCGCCCTTTGCCGGATCCTGTACGTTGGACTAGGCAGATACAATTTTTCTCATAATGGAGAAACTCAACTCGGAGGATGGTCAGCTTTTCATCAAGGTGTGTTTCTTTTCCTGCTATTCTTGGGCGGCTACTCATAATTTTTGTATAGAATCTCGCCAGCTTCGTGCGAACTCATGAAAAAGCCTTGGCCAACGCTCTGCAGTTGAGACGCCAGTCCGTCCCCTCCAACAACTATGCGTCCTCTACCTCATCAACCCTGGCCGCCGCCCTCTCCTTTGGCGCCTTGAAGTTCACCTCGCAAAACGTCAAACCAGCCAAGCTGACACTCACCCCTCACCACCTGTTCTATCTGCTCTCTCAGTTCGAGGACCTCTCCATTGCTGTGGGCTCAATGAATGTTCGCCTAGAGAACATCCACAATGACTCGTCCTCCTCATATGTGTCATTCCTGAATCAGCCACGTCGTACTCGTGGCGACCGCGACTCTATCCATTCCGTATCCAGCGTTCGTAGTGTCATGTCGGGTATGAGTGCCGTCTGGTCCTCCTTTGGACTCGGCTCGAAAGATTCCGTCACCAAATCCGAAAAGGCCAAGGCTGCTTTGGATGCCGACCTGAAGTACCTGTACTCTGCATTCACTAAGATCCCCTGTTTGCGCCTCGCTCCGGATCGTCGAGCTCGCCTTATCCGCGGCTACGAGGAATTTCCTCTGGATACCGCAGTCCCGCTGCACGCGTTCAAGAACTTGAGTGCTCTCGAGATCATTGATATCGACTATCGCTCCTTTTATGGTTGGGATAGGCTGTCGGAGCAATTACGCACGTTGACCTTGAAACGGGCCAACATCAACGACCCGACTGATCTCTTGACCAAGATTGTCCTGGACGATGTTGACAAGCGTCGACGCCGCCCGTCGAAATCCCACCCTTCACCTATTCCTGGAGGCAGCATGGTAGCCACGCCGCAGCCAGTCTACAAATATGATGACGCCAGTAGTACCAGTAACACTCATAAGCCCGTTTCGGCGCCAGGCTCCCCTAGTCTTAGCAGCAACCTGGCGACTAGTACTAGCCCCAAATCTATTCCCATGATTCGAGGAGGATCTGAAGGCGAACGAGGTCACCGCCGAACCGGTAGCTACTCTCCTACCAGACCGCAGACGTCATTAAGGCAGCATACTCAAAGCCGTCACTCTCGAGGGCATTCAATCAACAAGGTAGCGCGATCTAGCTCGGGCAGCTCAAACTCGAGCGAAGTTTCGCTCCATGGAAACCGCAGCTCGTCAAACCTCTTAACTGGAGTATTGCCTCCGACTAAATGGCGCTTCCTGCGCCATCTGGGACTAGCTGACAATTCCTTGACGACCTTGCCATCTGACTGCTTCATGCCTGTTGCCAACACACTGCACTCACTTGACTTGTCTTCAAATCTGTTTGCCGAAATCCCTGACAGCTTACCTACTTTGGTGGCGCTGCGAGCATTAAATCTCTCTAACTGTATGATCAACTCACTGCGGTCGATTGCGAAGAATCCATTGCCCGCCATTACTGCTCTCAACCTTCGTGGAAACCGTTTGGCATCGCTCGCTGGAATTGAGCGGCTCCTTTCGCTGGAGCGCCTTGACCTTCGAGACAACAATCTGACGGATCCTACTGAAATCGCGCGGTTGACCGGTCTCCCTGAAATACGAGAGATTTGGGTGTCTGGCAATCCGTTCACCAAAACTCATTCGAATTATCGGGTCACGATATTCAATCTCTTCCGTCGCACTCCTGGCTTCACCGAAGACATCATAATCGACGCCTCCGGTCCGGGATATAGTGAACGAAAGCAATTGGTAGATCGTGTTGCTGAGCCAGAGTCTGCACCGGTTGTCCGACCGGTCGAACCTGAGCCAGCAAAGACTGTGAGCAAGGTTCCAGCACCAGTGCGCCAGGAACTTTTGTCACAAGACATTACCGCCGCCGCTGCAACGGCAGCGGCAACAGAAGCCATAGGGGCTGCCGGGACTACACACCGCAAAAGAGGCAATCGTCGACGCATTGTCGACTTGTCTCGAGAAGAATCTGTAACGCAAGTTTTCACTTCCCCTTCATCTCAAAATAAACCCTTACCCCCCAATCCTCCTGTTTTGGTCGATCCATTCATCGCGAGCGGACCGACGAGACCGAAGGAGAATTCAACCACATCGCCTGTTGATGTTGAACCGGTGAAAAATCCAATCACTCAACCTGTGTCTCAAAACCAGAAAGTTGTACCAGCTAAGCAGGATGCTATAGATTGGAACGCCAATTTTAGTCTGGGTGGTGAGAGCAACATCTTTCGTCCACGATTAGAAGCTGTGCACAATAACAACAGCAGTAGCAGCAATAGCTGGCTCAACGTGCTTCACGAGGGCAATTGGCAAACGCAACAGGCGAACATGTCGGCTGTTCCACGTACAGGCACAGTCTTTGACGCATCCATGATTCGACCGGATGCTGTCAGTCGCCCTGAGAGTCACTTGCTGGTTAGTGGGCGCACGGTGGGCTGATCCATAACGCTTTATACACACAACCATATCGACGCGTCGATTATTACATATACCCGTGGTCTTGAAGAATCATTATACCCTTATCTTTGGACTTTTGATTGTATAATTGCATATGCATATTACGGAGTTTGAATTTCTACTTTATTGTTTATCTGGGTGGGCATGTTTTGATGATCTAGTATTTGTCTTTGTTCACAAAAATATCGTTTCGCCTTGTTCTGTGCTTTTGTTAGACCGCTCGTGTTGTTGGGCGGCGCTGTTCATGAAATCATTTTTTGTTCTGTCTCCTCTCATTGGTGGATTTGATTCTTGAAATATTAAGTCATTGGTTTGGCTATTTGATTGTAAGCCGGTTTGCGTCGGTCGTTATACAGAGAATTACTTTGTATGCTAGATATGATTGTTATGAATGATGGATGCATTTAAATATATCGACGAAACAAAACGTAGCCAGTGATAAAAGCACTTACGCTAAAGTATACCTCGGAGCGACATGGAAGATCTAGGAGTTGCAGTGGCTGTCCCCAGGCGGCTATGATTCACAAATCAAGTCGGTCCGTTCTCCTTAGCATAACACGCTATTGAACATGGTTTTCAAACTGTCAGTCAGCTAGCAATTGTGTCTTATTATAGTTCAACACCATCTATTCGTCCACCCTACAACATAGGGTATTTGGCAGTCCAGAGCAATGATTCAGTCGTGACTCAAGGGCCGGTGAGTTCTAGAACAATATTTTTGTAGGCCATGGATGGAAGAGGTGGTACATCAGAAGAGGGGATAGAGGGGTTGTTCGTCCCCAGTCGTCGAGGACCAGAATCTAGATCGCGATGGAGAGCGATAGGTTGCGCGTTAGGGTAACGAATGTACGCAGGTGTACGTTGTCTGCCTGCCTTGTAATGTCCGAAGGGGGTGCTTGTCAATTTGGACAATTGTGTCAAGAGTAATACAAACGACAGTAGTTCAGAGCAACAATCATCAGCACAAGGGTTGTATATGGATGATCGTAGCGAGCAGTGTGGAGGAAAAAGGCAAGTGCCGACCACGATTTATACGCATTATTCATCCACACCCCTCAGCTTATCCTCGACTGCAGCAACTCATTACCCTCAGGCTTCTTCCCTTATCGCTGGTTGCTCCTTTGCAATTACTACATGCTCCCCTTTTTAATTTGAATCCAATTCAGTAAATCATATCTATCAACCGCTAGCCTGACTCCTGACGTCGGGCAGTAACACGCGTTTCTTCTGGCCTCCCTTTCGCCGTTACCCGCGCGCGACGCCCTTGAACCACCCAGACCGAAGTCTCTTCTCTTGCTCTGCCGCCTGCGTGGATTTTTACCTCTTCCAACACGCCACCCACCGTGACAGTTTCATCGCACACAACCTCCAAAAGCGAAGATACTTCGAAAATACTGTTATTTGGGAGTGAGAAAATTTTTCGCTTTCTCACAAAGTCTTTAGATTGGCCTGTTACCGTCGACTCGAGCGAGACGAAAGAAAAAAAAGGATCTCCAACCCGGTTTTCCCTTGTGCTGCTACTGACCGTCGCTTTGTCAACACGCTCTACAGCCAACTAACTGATCATCACCACACATCTTCGGCGCACGATTCGATTGTCTCGTTTGAATTTTCTACATCGAAAAACTTCAGTCGCACCCATCTCGCTGCTGTCTATCGCAGAGAAAATTTGATTTGGGCTGCCTGCTGCTTACTTGTCGTTCTGGACTCGAGACTTTCAATTTTATTTCTCTCTCTACATTGATTATTCATCCATCGAAACGAGCGGAAGTTTTTGTATCTCGAGGCAGGCCTACTGGCCTATCTTTGCCGACGTTTTCGATTCAATCGTTGCGTGCTCTGCAACTCCACAAACACCTGGGAGGTTTTGATTTTTTCCATTTCTATCGGGTCTCGATTTTCTAGGTCAGTCGGTTTTTCCCCCCGGCTTATTTTATCGGTCACAGCGCGTCTGGATCGCGCTCGTCGTGTTCTTTACCTCGTATGCATGATCCGAGCCGACCGACCACTTCCTAACGTTCAACAGATCAGTCGGGCACTCCCCCATCCATTCGTTTCTTTCCTTCGCTTCTCTCCCCTTCCCCGCCTAATTTTCTCTCTCAAAGCTGCACGTCATGGCTGAACAGGACGTGGATTTGGACTCTATCATTGATAGACTGTTGGAAGTGAGGGGTAGCCGGCCTGGAAAACAAGTGCAGTTGCTGGAGTCTGAGATCCGTCATTTGTGTACCAAGGCACGAGAAATTTTCATTTCACAACCCATTCTGCTGGAACTTGAAGCGCCTATCAAGGTACGTTTGTGTCTTTGTTCGTCTCTTTGTAGGCGATGATGTCAGAGGTTGATTGTTGCGGTGTAGATTTGCGGTGATATCCATGGTCAATATTACGATCTTCTACGTCTTTTCGAGTACGGTGGTTTCCCTCCCGAGGCGAACTACCTCTTCCTTGGTGACTACGTCGACCGTGGCAAGCAGTCCCTCGAGACGATCTGCCTGTTGCTTGCGTACAAGATCAAATATCCCGAAAACTTCTTCATTCTCCGCGGTAACCACGAATGCGCCTCGATCAACCGTATCTACGGATTCTACGATGAGTGCAAGCGTCGCTACAACATCAAGCTCTGGAAGACTTTTACCGATTGCTTCAACTGCTTGCCCATTGCCGCCATTATCGACGAGAAGATCTTCACCATGCACGGGGGCTTGAGTCCGGATCTCAACTCCATGGAGCAGATTCGCCGTGTCATGCGTCCAACTGATGTAAGTTTTCTTTTTTCTTCGTTCAGGTCTCAGGTCATTGTGAAGGAATATCAACCATGGATAAGAGGACGAGCTTTGGCTCAATCTAACATGCTGACTTTAATAGATTCCTGACTGCGGTTTACTCTGCGATCTCCTCTGGTCCGATCCCGACAAAGACATTACCGGTTGGAGCGAGAATGATCGAGGTGTCTCGTTTACGTTCGGACCAGATGTTGTATCTCGTTTCTTGCAAAAACACGACATGGACCTGATCTGCCGAGCCCACCAAGTCGTCGAGGACGGTTACGAATTCTTCTCGAAGCGACAATTAGTGACCCTGTTCAGTGCGCCTAACTACTGCGGTGAATTCGACAACGCCGGTGCAATGATGAGTGTGGATGAGAGCTTGCTCTGTTCATTCCAGGTTTGTCTTCTTACCAATCTAAATACGTGACATAAGCTAATTGAGTAGATTCTGAAACCAGCCGAAAAGAAACAAAAGTACGTTCACGGGGGTATAAGCACTGGCAGACCCATCACTCCTCCGCGAAAGCAGAAAAAGAAGTAAATACGAGCTTTTCCATGTGCAGCAGGTTCGGACGGAAATAGAACAGCAGATTGACATCACTTCGGTTAAACACCCCGGCTTCCTTGACTCGAACGATCGCCATGACCTGACCGACTCAGCAACGCTCACCGACTCGACCTCGCATCTCGATACGATCGGACCGGACCAATCCACATTAATTACCTTGTTTTACTATTATCGTTCCACGGATCTGGTCCGACCATCGCCTCCCTCTATTGTACCTCCAGAGTCGGATCGTTCCCGTCGATGAACATTGACCACGACACGAATTACCACCGCGCATGAACATTTGATATTGTTGCGTATGTTATTTAGCTTGGGGGGGTGACGATCATGGGAAAGGACAGAAAAGGAATCAGTTGAACCCGCAAGTTATGGCGCTGTGTGTTTAGTGTGTTTTTTATCTCATCTCAATGTGTGTTGTGTGACTCCATGCGATGCAGTGCAAGGATATGGACATGGATATAGGATAGGATAGGAAATGGGGACAACTGCTTGGTTTTTTTCTTCCTTTTTTCCCTTCGACTGATTTAGCATTTTCCTTTCTCTTCGACTGTTTCTTTTTCTTATCCTCTTGTGAGTGTTGCCTTTTTTTCTTCTCTCTTTTCGACTGTCAGGTTAGGTTAGGTTCCTTTTATGTCATGCAATCAACGCCAATTGTCATGTCTCACCATGTTCAACACTTCTACGTAGTCATTTATCAGACTGATTTTGTAGGCACCGCGGTACATGAAGCGGCCAAGGATTCATTCTGCGTATTGTATAGGAGATGGGTATGAATCTGATATTTCTTGATTTGTTTGACTGACTTGATATAATTTGTATAGTTTAGTGGAGTTTAATGGCTGGATTGATAACACTCGCTTCTCAAACGACGACAATAAACATAAAAATAGAGCAGAGCAAGTGCAACAAGGGTTGAAAGGTTGAATAGGTTAATAGAGACAAGACTGAGTATGACAAGGGCACAGAGGGGTGGATCTAGATTATGGTAGCTAAGTGCTGCTTGGTGTCAGGTCAGAGGTTGAGTCCACGCTCATGACACTGCAGATCAGCTGTAGCTGGAGGCGACAATTAGACGTATTGCGAAAGCCATCTGATACCTTCTCCGTATCCTATCCAGAAAATCAGCACTGGTTTCATCGAGCCAGACAATAGCAGAAAAGAAAAGGGAATGACGCACCCTGCCTCATAACAACACTACACATAAAAACCTCAATAGGCCGGATTCCCTCCAAAGGAACCTTCCCTTTACCTGTCGTCTGCCACAGACCCATATGATGACGCAACTCATCTTCACTTACGGCATCGGGGTGATCAATCTTGTTTCCGAGAATGAGGAAGGGCACCTTGGAGAGTTCTTCCATTGCAAGTAAGGCGTCGAGCTCTGCTTTGGATTCCGGGAAGCGTTCGTGGTCTTTGGCGTCGACGAGGAAGACGATGCCACTTACTTCGGGGAAGTAGTCTTTCCAGAGGCGGCGGGCTTTTTTGTGTCAGATGCGTTAGTATTTGATATTTTGTTTATGTATTTAGGAGAGAGAAGTGGGAGGTACCCTGTTGATGACCACCAAGATCAAAAGTGGTGAAGCGGTTGTTTCCAATGGCCAGCTCCTCGGATGCTGTTCCTTCAGTTAAGCCGTCTTCCTTTGTTTAATCGGTATTGGTGTACGTACTAGGGTGAGCAGTAGGCTGGAGAATAGCAACTCGATCATTCTATCCCATTATCAGCATCGCATTCGTCGCACTCCAAGTATTGTTCGCGCCAGGCGTCAGATCAGATGTACCTTCAACATGTGCAAGAGCGTCGTCTTTCCCGCATTGTCGAGTCCAAGGAACAAAAGTTTGGCGTGTTTGTTGAGCAGGCCCAGGGATGCCAGGACATCGTAGACTATCGCCAAAGTTGTATCAGTCACCCATTTCTCTCTCCGCATTCGCAATAATATTGATGCGTCGGATTTGTCGAGATTGTCGATGTGGTGGATACTACTTACACCAGTTGATAATCCACATGATGCCGTCTAGTCGCTACTTGTTCTCCGGGAAAAAGAAAACTGCTATCGTATAAGCCGTGATATCGTCGTTCTCGTGTGCGTTGTCTCGGTTCAAACAGAGAAAGAATCTCGTTGGATGGCGTTGTGTTGACTGACGAAGACAAGAGAAATACTGAGGTGCTCAGTCGAGGTTTACTTGAGGTACTAGCGAGGTGTCGGCCGTTGATTTGTCCAGGCCAATCACAGCCAACTGCTCGGCTCCGTCTCTGCCGCCAGTCACAGATTGCCACTCGATTATGTGGCGAGATTTATTCGAATTCACATAGAGAAAGAAGAACTGGATATTTTTTTGTATAATTAGATTCGTTATTCATAGGACTTTCTTACATACTGGATATGCGGGGGTATAAATCCAAAATTGCTCGCTTCGTAAAACCACCATTCAATGCGAAGACAACCAAACCAATGCAAATGAAGAAAATGTAATGTGAATGTTTTATTTCATATCAACGACGCTGTAGTCATCTAACATCATGCTCTGAGAATTTATGTAAAAGAATAAGAAAAAATAAGATGTTAGTATGTACATCAAAAGTGAAAAAAGTAAAAATCAGAGCCAGTGCCAATCAAATAGACAGCATCAATTGGGTATCTTGGCCAACGCCATATGCTTTGAATCGCTCGGCCACTTCAAGGCCAAGCTCTTTCATGCGTTCGGCGCCTTTGCCGCGCACTGAACGTCGCTCGGACTGTTCTTTGGCAGCGGCTTTGCGGCAGTGCTGGCGCCAGAACTTTTCCTTTCGTTTCTGTCGTTTACGCTCTAGCCCTTGAATGATATCAATGGGCCCGCGCGTATGCAGTTCCCGACTGCGGGAGACTGATCCGTCAACATCGTTCCCAGAGGTGGACATATGCTGACCGGAAAGTCTCGATTGTTCCAAGCCTTTGAAAAATGGGTTCGGCGTGCGAGGTAATGACTTTGTTCGACTGTAATGAGGACGCTGAACGGGACCTGTGATATTGACTCCTGGCTTGCGTACTGGAATCGCAATCGTAGGTAATCCAGCAGCCAATGCATGTCGAGCTTTAGGAGCAGGGGATTTCACACGTTTCGGCGAAACCTGTCCGTGTGCGCGTGGAGCCGGAGAATGAACGCGCCGAGGGGACGCCCGAGATGTCTTTTTGGATGTCCCCTTGGACCTGCCGCGCAAAAGATCCTCTTCAATACGAGCAGCAACCGCTACGTCGTCATCGCCGTCGTCAACCTCGTCTTCATCTTCGTTCTCATCAACGTCGTCCTCGTTGTCCTCGGGATCTGTGGTCGGGAAACTAGGGTCGATGTCTTGAGGGACAGGGATGTGCTTTTTACGACGTCGTTCTTCAATGCATGATATGTAAGCGGCCTCTAGCGGACGGTCCTCATCAAGTGTTCCGCACACAAAATCAGTGCTATCCGGTAAGTCGGGAGTTTGAGCTCGAGGGATATTAATCGGGCGGCGGGTTTTCCTAGACCCAGCCATCGATGGAGGTCGGCTATACTCATGTTTCAATGAATCGATCGATGTGTTGGAATTGCGGCGATCAACAGCAAGACGCACGATATCCAGGTTGTCAGCGCTCGTTGCTGCGGTTGTTGTCGAGGGTGCCCAGAATTCGTATTCAGAGTTGCCATCGCTGTCGTCATCCGAGTCGGCGAAACCAGCTTCGTTATCTGATTCGTTGCCGTCGTCGGAAGAAAAGTCGTGAACTGTGTCTTCTTCCTCGTCATCCGGATCTACCGTGTCGTCTTCATCTTCGTTTTCCATCTCGTTCTCTTCCTCTTCTTCGGCAATGGCTTCAGCCTCGGCTTCTTCTCCTAATTTTCGAATAGCCATTTCTTTCTTCATGCAGTCGGCTAACGTCATTTTCTCCTGGTGCTCGGTCGATTGTGCTACCCATTCGTCAACCTCGTCGAGCGAACTGGCGAATTCGTGAAAGCGAGTTTCTTCGGAGGGTTTGAATTCGCCGAGGCCAGTCATATGAATGCTACCAGGCTTTCTCACAGGTGCTGGCTCTGCGACACGAGCTGGAGCCACATCAACTTCTTTGGAGGGAGAGGATCGACGAGATGTTGGCGGGGGCGAGCGAGTTGCACGAGAGGTGTACGACGGAGATCTCCTAGGAGCGGGTCTGGTCTCGCTTTGCCGTGAAGGACAAACGAAAGTCAATCTCGTTTTGCGCTGAGGTGCGTCAGTCGCGTCATTCTTTTCGGGCGTTTTCATCTTCTTCTCTGGTTCTTTGGGTCGTTCTGGTTGCCGAGCTGTACAGGCAAAGCTGATGCAACGCTTGCGGCCAAGATCAGCCTCAATCTTCGATTCGGTGGGATCCGAAGGCGGTGAAGCTATCCTTGTTTCCAAGACGGGAGCCAAATGAAGTGTTGAGATGTGTGGTGGGCTGGAATTATTCGAGTATGCCGGGCTGGTGAGATCGCCATCACTGGTCAATTCAGCAGTAGAGTGACCGCTAGCGTTGCTGGTAGGATAGGAAACTTTTCGGGTACGATCAATGGGACCGAGTTCGGGACTCTTCAGAGCTCGAGTGAGCAATGATTCTTTCTTCTCGGCTGCCGGGTGTGCTTTGATATATATTTGGTCGTTATTGGGGCGGTTGTGTAAACGGTTTCGATCGGGTGGCTCGTCGCAGTCGTCCACCACCTCGACCTCTTGCCCTGCAGAAACTGCAGGCTGATCTGATGAAAAGACCATCTTTAAGATGGTTTGTAGTTTCGGTATCTGACGATCGCGGCGTTGATGGTGAGTCATTATGGGCGCCGGAGACCTTCAGAAATGTGTATCGGAGAGTCGAGGTGCAGGTTGTATGTGTCGGTGTATTGTAGGTTGGATAGATTTGTCAAACTCGAACCGAACCGACAGATTCTAAAGGTTGACTTTATTTTAAAATTGTCCCAAGCAGGACGCAGATTGTCATAATATGAAAGGCAACATCTTGAAGGAGGTTTGCAGGTCGAGTTGGTTGTCGAAGTTCACAGAGAGGGGGAGTAGAGGCAATTGGAGGTAGACGAGTTTCCAACACGCGGTGATTAGTCGAAGGATATGCAGCGATGTGCAGAGCACAGAGCACAGAGATCCAAGCAGACAGTCAGGCGGGCGAGTACGTAGAGAGAGAGAGAGAGAGAAAGAGAGAAAGTGGGTTTTTTGTTGGTCGCTGGGAAGGAAAAAGTAATAGAAAGAGGATTGGAGATGGGGAAAGAGAAATGATGAACGAGTGGTACGGAGTAAGTACGGGTGGTAAAAACGAGTTGGGGCAATCGATGCACTCTGCATGTATCATTACGAGAGCCGTACGCGCACTACCTAGTGCTGCGGCACAGCCTGCTTAACGCTCGTAACTTTACGGAGGGCTCATACGGTCATAGTACTGCTCACTACGTAGTACGTCGGAAGAATTTTTCTTACATGTATTTTACAGACAGACAACTGGATCGCCACCATGCCTTGTGCTCTCAATACGGCTAGTGTCGTTTCTACATGATCGCTTTTCCTGTTCAGGAAGGCCCGTGGAGATGCCCACCAATGGCACTGCTTATAAAGCAGACCCTTCCGATGTTTCATTCGTTCCTTTCCATCCGTTTCATACTTTACCACTTACCATACGTGCCGGTACTAAGCAGTCTACTATAGCAAGCTGCCTCCCTGGACAACGGGAAACCAAGCACAAGGGAAAACTGGAGACTCGCCAACTCAGAATATTACAATGTACCGCGACCCATCTTGACTTGCTGGTTTTGTCTCGCTTTGTATGCGGCTTTTTTCTCGTTTGTCAGATGCCGTTCGCTTGCCCACTTTTTACTTTTTCTTCGTGCCTGCGGGTGCTTGCTTTTTGTTGGCTCGGTCGGCAGTCATTTCAGAGTTCCTTGACTCCGTCAAATTCCCCGTTTCCCTGTGACAAACTGACAATACGTCTTCAAACCTGCAAACAGCAGCCCGTCACGTGATGCTCATAGGTGTAGTTACGGTACACACGGATGGCCGTAGTCCGCCGCGGTGATCCTGTCACAGTCTGGAAATATTACCAGCCACAAAGGCTGAGCGGCAAGCCTGAAGGAGGTCTGCCCATTACTGCGATTCGTGGATTGGCGAGAATCGCCTTATGTAATCAGCTGCTCTCATGGAGTCTTACCCTCGGAATACGCCAAACTTGTAATCTTGGTCATTTGGCGATGTTTGCCGGGTCACTAGTCAACTACCTCACCGGATTATTATTCAGCATAGTTTTCACCTTTCAGCTGCTGGAGAGGATTCACCGATGCCTCGAGTCACAGCCACTGCGTTCGTTACTGTTATTGCTTTTGTGTACGTAAACCTCGTAAATAATACGTCCATTCTGACTGCCAAGTCTGTGGCTATTTTTGCGTGTTGCTTTGGTGCGGCGCCTAACAAAGCTGAAGAGTCCCAGCCAACGACATCAATACGGTGGATATTTATGTCACGAGTCAGCAGTCAGCAGCCAAGACAAACGGCCGATCAGGTTCATTCCATTTTTCTGTTTATATCTGAGACGACAACAACGTGCCACAAAGCAGACGGAGGATGTCGATCTTGTTGCCAACAGCTCCATACCTAAGTGCCGAATGCAGCAGCGTTCCATTTTAGGCAAGTTACCTGGAGCGTAACCATGTGAAACGCGACTCATCTCTGAATATGACTTGAGCAAGGAAGAGATCCAATCTTCTTAGATCTGAAATCTGAATGGTGCCAACATGACATCACGAGGCACGACTGGAGACCTCAAGGTCCACTCTGTAAGCCAGTGTAGGGAAGATTGCAGAATATACTCCGAAGCAGATCTCCGATTAGTGGTTGCATAGAAACGCACGGTTCGATTAGGGCAATATTCAATTGATTGATAGGGATCAAGCAGCGTAGAAATTAGATGGTTAAATGGTTTCACATCTCTCAGCGAACCTTGGGACTGTTTGGATCAGACAGAAGAGCGGTGAAACCATGTGCTCTCGACCCGACGCCCTAACTCGGTTGTCCTACACTGTACCGTGAGCATTTTTAGTTTATACACTTTGTTCTTACTATGGTCCGTCTTTCACCGAGAAACGCTTCCAGGAGAAAGCTCAGTTACGACAACATGCCATGCTGTTCCTGCGTAGTCAGTATTGGCATGCATGTCGACGACCAGGAAGCATCAGACAATTAGAGAGACTACAAGTGCAAAACCCCCATCAAAGTAAACAGTAAACACTGCTACTGGGTATACCTCGGAGAAAAAATGCTGTCCAAGCAAGTCAAGCAGCAGCTATGCTCCTTGCCGTTCTAGGAAAACATGCAGCATCTGCATGCTTCGTGCATCCCAAGACGCATCTAAAGTAGGTCAGTACTAAACACAACCGAACGGAAAACAATAACAATCGAAGGAAACTTCGAGGTCAAACAGCAGGCTAAGACCAAACCGTAGTAGTAAGTAGCACTGCAGATTGTTGCAGCCGATCGATCATGATATGCATCAAACAGACCAATCACTGCATCATGCGACGAGGATTAGTGTCCACACTCGGTTTTCTAGTGCAAAGTTGACGAATGCACGTACCACGTCGAGTAACGAGCTTTGCTTTTGGCAGGACTGTGGCAGTACAAGCGCAGTTTGAAAAGCGGGGGATTACAGGATGTAAGCTCATTTTGATGGATATGCAAAGTACATCCTTGAGTCAATGTCGAAGCATGAGGTATGTTTGTAAAAACTTTCTGTAAGGCGGGGATCTTGAAGGGAGAGAAAAAGCGGTCAATTTCAAAAGGACCTTGAAACAAATGGAAATCTCCACTGGTACGTAAGGAAAAAAAAATTGTCCCTGAAATTCACGACTTGACCCAGGGAAACCGCGAAACTAAGCTTGTAACTAGGTTGGTTTGACGTGATACGAGTACGCACTGACCGTACACGCGCATATACATTAAATCATTATCAATTGCTATTATTACTCGTCGGCATACTTACCGAACTTCAACAGTCCACAGATTCGCACGGAAGCCAAGTAGAAGCCAAGTCTGGTTGCTCGCTACGAATTTTGACGACCGTGGACTGTGGGCTGTGCGCACAGTGGGAATGGGGGTACCGTAGTATAGTAGTGTCGGCATTATTGTCAAGTTCAATTATGTACGTATTCGTATGTCTCATCATGCCATACCACGCGATCACAGTCCCGAGGTCATTTTCCATCAGTTTGGCAACATACGTACTCTCCGGGTGCAAGAGGATGCCCGCCTTGGGCGAGGTGCATGCAGCACGGTAAGTGCTGTAACGATAATAGTATAACTGACTACTGTAGTAACAAGCTGTACTAGACTAGTGGTATGTATGCGCATATACAAGCGGCGTGGAAATTAATCTCCTCGCTTGCGTATTGTGATTACACTACGGAGACGGAGTGAGTTCTGTATTAGTGAGGGATTTTTGTCTTCCATTCGTAGACGGTAAGCTAAGTAATCGGTTCCTCGTTATTCGCTGGTATTATTTAGCTGCTTGACGCTGACCTGTTAAACTAGACTCCATACAGCTATCCGAATACGGCCAGTCAAGGCTTACTATGTTGGGCAAGTCTACGCGGCAAATACACATAACCCTAATTATACCTACACTGTAGTTCGACATCGAAGCAGTCTGCAACCCTTTGCTCGCAACGGTATTCACCTCGTATGCTACTTAAATTTGAAGTTCTGCATCAGACACTACCCGATCAGCAAATCACATCACCACAAATGATAGGCCGCAAAGCAACCCCAAAACTGCTCAGATGACACCCACGACTCAAAAGTCAAAGTGATTTCAATTTCCAAATAATACTTCTACTTACAATTGCAAACCGAAATTCATACCCATAACATAACCCTTGTCCTAACTAGCTAAGCACACTTCCGATAGCGTGGTTGATGAGCACTGGTGAATCTTTTTCGATGGAGGGGGCCACCTACGTAGGTTCTTCGGCTGCACGGATATAAACGTGTTAGGGCTGAGGGGCACAATATCGTTCGGAAGACGATCCAGGGTATGGTGACGATGGTATTGACGTCGTTATAGATGCTTGAACTAAGGTACGGGATTTCAGTCGTTGGTATCGAATATTACAAACAATGTGTTGGGTACTAGTCGACGATGTGAATGGGTGTGATATCCATACGCCATACTGCTCTGCCACCCAGAATATCAGCGTCGGGTTCTGAAAGCACATACATGTAGTGCTTGTAACTTGGTCCGTGAAAGCGCTTTGTTTGTATGTGTGTTAAAGGTCCACTGTTTAACACTGCATAAAGATGACAAACTGTCTGGTCAAGCGAACACCACTTGCTGCGAAGTTTTGTCATTGTTCACATGCTTTGAGTATGTGACTCGCAGTCTCTGGCTGCTCATATAAAATCTTCGGAAAGATAACTAGTTTGCATTTTTTGCAGGCCTCGAGGGCTTTGCTACAGTACTTTGCCAACATAGAAGGCTTTTGGTACTTCTTCCAAAAGAATGCTGTGTGCTATTTTGCTGTACTGATGAATGCACTACTCACCATAAATGAAATCCTGCAACTCTACAGTCAGCGGCCGCTTGTAGCGAAACAATCTGGCTATGCCTTTATTCAACCCTTTAAGGAGGCTCTGGCAAGCATCTTCGTGGACTTGCCTCTCAAGATTGTGCGACTTTCCCATCTTCAGCATCGTTTTGTTCCGGTTCGCAATAGTACTAGAGCGGCAATGGAGATCATATAGGGTTAGGGCTAGGGCTAAACCATGTCCTCTAGCAGTACCCTACAAAAATTTATGAGCAGTACAAGGAGCTTGGGCATCTGATCAAATATGAATACTTCTATCAGGGCTTGTAATTGTTCATTGTGGATGAACAATCATGAATCGACAAGGGTTAGCCTAATCGGAACTGTGCCCTAATAATTTCCTGAACTTGCCATTTATCGTTATCACCATAGCTTTGAACATCACTGGCACAAGTAATTACCTGCCCTCGAGTGAATAAAGTAACTCATACCATGCAAGGTATAGTTGATAGCTTGCTTGCTTTTGAACTTCCTGCCAGCTTGCTAACCGGACTTATATCAATGAGGAGAGTTCTTTGGCTTATTCGCAACTTATTGATTCAGAGATATCCCTGGGTCTACCGATCGACTCGAGAATACAAACTCCTTCTGGGCTTTGGCAGATTCGGTGTCTTTCTTTTGCTTGATCCCTCAGTGTGTCACCAATTCTTTGTTGTGTTCCAGGACAAAGAGCTGAACTGTTAAATATAGAGGACAGTTCTCTATAAATGAAGAGCACAAAAAATCAGAAGTCATGGATCGCCGGATCATCCCCGACAACGGCGACATCGACCCAGCCACATCTGCCTCACCAGAGCACTCCTGACAACATTAACGCTCGCTCACCATCTCAAGTTGGGCATTCAAATCTGCCTCCCCGGAGCACTCCCGAAAACATCAACGCTCGCTCGCCATCTTTAATAGAGCATCAAGACCTGCCTCGCCAGAGTACCCCTAATGTGGGCACGCACTCGCCATCTCAAGTTGGGCACCAGAGCCATCCCGACAACATCAATGCTCACTCAGCATCTCTAACAGAGCATCGAGATCTGCCTCGCCAGATCACCCCTCAAGACGTTGATACTCGCTGGCCCTTCCGAGCGGGGTATCCACGTTTGCTTCGCCCATCTGTAGTGTCGATACCCATCGAAGATGATGCTGAGAAGCCCATTTCAAATACCGACATCGACCGGCTACAATCACGTATAATTGAAGTACTTGAGTCCTACGACCTTCCTTGGAGCAAATCTGCCACTCCTTTGCCGGAAGTGATATATAGGAGACAAAAGTTTGGCACTTTTGGACCACCCCGCGTTCTTATACACTCTAACTATGACAAAGACACTAGTTATAGCAAGATGTGGGCAGAGGCCGTGGTTGAGATTTACGCAGAAACCCAGTCTGTCGCCAAAGGGAATCGTGAAGTTGGTGTTGAGCTGGTGGATATGGCAGTCATGAAAATGCAAACCTGTTCACTGCCACCCCCTATGAGTCAAGAGTTGTCTGCAAATTGGGAGATCGGACACAATTACCGCGAAAAAATTCTCCACTTGTTTGAGGCACCTCACGATATGTTTCAAGTTGTGGTGCCTATAGGTAGATGTTGTGGGAGACCTACTGGTTTATTCAACGATGATGAGCCT
Organism: Talaromyces sp. F31; assembly: GCA_037356135.1. NCBI lineage: Eukaryota > Fungi > Ascomycota > Eurotiomycetes > Eurotiales > Trichocomaceae > Talaromyces > Talaromyces sp. F31. Next base: position 1,244,955 of record JAYXSF010000040.1, on the reverse strand, counting down.
ACATTCGAATGGACTGTGGTCATTTTCTTTGATGCCTTGGACGCAGAAGACATTTTGTGGGATTCTCTTGAGGAAAGAATACGTTCTATACTCGCCAGTCATATTGACGTTGAGATTCGACAACGGTCTGGATCAATGTTCTATTCACCAGCATCCTTCTTTGACATGAACGTGGAAGGGCGTGTCTAATTACCCGAGGAATATACGCGACCTCCTCGACCTGGTTGTGATATAGGTGTGCAGGGCGGTCGTTCGGCAGGAACTATGGGGGGATACGTTGCAACGGAGGACAAGGTTGGCAAGAGAACAATATACGGTGTTACAAATGCACATGTGGCGCTCCAAAGTAAGGATGCAATTACCAGAAGAGGCTACATGACATTTACTGATCAAAAGGCAGGTTACAAAAAATGTGTGTTCAATACATCAGCCGATCCAGGCATCAGAATTGTATCACCAAGCGAAGTATCTCGCACAGTAGCTAAATCGACGCTTCTCAAGCAAATCCCGAAAATTGGAAATCAGATATCAATGCACAAGGAGATTATCGACGCATGGGAAGAGGAAGATCCGGATCTGGTTCAGCGGGTGAAGGGGATTCTAGAATCCGACGAGTCGGAGCTCGCCTCTGCGAATAGCACCCTTGAACAGATCAAGTAAGAGCCCTACGTCGGATCAGTACGCAATGCAAGCATCGGCGATACAGTCTACTCCACAGCCTCATCACAGTGTGAAATTATGATGAATCTTGCGTTGATAAAGATGCACTGCCTGGGTGCTGAGAGGCCAAAAAAAATTCACCTAAAGGAATACAAGCTAAAGAAATACTTACTGCTGCGAATCCTACCCGGTGCAGTATGTGACACTTGGGAGACGGATTCACTTGGTGTATTGCATGATGGTGATGGTCAGCACCACATTAAAGTTGTTGGAAAGTTATCCAGGACAGGCGACTATACCTTTGGCATTGTGCACGACTTCAGAGCCGTGACTTTCCCTTTCACGGAGAATGGCTTCGAAAACAAGAAAAAGCACTATGCGTGGGTTGTTTCCAATCCTGCGCCCTTTAGTACACAGACGACTTTCAGTCGTAAAGGGGATTCTGATTCATTTGTGATTGCTGCTCAGACTGGGAATATTGCGACTATGACAACCAGGTCGCAATGCCCTCTCCACAGGCACCGCTCAAAACTCGATACCGATCTAGCCAGCCATTCGTTGTTGGCCTACTCTTTGGGGGGTCAGGGAACGAAGACCTATCATACTTTATACCGTTCGATGCAGTGAAGTCTGAAATTGAATCCCGTACTGGAGAAAAGATGGTATGGCCACGAAAGCGTTCAGACTGCGTTCGCGATGATGCGGCTTAGGTTGGGATTACAGCATCATCATTATAGGTGCCTTCTACTGTAGTCGAGTACCTGCTTCTTCGGAGCACGCTTCCCCTGGTACGCTAGCCTTACGCATTCTGGGGCTGCAAAGCGAGGGTGTCTACCATTCGTCAATCAAGGATCCGAGTCCATCTTGCCTGTTGCACGACAAGATGAAGAGATAAACCATGCGGCTTTTTCCCGTTAGTTGCAGCGACACGCCCCGGAAACCTTAATAACCAGCTCATCAGGCGTGTTTTCTCGTATTCTGTCCGGCACTGCATATTAGACGCCTTTCCCATCTCACATGATGACCAATTAGCGTCTTGATATAGCGAACTCATCTGCCGATCCTAGCAGAATTTCATCGGTTGAGTAAAGTTAAATATTAATATACTAAGTCACGAACTTGGTGAAAAGGGGTAGTTATAAGAATAATCGATCTGTCCCTTCTCGCAAACCTGACAAAGTTGCACATCCCAGAGCCTAAAAGTAAGATCAAGCACCGAGTTTACAACAACATCTGACGGACAGATACAGGGTATCCTGAAACTACTCATCATCATACTACCGAGAAGATCTTCGACCATGAATCTCTTTTACCAAACCCTCCTTTTCACCTTCGTGGCCGTAACCAGAGCAGATTCGGCCATTTTCTCTCAATTTATTGGTGCGACTACGATCCCAGCCACGTTTTCAGGCGAGTTAGTAACATCAGTATCGATATGCACGAACTACCTTCACGGAATACCCAACACTTCAAGTCTGCCTGCCAGCGCCGCTAGCCAGCTGTTTCAGCAAGAGGTCGACGGAGTATGTCAGTTCTGCACAAGTATAGGACAGACACGAGTCGACAACTGTTGTGGCCAAGCAAGCTCGAGTGTATGTTTCGCAAGTTTCGGAGGCGACGCGCAGCCTGTGACCACCACTGCGGCTTCGGCTATTACCACTGCAGCTTCAGCTATTACTACTACAGCTCCAGCAACTGCTGCAACAACAGGGGGTGCAGTTACAAGCACAAAGTCGGGATCGGATGCTGAACGATCTATGGTTGTACGTATCAAATTTCTTTGGTGTTCCTTTCCGAGTTTACCTGTATCAGCTGCTGGTCATCATTCCCGTGGACTCTGCTAATGCAAGAAACAACCTCTGTACAGGCGAATGTTATTCAGCCAGTCGCAGTGGCGATGCTAGGCTTATTGCTTTAATTGTCCCACCTCCGCCAGTCGTCGAATTCATACATCTTGCCTGAATTTGAAGAACTGTCGACGTCATCGAAGCGCTGAAACGACAATTGACTGTATCGCATTCACCTACCATATTATGTCCTGTGCCGTTCCTATGGACCCGACAACTTGATTGACGTCTGCCTGGAAGTGAAGAGAACAAGAATCTACGTGGAAGGCTACTCAAATTATTTAACTTTGATAACATCATTCTTTCAGGTTCCGTGAAGGCATTGGACATTGCTAGCAGATACAAACCGGGGCAGGTTACTGTAATATCATGTATCATGGAATTTCTCGAGTTGACCACATTTTGCACATCACACGGCCTGAGCCACTTAACCCACAAAGGAATGACCTCGAATTCCCAGAGACTTCCATGGATGCTCTGAAGCTCTAGATATCACTGTAAACAATAAATATGTAAGTGGTCTCCCGTATAAGGCTGTATTATGTTCTAGTGACTGGTGTCAAAGGAAGGAATGAAAGGGACTCGGACATGGCAAGTTATCTCACTCCAGGCAGCGATGTATGTAATTAACGGGCGTATCAAGTCTGCGTATGCGCAACACCCCAAGGTGAAGGTTATACGAGCCAGAGTTATTCCGGATCTAGCTGTATGTAGACTAGGAAGTTCCTAGCGCTGTTTCAGAGGAAAGAGAAGAGAGTGTGAGTTGTTACTCTGAAAGTGCAAAATACTGTAGCTATCTATCAGTATTGGCTTGTTGCCTCCCAGACTTAACTAAGCTATCCGGAGATGATTGATGTATCGACAGTAATTGCTATGCAAAAAAAGCCGAATCTAAATTGATTAAGATTGGGATGTAATGCTTTACTAGTCTAAGGCTTAGGCGATTTTTATTAGTTAATGTTCGATCCATGAGAACTGGGCATATATCCAATAAGAGTAACTGACGATTTGGCCAATGCTACCGGCATTCTGCAGTGCTCACAGTAGCACATGAACACATTTTCTGGATCCCTTGGACGGTGAAGGTGACTGCTTGGCAGATACACATGCCTCTTAGGTATTCTCCATGAATTTGGCTTAGAGAGGTAGTACTACTGTGCGCAATAAAGATTCGAGCCGAGAAAGAGTTCAAGTCCAGTTGACCAAATCAGTGGGTTCAGTCATTAACATGGATGAGTGCCCTAAACCGAGAGCCGGAAGGTGTTCCAAGCTCTGCAAACCGATCTGAATGGACTGTGTATTCTTGAGAATATACAAACTTTCCACAAGGTATATTGCACTTGATCTGATCAATAAAATTACTTTATGTATAATGATTCTGTAGTATACATACACGAACAAAGCAAAGAGAAAGAATGCAAATACATCGCTCCCTGGTGGTACATCCGAACGCCAACCATGAAACAGACTATGTACAATTGAAGATTTGACAGGTACAATAAGATAGTAGATGTATTAAGGAGTATTACACCGTGCGCCGGCTGAAAATAGAACACAAGAAAAAAAGTAGTATCGAAGTCGATAGGGTAGTCAGATGCTGGTTATTCGCTGCGGCTTGTTTTTCAGTGTCGGGCGATGTTTGATGACCGTCTCAAGTTCTCGGAGCATATTCGTGCTGGCGTCTGCTCTCTCACGAGCAGCGGCTTGTCGCGCTCTATCTTCCTTGACGCGTGCTATCCGCTCTTCTCTGGTAAGAGACTGACGTTTTCGGGATGATGGCATGACGATCGCCTCAAAGATCTCTTCTGCCTCGGCATCGGCGACGTTCTCCGCTATTTCGCCATTGAGAGCCATGAGTGCTGCAGTGGGACTTCCGTCTACTGCTGTAACGCCGCCGAGGCTGCTGGTCGGTGATAGCGGCAGTTTCAAATCATTAGATGATGACCGTGAGAATCGGTCATACGATGATGATGAGGGAAGTCCGTTTGGATGCTCCAAGGAACTGATCAGGGCTATTTTGCCTGCTTCCCATTCTTGTAGAAGACCTCGAATGTCGGCACCGATAGATTCGTATTGTGCCATTAAGGACGCTCCAACGTCCTGCTCGCTTGCGTCCTGCGTCAAGCTTTCATCTGACTCTTCCCGCATCAAATGCATTTTGGCGTGAAGAGCTCGGATACCTTGTGAAAGAGAGTTCAACCGTCTTGCTTGAGCTCGAAGGGTATCACGACCTGTGGATGCAGAGGGCACAGGTGAGAGAGGTGGGACGGATTCTGCATTAAGTTAGAGTCTAACACGATATTGTAATTATTAAAAGATAAAACTCACTGTCTTTTTCATTCAAAATATTTGCAATCTTGTTTGCGGCTTCGTGGGTTACTGTGGCGAGTTCCCGCATTTCTTCAACCGCACAAGTCCACGGAGGAATATCACTACCGCTTCCATCTGCCTTCAGCGCCAAAAGACAGCAAAGTATGCTTTGCCTCATAGTGTACAATCGACTGAACATTATTCGGAGCCACTTGAGCGAGTACTGGTCTTCAACTACGTTTTCGGAAGATGCGGAACGGGCCTCGGCAAGCTCTGCCATGGATATTTCGTAGATGTCATAGTATTTTTCGAGGTTAGATGGATCCGTGAGGAGTCCGATGGTATGCTGTGCTTGTATATACCGATCGAGAACAAGAGATAGGCCCTCGGAGACAGCGCGGCGTAATCGCAAGCACCGACGGACCTGTGTCGTTTCCTCTAAACGACTGACTGGCGGTAAAGGTGTGCTTCTGCATGAGTGTCAGATGAGTTGCACTTTCTAAAACAGAGAAAGAAGCCTACATTCTATATCCTCGCGATACAAGTTCGACCTCTTGTATGAATAGCACCGACGAGGACACTAGCGAGTCGAATCTTTGAGCTCCATTGATAAAGTTGGAAGCTCCCTGAACGGCTTGTTGTCGCACAAACCTTAGCCACTGCCGCCTGGCAAAGGCATAGAAGACTGCCCCAACTAGGGGTAACACGACGAGAAGTATCACTAATCTCCGTGGATTGAATCCTGCACTTGTTCGTGACCGGCTCCAGTGTATTAATCCAACTATTGAGAATGATGTTACTGCAGTGACGACAGCTCCGGTAAGTCCGACGGTGGTAGAAAATGATATCGCGTCATGACCAGGTATATTCGGTTGGGCATCTTTTGCTGCAGTCGTATGTGATGCAGCATTGTATTCGTCCAGCAAATGCGATGCGACTATTACGTAGCCAAATTGTTCCAGGAACCTCTCATTATCTCGCTTTCCAATTCGTGAACTGACTGCCGACTACTAAAATTAGCGCTGTGACCTAACTGCCTCTTTCAAATATTGGTAGTATGACATACAGAGCATGTTTGATGTATCCGGCCAAACACTCCGGTTCCCTGCTCTTGTGAAGAGTTCTTGTCGCTCGCTGCGATGAATGCGTCCCGAACGCGTGTTTGTATCGTCGGTATCCCTTTCGGTGCGAAGTTCTGGGAGTGTACGTCTCCGTTCGTCTCGACCTGCAGCGGCGTCCAATCTTGGCCACGTTCGCCTTCACCTGTCAACATCAGACAGTGTTAATCGTAGTCTTGAAACCGAGGGCGCAATTGGGCCACTACCTTCGAGATAATCTGCCAACGGCGAGTCCTCATAGACCAGGGATTCCATGGTCCGTGGACGTTGGCGGATCCGACGTTGTCGATACCATCCGCAGACAAGCACGTACTAGAGCAGCCTCGGCGAATGTTGCTGAGGTATACTCGGGAACAAGAATGCAAGAAGGGGAAAAAAAGGGAAAATCACAATAGATTTATCAAGTGTTCTCTAGCCTGTATCGTCTGAATATGCACCGAGTCCTCGAATAGAACACGCAGCGGTAGTGGCAGTGCCGGGGTGTAACCTTCAATGATTTAGTTTAAGGGGAGATCTAGAGCCGTTGACGGTCTAGCTGGAATAGGCCTAATTGGATCCTGTTAGTCGCAACGGCGCGACCAGTCGTTTCCGCGAAAGAACGGAATTTGAAACCAAAGCGATTCGATGAACGACGATGTTGAACGTATATGTAGGAGATTCAAGAAGAAGCAATGTGGCCAGTGGCTCCAAGAACTCGAAATGAAGTTGTGCTTGAGGCGCAAGGGCAATTACATCATGCGAGAGGCCGTTTCGTCGATTTTGTGGTACTGTTGGTACAGTATGGTACAAAACTTGGCCACGTGCGCAGATCTCGTGAGCCCTCTTTCCTGCTAATTTGTGTACTGATCGTGTATTGTTTGTAATTGTAGCAGATATGCCACCAACGATTCCGTATTTGATGTTCTTGCCAGTAACGAACTGCTCCCCATCTCTTACATGTGTTGTTCTTCTGTCGCACAGTATTCCGAGTATTCTCGGAAGATCTACCAAGCATAGTCCCGTTATGCCTTGCCTCCGACTTGAGATCGTCTACTATGCCATGCTCAATTATTCATGATCCTTGCGTGCACTGTCAAACCTGCGAGCCAGTAGCGATACTTTTAAAGGATAGCATAAGATTCTGCTGTAAGATTTTGTCCAATTAGAATTTATGCAGGGGGGCTTCTTAATTGACATGGCGGCGGCTATTTGTTTCGTCATTGCGCCGTAGATCCAACCGCTCTCTGGAGGGGTAATTGTAGCTTGAACCTGCACCGTGCAACAGAACGAAACGAATAAAAAGCAGGTGAGGGTAACGAAGAGTCCTACAATACAGATATATTATGTAAGAAAGAAGGAGCTGCCAAATTTTGACGCAAAGGGAAGGCGCGCGGGGAGCTCCTGCCGGAAGATCGTGCTGGGGCGTGTTGCGGGGGCAACCACGTAAACAACGCCCCGATTGGTGCGAGCCCCAAACAAGCATTCCGCACGAGATTCGATGCTCTTACAGTTACTTTTTACACCTTCTTGGAGTTCATTAAGCAGTATTTGTATGAGAGAGTAATCAAATACGTCTGCAAACATATCATCCGCCAACTGTTATTCCACCTCCAAACTCTACCGTACAAATCGGTAATTACGAATATACTTCACCTGACCTGGTAACCGGATGGACACCACAACACGGCGACAATGAATGACTATCTAGAGAGCCCCTGCCCAGGATCCAAGTCCAGCTCTCGCCATGGCCTGTATGACGGCCTAACAAATGGGTGGGAAGATGATACACTCGATACCTTTGAATATACAGCTGCTTTCAACTGTCCACCACAACCGCGAGCCACATCGCTGGCCAAGGCGAAGCCGCGACGACTACCAAAAACAGCATCTTTCTCGATCCAAGAAGACGACAAATCGAATACGACTAGCTGTACCACGATATCCACAAGACAAACTGGGCTAAAACGGAAGCCACATGACAGAAGTTCATCGAATCTCGCTCAACCAGCCCAGCGTTTCCAGAGACCGCGCATTAGTTCGTCAGAAGTACAAAATAATAATTCTTTGCAAGCTAAACGAGTGACTGATAGAAGCACTAAGTCGGATTTTTTGGGAGACAAAATACAAGCGGAAGATGTAGCACTCCCGATTCACAAGTCCTCCGCAAGCGATAGCTTGAAGAAGGACGTTCGACGGCGTACGGTGTACATTCCGACCGAAGACACGACTATGCCAACTGTTTTTATGAGTCTCTTCAGCCCAGTCAAATCGGCGGACGCAAATATCATCGGTTCGAGTTCGATAGATGAGACAGTACCTCTGTACAGCTTGGAGGCACGTATTGCGGCGAAAAAACAATCAAGAATTTCTGCGGTGGAAAAACCTAGACGGACACCGCTGCAGCCCAGCAGAAAAGTTTCTCAACAAACTATAACAGTCAGGGATGTCATGGGAATGAACGGAGGAAAGGAAAACATTCCACCCGGTTGCTTTATGGACACGAGCAAGGAACTTCAAGTTAAAAAATTAATTTCTCGACCCGACGCAGAATTAAGGGAACCTTTGAAGATGGTATCGAAAACTTTGCAGGACACCAAAGTGAACACTGCTCAGTCGAAACGCAAAGAGCCAGTTCTCAAGCCCATAGGCCAAAAATCGTCGGCGGTTCTGTTAGCAGAGACCAAATCAAAGATCGCTGTCTCTTCCTTGTCTGAAAAATCCGACATCGGACGTACCAGTGTTAAGAATCGTACCGACCTTAAATCACGGCGCTCGAAGGAATCACTTGTGAAAGAAACTCGTTCAATTCGACCTACTCAACTTGGTCTGCCCAAGGTTCACCCTATCAACATTGATCAACAGTATCCTGTTCTCAATAACGACATCTCAAATCCAGTGATGTACGAAGACGACTGGCTTTCGCATCAAGAAGTCATCATAACCCAACTCGTAAATGGCCTATTCGACTCTGTTGGTGGAAAGCTACACACACAGGACCCGGAATCACTTCGACATGAGCTTCTTCACATTTACCAAAGTGACACGTTTCTTTTACTATATAGGCGTCTCCAAGCTTCGATACTTTATGGTTCTTTGGCGCCATCCAAGGACGTATTACGCCGAGGCAGTCGTCTCCCCCATGATCTGGGCATGAAAAGGTCATTCTTAGATTTTTGGTCCGAGACTTACGACTTGGGCGCTTTGAAGGCAGCAGCAGAAACTGTAGTCGGACGGCAACTAACTTATCAGTCGGTCCGAACAAGCAGTGGGCCACAAGTCCCATCACTGAAGCAGCACAAGGCATTGAAACGCGCAATAGAGGCATTCTTGGATACATTCCTTATCCAGAATAGGGACAAGCAGGAGCATGGAGATACTGGAAAGGATGACGTCGGAAGTCCTTTCCAGCGTACCATTCTCCGGAGCATTATGATGATATTTCTTCTGGACAAGGCCCGATTGAAACCAGGCAACTCATTACCGCGGAGGTTGTTCATCGAATCCTCTGTGCACAAATCTTCGTCGGCTGCATTGCAAGCACTGGCTAACCTGTTGCTTCCTTCAATGGGAGATATCAACCGACAGGTCAGTCATTTAAACTGCAATTTACTTTACAAACAACATCAGTTGCAGGATTATGACTTTCGTATCGAGAATCTCGCTGTGGATTTGCGTGATGGAATTCTTCTGACGAGGCTCGTCGAGATTCTGTTATATCAATGGTCTTCGCCTTCTCATGGAGGAAGAAAAACCTCAGACACTACAATCATAGACGAAACATCATTGTCAGGTGATGGAACCACAGAGTGGCCGCTCTCTCAGGCTCTGAAGGTTCCCTGTGTCAGCAGAGCGGCAAAGGTTTTCAACGTTCAAATAGCGCTTAACGCTCTTGAGGGAGTCGTTGGCATCGAGGCAATTGTGAAAGACATCAACGCAGAGCACATAGTTGATGGATACCGCGAGAAGACCATGGCCTTGCTCTGGTTATTGGTTGGAAAATGGGGCTTGGGAGGGATGCTAGACTGGAACGATGTGAGGGGCGAAATTGTGCGTCTACAAAAGAAGCTTATTCTTGGTCAAGGCCATCAAAGTTGTAATGTGGACAAATTGTACGACCTCGAGCTTGAATTACATGAGGACTTGCTTATCAAATGGGCTTCGAGTCTCGCACACCTGAAAGGATTGCGGCTTGACAACCTCACGACTAGCTTTGCGGATGGCAAAATATTCGAATGCATTTTGGATGAGTATGAAGTCTATTTTCTGAAGGGAACAGAGTCTTCAAAAAAGCAGCCTACAGCCCAGCAAGGATGGCAATCACGACTAAAAGCCCTGGGCTGTAGTTCTCAGTTTGGTAAGTCGGAAGGAAACCTTGAGTTCAGCTCTCAATATTAACCTCTGACAGCTTCTCTTGTCGTCAGATCGACTTCGCCGTCTCGCATATTTGATCGAGATTTCGTGCTGGGAGCTCTAATGTTCCTATGTTCTCGGCTCCTGTCGTCGACAAAACGTATTCGCGCGGCTATTGTTATCCAGAAAGCATGGCGGCGTATCACAAACAAGGAAAATGTAAGGCGTCGTGCGCTCGCCAAAGAGATCGCCGAGCAGTGTGTAGCTGTTGCTTGTGCGCGTGACCGTCTGCTATGGGCAAAGGGCGTTATTGTGAAATGGTGGAGAGAGCAAAAATTAAAGAAAACCAAACCTATTGCTACCAAGACCAAAAAGCCGATCAAATCAAAATCAGCTCGCCGAATAAGGCTCTAAGTATGAGCGAAGGGAAACAGAAGCATTATCAAGCGTTATGGAAGAGTCGGTGAGAATCATCACAAGATTGAAAGTTGTCAGCATTGTCGCGGAGTATCGGTATGGAATTTATGTTTTATTCTGGCAGGCCAGAATCCTTCGCTTACAGACTTGACTTTTCATTTGTTCAGATACCTCATTTGCTTATAGTGTATGTTATGACTGATGAAGCTACGAAGTATGAATAACCTGTTACGTTATCGATAACGATCCTCCCCACCTTTCCGGCTGATCTTCGGCTGAACTTTTCGCTGGGATTGCAATCTAGAACGTAAACCATTTCAATCTAGTCGATGGCGCCAAGAGGACAGCTCAGAACCATCTTAGTTGCCTGTCGATGACTAAAGCCGAGAATTCCAGCGAGATTAATACTTAAATATCATCTAGAGCAACCTGGGAAGTCATCTTCATTGAGTTGCAGCTAATGCAGTCTATTCCATCAGAAGAACAGCAACCCGGATATACCTAACAGCTACATATACAATTCATAAATGTTGAGCCAATATGAAAGACGGTCATGCTAGAGGGTCTCTGACCGGCGTGATCGAGTTAGAGCCGCAGGCCAGAAACTGTCCCAGCTCCAAAGAGCAGAGACTGAATAGAACATCTAATGCCACCACAACCCAGGATGTGAATATGGAACGAGAACCGGATCTCGAAACATTCTCAGCAGAGTCACAACACCAACCACCGGCTGTGGTTGCGCATGCCATCGAGAAATGGAATGAGCCAACGGTCAATATAAGTCGGCTGTTTGCTACGTTTTGGGCCTTTGTAATCATGGGTGCGAACGATGCTGCTTATGGAGTGAGTCTAATCTCCAGGCTACCCGACGTACATAGATAGTTCTAGCTAACAATTCATTCAGGCCTTGATCCCCTATGTGAGTCAGCCATGTCAATCGTCCTTTTGAATAGTGTGTAATGATGGAGACTGTCAGTTGGAAACATACTACGACCTCAGCTACACAATCATATCCCTCGTCTTCCTCGCCCCCGTCGTCGGCTACGCCGCCGCCGCCATCTTCAACAATTCCGTTCATATGTACCTTGGCCAACGCGGCGTTGCAGCGCTCAGCTCTTCCGCGCATTTACTCGCATATGTCGTAAACTCAGTGCACCCGCCCTACCCAGTGCTGATTATCTCATTCATGTTCGCCGGCTTGGGCAATGGATTCGCGGATTCAGCGTGGAATGCGTGGGTTGCGAATCTCGCGAATGCGAATGAATTGTTAGGATTATTGCATGGGCTTTATGGTCTGGGCGCGGTGCTGAGTCCGTTGATTGCGACTTCGTTGGTTACGAAGGCTGAGTGGCCGTGGTTTACATTCTACTACTTGATGGTTTGTCCCTGACCAGAATTCCATTTGGGGTTTGTAATTAATGAATATAGATCGGGGGTGCCGCACTCGAGCTCGGCTTGACACTCTTCGCTTTCTGGAAAGCGGACAAACACGACTTCCGCAAACGCACCGCATACGCCAATAACAGCTCTGACCAACAAAAAGACAGCCGCCTGAAACAGGCTCTATTCTCAAAAGCGGCGGGGAGAGTCACATGGCTCTGTGCGGCATTTTTGCTAGGCTATGTTGGTACCGAAGTTGCTCTAGGCGGATGGATCGTGACATTCATGATACGCGTGCGTCACGGAGGCGCCTTTGCGAGTGGTATGACTGCGACGGGGTTCTGGATTGGTATTACCGTGGGAAGAGTGGTGTTGGGGTTTGTAACGCCGAGGATTGGAGAAAAGATTGCTATTATTGTATGTCATTCCATCCCCCTTTTCGCCCCAGCCCTAAGGCCAATGACTGACGAGTGAATTTATAGGTCTACCTAGCCCTCGCAATGGCCTTTGAACTCATCTTCTGGCTCATCCCACAATTCTATGTCTCGGCCGTTGCAATCGCCATCGAAGGTTTCTTCCTAGGCCCCCTCTTCCCCGCCGCCGTGGTCGCAGCCACAAAGCTCCTACCGAAACATCTCCATGTCACAGCGATTGGTTTTGCCGCAGCACTTGGTGGTGCGGGTGCAGCTGTCTTCCCCTTCGCGGTAGGTGCGATTGCGCAGTCGAAGGGGGTGCAGGTTTTGCAGCCTTTTGCTTTGGCATTGTTGGTTACTGTTTTGGGGTTTTGGTTGCTTTTGCCAAAGATGCCGAAAAGCAGGGAGTGAGTGACCTGGTATGCTATGATGTTTTTGTATATATAGACTGAAGAGGGCATTCAGATTGCCTTGGCCGACTTTGTACATGTTATCATCTTGCATTTCTCCAAGGTACATCAAGGGTATCAAAAGCAACCATCCCAAGTTTACTCCAAAATGAAGTCTAGATTAAATGACAAGATATTTCTCCGTTATCTCTCGAGCTCCTGCTACGTTCCCATCAAGCGCATAGATGTTCTGCAATGCAATAGCTGCTTCGGGTGTGAAATCTTCGGCGAGATTGTCTTTTGTATTATCCTTGGCGTTATCTTGAGTCTTTCCTTGATCTCTGTTGGTGCCAGCGTTTCTGCTTCTTTGAGCAATCTTAATTCTCTCACCTATCTCCAATACACGCTCGTAACAGGGTATAGCTTGGTGTAACAATCCAAGGGAATGATATACACGCCCATAGTTGAACTCTACTTCTTGACATTCACTGAGCGACGAGGCCTCATTTTGTGTTTCCTCGTTGGCATCGGTGGCGGCCGCTTGATCGATTTCCTTTTGACAACGCACTTTTCGATACAAAGACATGAAGGATAGCCCTTGCAGAATAAGATAGTGCCGGTTCTCTGCCTGTCGTTTGAGAGCATGATGAATATAACACAGCGCGATGGGTAGCAGAATCCCTGGGTTTTCGGGATCGAGTGCATATGCTCGATAGTAGTAGTTTAAGGCCGGGTAGAAACTATTCCCTGAGTAAAGGATATGGCCATACAAAACTAGAAGAGCAACATCCATGTTTTCTGCCGTTATGACATCGCCATTGTCTTGACGGCTAGTTAAAGACACATGACTTGGAGGATTTTTCGAGCTTCGTGATGCCTTTGCCGTGGACTGTCTGGTGGTAAGTGATTTTGAGGTTGATGCTCTCGTTGAATGATGATCTCCGGACAAAGTGGAGTCCATGGCTTTGACTTGTCGGAGCATAAACTTCATGCTTGGCGAAGCGTGAAAGAGGGATCTGTTGGGATCGCCGCACAGTCGGCTCAAAATGGAGAATAGTCGGTATGTATCTGTCACGAATTGATACTCCTTTGTGAACCATCGCGCTTCGCTGACTAGTGTTTCCTCATCGTATGCCCGAAGAGCGCACGCTGTCATAGGCGTTAGTGAAAGCTCAATGAACGATACTATCACGATTTGACTCACTAAACCAGCAAATGTGAATTTGCCGTACTTTATCTTTGTAATGATACCATACACTGGCATCTACAGCGGCGCCTAGAATATCATATGCTTCGTCCTTGTCGCCTTGTCCGGAAACAACAAAGGCGTACTCGAGGAATATCTCAAACCATTCGTCAAATGATATTCCGTAATAATCGTTCGGAATACTTGTCGGGGTTATTTCTGGGTTGGTTTGACCTATGGAAACTCGTTAGTCCGCTGTCTATAGCTTAGAACGCATTCTAAAGTCTTACCAAGCCATTCTTGCAATCGGTCAGCCACCTCCTGCACTTCATCCATGACCGTTCCTTTCTTTTTCCCGCCTTTCTGCTCTTCCCGAGAATACCCAAGGAATATCATATGCTTCTGCAAAGGATAAAATGCGCGGTTACTCCGAAAGTCATACAACAGTGCATCAGCAATATCAAGCCAATCCTCTGTCGCAGCAGAATCGCCGGCCCGCATTTTCGGGCGTAGATCGTTCATTTTGGAATACAGATACTGCACCTGTTGTGGCCGGTTCGCCTCACTGTCCTGCAAGATTTCATGCCGAGCTACCTCATTTGCCAAATGCCTAGGCACGATGCGCGTTGAGATGTGAGTATCACCCTGAAATTCTTTAGCAAGTTGCGCTATCCGACGATCCCTACGACTCCTTCGATTGCGACCCCTGGCTTCGCGACCTAATAAGACCGCCTGGTTTACGTAAAAGAGGGCTTGGTCTCTCTCGCCCATCGTCTCATAGAGTTTGGCTAGATTGACTCGAGACTGTAGGTTTGTAGGGTCGTTCTCCGCTACTGTGAGATAGCAAGATTCGGCCAGGCTAAGGTCTGAGCATGCAAATGCACATTCACCCATAGCCAGGAAGAAGCTGACATCGGCGTAATCCTCGGTGAGCTGTAGTGGTCGATAAAAGCGGAGTGCTTCCCGAAATAAGCCTGCATCTTTCAACGCATCTGCAGCCTCCCTATAAAGGTCGGCGTAGTCAAAGACAGTGGAAGTCTCTGAATCATTTTCCGGGTTAAGCCACTCAAAATGTGCCTGTAAAAGATTGTTAACCGGACAGAACTCTTCATAAGCGTCGTCAAATATGAAACTTACTAATGCCTCTTCAAAATACCGATCGCCCAATTTCAGGCGAAATGTGCCTAATTTGATGCGCAGTTCCATGGGTAGTCCCAGACCATATGAGTCTAAGGGATAAGTGTTAGGTATAAAACCATCGGTCTTGATACGACGAGGTGAATCAGCAGCATCCCATTCTCGATCATCATCAATATAAGCATCCCACATGGTATCATCCTTTCGGCCGAGTAGCCACCGTGAGACTGACGACAGAAGTTGCAATCCTTTCCTGGGATCCCCAACATATGCATACAATTCTGCGCAAATGTTCACATCTGACCAGGAGAACTCCATATTTTCATCGTTATCAAGGGTCATGTAATAATCAATGCTAGCCAGATAGTAATCAAGTGCTTTCTGAACGTCTTGCATATCAATGTAAGTTTCGGCAAGATGTCTGAGAGCTCTAATATTGTGAGGAAGCTCTTTGAGAATGCGTTCATATTCGCTTGCTGCTCTGCCATTATATCCTAATTCACGGTACGCAGTAGCTCTTTGAAATCGAGCATTATATGCTTTCCCGTCGATCTCGATGATACGACTATAGCAGTAAATCATATCGTTCAGGGTCTTTTGTCGGTCCTCTCCAGCTCGTTCTTGGAGCAGTCTTGCGACTTTGTGCCACACTGTAGGATCACGTGGACGAGTGTGAGCACCGCTGAAAAGAGCCGTGACTGCTTTGTCTTTCTCTCCTCGAGCGAGGAAGATCTCTGATAGGAGAGAATGAGCTGCGAACATTTCAGGATTGACAAGAATGGCTTGCTGCACTAGTTCAGTTGCGCGTTCATAGTCTCCGTCGATGAAAGCTTCAGTAGCCTGTGAATGGAGCATTTTGAACTCCGGACTGGGTTCAAGCGGCCGCCTTGGCCCTCGCTTGATGCCTTTTCCTCCTCGTGCGCCATAACGGCCGCTGAATGGGCCATGGCCTCTGCGACGCCGTTTCCGCGGACGGGGCGAAGCGTCGTTGGCATCATAGCCATCATCCTCTTCACTTTCAGGATCAGTAGAAGCCTGGTAATCCGGGTCTTCGGGAGCTGCTCTCATAGCAGAGTATTCATCATATCTATAACGAATTAGAATCGATCACGTAAGCATAAGACACTTGGATCTATCATATTCTTACACTTCCTTTCCTTCATTCCAAAGCCTGTCACGATCTACATCGTCATCATAGTCATCAACATCGTCAGACTCGTCAGACTCGTCGTTGGAACCGCTTAGATCGACCTGCTCTTGAAGGAGTCTCCGCTGGCCAATGGACATGGACGTCGTGTCCAGGGGGGCATATTGACCAAAGTCATCAAAGCCGACATCCTCCGAGCCGGGATCTAGGGTAAGATAGCTAGAGTCGAAAAGACGAGGATCAATGGCGGGGTCTATTGGCGGCTGGACTTCCTGGTTTGAAGAGACTGGGTAGTCGCCAACGCGACCATGAGAACTTTCATAGCCGGTCATCGCTCAAGTAGCGCACAATATGACCCGCTTGACCATCTGGGACCGTGCAAGATACAGACGGGCGAGGGTTGATGGCATCTGAAGTCGAGTGAAATCAAGTGGCGCATAAAACGGAAGGGGATTGGGATAAGAGCAAACAGGAAGGAAGCTTGAAGACCTGCCCAGCGGTAGCCAATCACAGATGAGAACCGGGTATCCACATCGAAAAGTCACGTTGACTCTGTTCAACAAGGCCTAGACTAGAGGGCATTTACCTGGGCAGTCGCTATGGAAGGAATCCAAGGGCAAAGAATGATTCTGTGTAAGCGCACTTGTGTCCCAGTCGTTGATAGGAAAATGAATAATGGCAGTTCTTTCTTGAGGAGCAACCAGCCAATTCCCGTTGTTGATAACCTGCCTTATTTGGGCACGACTTTGTCAAAGGAACCATCGACGCAGTCCCCAGTCCCGAAAGCTCGACTTCTGTCTAGAAAGTAACTACTGCAGTACCTAACTAAATAAAAATTCCAGGCCTTCGACCGGCAAAAGCATATTTGTTGCCTTAAGAAGGTGGCTCCGTCTAGTGTTGAAACTTGGCCAGGTTTATCAGTCGAAACTCAGCCCGCCCGATTTCCCTCCGTCGGCCTCTCTCTCTTACCCACCACTCACCTTTCCCCTGCAACTTATTCTTTACTCCTCTCCACATCGCTTCTCCTTCTCCTCCTCCTCTTCCTCCTCTCTTTACTTCTTCCCTCAACGCTCGTCATCATCTCAACTTTTTATTATCCTTCTTTCTTTTCTGCCTGTTTATTTTTCTTTTCGTGTTTTCCGTATCTCCGCCGAGGACTGGCATTTTGTTGTGTTTGACACACGCTGCCAGCATCCGGTGTGCCTCTCGTTGTCTCGCTTGACCTAACCTGGTCTCTGCCTCGCTTTATCGAATTTCGAACATCCAGTGCTCGACTTAATCTCGTGCAAATACTTAATACGTTCCGTGCAGCCACTGGACTGGTCTGCACCTAACCCTAATTCCTGCTAAGAAATTTCAGGCGCTATTGCCCGAATTCCTCGCGATCAATATTGATCCGACGACTGCGTGACCCGAAAACTGAGAAATCCTCCGAGAACCGACAGACCTACTACAAGCTGACAACGTACACAAACCCAAGATGGCCAGTCACATTATTGGAAATAGAAACAGCACCCCAGAGGCGTCCAAAGCAACTCTGCGACCTCCATCATCGGCTCGTAATCTCGGCGGCTCTCATCAATTACGGGCATCTGCAGATATGTCTGGCTTCCCAAGCCCGCTCTCGACGCGCAACATCCGTCCCTCCTCCGAGGTGTTCTTCAACCAGCAGTCGCAAGGTCAGGGTACTGCGGATGATGCCTTGGATCAGGCTGCTCAACAATGGATTGCCGATATTGATCAATTTGAAACCACGTTGGAAGAAATGGCGGCCGCAACCATTGATCAGGATTTCAAAGACGAACTGAGTGCTATCGAGCAGTGGTTCCGCGTCTTGAGCGAGGCCGAAAGGACTGCAGCTTTGTATGCTTTGCTGCAACAGACCACTCAGGTGCAGATTAGGTTTTTCATCCAAGTTCTGCAACAAATGGCAAAGAGCCATCCAATGTCCGGAGTGCTTTCTCCAGCAAACTTTGGAGAGAAGGGTCAGTCGGCAGATTTTTCCAGATTCCGTTGTTTTGTGACTGACATTTTCCAGATCCCATGTCCAACCGCTTGAGTGATGCAATGTCCAAATTGAACATCGCTGACGGCTCCCGTAATTCTTTGGGACGCCCTCCCCCATCGCCCGGTGCGAAACGAAATTCCGGTCTCGATTCCTCTACCATCAACGCAATGTTTCCCGATGCTGCTGCAGCAATCGCCAAGAAAAAAGCTGAATTCACTCAGCAGACTGGTAATGCTCCTGCTTCGAACCGAAACAGCGCCGTCTTTGGCGGAGATCGTTCATCCCTGGTGGCACCGACTATCTCCGCTCCTGACAGCAACAAACCGCCATCCTCTCCATGGGCTCAGCGAGCACCAGAGTTGCAGCCTCCAATTGCTCGTCCCAAATCCTCATCTGGACAACTGCAGCAACAGCCAATGGGTCAATTCAACCAACCGAATGCGGGAGGTCTCCGCTCTCCGCATATCGGAAATGTGCAGAATCAAACCATTAATGCTCCAGAGATCTCTCACGATCCTCCTCTTTTGTCGCCATACAACATTGGAAATTCCAGCTGGGCTTCGATGACCAATACTCCCATGGCACCGACATTCAATACCCAGCAGGCCGGCGCCACCCAGGCTGACATGGTTGCAAACGCTACCGCGATGAAACTAGCAGCCTTGTCAACGGTAAACAATCGCATTGCCTTAGACGATGCTCGTAAATATCGCCGTGCGCGGTCAAACGACGGCCACGGAAAGAATTCCAACGCTGGCCATCTTTCTCCGGGTCTGGGTCCTAGCATACCTGGGGCGAACCTTGTTATGGTCAATGATGCCGGTCAGGTTCTCAATGCGCAGCAAATAGCTGCCCTTCAAGCTCAGCAGCAAGCTGCCTTGGCTGGTCGTAGATCTCGCCCAAGTTCTCCTGGTATTGCATTGCAAGGTCCTCTTGGCCAAGTCGGTTTCACATCCCCTCAAAACAATGGATTCCTAGCGGCTTATGACCCCAACAATGCGTTACTAGGAAACAACTTGAACTCTCTCGGACTCGGGCAGTACAGTATGGGTTCTGAAGGCTATCTTTCTGACCACTCCGAGGTACAACGTGGACGATCACCTCGGGGTCGACGTGGAAGCTCAAAGCCACCCGAAGACCCTACTGACCCCAACCTACTCAAGGATATTCCAGCTTGGCTGCGCTCTCTTCGTCTGCACAAGTACACGGACAACCTGAAAGATCTGAAGTGGACGGATCTGATTGAGTTGGATGACAAGGGACTGGAAGACCGTGGTGTCAATGCTCTCGGTGCCCGAAACAAGATGTTGAAGGTGAGTGCTTTTTTTTTATTTTGGGATAAAGAACGAAACTGACAAGAATGATAGGTTTTTGAACAAGTCAAGGAAGCTAGAGCCGATGGCAAGCTTGAGACCTCTTCTGCGTAAACTTACAACGTACATTTAGGGTTTGAAATTTATGAATGTTGATCGGAAAGAAATGATATTACTCCTGGGAGAGTTTTCGCATGATTGAGGCTTGATCAGGCATACATAATAATACTGAGGGTGGGCTATGTACAAGGTTCCCTCGTCTGGCTCGCCTTCTGCACCGAAAATCGACCTGTATCTACCTGAGCTGCCTGTATTTGGACCAAGTTATGTGATGTGATGAGATGAGATGTGACGTGGAATGACCGATTCGATTCGATGTTTTCGTGTAGGATTTGACTTTATATGTTGAAAAGAATAGGTAGTACATGATATTATTATTTAGTAGTTGGCGATTTGAGATGTAACCGATCCTAATTATCAAAGCATGTCGATATACCTCGAGAACAAGAAACACCAGTAGTATTTACAATATCTGCAACATCGACCATATACATCGTGGTATCCGTACGGTAAAGAGACGGGTAATTATCGGAGCACAATACCGGTCTTGGCAAATAAGTTACCCTCAACCTCGAACTCAATGACAGTGTCCTCCAACCATGAAGCTTCAATAACAGCTTGTTTATCACGAACTACGAATTGTCCAACAAACACAACCCATTTATCAGAGTGAATAAAACGATATCTCGATTCGATTCGATACAAAAATAAACAAGCAAAAATGCCGCCCACAAGACAGGAGCTGTCCCTCCTCATTCATCCACTCGTCCCCGAAGCCGTCCAACATAACAGACGAGTACGTCTCTCAATCTACCCTTACGATTGATATCGTCTCGCTAAACATGAAAATTCAATAGGTTTTATCTCAACTCCGATCCCTCACTGCCTTCATTCTAGGCATCTCAGCTGGTATCCTCGGTCTTCAATCCACGGCTGGCTTCGCATTCTATTTCGCCGGCACACTTCTCGTCTCCGGCCTCATACAAATCCTCCTTCTCAGCCCATCTTCTCCTAGTGCAACAGGCGGAGCAGGCGCATATTTTCCCGGCGCAAGCGGTGGTGAGATCGAAGGGATTGATAACTTTGGGAAAATTCGGGCTCCTGGAGGCGTCGATGGTAAACCTGTTCAGAGGAAAGGTGCGTGGAGGGATGTTTGGTTGGGTGGTGGTGTGATGGGGGAGGCGTTGAGTGGGTTTGTGCTTGGCTGGGCTGGTGTGGGTGGTGTTTTGAGGTGATTTGTTTTTGAGATTTGGTTTGATTGAGGAAGGTAAAGCGGAGACTGAGAAGGGTTTGTTTATATATATATATGTCTATGGTTTCAAGAAGGAAAATTAGATTACTGCATGGCTTAGGAAGTCTTCTTCAAAGGCAAATTAAAAACTTCAATTTCTGTGGGATTTCCTGCACTTGATATTGCTGCAAATCATCAATATCAGAGGCGCTAGTTGGTTATTGATTGTGACTTACCGTTTGCAATCTTTTACGTAAACATGCAAAAAGACATGTACTGCTGCGGAATGAAAGCTGTCAAAATGTCCAATACATCGAAAATTATCATGCCAAGTATAGAGTCTAAAGCGAGAAGAATTCTCAGAATATCATTTGCCATGCCGTCAGATAGGCCGGTGAAACAGGCCCAGGCTGTTGAGATTGGTAGGCATAGTTTGGAGTAGTCGAATGTAGATATGGTATGTAAACGGCCGAAGGCCACGGTAAGACCATTCAATGACATTAGGAGCTGATAATATGAGTTTGGCTAATCTACATATCTGAGGGTACTTGTAGGTAGACAGACCAGTGACTTACAAATAATTGACAAAGGACTACCACTACAATCATGAGCGTGTTGAATACCTTACTATTCGGTCTCCAAATGTGTGACCCATAGCTGGTATCGATATATATGTAGTCCACTTGGTTGAGTATGGTGCTGACTTGGGCCTTAAATATTTCGTTCCATTTGACAAAGCATTTGTGATAAGTGGAAGCGAAATCTGCGGAATCGTGTCTTTGCAAGGTAGCAAGTGCTTCGAGGTTATCCAAGACGATGAATGGATAAAAAAGCGGTATATCGAGCACCTTCTTCGACGTTGGTCAAATAAAAAAAAAATGAATCGGGAAAAATCATACTATTCCCAAGAAAGACGTAGGCATTTGAGGGACGTATTCTAAAGTATTCCTCCCGGCAATGACACTGCCAAACACCTGCGTTGCGTTTGCAGTAGCTAAGGCCGCACCCCAATCTTTCCCCTTGAAAACAGCCGGTTTGACTTCATCTGCAGTATACGAGTTCGATGATGCTATCTCGTATTTTGGATTCGTAGCTGGCCCATTAGCTGCGTTGACTGCAGCGAGAAGCGCTTCGCCAGCTTAAGAACCGTGGTAATCGACTACGATCATTTAGGCTTTGTACACATATTGAGAGCCGTTGTCATAGCTACCCAACATCCACGTTAGATTCACTTTATTGTCAAGCAATTAGCTAAGTCGAGAAATGAGCGTTTGAGAGAGATACTCGGCACGTCGACTTTGGTACCTGCAACGACACTGGCAGCTACTAACTGGGCATCACCATTTCCCACCTTGGAATTAAGAGCATCAGCTTGTGTATGGCAGACGTCAATTCCCGTATTTCAAGACTGTGCTGACTGGCACTTTACATATTCGTTAATAATGAGTTTGAGGACATGATACAGAAGCAGAAGGACGTGATGGGAAGCTGCGATATTAGGTCGAGATACTATACACTCAATATAGCCAGATAGCTCAACATAGCAAAAGAAAAAACAAATTTTCATCTTAACTAATTATCGCCATTACAGTTGCAATACTTTCATGAACTCATCACAAAGGTATTTGGGTCTCTAGTGGCTGAGGCTGCCGGGTTCGAAGACTGAAGGATGAATCCACGGAGACCGTCCACATTCGGCCACCACACGAAAACTACGTCTCTCAGAAGGGGGAGGAGTTTATTACACTTGTGAATTTTCGTGAAAGTTTAGATAACATGAAAATCCAGAGTATAGCTAGCTTGACCCTTGTAACAAACTTTGGCTGATGTGAAGTCACATGACCCCATAGCCCTAATATCTCCCTATATTTCGGCCGGACGTATTCCAGATATGTTGATGTCCCTCTCTGGACTTCCTCCATTGCAGAAAATTCATCCCTGTGCGAGGTCAGTCAGCTGGAGGCGCGTCGACCAGTATTCATATTCTCTCGCCTCTCTCGCGGGGCCTTTTCCGTGCTGCGATCCCGCAATCTGGATCGCGATATTCTCGCGATCCCCTTCTGAGTGGACTGGCACTGAAACACAAGGGCTAGCCACGCTGAAAGAGAAAGGCGCTTCCAATATCGCTGAAATGCGAAAACTTCCGCTTGATATACTTTTGGAAGGAAATAACAAGAATGACGTTGTATGGGGCGTTCTGCCATTCTATCGACCTTGTATCGATAGTTGGGTTCTACCCTACAGCTATGAAGAATCACTTAACAGGGGTATCCAAGCTGATATTCAAATCTTGACCGGCCACAGCGCTGATGAAGGAGGTGCCTATGCTGACCCGGAGTTTGATGCTGATGATGTCAAGGCCTGTGCGCAGCAAAAGTATGGGGCTTCCTTTGTCGAATAGTTTCTAGCGCTGTACCCTATCACCGAGAGTATCTATGCCAGAGAGGCGTGGAATCAAGCTGTACGGGATAATTCGCGTATCACTGTCTCAATGTGGGCTGACCAATTTCACCAACATTCTCACAGCCCCGTATACGGCTAATTCTACTCATATGCATCACCTGCACGCCAGTGACATCCTGATGCACCTCCATCGCGTCAAGCAATTGTTGCTGCTGGTCCAGATAGTTAGACTTCACAGCAAAAAGGGGCTGAAATCGATAAAAAAAAAGGGACAAAAGCTGCAGATCTACGAAGCAGACGTACCTCGATCT
The DNA here is from genome assembly GCA_037356135.1 of Talaromyces sp. F31. NCBI lineage: Eukaryota > Fungi > Ascomycota > Eurotiomycetes > Eurotiales > Trichocomaceae > Talaromyces > Talaromyces sp. F31. Next base: position 1,221,296 of record JAYXSF010000040.1, on the reverse strand, counting down.
ACTTACACATACAGCAAGACGGAGCCTGGCTCACAAAATGGCACATTTCAAGGTGCTGAAATCCCTCTCGTGTTGAATAATCTTTATGCTCAGGATGGATATCCACACGGCGAGGCTGATCATGCGGTGGCTGATAAGGTGTCGAGTTACTGGGCTAATTTCATCAAGACCGCAAATCCTAATGACGACGTATTTGATGGATTGGATGGATTGGATGAGTTTGTTACTACTACCCCTGAGAGGATAATGGGACTCGGCGACAACTGTGGTTCTTTAGCATTGGCTGTGAATGAGCGTAGAGTGGGATGGCATGCTATGAATACCCAGCATATTATTAATAACAAATCGTTGGAAGAGTACACGCTGTCTGAGCCGCCGGGCATTCATTTATCTCTTGGTATTGAAAGAACTTACCTCAATGGTGCTACTGAAGCTGTCGCTTCTATCCTTACCTGTAGGCACACTCAGCAATATGCGACATGAGAAAAGCGTTGCATTCGGAAGTCCAATTCCTGGCTCTTCGGAACCGTTCACAAAGCAAAGAACCAATGGCTGAGTCTGTATCATGATGATTTTGTCTCACTGTCGCTGATTTTGTCTAAAGAAAGCTGGATTTGAACATGGATGCTGCATGATCCGTCAGGGAGGTGGCCCCGAGTCGTCTCTATGATAACCCATGTCGTTAGGCAGCACGAATCTTTCAGCTATCTCTTTAACATTTAAAAAACAGATAGTACGAGTTGCATAAATAGATCGCCAGAAATGACTTTGATGTCAACCTATACTGTATAGATTCGACAAACGATATCCTGCAAACAGGCAAAGTGGGCCCTTCGTATTGAGTCGTATGCACGGACCACATTATTTTCAGATCTCAAATTGAGCAAGCCTACAGGAATCTATCCTGCTCACTCTTATTGCGAGAATTCAGTTCGAATCCTAAGGATCCTGCTAGCAATGCCTCGAAAAGCTCATAAAAAGTCAAGAAATGGCTGCATTATCTGCAAACGGCGTCATGTCAAGGTATGCCGGCGCCTTCGCTACCCACCCTACCATATATCCGACAGCAGAGAATCATCTTTCTAATCCCGATAGTGCGACGAATCATATCCCACTTGCTCAAACTGTAAAGACGCCAATCGCCACTGCGAGTATCCAGTGTCGAAAACCGTATTCAAATTTTCGTCCTTGAATAGCTTCGAAACATCAGCAAGTCCGACTCCGCATCAACAGCCTTCACCAATATCTCCTCAAAATGTCAGCGAGCACGAAACTGAAGACGAATCATATTCACCAGTTAACATGCATCACATGCATTTATTTTATCATTTGACGGCAGAGACCTTACCCTCATTGCACGACTTCGAACTTATAGACATTTCTCTAACGGACATTCTCAAACACTGTCTTCCGGTCCCCTATCTTATGAACGAGCTTCTCGGCTTCGCAGCTTTACACAAAAGCGTCGTTGGGCGCGACACACGCTTGAAAGAATCTTATCGATTCCAAGCAATGAACTTTCAGACCCATGCTCTGTCAATTTACAATGCCGAACCCGCTACTCTCACCGCAGATACCTGCGTCGCCGCATTCTTCTTCTCTGCCGTTCTCGGCGCCCATCTTTTGTGCGACACCTTAATCTACCGTGGCGACGATACATTAGCCAGCTTTCTCGAGAAATACGTGCAATATATCCACATTCATCGCGGCATACGTACCGTAGTCGGAGGGCAATGGGATGCTCTAACTCAATCACCCATCGGAAGCAGTTTGGTCACTGATCAACTCAAACTATCAGACCAGCCTGCAACTTTCAACCCGACTCTCACAAAACTCCTCAGCCTTATAAATAGCGCAAAACTCGGCGATCCACTGACCAAGACTTACAAATTGACAATTGGAAACCTGCAGTCAATTATGAACGCATGCGAGACCCCAGGCTCGACTTCGAATTCTTCAGCCTCAATATCAACATACGGTGCAGTCATTGCGTGGCCGGTTATGATACCAGAAGAATACATTCACGCGCTCCATATGCGACGACCTGAGGCATTAGTTATCCTCGCACATTACGCTGTCCTGCTGCATAAGTATCGACAATTATGGATTTTTGGAGATGGAGGCCGTTTTTTGATAGAGTCTGTCTGTGACTTTTTTGGTGCTGATTGGGAGGGTTGGCTGGAGTGGCCGATGGAGGTTTTGCGAGATAGCAGTAGCCTTGATACAATGTCAGATGTGTAATCTCTCGTATAGAATGAAGCATCTTCTGCTTCTGGAACATGTATTGTGGGTCTTGAAGGTGGGTCTCTCAAATACACAACAGACATTAGGGTTTGATTGCCCAATTAGGAAGTCTGAGGTCTCGTTGGATTCTTTGTTGGTTTGAGCATTATTGGTTATGATACTTGCGCAAAACCGGTTATTACTGTGGGGGCTGTTGGTTCAGGTTGTTGTCTTTGGGATGTTTGGCGAAGTTGACTGCGGCGGTGTTTTACAGAAGCGTCAACTCACGCAACTCCTGGCGGGAAAGTGTTTCAAGGGAAGATCCTGCACATGCTCTTACACGAGCATTCTGATCATGATCTGCTCGATCTTCGGACCTGTGGAGTATATCATGGGAGCAATGGGTATTTATTGCGGCATGAGTGGATGATGTTGATGGTTGGTGTTGGTGATGGTGATGGTGATTCTGTATGTGGTATCCTACTAGGAGTGAAAACCAACGACAGAGGGAAATATTATATGATTCTTATTGGCCTATTCGACCAACAAGTAGCTCTCAAAAATAGACATCAAATGTACGCTAATGTGTACAAAGATACTTTGTCCCCTACGAACCACGTCGATCCCAACATTAAACTCAGCCATCGAAGTCAGCTGATGGGTTCTTCCCCAGATGTTAGGGGCTGATGTTGGACCCTTAACCAACCGACGATAGCCAAGTTATAGCGAGTATGTCGTCAAGCTGTAGTGGGTATTTAGTCTCAGGTACCAAGATCAGCCGTCTCTTCTAGAAGCGATCAAAAGTATTGACACCCGGCCCGAAAAGGAAACACAATACAAAAAATCTCAGATACACTACGCAAGATTTGTATGAATCAGAGAGAAATGTATATACATATTCGAATTTGTTTCAGTTTCCGGAGAGATTTATCAGATTTATGAGCATGTGGACTATGGGGAGGAGCACTTAGTGAGCTTGATCTGATTCCCAGTTAGGCATGATGTGCTTGGTGGGTGCCGATCTATCATTTCCCTTTTTAGAAAATAGCTTCATGTCCCTGAGGTCCTCTACAGGATGAAAAGTATTACGCAATATGGCCCTATTACTGTGCTGTGGTGCCTGGAATACAGGACGTCATGGGCTGTCCAGAGTGTCTCGAAGGCACACTTGAAAAGTCAATCAGCAGATCGAAATAGTATATAAGGGGCATCTCACCCTTCGAGTTCTAATAGTATCTATGTTCAGTAACCTCAACTATTCTCATTTTCAGCCTTCTTCAATCCCGACCTTTTGCTATCAAATATTCCTAGAAGTCTCAAGAACACCTTCAATCCTGCCCAAAATGAAGTTCTCCCTTCTCGCGGCCCCAGCGCTGATTACATGCGCAACCGCATACAATCTGACTCTCTATACCGATGAAAGTTGCTCAGAGGGCGCGACAGACTTCAGGTACATTCACGCAACATTCCAATCGAATACCTAATCATGTTTTCGCCTTTAACTAACGATTCTGTAGCGGCCCTGACTTCCAAGGCGACCAAGGCACAGTAGGCCACTGCGTCACAGTCGGCTTCCAAGCGAAGAGCATATGGTTCACATCTGACACCGACACGGAGCAACAATTCAGTGGTTGGAACAATGCTGAGGAGCCCTGTGTCGCGAGCGAAAAGGGGCAAAACGAGGCCGATATTACCCTATATACGGGCCAGCCAGCTGATCAGAGCTGTCAATCAACCATGAATGGAGCGTATAGCGGCCCGGATGGAGTTGGCTTGTTTCTTGTTGGTGTTGTTGGTTGAACCTTCACTGTTGGAAGTAGCCATGACTATCGGCTATGCCTAAGTGTGAACATGTTGTCATAGATATCTTCGATATTGTATTTTTATGCCGATAGGCCTCCTCCTTTGGTTTAGATGTTTTATTTGGCTTTGTATAGTTTCATATCGCTTTGATCAGAATACTTCGTGAATATGTATCGGAGCGTCGACGGGATGAATATTTTCCGGACCGGGACGGACCTGAATTATCAAGTGGGCAAGGTGATCACAAGCAAAACAAAGATGGATTATGAATGTTGTAGGGCAGATCATTGAACTTTGTTGTATCCAAATTGAATATATACCAGCTATGGTGTACAACCAAACTTCTCATCATATTAAATAGTATCCATAAATAGCTCACTAAAACCCAGTTCCAACGCTTGCGAATCTACCTTCGCGGGTATGCCTTGAATCAAACGGAAAAAGAAACAATAAACCAAGATTTCTTGCTAAACTACTCCTCGATGAGCTTGGCAAGCGAACCAGATCCCTCAATGTTAGAAATCGCGCTGTGCACTGCACTCGTCACATCAATGTGGAAGAATGGTCGGTTCAAGCCCGAAACCAAAGCAATGTCATTGCGCTTGGCTTTGTACGCTGTAGTAGTGTCCAGTTGCTTGATGTAGTCATCGCCTTCATTGCTGCTGACCTCAGGTTCGGTGCGTTCGCGGACAATAGCAGATTTAGGACGGCCGCCTTCAAGATCATCAGCCTTAACTTGACTGTTTAGACGATCGCGCTCAGCCACGGCAGCCGCAGAACTTCTGCCACCAATTTCAGCGACACTGAAGATAGGCTTCCAGCGGTGGAATCCATCATGGGATGAAGGACTTGGCCAGCCAAATCCAGCAGAGACGAGAGCGCGCTTAGTCCAGCGGTTGTTGATGTTAGCAAAGTGCCATTGAACTGGCTCAGGGCTTGCATAGAGATCCAATTGATTGCGGACATCAATCAAATTCTGAATCGAAGTAACATCAACATGGTCAACACTGGAAAAATCCAAGATGATAGCACGCAGAGTTGGCAAATCACTCCGGTCTTCGACAGGCTTGCCGCGTCGTGGGCCAGGGTCGTTCCAAGGACGATCACCAAGAGTAGGATAGGTCGCAATATTTGTGCGACGTGTTTCCTTGAAAATCGTATGAACAAGATAGTCGGTTTCACTGTTTGCGTTCGGGTAGACGAATCCTTCAGAGAATCGGTAAATGAACACTCCCGGGTACGGATGTTGAACAGAAATCTGTGGGTTAGATCCATCAGCATGTGTGACCGGGAGATAGACATTGCGATATGTGTCATTTGTGTCATCCTCTGCTAGAGTCTGCTCAGGTGTAGGTCCTACGGGTCCGTATTTGCCGTGCTCATCGATCAGATGGTCTCCAATGACGGAGTGTACTCGGACTTTGCCCAAAAAATCTCCGCGCGCTTTGACGAGACGCCACAGCAATAAGAAAACGGACATGCAGACTGTAGTATAGACACCGTTTTCAATGCTGGAGAACACAGTGACCAACACACCAGCGAAGAAAACAACAACCTCCAATGGAGAAACCAACCAGAATTGGTACACGACATTAGGAGGGGTAATCAAATCTCCGACAGCGTGAATGATGACAGCTGAAAGAGCGGCCTGAGGAATGTACCAAAAGAGCGGAGGAAGAGCATATATGGCAAGGAGCACCACAATAGCAGTGATGAGACCAGCAAGAGGAGTGCGAACACCAGCCTTTGACTTGATGGCAGTACGAGAGAAAGAACCAGTGGCAGGGTAAGCACCGAGGAAGGGTCCAAGCAAGTTGGTGACACCGATGGCAACCATCTCCTGGGAAGGATCGATAGTATAGTTGTTAATACGGCCGAAGGACTTGGAAATCGAAATGTGCTCAATCAAGAGGACAATGACTGCAGATGGAAGGTAGCTGGTGAAAGACTTGATGATTGAAGTGTTGATTGTGGGGACAGCGGCATGTTTGAACCCTTTCAGATGATCAGTGGTTGTCTTTTGAATTACGGGGTAGTGTACATACCACGAGGAACGTTTCCAAGAACTTTGAAAGCGGGATGTTGGCGGCGATGGATGTTGACTGCTGCACTGATCATGGTATAAAACAAGATCACAAAGGCCGTTCGGAGTGTCGAGATGAAAAAGAATGTCTTAGCTTTGTGTGGTCGCTTCCTGGCACCGTAGTTGCATGCAGATCGAATGCCGTACAGCATGAAAAGAGCCGTCAACCCTAGAGCTGCGTCGAGCTGGGTTGAAGGGAGGTACTTCAATGAGTTGATGATGTTCTGATATGTGGCTCCTCTTGTGCTGAAATTGGCAGTCTCGCCCATCAAGTTTTTAATTTGGCCAGATGCGATGTTCAAGGCAGAACCAGTCATGAAAGCGGTAATTGCAGTCAATGGGATGAACTCAACGATCCAACCCCATCGGATTAAACCAATGAAGGTGATGATAGCGCCGGATATGATAGCCAATGCTGAAGCAATGACATGGGGATCGAGTTCTGGATGCTCTTTTCGGACTGAGATAATGACATTTCCAGTTAAAGTTGACATGACAGCGACAGGCTGTTATTATGTTAGCTTGGTTATCGCGAAGCGTATAAATTCAACTTACACCAATCGTGATATCCTTAGAAGTGGCAAAGAACCAATAGATCAAGACACCCATGAACGAGGAATAAAGACCGTATTCGACAGGCAAATCAGCCAGTTGAGCGTAGGACATTCCTTGAGGAACGACAACGGCGCCGACAGTAATGCCTGAACGGAAGGCTTGTAAGTATAATGAATTTGGAGAAGTGAGGGAAGAACATACCAGCAACCAAATCTCCAATAAACCATTGCATGTTGTATCGCGTGATCCATTTCAGGAATGGAAACAAACTGATAAAATAGTTCAGGACATCGTGGACAGACGGGATCTGCTCTTGAATCCACCCAACAACAGTAGGCTCCGGTTCAATGTAGGTGTCTGCAGTGCCTGTGGTGAAAACGGACTCTCCTCGAGTCACGGGATCGGCTTCTGAGCCCAGAGGATCCCGGTAGGGAATCTTGATGCCGAGTCCCTTGGCCAGGGTATGGCCAACTTTGGAAGTCGAGCTGGACATGGCGATGTCGTGTCGTCGAAGACAAACGTTTGAGCAGACTTGCTCACACCGATGCTGATGTTAATGTGAGTATATATATATGCAAGTATATATAATACAGATAAGAAGGCGCCCAGTTGCGGATGGAGGATCAGCAGGATAAATCAAAGATAGCCAATCTATACCATCATCCTGAAATAGACAGATGATCAAGAACAAGACGAAATGGCGAAATCAAAGTGGGAGAACTGTCGCTATTTCAACCCGTTCGCAAGATGCAGACTCGTGTGAGCAAGATGCAGCAACAAAAAAGAAAAAGTTCGCAGGACTAGGCAAAAAACGAATATATTAGCTTCCGCCTCAGACGCGGACGAACGATGTCGTGATCAAGCCCAAGACCGGAGACGGGAGCAATATCTGGTGTAAGGCTAAGCAAATAAAAATTAGCTAGTAAATTAGCAGAGACGAGATTAAATCCGAGTCAATGCGCGCTGCGTATATTGGCGAGATGAGATGCTCAAATAGAGGTAACTAAAAGACCTATGAATTCAGCTGGTTGGCCGGAGGTTTATGAAGAAGAAGAAGACGAGTAGAATGTCTATTTGATGGGGGACTCAGAAAAAGAAAGATGAGGAGCAGAGACATGGTAAGAGTACGACGGAGAGCAGGTAACGGGGGATCCACGTGTGCAGTTGCCATCTTGCAGGCCTGGCATAGCACCTTCCTCATGCCCGATACACAGCAGTACGTAACTGCAGAGTCTAGCAGAGCATGGCAGGGACGTGAGCATCAGAGGAAATCTGATGCCAAGCCTGAAGCTCATTCGGCCGCGCATGATGGCGTGATTGACTCCACCGATGATGGAAGAGGTACATAGTCCTTTGCGCAATCCCGCCGACCCCTGATTTGCCAGCAGTTTTACAAGTAGACGGCGAAGACCCTCTGACTAGTCCATGGTACATACATAGTATATCATCGGGGGTTACTGCATTGCTACTAGGCCGCACACACTAATTACCTTGGCAGAGTAAAAAATTAAGATACTCTTTTATATGCAGGCTAGGAATGAAGATGACGCTAGCCCCAACCCTAACCCACCCCCGGCGCTGTATTATCTAATAGCAACTGCTTGCTTTTATGCGTATGCGCGCCGTCCATTGGTTTCCGAATAGCAATATGCACAAGCTATTGCGTGATCGACTGGATCTGTCAAAGCATAGCCTAGCGCCGGGCTAGCGTATGTTCCACTCTTACTACACTCTTATTACAGATAGTACACTCTTTTAATTTACTCTGATTCTGAATACTTGGTAGAGATCGCATCAGGGTCCAAGCACATATTGACTTTATGCTCATACCAAGATATCACACCATGTGCTATACGTACCTAGGACCCACGCCTCGCATGCCCATCCAGATTGTCGGGTGTTTATACTTTACTCAGATATGCCCAATCATTTAGCTACTACTACGATTACTTTGTGCGAAAAGGGGCTACCACAACCGAGCTTGAAAAATTCCCAAAGCCATGCATTCTAATAGGATAAGAAGACAAGGATGCAAACGCCCATGATACTAGTAATAGTGCAAAGGTGGCAAAAGTAATAGGCAGGGGAGAAAAATGAGAAGAAAAAGAAAGTTCATCAAAAGCAAGACCCGTGACCGGCGTGATTCAACATAACAAGGAGACGGGGAGTATGGAAATGTCCCTCACTCCAGGTCCAGACATTGTGGTATGGAGAAAGGAAAAGAAAGAAATGTGAGAGGAAGCAAAACGGATCCGAGGACTGAGGATCTGCTTGTTACCCGACTGCTTGTATTTTGAGCCGAAATTTTACGAGAGATCGGGTTCGTACGTATTCGCATCGTGCCACTCGCATAACATGCCGTTTCTAACCGAGATGCATGGACAAAGTCGCTGTTAGACACACTCGAAGGTTTGAAGCGCAGTGTCCACGAGGAATCGGGTAGCCTGCCAATCTCTTGAAATTCAAAGAAAGAAGAAGGCGAGACTGGCCGTACTAGCAGGACACACTCGAGACGGGTATCGACAAGAATTGAACACATGTTCAAGCCGGCATCTCTCACTACCCTTTTACCTTACTGAGAAGCACATTGCACACGCTCAGCACCAGGAGGTACACCGTCTTCATCTTCTTCATCATAAGCGGCTCCATGTGCCCGTGCGCTCTGGGTAGGGTCGACATCTTCTAAGCCAAAGTCTTCAACCATGGAGTCTGCTGGAGGTGTAGTCTGTTGTGTTCGGGGTGGCAGGACTTGTTCAAGGAGTTGGAGGTTCTGTAGCTCGGAGCCCTGGGGGAACTTGACGTCGAATTGGATGTACAAGTTACCAAAGTCGTGGTGACGGAACGAGGGCATACCCTGGCCCTTGATGACCTTAATAGCACCTGTGAATAGGTTAGCATGTCGGCTGCAATAGTGGGACTTCAAATTACATACCAGGTGTGATAGGCTCGCCAGGTGCAATATTAACGGAAAGCCACCTATCATCCAAATGCTCAATATGGATGGTACCACCCGCCAAGGCAGTGAGAAGATCGATCTCGGCGTGATAAAACAGGTCATCGTCCCTGCGCTGGAATCGAGGATGAGGCTTCTGCTCAATCTCGAAGACAACATCACCAGGCAGGACATTCGGCATCTGGTCACCTTCGCCGCGGAACTCAATCTTGTGGCCGTTCTTTACGCCCTTGTCGACATGCACGTGAAGAACCTTGCGCTCGACAATAGTTTTCTTTCCGTTACACTTTTTGCAGCGGTCCTTTTCGCGAAGAATCTCTCCCTCACCCTGGCAGTCAGGGCAGACAGTCTGGAATCGCTGAATCATGGGACCCATCTGACGCATCATAGTCTTCATACCCGAACCGTTACAGCCGGTACATTGGCGAACGGCACCTTCCTTTCCACCACGACCGTCACAGCCAGGGCAAATAACAGACTTTTGTAGGGCAAGCTTGGAGACTTTTCCTCGGTAAATATCCTCCAAGCTGACTTTGTGAACGTGGTTGATTGTTCGTGCTTTCTTTGGGCCGGACTCGCGCATACCACCACCGAACATGCCGCCGAAAGCACCGCCGCCGCCAAAGAATTGAGCAAAGAGATCTTCAGCGTTCATTCCGGCACCACCGGCACCGCCTTCCAAGCCTTCTTCACCATATTGATCGTAGATTTGACGTTTTTGAGAGTCGGAGAGAATCTCATATGCGTGGGAGAGTTCTTTAAATTTGTCGGCGGCCTCAGGATTTGATGCATTCTTGTCTTCGATCTGTTAGTCACTTGAATGTAGTCCCATGAACAAAGCATAAACATACCAGGATGATATTTCAAGGCTCCCTTCTTGTATGCAGTTTTCAGCTGGGCCTCGGTCGCCGTAGGGGTAACCTAAAATGAGAATTAACGAACTGTTTCAACCATGTAATCAGGTCCGGAACAATAAACATACCCCCAAAACATCGTAGAGTTTCGTATCTTTCACCATGATGGCTATCTATTAGTTTGCGCAAACGATCGGAACAACGACTTGCCGAACGAACAGTAGGTCAACAAGGCGGATAATAAGCGAGGTGAGAGTGAGAAAAACGAGTAGCGACCGATATACGGAAATCAAATATAATCGATCGACGAACGCAAAACTCTCCCAAAAGAAGGAAATGAATGAGGCGACACGGGATAATTAAAGGGCCGCTCAGGTAAGAAGGATCGGGGAGTTTGATTTTTCTGAGCCTGAATCTGTCTGGTTCTGCTTGTCCAGTGAGAGTGTGAGCGCCAAGCTTCTTGTAGATCGTACCGCCTTCAGAGCTTGACAGGAGTTCAGGAACGAGGATCGGGTTTGATAACTATTTATTTAGCAACACGAACGAAGTCGACAGAGAGGAGATTGTGATAAAAGTAAAATAATACAGAGAGAAGATCTCTTCAGATCAAATAACGTGAAGCACGCCGGACCGCCCGAGAGTTCGCATCGCATTGAAGGCTGCCCAAAGAGGACTAGCGCGGGTTCCAGGCAAATTCCGAACGATTCGATGGGTTTCGATCTTCCACAGCCTTCTTTCTCGCCACTCTCTGCCCTCCGCTTTGGACATTATTGGACACCCGCATTTCGAACAGCGCCTTTGCTGCTTATAATTCTTTCTTCGACCCGTGTCAACAAGGCCGATTCAGGGACACATGCATTTGTCAGAAGAAACAGTCGGAATTCCGTCTACCGCCAACTTCAGCCGCAGCTGTGGCGGTGCGGTGGCGTTCGCAGTATCAGTTCTTATCGATAAGGCTGCCCCTCTCATTATCGCTCACTACAAACCGTACTATGTGAACTGTCTTGAAGAAACTGGGCTGAGTAACTTCTACTGCTTTTGGTAGATTTGGAGGTGGACTGAGGAGTATCTCCTATCGTAGTATCGGTTCTCTGATCTTCTTATCAATATCTCATAGCAACTCGTAATAGGAATTTCACTTTAATCAAGCAGAAGTGGAGCCAACATGAATATTTTTCCATGGTCCCATATCTTGATAAGAAGACTCCCGAGGTCACCACCAAACATTATATACCCCGCAACCTAGATACACATTGAACCGCTCCTGACAGAATCCTACGCATAAAAATGGAAACTGATCCAGGATTCATCGCTGCCGTCGAAGAAGCTCGCCAGGGTCAGGCTGAAGGTGGCGTGCCTATTGGCGCATGCCTCGTCTCCAAGGACGGAAAGATCCTCGGCCGCGGCCACAACATGCGAGTCCAGAAGGGAAGCGCTACTCTACACGTAAGCTTACCTTATCACCCCTGTAGACGATCATTGGTATTGATGTATGGCATAGGGCGAAATATCGGCCCTTGAAAACTCGGGCCGTCTCCCAGCCTCTGCGTACGAAGGCGCTACCATGTATACGACCCTGTCGCCGTGCGACATGTGCACGGGGGCCTGTATCCTGTACAAGGTCAAGCGCGTCGTGATTGGTGAGAACAAGACTTTTTTGGGCGGTGAGCAGTATTTGCAAAACCGGGGTATTGAGGTTGTCGTTTTGCAGAATGAGGAGTGCATCAAGTTGATGACGGATTTTATTCAGGAGAAGCCCGAGTTATGGTCAGTTAAACACCTTCTACCTGGTTGCTTTTTTTTTTAAAGTGCGTGCTAATATTTTACTTCCCGGGTAGGAATGAGGATATTGCGGTCTAGATAGATTAAGAGGATATCAATTAGAGGGAGCTTGTTGGCGTGGCGACGGTCTTTTTTTAATGGCTATCTATTCTAAACTGCATCAAAGTTTTTTACCGGAATTGTCTGTGAATCTCTTCAAAGAAAAACTTTAGATCATCCGGGTTGACAAATGGAGTGATTCCTGATCATTTGAGTTAGCATACTGCTGCAAATGTAATTCTAGGGTTCACTTACCATGACCAAGATTAGCAATCCATCCCTTCTTTCCTCCTCCAAAGCCCTTGACCATATTCTCAACAGTCTTGGTGATAGCGCTACGATCACCATACAGAACACCCGGGTCGGCGTTACCCTGCAACGTCACACGGCCGCGAGCGATACTGTACGCTTCAGCGGGGTCATGCAACCAGTCCAATCCGACGACATTGTAACCGCTCTCACATAGGTCGTCAAGCGCATACCATGCACCCTTTGCAAAGACAGTCATAGGAACTCGCTCGAGTCCAAGCTCCTGCAGACGCTTCGGTAGATGCTCCGAAATATAACGAAGGTAGGGCAAGGCGAAATCCTTGAATGTGGCAGGCGACAGTTCGCCGGCCCAAGAATCAAACACCTGCACCAATTGCGCACCAGCAGCGACCTGTAGCGCAAGATACTCAACGCACAGTTCTGCAATCTTCTGTAACATCGCCTTGCTCTCGTTGGGGTATTTGTAGATCCACTTCTTGGACTGGATGAACAATTTCGTGCCGCCGCCCTCAACCATATAACAAAGAAGAGTCCAGGGTGCACCACAGAATCCGATCAGGGGCACGCGGCCCTTGAGCTTGAACCGGGTCAATGTAATGGCTTTGTAGACATAGTCCAATTCCTTCTTAACATCAACATCTTTCTTGAGCACTTTCTCGTATTGCCCATCATCCGGAGAGACGAGAGGTTCAGGAAAAGAAGGACCCTTTTTATCAATCATTTCAACAACCATACCCATTGCTTGCGGAATGACGAGGATATCGGAGAAGATGATGGCTGCATCAATGAGTCCGGCATAGCGCTCGACGGGTTGGAGGGTGAGAGTAGAGGCGATCTCGGGTGATCGACAGCAATCGAAGAAGTCGCGGTTTCCTTTAGCCTCGTGGTATTCTGGGAGATAGCGGCCGGCTGTACAGGATTGTTAAGTTAGTTCATGTAGTTTCGACGAAAGCGCTCAACCGAGGAACGTACCTTGTCGCATCACCCATATCGGCGGCCGCTCAACAGTTTCGCCTACCTCATATTAGTATTGATTGACGATAGCTCTGACAGGGTAGGGATAGCTCGGGCCTACCTTTGGCGGCCCTCAACAAGAGATCATTCTTCAACGGCTCAAACTGTTCCTGCATTTTTGTAACTATAGAGGCACCTTGCGAAAAACTTCATATATTGTAGACTTATCGAACCACAGAATAATAGGCTATGAGACAACGGACTAGCAATTGCCTGAGCGTATGTCCATCAGCCCCATCTGCTCACCGACCACTTCCGAGGTCGAGAATCTTAGCCTGAGGGCGGGGTGATAAGGGTTAGCCCTTATCTAAGCTCCTTGCTTACAGCGAATCAGAATTGTTAATTTGTGAGATCTTGATAACCTTAGATCTGGCTGCGTGTGTATATTTTCTCTTTCTTTCTTCATGCATGTATTGGTTTATAACAAAATATCTACCGGGGATCCTTCGTTAACCTTTTGCGAAGATTATGCAAGCTGTACAATCTCTCACTGAATGCCTTCTGGCTCTTGGGCCACGAGGATTCGTCAACACCAGCAAGAATGCTCGCTGTACCCTGCTTATTGATGTAGTTGACTACCTGAGTTGCTGCACGGTCAAGCACCAACTTCTCATCTTTAAGACGAACTATGTATTCTTCGACAAGCACCGAAGCCTCGTCGGAGTTGTTCTTCCAGTCCTTGATAGAACCAGGTTCGTGGCAACTATCGACGGAAATGAGAACACTGTCGTTGCCGTCTACAGAAGCCACGTCGAGGATGTTTCCTGATGCTAGAACTGAATCCTGAGGAGCTATTAAACCGTTCGCCTCTAGTACGAAGCTCAAAAGTTCGCGCGACCTGCACTCAACGTTAGATTGATTCCCAGTTGACGGTGACCAAAGCAACTTTACTCACCCGTCGATAGCCGCGAAAATAGCAACCAACGAACTTCCAGTAATCTCCACGGCCCAAATGCCCCTTACGACGATCTGGTCCCTTCCTTCGGAAAGAATTGATACTTTGTGCAGAATTTGACCATTCCTCCAATCCCATACAAAGATAGAGTCATCACCACCGCCAGTGACTAACAGGTGCGGCAACGTGGGTGGTATACAGAGAGTGCTTATAAAAGACTCATGGCCTAGACAATAAGCCTCAATAACATGTGTTTGAGGCGGTCCGCGAGACACACGGATCTGCTCATCGCGGTCTGCAGTCAATATATAGGTGTGCGAACCACTAGCAGATGTACTCGATGGTACGATTGCATAGGCCATATCGGTAAGCGTGGAGACCTGTCCCGAAAGCACATCCCTTTTCGCTGTGGGAGCTGCCGGAGTGACTTCAGGGGTCTTTTGGGTAAGCTGCTGGCGAAGGGCATCCAAATTTCTCTTGGTATGCACTACGAGAGGATTGGCCGCAGGTTTGGTGACCTTTCTAGTCCGTGCGACCAATTCAAACTCCCCGCTTTCGCCTGGTAATAGAGGCATACTAAAGACATCACCACCTTTGTCGGCGCATATCAGTGTGTCACCATCAGAGGAAAATGCCACTGCACAGGGTTTTCGAGGTACAGGTCTATTCTCTTTTAGCTCCGACATTCCTACCATATAATAAGTTGATGTCTTTTTACCTGTCACTTGATTCCGTCAACACTCCTCCCGTACTTATCTCAAAGACTCGCACATGTTTGTCCTCTGCAGTTACTGCAACTACATGGCGACCGGACGAGGAGACGACTAGAATGGGAATGGACTGCCACGCATTGGTAGGTTTGTTTTCGGCACTGGTGGGAGAAAGCTTCCTTCTCTTCTCTGGCGGCCCCTCACTGCGCTCAACAGAATTTTCATTCGTCTCAGGCTCTTTAGAGGTGCTGAACTTGTCCTCAGGCCATGTTGAGATCTTCTGGCCGTCGGTGGCAGAAAAGGTGTAAAGATTTGGCCCGGCGGATGCGACAATTATTCCGCCAACGTAGCGAATGCAGGTGAACGGGTACTGCGCTGTGGAAAACATTGTACTTGCGCCGTCGATACTCTGAATTAGTGGGACTAGAGGGAACGAGTACAATTGTCGGGAATCTGCGAAACAATGCTCAAGATCGAGTCATTCAACCCAGAGTCGGTTCTATTCGATGTTGTCGCAAAAATTGAAGCTCTGATTTCATTTCTTGGCGCGGCAGCTCAGGCGATCCGCAATGATTGGCCGCTGCGTAGGAAGTGGGCCCGTTAGCCGAAAGCACCACAGCTTTTGCCAAAATCCGAAACCACACACATTTTTGTCCCGTTCCAACATCATCCGTCCAAAGAGACACCATCAGATTACAATTATTTTCGTTTGCCCTTAAACATCCTCTCTTCACAACAATAAGAAGACATGGGGGGCAAATCTGCAAGCAAGTCCGCTTACTTCGATAAGCTTAAGGGCCTTCTCGACGAGTACAAGACCATCTTCATCGTCTCCGTCGACAATGTCAGCTCCCAGCAGATGCACGAGATTCGTGTGAGTCTCCGTGGCGAGGGTGTCGTCCTCATGGGAAAGAACACCATGGTTAGTATTCCTTTCAATTGACTGCGCTGGAATAATTGTTGATTGAGACTTTCCAGGTCCGCCGTGCTCTAAAGGGCTTCATCTCCGAAAACCCTGAATACGAGCGTCTCCTTCCTTTCGTCAAGGGTGCGTTATATTTGCTGCAGAGCAGAACCCGTCTCGGCGAGTTTGTGCTAACTCATTACAGGCAACGTTGGTTTCATCTTCACCAACGCCGAGTTGAAGGGTATCCGTACCAAGATTCTCTCCAACCGTGTCGCCGCTCCCGCTCGTGCCGGTGCCGTCGCTCCTCTCGATGTCTTCGTTCCTGCCGGTAACACTGGTATGGAACCCGGTAAGACTTCTTTCTTCCAGGCTCTCGGTGTCCCTACCAAGATTGCTCGTGGTACCATTGAAATTACCACCGATCTCAAGCTCGTCGAGGCTGGTGCCAAGGTCGGTGCCTCCGAGGCCGTTCTTCTTAACATGTTGAACATCTCCCCCTTCACCTACGGTATGTCCATCACTCAGATCTACGATGATGGTCAGACCTTCGGACCCGAGGTTTTGGACATCGAGGACGAGCAACTCCTCAAGGCTCTCAGCTCTGCTATTGCCACCATCTCCACCATCTCTTTGGCTGTCTCCTACCCCACTCTGCCTTCCGTCATCCACTCTCTCGTCAACAGCTACAAGAAGGTCTTGGCTGTTGCCATTGAGACTGACTTCAGCTGGCCCGAGATTGAGGAGCTCAAGGACCGCATTGCCAACCCTGATGCTTACGCCGCTGCTGCTCCTGTTGCCGCTGCTGCCACCAGCAGTGAAGCCGCCCCTGCCGCTGCTGAGGAGAAGGAGGAGTCCGAAGAGGAGTCTGGTGACGAAGGTAAGACTTATCTTTTCTGTAACCTAGTGAAATCCATACTAATTGATTCTAGGTTTCGGTGGTCTCTTCGACTAAATTGCCTGAAAAGGCAAGTTTTTGTTACGGGATACGAATGATATGTACTTGAAATGAGTCGCATGAATCGATACTCGTGATAGATCAACGAATGAACTCAAAATATTTCGAGGATAACAGCAACGTTTACTTTCGTAGATTCAGTGTAAGACTGGACTATGCGATTGTCTCATAAAAGGTTGGTCTCATTCTTTTCCTTACTGTTTCATTCATGCACATTCGATCTCCCGGCGGATGATTAAAACTTTTTAACCCCAAGCTGTTGTTCTGCAACAGCTATGAAGATTAAAAATAGCAACAACAACACTCTAATTTTTTGCTGACGCCCAACCAATTACCTTGTTTTTCACCAAAGACTTCATAGTCACTTTTTCTTTATGTGTGAGGACATGGCTAATTTGAGAAGTAATCATTCTAGGATTGAAAAAACACCTTCAATACAATACCTGGCGACAATGCTATCTCGTAGTACAGACCTCTCGAAGCTACAATCAACGAGACGCCCACTCGAAGTTTTCTTTGGACATTCAACTGTTTTGTGTCAGTCACGACATATTCAATATTTTCTCAGACGTACTGATTCATAGAAGATATCTGCAGATATTTAAATTATACACGAATGGAGATTTTGCGTTTTACATAAAAGCTTGTCACTTCAATTGCAGCCGTCCACCTAGAACGAAGCCATACGCTACGGTAGCGATGACGGCTATCAGGTTGATATGGATTGACATGGCGTGGTTCTTAGAGAATGCCTTCTTTACCTTAGTGACAAGCGTGTCTGTCTCGCTTATGTCCTTATTGCTGCCATCCAAATCACTTTTCTCTTTCCCATCTTGAACCTCTGTACTCGACACATCAGTACCTAGCATGGTGACTGTGATAAGGACGTACCTTTCACCACTCTCGCCTTTTCAATCATCGCCTCACTCGTCCTCGGCCCATAAACATACCAATTCAGTCCGGCCATCACCGTCGCTAGCCCCAAGAACACATTCCCAGGATCACTCGCCAACCATGTTCTCGCTGGCTTTGTGACAATAGTAAGAAGCGCAAGGCCAAGCTGACAGCGGAAGTAAACCGGAAACAAGCGTTTGTTGAGGTTGTTGAAGCTCTGCGGGGAAAGTGAACGGTAGCAGATTTTTGTATTGATGAAGGACTGCTCATACTCAGTCAGCAACTGTCCATTATCATAATAAATGGGGGAGCACCTCAGACCTGATAGAGTTGACTGCCCAGAAATGTCCCGTAAGCTAGAATGTGATATGGCAGCGGGTTTAGCAGCGTCGACAACATGGCTTCCTAAAAACGCAATGCAGCTTAAACCTTTAACATCAAATGATAAAGACTATTCTATGATCTGGCAATCAAAAGTTGTAAGTGCGAAACCGTCTCTTTATAACGTCAACCTCTACTCGTTTTGGTAAGCAAATCTGCGGATGGACATTTGAGCCGATAGTCTCGTCAATAGTTGCCGGCCGGCTAATGGCCCTTAGGGTCCAGCTGGTGCAAATTGGACGACACTTTGATTCTCTGCAGAGGTAAGAAAGAATCTAGATCCAGAATGACTAGCAGCAGTAGCTTTCGTTCAGTAAGAAATCTTGATTGAACGTTCAATGATTTGACCGTAATACCTCATATCGGGCTCGTCTAGTTTAGTATATAGCTTTGACGGATGGAGCGGGTCATCAACTAATCTGCGTTATCGAATTGCATAATCGGCTTCCCTGAAGGAAGGAAAAAGAAAGCGAAAAAAAGAATTGAGGGATGCCGGAGTTGAACCGACGACCTTCTGGAGATTCCAGGATCCGTGAGGAAAGAGCTGGAATCAGATGCGCTACCACTGTGCCAATCCCCCATGAGTGGCAATACCACTGCACCATCTGGCTTGTTGGGTATTTTGAGAAAGTTATTGATTTATATTATTGTTGCTACAGTGCTAAGTAATTGCATGGGAAAATCCAAGCTCAAGCAGTCAGGCGGCAGGCCTCCGCTTAGCGTGGGTTCTAAGAGTAGATGTTGACACAGAATATCAGGATCTTCCGAGGTCGATGAGTTTACAAAGTTTTACTACATTAAGTATTTTGAGCAATAGAGTACAAAAACATAGGACACGGACTGTTATACCGCTTTCTAAATCGTGCTCAATGATAAAGTGATCAGCAAAATGCTGCGCCCTCGCACCGTGCTAAGGCTCGTTTTGTATGCAGCGATCAGTTGGCTGGGTAGGTGATGGCTCCTGAATTCAACGTTCATGGGTAGCAATTGACGATGTGAAGTCCTTGCTATTTTATATATCGGTCTGCCTGGCTTCTCTCGAAATGATGATGGCACCGAATATGCAACCAGCGTCTTGAAAAGTGGTAGGACGCTGACTCGTGTTTATGGGTATAAATCATTCTTGACGCTAGTTGGGAATTCTTATAAGCTAATAATGGGGCAGAGTCCAAGATTTTTTTCCAAAGGGCGCGATCATATTTACTACAAACAATGAGCCCCGGCAGAACATCGCTCTGAAATTCAAATTGAACAAAGCCTCAAGGGAGCTTTTCATTTGTGGCACCACTTGTGGCCCGAGCGACCGGATTTTGCTGAACAGGACCCCGGAGTTGGTAAAAAATTACGGTGACGAACCGCTTACCATGACTCCTATGTCTGCACCAACGGGCGACACAGATGGCGTTAGTCTGCCGTGGTTCGACACTGCGGATGCGGTTTTGATGTATCATTTCATACATCGTGACTCGGCGCTAATCACATTGGAACTGGTTTACAGAGAGGGTGGGAGAAAATTGAATATATGGCCAGCTGGAGCATCGCAGGACCACGCCAAACTCCTCTTCTCTGTAACCGTAAACGATGAAGCTGAGAATGACGACGATTTCATCTTGGAGGCAAGCGTACCTCGTTCGCCATTGTCATCCACACCAAGTCCAATATACGAGCTTCGGCTCGTTCTCTTGACATGCCTCGCGCCGCTTACGATTATCTTTATGGGCGCAATCACGGGCGCAATGTTCATCATCTCTACAGCCCTCAGTCTTCTCTTCCGGTCCTTTTGGGTGGTTGCGTTTTTACTTTTGATTCGTTGGCTCTACAAAGGCAGACCGCCCGTGGATGAGTTTGTGCAGGAGGTCACCAATGACCTAAGGGGTCTTGCGGACAGAGTGCAGAATTGGAGAAAAGAGGAGTCATCGAAAGGAGGGAAAGATGAAGAGCAACCGTCATTAAGGCCCGAGAAGTCAGACTCGAATTTAGCTGCTGGAGGAAACGATGTAATATGAGAATTGACAAAAAGCTTAAAGCATTATTTATTGAACGTCACCACGGCATATGCTCGGATGTAAGAACATGAGGTGCCTAAGCGAATGATAATTGATGTACCTCATCCACGTTGATTTAATCTTTTTTCAAAAGCTCCTCGAACTCCTCATAGAATGACTGCTCCCAATCAGCCCGTGTCTTCTTTGGCAACCAACCTAACTCCTTTCCAATCTCTGCCCTCGTTCTAGAATTACTCGCGAACCCCAATTCACACAACTGCTCGTCACCACCAACCCACTTTTTGGCTGCTTCCTCAAGGCTAATACTTGTCGTCTCTGTATTCGCAAACTGTCCAAGCTTAACGCCTGCTTTGGCAATACCCTCCGCGACTTCCTTCCAGGTAAATGATCCAGTAGCACTGAAAATTATACCACTTTCACCAGTAGGGATAGCCTTTCGCCCCTGGACCCAGTCCAATAGAACAAGTTCATACAACTGGACGAGATCTTGTATATGCACATAATCCCACACTCCGGCACCGTCACCAACATATTCCGGTCGACCTCCCTTAATTGCCGCCTTTATCTGCAGTGGATATTGTATAGTCAAACGATTGAACTTCCCAGATCCAACGCCGTAGATAGTGGGACTCATGATAATCGTTGTAGGCACACCCTCTTTCTTCCCCGTTTCGACAACGATAAGGTCTGTAGTACGCTGGGCATACGCCTCAATACTCTCCCTTTTCTTTAGATACTCGTAGATATCCGAGTCCTTATCACTGAATCTCCGCGATTCGGCATAAGTCTTGGTAATGGGACGATCGGCAAGATTGGAAGTGCCAGATGTATGGATATAATAAAGCTCTGCATCCGGCTTTTGCTTTCGGCGTATTCCTAGCCCTTCAATTAATGCCTTTGCGCTTGCTGTATGGTATCCAGATGCCGTGTGAATGATCACGTCATTTTCCGAAGCTGCAATTTTGATAGCGGCAGCGTCATCGAGGTCCTTGATTGTGTAGACATTGAGTCCAACAGCCGCGAAGGATTCTGCGCGGTTGTCGTTGCGCGTGAGAACTGATATTTCTAGGTCTCTGGTCGCTTTGTTCGGGGAGGATAGCAAGTATGAGAGGATTGAACCACCAATGTAGCCCGTCACGCCGGTGATGAGTACTTTGGTTGGTGCCATTGTGATAAGTCAACTGGTCTAAACTGGCTTACCTGGGTAGGGTATGAGAGGGATTTATCAAAATTGCAGTTCTCCGATTTGAATCTGAAAATTCCTATATAGAAAAAATAATTGGGAAAATTATGCGGACTATTAGTTTGATTAGAAATCCAGCTATATAAAAATCTAAAAGTCGATTTGTAATGCGTTATGTGGTGGGCAGTTCGTGACGTTATATCTCCGCTTACTACCGGACATTGCGAGGTAATTCGCCCAGCATGATTGCTGGACTCATGTGGATTTGCTCCATACTCATGCAAGAATAAAAAATGGTATCCATAATTTCTCTATATGATAGAATAGAGCTAGCAATAGACCTCTACCCTAAGTCGCTATCAGCGCAAAAAGATTTGCTATATGTACATTTCACCGATTAGAATCATCACCCGATCGACCAAACCTCCCACCAAAACCCCCAAGATCACGTCGGAAGAATTTGCCAATATTCTTCAGGTTCTCATTCAATTGCGTAGTAGCCGAAGAAGGCGTAGAAGCACCATTTACGTCAAGGCCATCATGGATTACACGTTGTCCATCCGGTCCGGGAGAGGTAGGACCAGAGCCCGTGTGCCCAGTAGCAGAGCCAAGCGGGAATCGTTCAACGCCGTCCCTTGCAGCAGATATGATAGCAGAGCCTAGAGTAGACGGATCAAATCGACCGGGTCCGGTGATAGATGTGGCTGCGGTTGTACCCAAGTTGCTCAGTCCCTGAGAGACGGTTGAGCCTGGTCCACCGGGGCCTGAAGCTGATGCCGAAGGCTGTAAGAAGGCAAAGAGTGGGTTACTCTGCTGGAGATTTGGAGCGTGACGGTCCGATGCTCGGTGTAAGTTGAATAGTTCAACGAGTTGGCTCTGGTCCTGCTTGGTTCTTATACCCTTGATTTCCAGAACTCGACGGAAGTTGGCCTCGCTTCGGTCCGCGATGTGGATGAGATACGCTTGAACCAAGGCTTCGGGTGGTGATGGACGGACTTGGATTGTCTTTAGTAGGCAGTCGACTTTTGTGAAGCTTGAGTTGACACGCTTCACAAAACCGGGAGGTGCAGGAGAAGGGAGTAATAACGTTAGGCCACTTTTCAAAGTGTAGAGATCGAGTAGCATCTATGATCAATAAGTTAAAGCTGCAGTAAAAGGTATCATGACTTGCATAGGGATTGTATTACCTGCTCAGCGCCTGTTTCAGAAACTGGTCGACATGAATAGACAGTGGTGATAAAAGTATTCGATACGAACTCAACAGTATTATCGGCAAATGCTCTTGCATACTGCTGCTTGTGAAGAGATTGTAGGATATCCTCTGCTTGCGTCTTGGTCTTTGAAAGTAGCTCTCCAACATAGGGGCTTTGATCGCCAACGTTCTCCAGTTTATTCCAAGGAAAGTTTCGCATTTCACGCCAACACGGCTCGAGTTGAACTTCAAGTTTTCGGACAAGCCCTCGAACAGCAGCGCTAGCGATTCCCATGAAAGCGTCGGCTTGGCTCTCGAAATCAACAGATTTTCTGAATTTCTCGTCAATTCGTCCTTTGATCTTCTCTTCTAACTGAGTGCTAGTAGTATAGCAATAATCTGCCGTATTCAGCACCAAAACAAGATCCTCAATCGAAGGTACTTTGGATGGTGTCTGAGTTGTCGCCCGCTCACTGATGTAATGAAGAAGTACCTGCTGTGCATATTGATCGAGGTATTTTGCAAACACTTTCGATAACTCGGCTAGACTGTTACCCGTAGAAAGCTTTGCGCACTGTGCAAGTGAATGTCGGTAGAAAGTGAATAGCTCTGTGGATGACGAAATGACAAGCTGGGCATGAAATTCCTCGTCCTCACGCTTCAACGGTTGTTGTCTATATTTAGGCAGCAAAGCAGCCAATTGTTTGTCTTGTGCTTCAACCCAGACTCCTAGATATGGCTCGAAAGCTTCGGATATGCTCTGTATAGAGAAAGGAGACTCAATCGAAGATGCCACCGTGTCCATGGAAGCTCTTGATGTCTGTGCAAACCTTCGATCTAGGGAATGCTCAAAGTCTAGAGTTTCCTGTAGGCATGAAAGTAACAGGTTGACATCTATTGTCTGCCCACCCCGAACAGACCTTGACAGTATACCCTTGAAATCATCTCGTGTAGATTCACAGAAGGCATTCGCCAGGACCTCGTTCACTCTCCATGGCGCCGGAAAGATATTTGCATGCTCTTCGTCATATGTTTTCATCATTCTTTTAAACCAAGAGTAGCGCCGAGATATATTATCCAAAGATCCAGCCTCCTCATTGCCACGGAAGACTTGCCGATATTCTCGAAGTTGGGTATTGCAATACCAAGTTGTCAATCTCGACCGCGCATTATCCCCCAAAGCATCCATAACCAGACATGCTTCCGCAAGCATCACTCGTTTCTGTACAACTTCCCCCTTGGCGAATGTGATCTCGAAATCCTCACAGACCTGTTCGAGGAGCTCGCGCTGAACATCAGCCACATTCCTACTCAAGGCGGCTATCTGGTCTATCGACCTGTAAGACTTGAAATGGGCCATGAGTTGAATAACCGCCTGAAGTAATTGCGCGCAATCCCGATACTGCCTCGTCTTCGCTAATGCTCGTAATTGTTCGTAGGCGGTCGTCAACATCTGCAAACGCTTCAGCGCCGTCATTGAAACCGTTAAATTCTTCTTCGCATTGTCCAGCTGCTTGATGTCCGCTGTCATATCCGTGATCGATTGCTCTGTCCTGGAGGCACGTTCCCGCACATCGTCTATCTTCTTGAAGAGCTCAGACAGGTCCGCCTTGGCGGCCTGGATACGTTGCACACTCTCCGCATTGGAAGTGACCTGTTCCTCAACCAGGCGTGCGATATCGGTGTCCAGCTCATTTTGGTATTT
This sequence comes from Talaromyces sp. F31, assembly GCA_037356135.1. Taxonomy (NCBI): domain Eukaryota; kingdom Fungi; phylum Ascomycota; class Eurotiomycetes; order Eurotiales; family Trichocomaceae; genus Talaromyces; species Talaromyces sp. F31. The sequence goes on along the minus strand of JAYXSF010000040.1, from coordinate 1,196,892 downwards.
GCGGAGGGCTTCGGAGGTTTGCGAGACCGAGGAAAGCGTGGATGGGTGGGAGAAGATGCCGTTTAGATGCGCAATGGGATCATAGTCGACTGGCAAGAAGTCAGATAACCATTGAAGCGTCTTGGTAATCCTGTAGCCTACCTGCATCCAGAGGATCAATAATCGACGTCTCGTTGGCGGACATGTGGCTGGCAGTCGTCCGACCAAATCATACGTTGAGCGACTCGATATCAATAGGTTGTAGCTGGCTACAGCCTCCACAAGCCGGATAGTCGTTAGTCAAGGAACATATGCGGATATGGCACTTCAGGCATCAACAGATAAGGACTCGAATAGTTGGACTTTCGTTTTGCGGATAGCATCTCAGAATGTAATTTAGCCCCAGAAATATAATCTGTCAACAAACGCATATGATCCGGGGAGCTTCTTGGTGAACATGTCCGACGCGGCGGAAGGTCTTGGCGGCATCACGAGCTAATCTACTCTACGTAAGCTGAAGAAACGGTCATAGCACAGGTTTCAAGATTGGTTTCCAGTTATTGCAAGCTACTGTTGTTCAATTTGTTCTCACAAATATGCTTTATGAGTTGAATACTGCGATTGAGCTGATTAGACAAGATTTCTAATTCTGCTTGCCAGAGCAATAACCATGTGCTTGGAAGCGATACATATTACATTTCAAAGCTATTTTGTAACAAGAAGTAAATAAAACAATTCACCAAGCTCCATCAAACCATGCAAAATCGTTGTCATGTTACATATCAATTGTGTACAATGTTTTATTTGGAAAGGAATAAAACCAACCTAACGCCATAACTGATCTTAGTTCAAGATGCCCCATGTATGAGAGAAAAGAAGTTTAGCTAAAGAATATTTGCTCATGGTAAAGCAATGTCAATGTTGTACGTGTACGATGGGAGATCACTCTCATCTAGGCTAAAGCAACAAATGCTTCTGCAGGAATTTGATTCTGGGCCTATAGGAAACTTGTTAGTTTTCTGTGTATGGTCATTCATTCCGGGGAATAATAGCTCACCTTCGACTCTTCAAAAGCTCGTAAAGCTCCTTCAATACTCCAATTATGCTGCACGAGAGCGCGTTGCGAAAACTCCAACTTCAGCTGTGTTGCAAAGCTGAGTTGAAGAACTAATTGTTCCTGTTGAACTTGAATATCGGGCTTTCCGGGCGCTGGCATCCCGTAACCTTGCGGTGCCTCTGGGTGAGCTGGTGGTGCACCGGCAGCGGGTGCAGTGTCGATTTTGGTGTTGACATCCCAGGCAGTATAACCACCGTACGCTCTGAGAGTGAGCATATCGCTGATAACCTTGACGTTTTCAGGGCCAGGACTGGGTCCGAGAATGAATGTACGGTCAAAACTGCGGGTTTCAACTTTACCGCCGCTTGACTCGTCGAATTGACCATGTATCGTAATAAGAAAACCTCCCACACCAGATGGACTCTGACCAGTGGCATCCGGAAGACATGGAATCAAATGGCATTCAAATAACCATTGCGCAGGTTGATCGAGACCAGGGTGCTGTGTTTGTGGCATGGAGTTCCAGATCTCGCGGATTTTGTCAATACCAACGTACATACGACTCATTCGTGCAGGGGCATGATGTATCTTCTTTAGGTTGCGACTGCCCTTGATCCAATTGTCCCAGCCGGGAGCAGGTGTCGTTGCGACGTCTTGTGCCGAACGTGGAGCAACTGGGTTAACATTGTACGAGAAAGACGAGTTGTTATCGTAGTACAGATTCAAAGTACCGTTACGGTCTTTGTCGAAGCCGAGGAAGAAGTTGCGGATAAAAGTCTCTGCAATGTTGCCTTCGTCTTTGAAGAAAGGCGGCTGAACGGGAATCGGAGCTCTGCTTTGAGCGGCTACCTCCTCATCCGTACGAACCTGTATGTTGTTGAGAATCTTGAGTTTAGGATACCACTTCATCATGGTGTCTTTGAAACTGCCAAGTGAGCTGAAAGGATTGTTGGTCAAGTCAAGGAACTCTAGCTGACGAAACTTCCAGCGCCATTTGTCTAGAGCCTTCTCGTCCTGCAGATTGTTGTTGGAGAGATCGAGTGCTTTGAGATTCGGAAAGTTTTGGGAGAGCGTAGTAATTGGATTTATGTTTGTCAGTCCGTTGTTGGCAAGACTGAGATTTTCCACGGCATCTCGGCTGGCTTGTTCAGATGGAAATTCCAGACTCCACACTTTCATTAAAGCTTGGTAGAATTTGGTTTCGCTCGTAGGAGTTTTGAAGAGGCCCATATCAAGGAGAATGGGATCTGCTGCCAGGTTTTGCAGGTTCAGGATTTTGTTTGCAGGTAAGAACCGAGTGGCCAAGAAAGCTTTCAGACGTTTCTTCATCTCGTCTGTAGATATTGAAGGTGTTTCATCAAATTTTTCCACTGTGAGTTCGGCTCCAGCAAATGTGTAACCATTAATCTGTGACATCCTGTCCACCAATTCCGGTCGAACAGTGACTATAAGAGTGTCTCCTTCGACGCGGTGCTATCGAACGTTAGTAAGGCGGAAAAGAATGCGTAAGCTGCAGTCACCGAATGATGGAAGTGAAGAGAAATCTCGACAAGTATCGATCGTCGTTGAGAATGTCCGTTTTGTTATCACTAGTACACCCGGAAAATTTACGACTCTGCGCGGATACTGCATCGGTGACCGCTAATGCTGATGTTGCACATACCTTGATTATGTTTTTGCGGCCAGGTTTCGTTGAGAATGATTTCTTTTCGAGCCAATCGAGAAGGCTTCGAATGCCGCCATCTGGGTTTGAGGCGGCTTTGCTCTCTTTCCAACCGGTGATGCTGAACTCTTCAGTACGTGCCTTGGTCGCTCCTTGGCGGATGTTGGCTTGGGAAGTGGCATCGCCGCTGCTGATAGCTTTGTGAATACGGTCGCGATCAAGTTCCATCCTCGACGCCAAGTCTCGCGAGGGACCGTGTGCACGAGCGCGTTTACCACCACGTCCTCGTTGTGTAGCTGCACCCATATCGAGATCACCATCGCGGTCCGTCCTTGTGATAGCACCTCGTTTCCGAATACCGCCTCGACTAGGCGCACCGGAGCGACTGGATCCTGCGGCCTTAGACCTTGCCATGTTTGTAGTGTTTCTCGACGGTACACCTAACATAGGCATGGTCAGAAGTAGAGAGTAGATCGGTTGTTCACGACGATCGGAGGGTCGCCGATGATGGTTTGAGAAGTTCTTTTGGGTGACAATATGCTGAAATGACGGTGAAGATGTAGACGGCCGAAGTGAATAATTGGTGGAAACGCTCAACGCGTGGAGGATTTATCCGGTGAAGCGTCGTTTGATCTTGCAGATTTTTGTCGTAGGCTTGAAGGCTTTTAGCCCTCCGAAAAACTGAGGCTGTCGCTCACGTCGAAATCATTCGAGTTTATGACTAGAAAATAAGAGTAGCAGATACTGTTCTTCTGCAGTAGTCTAGCGGTAAGAATAAAATAGGGATTTGAAAAACAGAAAGAATACCATGGCGGGTGGCAGCCATATGAATCAGTGACGTTTGTAGGCAACGGTAGGCCGCCTTACTCACGTGACCTAAATATCTCACTAGCCTTTATTGGGTAAGAAGCATCTTGAAGCCCCACTACCTTCCCGATATGGAATTCTGTAATCGCAAGCTGGCCAGATCTCCGACTCCAGGCTTTCTTCATATGCACTCCATTGCGCGTTCGCATTGTCATTCATTACTGCACTGTTGGTTGCAATCGCTTTCCAATCAACTCTCTCTTATATGATTGTGTTTTCATTGTGAAACCTACCAGAAGCCCTCATTGTAGGAGCTAGCTGATGCTTTCATTGTTCGTTGTGTTGGTATAGTACGTACGAGTCAAGTCATACAGAGATGCCCGCCAAATCACGATTTACGAGGCTCGATGCCTTCGCAAAGACAGTGGAGGATGCGCGTGTGCGAACAACATCTGGTGGAATTGTCACTTTAGTGTCCCTAGTTGTCATACTCTGGTTAGTATGGGGGGAATGGGCCGACTATCGCCGGGTGGTGGTACTTCCAGAGCTCATAGTCGACAAGTCGCGAGGTATACCTACCGCATCTGATTATTTATGATCTACATCTAATTGTTTAATCTAAAGGAGAACGAATGGAGATTCATTTGAACATGACCTTCCCTCGACTACCATGCGAATTATTGACACTGGATGTGATGGACGTCTCGGGAGAGCAGCAGATGGGTGTTGTTCACGGTCTGAACAAAGTGCGACTAAGCCCACTTGCTGAGGGCGGCAAAGTTATAGATGTTTCGAAGCTTGAATTGTAAGTGGCTCATTCATTCGTCAATTGGTCGTCTTGAGCCGTTTACTAATTAGACCTCAACCAGACACTCCCAAAACGAAGTCGCCGTACACCTCGACCCCGAATACTGCGGCGAATGTGGAGGCGCGCCTCCACCAGCAAACGCAAAGAAGCCCGGTTGCTGCAACACCTGTGAAGAAGTGAGGGAAGCTTATGCAATGAAGTCATGGGCATTCGGCAAGGGCGAAAACATTGAACAATGTCAGCGCGAGGGTTACGCTGACAAACTCGACGCCCAGCGCAGAGAAGGATGCCGTATTGAAGGTGACGTCCGGGTAAACAAAGTGATTGGAAACTTTCACATTGCTCCTGGCCGTAGTTTCTCTAGCGGAAACATGCACGTCCACGACTTGGACACATACCTGGACAAAGAGCTCGCGGATAACGAGAAACACACAATGTCTCATATCATCCATACGCTCCGATTCGGACCTCAACTCTCTGATGAAGTATCTCAACGCTGGCAATGGACCGATCACCATCACACCAACCCCCTAGACGACACTCAACAATCCACAAATGAACCCGCCTACAACTACAACTACTACATTAAAGTCGTCTCAACCTCCTACCTACCTCTCGGCTGGGATAGTGCTCGTTCCGACGAGCTCCACGGTAACGACCAATCCACACCCCTAGGTCTCCATGGTGCCGTCCACGGTACAGCAGGCAGCATCGAAACACATCAATACTCCGTAACATCGCACAAGCGCTCTTTACATGGCGGCAACGACGCTGCCGAAGGTCATCAGGAGCGCGTTCACGCCGAGGGTGGTATTCCGGGCGTATTCTTTAATTATGATATCTCGCCTATGAAAGTGGTCAACCGTGAGGTCCGCCCCAAGACCTTTACAGGGTTTTTGACAGGTGTTTGTGCTGTTATTGGTGGCACTTTGACAGTTGCTGCCGCAGTGGATCGGTTCTTGTATGAAGGATCGAGGAGGATTAGGAAGTCGGCGGCACATACTGAATAAATCAAAGTACAGAAAAACCTATGAGAGTGTTTTATGTCATGTGTGTATCTCCCTCCGCTACGGAGATTTCAGTTGCTTAGCATTGGACTTGTTTTTGGCTTTGTTTTTGGATACCTGTTGTGTAGTACTTTAGCTTCTTTTGACAAAAAGAAAATTTACATAACTCTCTTGTATTCTTCCAGGCCCTATACAATCTTGTCCAATGATGGGCTGAGCTCGAGCTCTTCTATGTTCTTGCACAATATCTCTCTCTAAGAATTTCCAAGAGCATATACTTCATCTAAATTTCCGTTGCTTTGAGGTATCTCTAGTTCAGCAAATCTTCATCCTTTAACTTGTCTTTGTGCACACACATGTGTACGCTGCGATGCTCCCCTTTTTATCTCCTAGGGTCTTCGTCTAGGCGTCTACTTGCCAAAATTCTCGCAATATAATCAAACAGGGCATGCTCTCCCTCGTACAAACCGAAAAGCACCGACTGCCGTATTGTCTGTCAAAACCTGTGGTCCCTAGTGCAAGCCTATACGCCGCAAATGCGTCCAATACGCACCCGAAACTGAGGACAGCCAAAACAAAACCGTAGCTACTGTCGGAAAATCGTCAAGAGCTGCATCGTCGTATTGCCCGATGAGAGCACTCTCTCGATCAGAATGTCGAATTCCGGTCTCCGTCTCCCTCATTGCCAACGGAATTGGGGATTTCGACGCCTTTTACGGCGAGACTGGCCGATGTCACGCATCACATGCTGCCTGATATTTGAGCAGTGAACTACTGCTGATAGGCCCTGCGTACCTAGTTTATGAAAAGATGCCGACGCTGTTCACTGTGGCTCATTGTTCGTTTTTGGCAATTCCTTGCAGCTTATCACTCGGATGTAGTGACGTCTCTGGTTACACGTCCTTTCGATGGGTGATTTATAAATCAAACCAAACATGATCATTGAAAGACATCCAGACGACTTAGCTCCAAATCATATTTTGATGTTTGGATGAATAATTAGATCAAGCCGGCGAATTCGCCGAAATTAGTGTTTCTGCCTATTCCTGATACGGTTGTCGGTCCCCAAGCCTCTGCAGCAATAGGACATCTCAATCTGTACTTCCTATGCTCAAGATATTGCAGTACATTGCATTTGTCATCTGTTTTGATGATATTGCACAATAACCTGTATGAATAAGGCTGCAGTATGGCAGTAATGCATTATTTAAAGCCAACCTCTGCCCGTGCTTGTTGGGTTCATGTTCACCTCTCTAACTTTCAAGAGTGAAATCGAATCTTACTTTACCCTTAATCCTCGAAATTCATACGTAATCTATTATCTCAATCATGGCTACCGATTTCAAGGGCAAGCTGGCCATCATTACCGGAGCTTCGAAGCTGAACGGCATTGGTTATGCGACGGCGCAGATATTTGCTAAGGGCGGAGCCGACGTAAGACCCCATATCTCAAACAATACGTGTATTACAGACATACTGACATTCTTCTCAAGTTGGTAGTTACCTATAATTCCAACAAGGTAGCTGTGCAGGGTGTCGTTGACAAGATTAAAGCCCTCGGTGTCAAGGTCGTTGCTGTTCAAGCCGACGCCAGCTCCCCAACTTTCGGAAGGGATTTGATTGATGCCACCGTCAAGGCTTTCCCTGGCCGCAAGATTGACATTATCGTCAACAATGCCGGGCATGCTACCTTTCAAGAGTCACCCAAGGACGTTCCAATCGAGGAATTCGACGCCCTGTTTCACCCCAATGTTAGGGGACCTCAATTGCTCATCACAGCGGCCCTTCCTCATCTCAGTTCTCCAGGCGGACGCATCGTCAATATCGGTAGCGTGGTGGCTACGACGGGAGCCAAGTACTGCTCTCTCTACTCCAGCACCAAAGCTGCACTGAATACATTGAGTCTTGCCTGGGCTGAAGAGCTTGGTGGTCTGGGTATTACGGTGAACGTGATCGCGGCAGGCCCGACTGACACCGACTATGCACCACCGGAGGAAGCACCTCTAACCCAGAAGTTTAGAGCCCAGCAGTACATTAAGCGAAATGGAACTGCCGAGGAGATTGCGAATGTGATTGCATTTGCGGCAAGCCCGGGTGCGAGCTACTTGACTGGGCAGGTTCTAGGCGTCGACGGCGGTTTGGCCCATCCATAAGAACGCACAATTTACAGTGTGCTTATATGCATGTACCTACAACAGACGTTTAAGTCTTGGATTACTAGACAAAAGGTGTGCCGCTATCAATAAAGCAAGTTTATTGTATCAATAGGGCTAGAAAAAAAGGTTCGAGGGATCCAGACTAGGAAGGAACTTACTCAGCAATCTTAATATCTTATCAATATCCATCTAGAACCGTAAAGTGAAGCAAAATAAATTGTAAGGTATCTCAATATCGCAGGTTGACCGAGATGTGTCGACTGCTGTCCCGCGTATTTAAGATACAAAAAGATCCGGCTTGACCTTGACCTATTTTTGCACATAATACCATCTTATTTTTTTCTTGGGAGTATTTTTTGTATTATCTTTCAGAGAACCATCCAACACCAAACGCTATGCATATAAGAAGCCGACTGACTGACTGTCCTGATAACACCATTTTAGAGAAGTTCTTCGCAGGTCCAGTCCTCATAACTAAACAGATAAGTCAGATGAATGTGATGTTTGCAACAAAAAGATCAGAAGTAAACTTACTATCCGTCAGGAAGGTATCTCCTGATGATCAGAGGAATTTTCTTCTGATTGAGTTCCTTGAGAGCAATCTGGAGCGGATCGGTCTCGCCTTCAAGATCAACCAAGACAGGAGCATTCATACTGAACACACTATTAACACATCGAACTACCAATTTGCTGCACATTTGAAAGAAAGTAAGTGCACAAACCTGATCTGAAGAGCCCTAGTGCCCAAAACACGGGCTCGCTCATACTTGGTCATATATGGTGTAGTCGAGCGCTGATCATTGGGTATCTTCTTCTCCCTGGGCTGCTCCATCACGCCTCGACCACCACCAGCATTTGGGTCACCAGATATGATGGTTCGCTCGCCATTCACTGCATCCTGGTATACGTCGTCGGCGGCGGCAACGGCCTCATCGCCTTCCACGTCGACATCTTCGGGTTCTAGGAAGTCTTCTGGCTCGTTGTCATCGTACTCTGGCTCACCGCCATCGTAGTCATAGCTGATGAGAAGATTTCATTTAGTAAACTACCTTGAAATGTATGGGGGTTTAAACCCAGAATAGCATGAAAGATAGGTGCTTCAGGGAAGTTGAAATTTTTTCTAGCTGCGACTCACCCGGTATCCTCAGCCTCGTGTTCACCGTAATCAGACATTGTAAGGATAAAGCGCTAAAACGTAACTCAAGGAGTCTCTGAAAGCAGAACAATGGCGTATGAAGAAGTAGTCGTCGAAAGCGACGTGGTCGAAGTTTGCGAAGCTGAGCTTAAGGGACGCGGATCATTCTCCATTGTGACAGTCCGCGGAGCCCAGAAAAGATCCTATCGCACTACGAGCTGTCCAATCAACATGCGCGCTTGCTTTCACCGCCTCCACTATCACAAAAATAATTATTTTTGTCAACGTCACAATCAATCTATATTCCATCAAAAAACACACATTTGAACCCGGCTTGTCTTTACTCTTTTCGAGTGCATCCGGTGGAATGGTGATTTGTTAGATTGAGTCCAGCATTTCGAAGATGCCGGTCAAACGCAAAGCTGGCGATGCAGCCGTAAGGCCTTCCAAATTTGCTAAACACACATCAGGTGAGTAAGCTTCGATCATCTGCTTATCCACTTCTAACAAGCTAGAAGATTCCGAATATGTGATTTCAGACACTTCATCAAAATTCGATAGCGAGGATGAGAGATATGAAGAGGACGATGGTCCCGACGACGAAACACCAGCTACACCCTTCTCACGGACATCTTCGAAATATCCATCAGAGTTAAAGACACACCTATGCCCATTCGATGGCTGCACAAAAGCGTTTAATCGTCCCGCGAGGCTACAGGAACATTTACGATCCCACAATAACGAACGAATCTTTCAATGCACATACGACGACTGCAAAAAGACATTCCTTCGAGTTTCCCATCTAAACCACCATATCAAAAGTGCCCATACTGCAGTTCGCGATTATGTCTGCGATCGTCCAGGTTGTGGTAAAGCCTTCGTGACTGGAACCAGACTTCGAAGACATTTAGCCGCTCACGATGGAAGAGACAAATTCCGCTGTACCGAGTACCCACCGTGCAACGAAACATTTCGCAAACACGCAACCTTGGCCCAACATATCATGTCTATACATCTCAAACAGAAACCCTTTCCCTGCCAATACGTCAATCCGACTACGGGCGAGAAGTGCTCTCAGGCATTCGATACAGCTGCACATCTACGCGGTCATGAGAATCGTGTCCATTCTGAGAGTCGGTTTACCTGCGCGGAGTGTATGAATGATGACTTGATCTTTGCATCGTACGCTGAGTTGCAGGCACATATCAAGTCTGTGCATCCACCCGAGTGTCCTCACTGCTCGTTTCAATGTGAGACCTCTCGTGAGCTTCGGCGTCATCTGGAAATTTCACACGGTGATGTTAGCCTGGAGGATCGACGTCAGTTCCCTTGTATGGTTCCCGGATGTGGGCGTAGCTTTACGAAGAAGGGCAATCTTGCCGTTCACGTTCGGACGGTCCATGACGGCGAGAAACGATTTGCATGTGGCGAGACGGACCTTTCGTCTTCGAAAAAAGTGGAAGGATGGACCGGAGAAGACGCATGTGGAAAGCGTTACAGTAGCAAAATTGCCTTGGAGGAGCACGTCCGCACAACACACTTGGGTCTTATGAACAGTAAAGCCGAACGCCGAGAGCGACTTGGTCTCAATAAAGAACCAAGCAAACGCAAGACAGACAGCAATATTTCGGCTATGACACTTCTGACTGGCGAGGGATATGCCGATGAAAGTGGCCGACACATTGCCTGTTTTGCCCCTGAATGTCAGTTTCGTTTCTATCGCGAATATGATCTTTGGGTGCACATGCGCAGTAAGCATGGGTATGAAGAGCGGGATATCGAGAACTTATTCATGGAACGCGCCCTTTTGGCGCACGAGAATACGGACACAGTCTTTGGTATCTACGGGCTGGAGTTTGATACTTCTCAGAATGATAGCAGTCACAATCCTGGCGATAGCGGTAACCCGATTCAACCTACTGATGCACCAGAAGGCACTGTACCCCCTTTCTTCCACGGTTCGCATATTATGACTAATGAATTCGACGAAAAAATGAACGACATCACATTCTTCACTTCACTAGATGAGAGCATGGTACCGGTTCAAGGAAACTCACCTTTCGGCTTCGTTGCTGATGATACTTTACAGAGCAACGACAGTTTCACACTCGTTGATCCGGCGTTGTCTCATTAATACATTTCACGATTCTGAGCGATTAGTGCGATGTTTGTTCTACAGTACATATGCATAGCGGTTTGAATGTACGTACAACTCGGGCAGTATGTGGACTAGCCCTAAATTACAACCCTGACGACCCTTACAACCCCTTTACGAGAAGAATACGTAATGTAGCGTAGCCCCTATCGACGCATTGGGCACAACGTATTGTTAGTTGCTTGTAAATGTACAGTACCCACCAGTCCCACGACTTTAGCAGAGCACACGGCTAAAATCACCACAATCATTGTAAATTTCGTAAACCGAATCAAACGGGGGCTGGTTTTCACTATTTCATTTGTGGCGTCTGTGGCTTTGAAAAGGACAAATTAGTTGCGAGCGATTTATTCGCAAGGTAGAGCTTGTGCCACGTCTCGAGTTTTGTTTCCGGTTTTACCACGGCTAAAAGTCGTTGTTGGCTTTACGTATTTCAGAACAGTACACGTTTATAAATGTCGGGGAAATTCCACATGAGGCTTTGAAAGCTTCACGATTCCACCTTGGTTCAAGATTCAGGATCAGACAATTGTACGCGTCAGCGTTAGCGCTACACTGCAAGCCCACAAATTGCTCGAACAGTGTGGCCACTGGTTTGACTGTGGATCTCCGTTTCTGGGTAAAGTCAGCAATCGACTTCCTCTTGACCTGGTTTGTACTATGTATTTAAGCTACATCGGTACCCATAATTCTTTTCTCACTAGTTCCTAGTGTGCACGGTTTCAGTGGAGCGTGTAGCATTTGGTCTTCGAGTACCGCACGTAGTACGGTTGCAAAAGCAATCTGCTCTCCCTCTCCTGATCCTCCCCGGTGACCGCCGGAAGAGTGTGGCTCAATACTAGATAGTCTGGAAGCTTTGGGAGTATGCAAAAAGGAGTAGAATTCCGAGAAAAGGGTCACCTGGTTCAGCGAATACGCGCTCGTGAGAACGTCAAGTAAAAGACCACCTTGGCCGCTGGGCGCCAAACGGAACAAGTGAGACATGCAACAATCAATCAGGCTTGGAACATACATAGTGTTGTAGCATTTACAACGTGTATTATTCTTTTTCCCGTGTTTGACCACTGTAGATCGAGTTTGGGCGCAGTCGGTTACTGCTGAGTGAGTGTTGTCGAATAATATGAGCAGAGAGAGCTTACGCGGTGTACAGCAGAGCGCAGTTGTATGGTGTGCTTTAAGAGGTAGACGTACTAGTTAGCCTACCGTGGATCGCTGGGGGCGACGTCATCCGCTCGCTCCCGCTGCTGCCAGACCAGATCACTTTTTTTGACTAATACCAACTACCGTGTACGTTCTCATCATCTCATCCCTCCCTCCCCTTAGACTGCTCTCGCGCTCGTTTGATCTAGCGCGAACACAACACACCAAATCACCAGCTGCCGTACTCGAAAATCGCAAAGCACTCGTTCATTTTGCTTTTCACTCGGTCTGTGGTGGTGGACGTGTCGATCACTCAGCACGGAGGTGGGATAATTATATCTAAGACATTACTTGGATCGAGCATCTCAGGCTTCAACGAACCCCTAAATCCTCACACGCCCATCTTTTCTTGGATCCTTTCTTTCGTTTCACGACTCAAAATTCATGCGTTCTTTCAAATAATTGTCGGCTCTTTCTCTTTATTACATTGTCCATCGTCTTCGGTTCTGATCTGTGGTATTCGTTCGGTGGAAATTCGATCTACAGGCGGCCTGCTCAAAGGCTAGCCCACGACTGATCACGACATGGTTCGCTCGCGTGGTAAGTCGAACCTACTTTTACCCAGGCAATAATTGTCAAATCCATGTGCTTCTACACGTTTTCTTCCCTTTCCCGTAACCGGTTGCTGATCATGGGTATCCCTTGCGTGATATACAGTCCTATCGTTCATAACAGCCTTCGGCTCAAAGGGCGACTCGAACTCAAAACCGCGAGAGGCAGAGTCCTTCTCAAACCCGAATTCAAGTAGTCGATCGAAACTCAGCAAATCACATGCCACCCCTCCCACTGAATCTCCTCCGAATGGCTTCAACGCCACAAAAACATGGACGGCTCCGGACCGTTCAAGTCTTGCGCGCCCAGCGTCGATGGTGTTTACATATCAACCTCCGCGGACAGAAATTGCACAAGATACATTACCGGAGTTGCTGCCCATATTCACTTTTATGAACAGTCACTCAAATAAGATGTACCAGGAAGGGTACTTTCTCAAGCTGAACGATTTGGACACTCGTATGTTTCTTGTGACTGTTGATTTCCGAATGCGTGCTGACCATACCTGTAGAGGGCCGTCCCTGTGCAGATCGGAGATGGGTTGAATGTTTTGCAGTATTGACGGGAACTGTGCTGTCGATCTGGGATGCTGCTGCGCTGGACGCAGCAGGAAACCAGGACATTACACCTACTTTTATTAATTTAACGGATGCTTCAATCAAAATGGTGCGTTCTCGGTGTTGCAGACTCACCTTGTGGACATAGCTGATTGATGTATAGATTGAGACGCTTCCAACGTACGACAAAAATGCCAAGCCATTACAGAATATATTGAGTGTTTCGACAGCCGGCAGAAATCGCTACCTGTTTCACTTCAACTCCTTTAATTCGCTTACTCAATGGACTGCTGGTATTCGACTTGCTCTTTTCGAGCAAACATCCTTACTCGAGGCTTATACAGGCTCCATCATCGCTGGCAAAGGCAGACAGTTGAACAACATTCGAATGATCATGGAGCGCTCCCGCTACAAATACGAAGATTGGGCACGTGTCAGATTTGGTGCTGGTACACCATGGCGACGTTGCTGGTTTGTGATAACACCGCCGAGTGAGAAAGACATTCAGAAATTGAATAAGGCTGGAAAGAAGCGGTCCGCATACGATCGTACCACGCCAATCGTCACCGGAACCATCACATTTTACGATACGAAAAAGACAAAGAAGGCACAGCCAATTGCAACTATCACTGATGCATATGCAGCTTTTGCCATATATCCTCAATCAACGGCGCTAATTGACCAGTCGACATTGGTCAAGATAGAGGGCAATATCACTTTCCATTCGCCTACGCAGTCCAGTTCAGAAGGTTTCATTTTCATCATGCCAGAGCTTCACCCAGCAGTATCCGGTCTCGAAATCATGCTACGGTTTCTTTTCCCCGTGTTTGACACATTTGGTCTGTATGGACGACCGACTCGACTTATCGCAGATACGAATAATGTGAAGAGTTTGATGTTCGCTTTCCCGAAACATCAGCCATATGGTTACCTGGATGTGCTTGATGTGGTCAATTTGATTAACAAATCCGGGAGTCAAGGCTGGTCCGAAAAGGAATGGAGGAGGCAACTCAGGGAAGCAACTACGCAGCGCATGTCAACTGCCAACAGTCCCGCGAGTAGCATCAGCGGTGGTCGGCCGCGCCAACGAGGAAGTATCCTTAGTCGCAATGGAAAGACTCGATTCAGAGAACCGAGTTCTCCTCTGTCTCCCGGCTTCAATCAATCTGCCGAGGCTATTATTGAAACGCCCACATCTACTACTGTATCCCCAGCAGAGTCCGGGTCTTCGTATGGACATTATCGAGCAGTATCGGACACAGGCGCTTTCCTTCCTATGGGTTCTACTGGCAGATCGTCATTTACTCCTTCGCGTCTGTCTATTCAAGATACACCACCCGAGCCTCCCATGCACATTGTTGACCCTGCTGCTGCAAATCGCCCTCCAACTCGTCAGTCCGATGGAAGCGATTCTGATGGTGATGCACAACTATATGCTATCCCTCCGGCAGAGAATCTTGCTCAAGAATTTCGACCTAATGTTTCTCCAGAGCCCGTGGCTGTTCCACCAGCCTTTTCACATCAACCCGGTGCAGTTCCCTCGAGCCGGCCCCAAGCTTCGAGCGAATTGCGACGGGCCAATAGCCGCATGTCTAGTTCAACTCTAGCCCAACTGGCTGAAGTGGGCAAACTACGTGGCGTGACAACAAGTACCGTCTCGAACATCCAGGAGAGCCCCTACTCAGATGAGCGTTACGATAGTGATTCGCCAATTCATATGGGCGAACGTTCTTCATACGGCGCAAACGTGTATACTATTCAAGAACAAGCACCAGCTGTGCCAATTCATGCAACGACAGGCAATAGCCACGTTCAGCAATCACCACAACGGACTGCCCAGGAAACGCCAAACCTACACATTGACACTTTGCAGTCCGTTAAGCGCAAACCACTTCCTTCTCAACCTACCATTTCTTCTGACATGGACTCCGCTCAGGAACCAGCGTCTGCGTTGACCGACCCCAGCTTCAGAGACTTACAACATACAGTTGACGAGGCCGCTTTGAGTAGGGTATTGCCGATGCAGCCATCATTTGCACGTGAGAGGACTATGGCTCAACTACCTAAACTCTCTCGGGTTGATACTGGAAGTGTGTATGATGATGATAGCTCAACGACTCCTGACTACGCAAGTCGCAAGTCGACCGATACGAAGCGCTCGGAAATCTCAATTCCTCGTCCCCGAATGGGCGTCTTGAAAACTGTGGGAGGTTCCAGCACGGAAAAGCAGGAAGTCACTATTGGAGATGCACACTACTTAGCCAATCAGGAGGTACCCAAGGAAAACCCTGATATCCCATCGATCGACTTCGGACCAACCATGGCGCACAACTTGCACACACGACGTCCTAGTATGTCTGACGTGCTGAACAACTTCGGATCTGGTTCCCCATCACCAACTCGTCGTGATGGCCAAGAGCATGGCCATGCCCGTAAACCATCACGATCTCCTGCTGGCGAAGAGAAGCGCAGGAGCGTTGTTTGGCAGCCTGGTCTAGCTAATTATCGCCCTGAATCCCCTGCGAATCGCACTGTCACGCCTGAGCAATTTGTCCATCACCGATCCACCTCTAATTCTCATCCTCTAGATTTCCCTGTGGGTAGCCCAGCTGCTAGACCTAGATCAGGAGACTGGACACTTGGCGCATCCCAACCGGCTTACGGCCGAGAGTTGCCCCCTCGACCACACTCCCGAGGCTCGACTATGCTTTTAAACCAGAACGAGATGCCCATACGACCACACTCGCGGAACTCGACAATGATTTTGAATCAAGGTGAAATGCCCGTTCGACCTCATTCTCGAAACTCGACGATGTTGTTGAATCATAATGAAATGCCGCCTCGTCCGAATTCCCGTGGATCGAATGCCATCTTGAACCAAAGCGATCTTTCGTCGCATTTGTCAGCTAGAGAACAAGAACACGTCGCTCGCATGACCGGGTCATCATTCTTCAATCTGTCAAATAGTAACGCGAAGCCTGCCGTTAGCCCCGGTGGTCTCATTGGAGCCATTGACGCTCGCGAACGCGAGAGAAGATACATGAAGGAGGGCCTCAGTAACCAAATGGTTCAGCAGGCAATTGCACAGCGACAACAGCAACAGATGTACGAAACGCAAATGCAGTACCCGCAAGCACAACAGATGCAGCATCCTCAAGTTGGCAGTATCTACAACATGCCTGGTGCAAGCTACACGTGGGATGCTCTGAATCAGAGTACATACAATCAGCCACAGATGGTTCCCCGTCCGGCTACTAGTTCGGATTGGCATGCCTGGAATGGCTATGCAGGATCTCAAACACCACCACCTGCACCGCAACATTCGAATCAATACTTTCATCAACAGCAATACCAGAACTACTGATTGCGCTATTCATTCTCACTATCCGTCGAAATTTTCCCAGAACATCACAATTCCTTTCATAAAATGCACGAAATCTTCCCCTACCTTTTATTCTAAGGTCTGACTATCTCATACATACCCCTGTTACAGACCATTCTATTTCGGCATCGCACAAGCTTGACTCACATATCCTATCGTCTTCTTTGTTATTTACTTCCATCCCTTACCAGATCACCATCATCTATCACTCATTCATCTGCATAGACTGGAGTTGGAAAGAGAGGGCAAACACTGTACTTGGTTTAGTTTCCAGCGCACATTCATTGTTTTTTTTTGTGTGTATTTTTGGAGTACTTCTACTCTGTCTCAAAATTGAAAGGACGTACAAGTTTCTTGGTCTAATTCTTAAGCTCTTGCCAGTATGTAATAACGCAGCCAGGATTTTGATATGGGCTTTTACTTCAACGATCTCAAATAGCCCATATCTAGCCACAAGGCCAGTTTGTGAGGCTCACCGTTAGCAAAGAGATGCCCATTTCTCACCACGTGTGTCATGGCAACCAACGAAATGCTAATAGTCGGAAAATAGCATTATCCAGTAGGTCCACGCATACGCAGTTGGTTTGATTTGGACGGTAAAGCATCGGTCTGATTAGAATTACACGTTGACTATTCACGAGTCTTGGGCTTTTCAGTGACCCACGAAACCGTGGTATGTTCAGATCACCCGGAATAGGTATTGTTTTTGACTGTCACTTGTAACAGTCAATTGGTTTGAGCCAATATCCCTAGGACTATAGAAATTAAGTAACGTTATTTAAGTTGACGCAAGAATATCTCAGACTGACTAAGCACTTCCCCAGAGCCAGGATAAATCGGCACAGCGCGTGGAGCCCGTCGCAAACCTTTTTCCCAGCACCAACTCGACTGGTCTGAGATCCACCTATGACACGCGCTTCCAACCAATGATGCAGCATTCAATTCGACTGAAAGTGTAGCGTGGTTCGCTAAAACCCATATCCGCTCCATTAGGACCACTTCAAGCCACCTAAAGGGGAAGGTGGTGGTCATGGAGCTGTCAGCCTACCGGCGGTGCCAGACTGCCACTGGACGAACGCTATTCCCAGACTCCGTCCGGATTTAAGATTATTTGAAAGAAAATCTTAGCTACACTAGGTGCCCTGAATGGGTCCTGTTCGATGACTTTTCTTCTTGCGGAGAACCTGCTCTCCGTTCGTGTTGAAATATCAAGCTTTGTTACAATCTGTGCCCTCAAGAAAGTGAGCGAACACGCCGCAGCGCAACTAAAGATCGATCCTAGGTGTGAGAATTTGTCACAGCCAACTACATCATTCGGACTTGTTTCCGAGCCTCGGCCCTGTCACTAATACTCGATATCCAAGACTTTTTTGGTTGCCCAGAACGTACAAGACCCCCGCATATATCGGAATCTCTTGCGTCAAGATTATCTTCTCGGTACAAGCATCTCGAGATAAAAATCAAGCGTCAGCCTAACGTCTTGATCGGTTTTGATATGGCACCATATGACACGCCGGAGTCGATTGAGAAGGCCATCGAGACGTCAAATGATTCTGTAACCGGCAGTGACAGTACTGCTCCTAGGGCTGAAGAGACAATCGCTCCACAAGCCAATAATACAGGATATAATAATGCAGAGCATGAGTTTGATACAGGCTTCACGGCCTGGTTGCAGGTGCTTGGGTCTTTTTTTTTGTTTTTCAATTCATGGTATGTCTATGCTTGATTCTATTCTATCACGTATGACCGGACAAAGCTGACTTGTCATGATTAGGGGCCTGATCAACACATGGGGTGCATTTCAGGTAACTTTCCTTCACTTCGAATGATTTACTCAAACAGCCAACTAATATACGCTAGACTTACTATGAAGAACAAATCCTAGCGCATGAGTCGGCGTCAACGATATCCTGGATAGGTTCCATCGAGTCTTTCCTTCTCATGTTCATCGGAGTCGTTGCCGGCCCTCTGTTCGATGCTGGCTATCTCCACATCATTCTGCCATTCGGCAGTTTCATGGTCATCTTTGGCTACATGATGACCAGTCTCGCCACCGAATACTATCAAGTAATGCTGGCACAGGGTATTTGCGTTGGTATCGGCACTGGCTTCTTGTTCGTCCCAGCGGTGGCCCTTTTACCGCAATACTTCCGAAAGAAACGAGCTCTAGCAAACGGACTGGCAGCTGCAGGTAGCAGTTTTGGCGGCGTGATCTATCCGATTATGTTTGATCAGCTCCAGAAACAAGCTGGCTTCCCCTGGGCAACTCGAGCCATCGCTTTTGTGTCCTTAGGGACATGTACCTTTTCATGTCTCGTCCTACGTGCACGTTTTCTTCCAACAGAACGACGATCTTTGATCCAGCTCTCCGCATTTAAAGAAGTTTCGTATTCACTATTCTGTCTCGCACTGTTCATGGGTTTTTTGGGCTTCTACAACTTCCTTATCTACGTCCAACCATGGGCGATTCAGAATGGAGTTGTAAACGCCAACTTAGGGTTCTACTTAGTCTCCATCCTGAACGCTGCCTCGATCTTTGGCCGTATCACACCGAATCTGATTGCCGATTATACAGGTCCACTCAATATTTTCTTACCGGCTGCTGGCATTACGGCCCTAGTGGCCTTTTGCTGGATTGCCGTCCACTCGGCTGCGGGAATCATTATTTTGACTCTTCTATATGGGTTCTTCTCCGGAGGATTCGTCTCCTTGCCTCCTGTCGTCATGATGACCATCACGAAGGACTTCCGAGATCTCGGAACTCGACTGGGCATGTGTTTTGGGCTTTGTTCAATTGCTGTCTTGATAGGCACACCGATTGGCGGGGCAATTCTGTCTGCTGGTAATTCTTACCTTGGTGTACAACTCTTTTGTGGAGCTTGTCTTGCAGCTTGTGCAGTGGTTATCCTGATCATTCGTTTCATTCGTGTTGGATGGAAATTGACTGTTCGGACTTGAACAAGTTACTCAGGTGGTCATCAGCCTTGGCAGGATGATGATCACATAGCATACGTTGGCGGCGCTTTGTTATACTTTTCGGATTCTTTTCGGCACATTCTTGTTCCACCTGCATGGCACGTTTAAGGTGCATTTTATTGTGTATATACAAACGCTCTTGGCTATAGACAGCAAGAGCCCATACATCGCATGAAGCATATGGGTGACTTGATTGCGGGTTTCGAGCCATTGGCGACATTTGTGCGAGCCAAAAGCATCGATGATATTAAGAATCTACACTTTGTATCAATGTATCTTCCTACCGAGGCGTACACGTCTGTCAAATCTTACATAAACGTTTTTCGTCTTCAAGTCCCACATAAAAAGCCTTCAACACCATCAAATATATGTACAATATGACCATGAACTTCATAAATCAGTCATCCTCATGCGCCTGCTAAAGAAGTCTATGTATGCAACGTTTTGCGGATTTTTGCCTATCAATAAACGTCCTCCGGATTCACCAAAAAGTTCTCACCGTCTTCCCGGACGTGTAAAAGATCCTTATCTCGACTGCAGGGTTTACGCATATCAAATGCATCTTCGCCTTGATCAGACATTCCGGTTGGATCGTCTTGGTAGTAACTGACAACGCGCCGGAAGACCGAGTATCTGAAAACACACACAAAAAGCCATTAGTCTCACGAACCCAGACAGTAAATTCTTTTGGAAGAAGAACGTACCCCATGCCCTTGTACATATCCACCGCTACCCTATTCGTCGCTCGAACATACAAATCGACAAACCACGCATCATTGATGTCGGACGAATGTTCCAAACTCTCCGTCAACCGCCGCGCATATCCAAGTCTTCGCCATGCAGGCGCAACGGTCAGAACTGTAATGTGACCGTGCCAGGGAGTGTAATGTTCCGAATTGCGCATTGCGGCGGGTTGCTCTTCTAATTTTCCCATGACTATCGCAACGTAATTAGCTTTGCGCGTTTCGTAGGGGAAAAGGAGGGGAGGGCTCTGCCTACTGTATCCCACGATACCGGCATCTCGATCCTGAACCACGCTAAATAGCGAAGGCCAGCGCATGAGATAATTCAGGTAGAAGCCTAAATCATAGTTCTCGGTCAGAGCGTCGAGATTGGTCAAGTTCAATGAGAACATGTCCATCGGCGTCATGCGCCGGATATAACTCATTTTCCGTTCGCTCAGATGATCGTTTCTGTTATATTGAGAATTCGGAATTAATGATCTGATGCAGATAAACGCTGTAGATTGCCATGAGAATGCCAGTAATGCGATTATCCTCCGTATTGTTCAACCATTTTAAGCATTATTAGAATATTTGGATATAAATGTAGTAAAGCGGGGAAAATCGGTGGCTGACCGCCTTGGAATGGTGAGACCGAGCGCCGCTTCATCATATCGTCAACAAACACTCTACAACAAACACTCTAACCGCCGCCGCTCTTCGACATTTGGAGCTGACTTGAGGAAACAATCCGACATAGATTGACATCTCATACAGATCGCGGAATCATACAAATAAGACCAGATGTGCCACTTAATCAACCCTTCTTAAAGACCTTTGCATTGTGAAATTGCGTCCCCCATACAGATGGCACTAAATTGACTCCTCTTCTACTCTTCGAATTCATCTCGCCCCTATCATTCGCTGTCGATCCGGCCTTGGGCTTCTCGCCCACCTGTCTCGAGCAAAAGGCATGCAAACCGCTACTTGACTGTGCTACTCAAACCCGATATTTCTATTCATTCGTTGCTTGACTATCCTTACACAGTCGACCGCTAAAATGTCGGCACCATCTTCCCCCGTCTCGCCGAGACATCGTCGACACCCTTCCAGTATTGACATGACACCGACAATAAACGATGCGCACGATAATGGTTATTTCTACCTACAAAGCCCTCGGTCTCCAGGCGCACTTTCCGCGGACGGACAGCATCAGCGACACTCTATATCATCTACTGGTGATCGACGTATGTCTGCAGAATATATGGGCTCGATAGAACCTGGCGGAGGCCTGGGAAATTTAGCAGACGAGCTGGCTGATGCATGGGGCGATGGGGAGGGCTACGACGACGCTTCCGGGATAGATATCAATGACCAAGGGAATAACGTACACCATGAAGACGAACATTCGTCCGGGGAACAGACACCTCGTGAACAGACGTCACCTACTAATACGAATAATTTACAGCCTCCGAGGAATAGGCAAAAGACAATACAGAATCGACATCGACGCACGGAATCTCAATACGACGGTTCGGATTATGGGAACGACTCGGACTTTGAGGAAGGGAGCGAATTCTCTCCTAACTTGGAAAGGAGGCTAGCGGGGATTGAGAGTTTGGCTAGACGGGGTATAGAAGAAAATGGCAGTTCGAATGACCAGATTATACAACGGTTTGTAGAAGGTCTCAAAGACCTCGGTGCACAGAGCGGGATTGAAAATGGAGCCGCACGGTATGTTGTAGAGTTCTGAGAGTGAAGGTACGGTGCTAACATCCATGCAGATTGATAACCGCTCATACATCCATCACGTCACATCTCACGCACCAAACCCGAGCATTGCAAACATTAATACATCCCCTCCTCTTCTCCCACTTCCCTTTGATATCCACCGAGTCCATGGACGACCTCATACCCTTGATCGACGAAGGCCTTCTCCCGAATCTGCCTCTTCCCTTCCCCACCCAACAGACGAACCCCAATACCACTTCCCTTAGACCACAATCTGCCTCGTCTGTACGGTCAACACAAAGCCAAACAGCAGCAGCATCCATGGACCCGCTCCTCTCCCTCCAAACCCTCCTAGGCCAAACGTCAGACCTAACCCTCACCCTCCGCACGCTAAGCGACACGCTCCACGAATCCCGTCAACTCACATCCACAGCATCCCGCCGCCTGCGATCCGCACGCGAACTCGTCGCAGAAATCAAACGCGAAGACGCGGATCGCGAGGAAGGGCATCGCTGGATAGAAAACGGGCAATGGGACAGAAAACTCAAGGAGCGAGAAGCGGGTCGGGTCTGCGGCGAAGTTGTCAGTGGCTTTGAGGCGGTTTGCGGTGAATGGAGGAGGAAGTTATTCGGTGCCACGGCGACGGAGGCAGCTGCTTGATTTGAATGAATATCACACAGAGACAGACTCCAGTCCGCATATAGATCGCGATACCATGAACGATACTTTATTTGATGATACTTCTCTCCCATCTTGTTGAATTTTGCATTACCACGACGAATATACGTTGTTTTTTGTCGTCTGTTCATTACCATACATCATTCACATAGATATCCCCTGTTTGATCACAACTTGTTTTCTTTTTACTATGATTCAAAAGCAATACCGTGTCCACCGATTCTAGACGTATGGTGTATATTGAAAACGATGTACATTACTACTCATTCCAACTCTCCTTCATCGACGACAACGTTCTCATAATCAATCTAGTCTCATCCACAGGACATGATAAGAGGTGGGGAAAAGTAAGTGACATGCAAATGGTAGATGGGTAATCTCTAGAAAAAGGATCATGAGGAAACAAAGATATCAAGGTTCCTTTCCGAAAACATCCTCATATTTCAATGGCGAAAGATTTTGGAAGGAAGATTGTGGAATGGATGCTACTATGGACATGGTCACATAAAACATAAGTCAAAAAAAGAAAGCAAACCGTACTTTTCGCATGAAGAAAGAAAAAGTATGCCAAAAGCTCATGTAAGATAAACCTCCGTGCATGACAGAAAGAAGAAAGTTATTACTGTTGCTCACGTCTCTTCCATGCAGGAACCCATTTACCGCCGCTTGCCTTGCTCTCTTCGGTTCTTTCGCTGGCTGCTGCTGCTGGAGGGGCAGAGGGCCTAGAAGGAGGGGGAGCACCGGCGCCAGCACCACCTTCACGCATGCGGCGTGGGACGTATTTTTCTGTTGCTGGTGGAGGGGCTTCTGACCTGACTGGGGCGCCGCCTTGACGCATGGCAGGGGGCACGTAGCCTCCGGTCTTGCGTGGGAGGACAGCGGGGTCTTCCTTGGCTGCGGCAGGAGCACCAGTGGTAGCGACAGGAGCGGGAGCAGTCTCTCCTGCAGCCTCCTTTGCGGCCTGGCGTTCTCTCCAGCTTCCACCGCCAGTACCAGCACGAGGTGCGAGATTAAGTTTGGGTGCGGTTCGCTCACCCCGCTCAGCTATAGGTTCAGCGCGAGTGGGTTCGGGGCCAGCAGGAATACCGGCTTTGCGAGCTGCGCGGCGAGCTTCGGCTTCTTCTTCACGTTGTTTCTGTTTAGCAGCAATCTCGTCGAGTTTCCTACAGTAAAAGTTGGTTAGTCAAGGCTCGGGAGCATCAGATAGATATAAGTAACATACTTTCTTTCCTCTTCTCGCTGAGCCTTCCTCTCAGCCATAACACGTCTCTGTTCCTCCTCGCGAGCAACACGCTCCTCCTCCTCACGTCGAATACGTTCTTCCTCCTCCGCTTTGCGACGTTCCTCCTCCTCACGTTCAGCCTTCTCACGACGGCGACGCTCCACAACCTCCTTAATGCGTTGCTTCTTCTTTGCCTCAAGTTCGCGCTCTGCGGCCTTGCGGCGCTTCTCAAACTCCTCGTGACGCTTCTCGTTGAGGCCGTCACGGAACTCAGTGAAGACAGGCACAAGACGGCTCAGTCGGTGTTTGAGAGCGACATCAGCTTTGTGTTTCAATTGAGCTTCCTTCAAGGTCTCTTCCTTTTGAAGCTCGTAGACCTCCATATCGTGCTGTTTTTGTTTCTCGTAGTCTTCCGGAATATGCTTGAGCTCCTCACGACGGAAGGCACGTTCCAAGTGGTCAATTCGCTTGGCTGTGATACGGATGCGATCATTGAGCTCATTCTTCTCCTTCTCAAGCTGGGCCAACTTCATGGCACGAAGACGGTTACTGTCGAGTTCTTCGGGGTCAATCTCGTTGATATCGATACCCTTGACGCCGCTCAATTCCTCAAGCTGCTTCTTCAATTCCTGCTTGCGAATGCGATCTTGTTCATCCTTGAGACGCTTCTTCTCACGCTCACGATGTTCATCCAACAGTCTTTGCTTCTCGGCTTCCTGGAGTTGTTGGGTGCGGATTCTCTTGCGAGTCTCTTCTTCTCTTTGCTTGCGCTGTAGAGACTCTGTGGCAGCTTCCTTCTTCTTCTCAATAACAACTCTGCGAGCCAAAGTATCCTGGTGTTCCTTTGCGGCGCCTTCCAAAGCACGGGCGTGTGCACGCTGCTTAGCCTGGAGACGGCTTTCAGTGTAAGAAGGATCAACATAAAGACAAGTGACATGTAAAGTCTTGGCGAGGCGACTGAGCTGGGTTCGAGCAATTTCAGCCGGGGTGCTCTGTAGGCGCTGGACAGATCCCACCTCGCTCTCCGCAGATCCTGCTGCACTACCTGGGTGCAGAGCCTTAGCAGATGAGAAGATGTCGGAATCAAAAGTAAGAACACCAGCAACATGGTTGACGCGGATAGCCAAGTCGCCCTTCTTGCAACCGTTCATAATGAACTTTTCAATCATTGATCGGGTGACTTGGAATGGGTCAGGGAACTGAGCAAGCTCGTAAACGAACTTGAGTTCAACAGACTCGTACACTTGGGAAAGTTGCTGGAAGAGACGAGTGAGAATAACCTGTTGCAAGGGGACAACGTATTTTTCCATCTCGGGATCAGCACCAATCTGTTTAAGGATAGGAGTGATCTTCTTGCAAATGGACAAGGGGTGAAAGTCGACTTCAAGAATGTTGTACAAGTCACGGATCTCAGGACGAGCACGCTTGAGCAAGCCCTTGTTCAAAGCATCCTTAAAAAGAGCAGCACGAGTAGGAGGCTGAGCCATGCCGAGCAAATTGGTAAGACGGGTATTCTTGTTCTTCCTGACTTCGTCAACATCAACCAGAGCCCCACGGGAGCGAGAGGTGCTGATGACGGGAATGGAAAGAGCAGCGAGCAAGACAAAAGATGCAGCCTTGGTCATGTCCGCCTCTGTAACAGAAGGGTTCTCCTTCTTCGTTCCCTGACCGGAGGCGAGAGTAACAGAAGACTGGCGCAAGAGATTGTAAAAGCGGTTCCAGGCAGCAGCATGGAACAAGTAGTTTTCGCTGACCAAGAAAATACGAGCGAGCTTTTCGTAGTAGTTGGCCATCATGACGTTCTTTGCAGGGCGTTTGCTGAGGCTCAACAGAGTATGAATGTCCTCCACACTGCGGAAAGCTTCCTGCCATAGTTCCAACTCAACGGCCACATTAAGCTGTTGGAAACGGGTATCCAAGTGGCGCTGGAGGGTGTCCGGATCGCTGAGGTTGATAGCGTGCATTTGAGTAGAGTACTTGGCGGCATTTTGGACGTGGTTTCGCAAAAGTTCACAAAGACGGCGGAACTCAGTCTTGCGGGTGTACTTGAGACAGAACTGGAAGGCCTGGAGGGCAGTCGTCTGGTACATGATTTCGAGACGGGCATTGTTCTTCAAGATCTCGAGCACAGTGCGGTAGGTTTCCCACAAAAACTTTAGCCATGGGGTGACGATAGCACGGTCGGTACGGTCCTTGGACTGTTCACCGGAAACAGTAGCCAAAAGAATAGTTTCGGGAGTTTCGATGGCTTCGAGGTCGTCCACGTTGGTCGAGGGGTCAGTTGACTCGAGCGACGACTGGATTTCGTCGGCTTTGGCTTGGGCCTCAGTCACTTTTTGTTCCGCGAGCTCGATGAAGTGCTTAAGAACGGTCTATCGAGAAGACATTAGACTGGTTCGTTTTCATGGTCTGTTTCAGTTTCTTACCTCGATTGTTCCCACATTGGTGTTTTGGGCGATATTTTTATACTGATAGAGACCATCCTTGGCGGCTTTCCCTTTGCGCAAATCGACACACAATTCAACGAAGAGGATCATCACTGGTTCCAAAGACGCGACAGGGCTACTTCGAGTTCGTTTCGAGGTGACATGTTCATGAAGAACCGTGAGCGCGGCAGGAGCCTGGCCCACAGCAATGAGTTCCCTAGCCCTCTACACCAAAGTTGTCAGTAAAGTTCTTTCTGATCCCCATGTTGCAGAGAAAAGAGATTTCATCCAGATCCGAGAATAGGAATGGCGAGATGGCTGAGTCGTACCTTGAGGACATTTTCGGGCTTGATATGAGGTGGAGGAGGCATGGTGGGCAGTCTGCCCCTTAGGCGAGATGCAGATTTTTAAGGAAGGCGATCGAAGATAAACTCTCTAGTCAAGCCGATGGACTCAAACACAACTGCAGCAGGTATCTGGAGATTCAAATGAATCTGTTGAACCTGGCGATGCGGCGGGGTGAAGGGCCGTGACGGAACTTGAGGCAAATTCTAACTGGAGCCGAGAGTAGCGTTGTGCGATTCCCAAGAAAATGTGTTGCTGCCTTAGGCAGGCTTATTGCCAAGCTGGGAATCCTGCGCTATGCCAATACAAGATAAGTACGCTTTATCACGTGACTACGAGCACTTGTATAGCGCTTTACCTAAATAGATTTGGACAGGCTCGTCTCACGTGACACCAGTCGTTGTGGTCGGGCATCTTCTCTTTAGTGTTTACTCTCGCAGACTCGTACGTACATCGGACAATAAAGTACATTAGAGTACTCGGTGGCGTTCTTCGGACGACACTGTCAAGTCTTCTTTTGTTGTGAGAGGCACAGCAGCGACGCATCTTGATATCTCACGATACGTAATGGACTGTTCACTTGTACCTGATCATGTTTCATGTTTATCCACCACCCCGACCAACTGTCCCAGGTCTCGCAGTCTGTAATAGTAGAGACCGTTGGGGCTAGGAGCAGGCCAGGCTAGAAGGCGTAGTAACATCGGCTAAATGTCACTAGCAGCATGGTCGCCGAACTAGTGGCTTTTAGGGTTTGTGATTGGTCGAGGACCCGTCCGGCGCATTGCCGCATCGAATTGGGGCTCGAATTGAAAGGATTCGCATAGGATTTTTTTGGGATTGAGACTGCAAGCACATACTTCGAAAAAGATGAGAGTATGATGGAGAGCGATCATGGATAAAGAATAACGTTCATCGCTTAAAAGTTGTGTCTTTATTCCCGTGAAGAAACAGTGAGAAGTGAGGTAGCGCAGCCCCCAGTTTTCCGATGGCCATTATTTCCTGATCAGGCCTAGTGCATCACCCAGACGCCTGGGCCAAGGCAAGCCGGGCAGAGAGGTTCCCCCTTCCCGACCTTCGCTCCCTCCTCCTCCCCTGGTGATGTCGCTGTTCGCTCGCTTTCTCCCTACGGCCTGTCCATTCCCACACCACATTCGACATCGTCGTTTTAGACTGAGTGCGTACTAGTCTCAGAAATAGTGTGTCTCCCGGTCCACCTCGTGTCCTGTGTGTCTTGTGTGCTCCTCTGTGTTCGCTGTGTTCGCTGTTGTGTGTCTTCTCGCTCCCGTCCCATCTTGCCTATCCTCGTCGCTCCCTTCTCTGCGTCCCTGCCACCACCCAGACACCTCACTCTCTTTTCTTCTGTCTCGCCCGGTTGTCAGGCCGATCGTCTCCTCTGCAACAATTGCAGCGACTTCACTTCCGTTTGTACCCGATTCTGGTCGTGGGAAAATAAAAAAGCGATAAATAATAAGGTCCGAGGTCCAAACTGAGGGACAGGAACACTACGTCCCCAGAGAGAGTTGTCACCTATTTCCGCCATTACAACCGTCAACCCCTTCCAAGATGCCTGCCTACGAACTCCGCTCGGGCGGCGACGTCAAGAATAAGAAACAGAGCATGGCAGATCTTAAATATCGTCGGTTGACCGAATTGAATAGTCGCTTGAAGGAAGACTTGGACCGTCCTCGCGTCAAGGTGTCCGAAGCTGCTCTGTCGTGAGTCTCCCCTGGCGTCGTTCATCTACCACGACACCCCACCACCACCTGCATGCGATTTGTTATAGTATGGTTTTATAGTCGTCAATTGACTCGATATCTAATAGTCTCATTAATTACTGCAACAACACCCGTGACTTTATGGTCCCTTCCGTATGGGGTCAGGTATGTTTCAATCCGGCAATTGGCAGTGAATCATCTACTAACCTCGTTCAGGTCGATAAGAGAGAAGACCCCTACGCACCTCAACAATCCGGTGGCTGCTGTACCGTAATGTAAACGGCTCAGGCCGTCCTGTCGGTGCTTCATCCTATCCCCATGATGATGACTCGACCCATTTTCGCCTTCCTCCCATGCTGCGACTCATCGCTTCTGCCTCGATTCTTTCTTCATACCCCCTTTTGCGACGATAACAATGTTTCTCTCTCATCGCTCTCTCACAATTGTACACTGACGCTCCTCAATTGCAATCCATTCGATTGGTTATTGCATTATTCGACAAGACTATCGATCGATATTTCCAGACCATGCAATCAGTGCATCCTGCATGCGTGCATGCAACATGGACTAATGAATCCCTGGACCTTCCATCTATACGGTCCGGCACAATCCAAAATCAAAACAACAATTATTACTTTTTCCTATCTTGATTGGTATGAGTTTGGCGTCCATTACTTGAAATGCTTGTTTCCTTCCTCTTGATGACGAGACATTCGATCCCGACCAAAAGTCATAGAACTACTTCGAAAGTTACGCTGGTTTGATCGTCTGTGTAATTCGACATAATGCAAAAAAATGTACTTTTCTTACCCTTCACCTATCCGCCTACTTCATTAGGCGCGATTTACCTCTTGACGGTTCTTTTTCTTCTGTTCTCGTCCTTGCCGGTTTCGATCTACGTCTTGGGTTTTACTTTCGTCTCATTATTGAAGCAAAGTGAACAAGAGTGGTGCTATCTTGTCATTTACGGCCGCGGCAGTTTTTCTTTCTGATATTCGAAAGTCGAGGGGGCGCCCGACTCTGATCTTCTTTGAAACTTTACATATTGAATTCGTTGTATAATAGATTTGTTTCTTTTCTCTCTTTCTTATTGACGTTACGTTTGCAGTTGATATGAATATTTGATTGGGATATAGTTGAATAATCGTTCATTTTTTATCTACCCCATAGTCATATGGTATGATAATGCTAAATCACATCACAGCAGAGCCAGCATCCAATCCAACCAAATATCCCAACCAAGGACCAAGACTCATCCAAGCCTTTCTCCTCTTCCTTTCCAAGCTTTTCTCCTTCTGCAATGCCTCATCTCCTGCCGACGCAGTAGTTAATATGTCGGATATCCACGGATTGGTCTCTCTATTCAACGACGTCTCTCGATCATCCGCCATAATAGCATTATACACATCCGACGACCGCGTCGGATCCCGACACTGCCGCGCACGCCGACGAAGCAGTTCGCGAATCCCGTCTGCTTCCCATAGATAATTGTTAATAGGTGGTGGGAATTGGAGGTCTGAGATCGCTAATGGCGTGTATCCACTATCATCCTGCTCGCTGGCCATGTCGTTACTGTTCCTAACAGTGTTTCTGCCAAATTGTATGAGTTTTGAGTAAATATTATCAACTTTAAACAAAGTTAAAGCAAAGTATTTGAATTCCTCAGAAGCGTTGAATTTGAAGACTAGTGGATCATCGGCGTGGATTTGGGAGAGCATGGATGGATAATGCAGTAAGCGCTGGACGCGACATGTGTCGACCAGACGGGTGAAGATCGGATATATGCGATCTAGTACGTCTTCTTCTGCTTCGCCGCCTTCGTCGTCGTTGTCCCCGTCCTCATTTTTGTCTTTGTTAGATACAAAGACTTCTGTATAATCTTCTGCAGTAAGTGCGAATATGGCGAAGAGCAGAATAGCCTGATACGTAGCTATTGGCCATCGGTGTGACGAGTATTCTTTCACCGTCCAGTTATCCTATCTCCTCGTCAGCGAACAGCAGCGGCAGCAGCACAAAGAGAATAGGAGGGAGGGGGAACTACCATCTGCGTCACAAAAATAGCCTGTAAATGCGCATGAATCGCCCACGCAAGTCTCATCAAACTCTTCTCCTCAGTCATCCGACACGCACACATCACCATAGCAAGCACCAGGATCGGCGGTTCGGTTTCCGGATTGAATTGTGGTCTTGACAAAAAGGGCCATTGACCGTGAAAATGCGAAAAGTAGATTTCGACATAGTATTTTGCGTCAAGTTGGTGCATCAATTTGGTCATTTCTGCGGATTCCAGGCTGGGTGAAGTGTGGTGGTCGGTCGCGAGAAACGACTTTGATGCTGTGTAGACGTCTAAGAGTCGGAAGACGGGGTGGTCCGCATCTTCTTGTGGATGCTGCTGGGCTTGTGGCTGTGGTTGATTCTGATCACTGATGTTCATCAGATCGTGCTGGATTTGAGCTTCGTGTTGTCGTACAGCGACACGGAGGCTTTGCATTGACATCTCTTCTTCTGCCTGGGACTTGTTTTGTTCAAGTTTTGAAGGCGCACCGGTTGCGTAGATTGGTGGTGGTGGTGGTGTAGGCGTATTATATGAAGAAGACGAAGCAGCCACCGCGTCAATCAGACCATTCAAACCAAGTAACCGATCTGATAGATCCTGATCAACCCGTCTCCGTTTTCTTCCAGCCTATCCCGATATCAACAACTTGATGGATATTGGTCATGCCAGAAAAAAATGGTACATACCTGCATCTCCTCATGTTCAGTCCCCGACAGAATACTCGCACTCCGACTCTCCCTCTTAAAGCTTCGGTCAAAAGTGCATTGAAGACCCCTCTTGGCACAGACCGTGCATGGATTCCCTTTGTCACATCGCGTTTTGAGGGCATTGCATCGATCACAGGCTTTTGAGACCTTTGGGACGGGCTTAACTGAGTTTTTGGTGTGCGTTTTCTCATGGCGACGAAGAGAGTCACTATGCATCAATTAATGGGCAGTTCTGCACATCAAAGCTTACAGACGAGAGATACCTTCGACTAAATTTAGTTCCGCAGACTGGACATATATGAGCTTTCGAGTCAGTATGCTGCGCTTCATGTCTAAGTAGATGCTCCCTGCGAACATAGCTAGCGCCACATTCAGGGTCAGAACACATGTATGGCCGGGGTTTCTGAAAGGACATGTTCGATCTCCCCGCGTAGAGGTTTGCTAGTAGAGGTAACATTGTGTCGGTAAGCAGTTTGTTATCTTCTCGAGGCTGAGATGTTACCTACACTGCTCGGAGATGCAAACAAATCTTCGTAAAATCTTTGCCGGTGGGAGAGCCGTGTGGGATGGTCCAGGCTGGTTTGATTGGGTGGCTGAGTCTACGTCACATGCCGCTACCCCGTTTCGTCCCATCCTCTCAACCCATTAACTTCTTGTAACTTATCGAAATAGAGCCAAATACATCCAGAGGAGGAAAAAGAAAATGACAGAGCCAATAGCCCCCATCGAGCGGACCACTCAAGCGCCCACAAAGACAGAGAACACAGCCCTCCCCCGGATCACAATCACATATTGCACTCAATGCAAATGGATGCTCCGGGCTGCATATGTATGTCTAAAAACACCCATACTTAGAGAAAATAGCTAAGTAATATCGAAACAGTTCGCCCAGGAACTCCTCTCAACATTCGGCACAACTTTAGGCGAAGTCTCGCTCCGCCCAGCCACAGGCGGTCTCTTCACCGTAACCATTGTGTCGAACACCAGCACAGAAGAGACCTTACTCTGGGACCGGAAGAGGGATGGTGGATTTCCTGGTATGTTTACCCCTTTCTTCCATTCCTATTAGTTCGGAGGATTGCGCTGAAGAAGTGTAGAGGTCAAACAGCTCAAAGCCCTAGTGCGGAATATCGTAGACCCAACTAGGAATCTGGGACATGTTGATAGGGCGTTGAGTAAAGAGAAGAAGGGAGATGTGACGGTCGGGAGTAAGGAACCTGCAAAGCTGGAGAGTGGTGCTGACCTACAGCATGTTGCTGATGCGACTGCTGCTGCTCAGACAAGTGAACAGGTGAATATCCCTCCCAAAACCCAAGAAGTGTGCGAGGACTGTCAATGAGTATAAACCATCTTTTCTGCTGTATATATTACTCGAATTTACCTTTACTACGAATGATGAAGTTCTATACGTAATATTTTCGAGATCAATTCCTACATAGATAGGATATAAACACGAAATGCACGCTCAAACCACAATATACCCGCCCTGATTTGGCACTGTACAGAGAATAAAAAGGAAAAACGCCCATGAAATACCATCCAATGCACAACAATAGAAATGGTATCACCCGCCCAGTTTTGCTAGTTTTCAAATATCAGATGGTACAAGTTCCGCACATACCGCAAACCCGTGTCGTAATCATTATATCCAACATAGTTTGCGTTTTCGTCAACGGACCCTTTCGATGTCCTCGCGGTGAATAATGCAGTCGATAAAAAGAAATTCCAAGAGAATGTCAAGTAGTATCGGTTCAGAACCGATAGTCCAGATAACGTTGACAACACCAATATCCAAATCTATAATCGTAATAACAACCAGCCGCAACTCCTTAACGCTCAACGCTCAAAGCAGACCCATATCCTGACTAAACCTCAATCCGTTCGCACATTTAAGACTTCCGCCTCCAGAAAGCCAATCGTAGTCGACTTCTCTTTCGTGGGAGATCGTGACGAGGCGCTGATGTAAGCTGTTCGTGCGAACGGTGTGAAGACCGTACTTTCTCCAATGAACTATCGCAACCACTGCGACCGCTTCCTAGAATGGCCGTCATCAGGTGGTGTGATTTTCCAAACTCCTCGAAACCCTGAGACGAGCGGGGTTTTGGAGGAATAGTATGACCATTCGGTTGTAGTCGCTGCCCATATAATCCCGATGAAGAAGGGCGTGAGTGATTGTCGTCAAGAGGGTAAACGTCACTAGCACTGCTCAATCCACTTCCATGACTTTCCTTGTCATCGCTGTCTAAGGTAACAAAACTGGTTGCATTAGTAGCTGGAGATACAGGGGTTGCAACCGTATTCGTCGTGGTGCTTGCGCTCTGTGTTCTAGTGTCTCTACCGACTCCATATGAGCTTGTGGGGCGTGAACCACGGCTAGAAGATGCCCGATCATGGTAGCCTTTGTGATGTGCCATTAAAGTAACCCCTGATGACTCGCCGGTATCGTCATCATCGCTTGACTGAGACTCAGAAGATGGTTCCTCTCGTACTCTATTGGCCGCCGTGCTGAAACCCGCGACCGTGCTTTGCGACAAGTCGATATGATCATCTGCGTAATTTTTCTGGGCCGTCAATGGCAATGACGTATTTTCGAATTCAGGGGGTTGTTCCAAGACGATGTGAGCATTCGCATCTTGATCTGCCGAAACGTCATTTTCCTGTACTGTAGACACCTTGAGACTCTCCCGTCTTGCAGGACTAAGTGATCGTGGAGAACGTTCCGCACTATTGGTAGTTGGCTTGCGTTTTTCCTCGTAGCTGGCCACCTCCTGCCATCTAGACCTGTTCAATTTGATGTGTTTGACCGTGCAGGTGATCTCTGGGCAGAGACCGGCAACTCCTTCAAATAGGGGCAAAGCAAATATCGACATAAAGTTGATTTGACTGAGTGAAAGTTTGTGCATGTTGCCGAGTTCGGGTGGTCCGCCAAAGAGTGCCGTCTCCATACCAATTTCCCTTTCCATCTCCCCTTGATGAGCAAACTCCTCTTGTAGGAGATTGGTCCACTGTTCCGCAATCTTCCATGGTCGAGCCACATTGCTGATATCAGCACATTTGATGATCAATCCGCACAACAAACTCTTGTACGTGTCACGATCCTGGGGCGTCCACAAGCTAGTGTCCCCGCTTTCCTCATATTTGCGTTGCAACTCACCCATGCGACCCATGAATGTAAAGTGCACGCCCATGTCAGTTGCAAGAATCGAGCTGATGAGTAGTTTCCGCATATTGACGTCGTGGAAAGCTGCAGGCCAGTGGCGACGCAGAATTTGGGAGAAAGCAGCACAATGGAAAGCTTCCAAAACAGAGCTATCGTTGTATAGTTGCGCAAGCGGCGCGTTCAGCTTGACTAAGAAGACGTTGTTCACTCCGGGATGACCGACATCATGGCCGATTGCTGCAATGAGAAGTGTCAAGGCGTCAAATGGCGTAATTAGTGATGCTACGGGAGATTTTGAAGGTGACGTGTTTGTGTTGGACATGTCGTAGGTGGGAAGGGCTCCAATCTTGATGAGAATGTAGAAAACCGATTGTAAAACATCGACGGCATGGCGGAAGTTGTGATATAGAACAAATGAGTTGTATGCTGCTCGGCTGGCAAGTAGAAAGGTCTGAAGCTCGGCTTTAGTTAATCGCCATGGTCCTACCTCGGGCATTGTCATCGCATGTCCAATCATCGTACATGCGGCGTATACAAGTTCATCGTCTGTAAGGTGATGAACCGGAAACCTCCATACACCGACTTCGCGCTCAATCATTTCTTTTCGTTCGGGTGTAATATTAAGCTCCCTAGACACAGACATCAGCACAAGTAGTTAAAATCACATATGAAGACGTACCCGTGTTGGAATTCTTCAATGACTTGTTCGGGATGGCATATTGACTCGAGCAGTTTCGAAACCATCGCTTCCCGAAGATATGAGTATGGCTTTTCGGCGTGGATGCCAACCCACGATTGCTTCCTGGCCTTCTTAATAGACAAGAATCGAGTCATCTCTTTCCGTGCAGTTCGACGCACTCGATAAGCATGCACGAGAAGACCTTGCACACGGGCTTCGTGC
The DNA here is from genome assembly GCA_037356135.1 of Talaromyces sp. F31. NCBI lineage: Eukaryota > Fungi > Ascomycota > Eurotiomycetes > Eurotiales > Trichocomaceae > Talaromyces > Talaromyces sp. F31. The sequence continues at coordinate 1,161,795 of JAYXSF010000040.1, read as the reverse complement.
AGAGGCTGGCAAAGCACATCTGCAGCGCCTGCATCTATGCAACGTGACGGCAAACTCGGTAATTCTAAAGATGTAGCGCACATCTTCTGCGATAGTTGAGGGAGTTCCATTTTCTCAGCCTCCTCTCCTAGACCTCCTGGTGTTCGCATCATTGCAACAGGCGTTATAAGCTTTGGTCCATCTTGTAGTTGTAGATCTGAAGCCAGTAGAGCTACCAGCTGAACACCGTAAGAATCGGCGGATTCCGAGGAAAAGCTAAAGCGGCTCGTGAAAGGTGTCACGGAATCCAACGTTAAACTGCCTTCATAATCGCGGATTTCCTGACGCCGAGGTGCAGCGGTGACACCGGTCGACTCAACGTCAATAAAGGCGAAGATAGGCGTACATTCGAGTCCAGTTCGGTCGCTCAATTCGGCAAGGGCAGCTGCAAATGACTGATTGGAATGGCAAAGGTAGACTGTCGAGTTAAGGTTAGCCGAAAATCATGTCGACATCCGATTGTGCACCTTACTTCGCTTGCAAACATTGAACAGCACTCTCACTGTTGATTGTAACCTCTCTGGTTCATCTGGAAATATGACGGAGAGTTCACCTGCGGTTTGACGGTCAATCAATTCTTCTCTGTACACCCATCTTTCCGTCCTAAATCGGTCGTCAATATAGACCGCATCGCAAAGGTCGGCAGACATCGTTTGAGGTTGTTTCATGGCCACGCTGACCAAGTGACGTTCGTATATATAGCTGTAGCTGAATCCACAGGAACATGTAAGACGCTACTCATCCAGATGAGAGGGTTTCATGCAACGCCGATGGATTTATAGATTATTGAAGTGCGCACCACGATATGTCCAATGGTTGTTTAGAAATTGCGGTTCATTGCGGTAATGTCGCGGCTATGTGAAAGTATGTATTGTTCGCGGAGTATAAATCGTGGCGGCGTGACGATTTGCCGTTGTCCGTATATCAATTCGTCCGATGTGTCCCAGCAATCAGTCTTTTTAATAGTTGTCGTATATACAGACGGCAGTGGTCGGGTTGATGTCTGGAGCCGCAGGGTAAGCGCACTGAAGAATGAAAGGTCGCCGAATGCAAGAATGAACGTGTGCAGTGTACCGCAGTGAAGTATTCCGAGACCACCAAGTCGTAGATGTAGGTAGACACTTACTTTATATTGAGATAGGAAATTGGCTGTAAAGAGTGTATATTCTTGTCTTGTCACACGGTGTAGGTCGTCTGGACGGTCGTTGGTCGGCTATGATGTTTGAATTGATTGAAGTGAAGAGGTAAGAAAGTCAAATCCGGCGAGAGGAGTAATTGCAGTCAGGCAATCGAGGCTAGTAATGAACTGGAAGGATATCCTGCTAGGACAAGCGAGATTGAAAAAGGTAAGGCTGTAGGTAGGCAGAATCAAGAAGAGATGGGGGTATGAACGTAGTATGAAGCAGAGCGAGGGCCGAGAGATAGAGAGCGCTGGGCGGCGTAAGAGAAGGAAGGGTCGGGCCCATTCAAAGGTCGCCAGGGAAGGTGCAGACTGGTCGATTTGTCGCTGGCTCGCTGCAGGGAAGGTGCAGACTGATCAGATGGAGGGTGGGGACCGCAGAGACAGAAGGAAGAAGGAACGGAGGCGATGGAAGTTTTCTGCTGGCTTTCCAGAAGGTCTCGGGGCGGGGCGGGCTCTGGGTGGCTCCATTGGCCAGAGGCTAGAAGCGCTTTGAAAGGGCCGTTTGCTGTGATTGGCCGCTTCTGGTCAGCAAGATAAGCTAATACACTAGTTTACACTTCCATAGTAAGTTTTAATAGTGTGAATGACTTACTACTCTGTGACCCCCGTATCAACGCTATAATACGATGTGTTAAGGCGCGGCTTATCACGCTACAGAAGGACAGGGGATGGCCGTGGTGTAATATTACCGTACACTCGTACAGCAGGTTTGATTCGACGGTCGCTGTATGATATTCATAGTACGTATTATATGGAGTGATCCGTGGGACCGTGGACGGACTGGTATGATACGCCCTTGTATTGCTGTATCGCCCCAGGCCCACTCGAATGACGGAATCCCGAACACGGCGGATTTTTCTGTTCTGGAGGATTTGCAGCACCAACAAAACCAGACAAAAACCAGCCAATAGACGATCAGTCCTTTTCAGCAGGGACACCAACACTTTGAACACATACGGTCGTTAAATTAAGGATATATTAATTCCTCGGGGTGCCCGTTAGCTGATGGCCATGTAGTTGTATCACCACATAGTCATGGTCATTTTCGATGAATGCGATGATGCGATCATGTCATCGCTGCTAAGACTAGTTAAAAGCACGACTGGAGAATGCCATATGGAGAGAGTGGGTCTGAGATCGCGCGACGCAAACAAGCTTCAGCGATTCGGGCTCCGTATTTATGTACGTATTCAGTACGGAATACGTACGGGGAATGCAGCGCCGAGGGTACTCGACTGTCAACAATTGCTTCTGCACGACAATAAGCGCGAACAATCAATAGACGCTCCTTTTTTCATACTGTGTGACAAAAGCACGTAAGCATCTTACAGTCCGATTTGTTGATCTGCGATCGTAATCCTCATCAAACGAAACGCACGCATCAAGCGAAGCGAAGTAGAGTGGAGTTCGGCATATTCCTTCGTTATCCACTTAGAACTCAGGAGGGTCCTGGGACCTTACTCAGTACGCCCGTGCCGTGTTTTTTTCATTTCTTTTTCCATCTTCTGACTCCTACTTCTTCACTTAAGATTGAAAATCTTTCTAGAATCCTTCCTTGTTTGTACATTGGTGTTTTTGTGTTCCATACTTGAATTTAGTTGGTATGACAGCATATGCTACGTTCGAAGTAGTAACTCCGCGTCAGGACTGGCACGTAGTATGGCAGCTCGGAATGTGGTTTGCAACGTTGGCCTGCGTCCTACGGTTCTGTCGAGAAGGAATGATGTCGTCATTTGCCTCGGAGTGCTACATATGACACGACTGGAGTCGATCAAACAATTGAAGTGTTTGATGCGTCGGGTCGATATATGATGATTTATGCTCAACAGACAAACGACGGCCTGTGTTCCGTTCAGATGAGAGCAGTGCCCTCGGCGAAATGTACCTGCCAGACCTAGCGGCGTAGGGCTTTGGCGACAAATCTTATAGAGTTCAGCGCGCACGGGGCCAAAAGTAAAACCTCCAAAACCACGGTACGGTAATTTACATGAAACGCAAGTAGCGCTACTCAATCGACGCATTCTAACGTGGGTTGGTCAGACGCTAATGCTGCATTTGGCTGAGGATGACCAATAGACGTGTATGTAGATCGTAGTTATTGTGTTTGGAGGCTGGGTGGCGTCCAATCATTGGCAGACACAGCCACGAGGCATTCGTCACAGACGTGCTCGGTACACCATTAATACATACATTATTATTACATACATGATACAGAGGTTTCTTGCTATGTACGATCTCCTAAGCAGAAGCTCGACGGTGTACGTGTACGCGCTGGCTATCACGTGTTCTCAAATTCATATCGAGATGTCGCAATATAATTTTAGTAAAGCGCAATCAATGTAAACGTGTATTGTAAATGAATGACTCTGCATATGCTACATGATTGCAGCAGCTATCTAAAATGTACGATGTGCTAGTAGATACTCAACTAGGTAGCATCAAGGATACTTCCTAAAGTGGGCTAGCGGATGATGCAAGCAGGGGACAATATACATACATAGTTCCTCATATGTACACCACGCTGCATAGTCACGTCTATGCAGACTATCAATATGGCTGATAACCCTCCACTACGTAGTACTTAATTGGGATATTATGGGCATGGGCTTGGGCAAGGATGATCTTCAACCGTAGACAGGTGGTTACGTACTCTGAATAAGCACCTACCATGCAGCTAGACGCTTAGTCTGGTAGAGGCAAATCGGAAATTGGCATGGTCTACGGACTACGGAGTATTAGCTGACACGTTATTAAGGATGATTTTTTTTAAGCAAGGGCGCACCCGGCGTGTTCTTTCTACTGTCCATACTGACTGATATACCTAAGTACGGTATCTGGATGACTGCTTGCGTCATCCATAGATAATGGGCGGCTTCTGAAGGTCCATCAAGCAGGTTCATTTATTATTTAATTTAGATCACATCTACCTATCAACGCATGTTCAGCAATCTACTTCTCGTATTCACATGCACACCCGAGTCGCTTTCCGGGGTAATCGCAGTGCCTATTGACGCGCCATGGCATATAATTAGAACCCCCAACGCCTCCAACACCGACGCTCTCCCAACTGATTCGATGGGTCACAAATTCCCTAGACTTTCCAAGCATATGCACTCTGCATGTTGGACGATCTCGCCGATACCGTAACCTAACCTTTACACCTACGTACTTTAGGTATTGACGGTGGTGGACAGTACCTGTCACGTACTATCTACGTACTGACCAGGCTTAGGGCTGGCCGGCTTGGGGCCAAAAGGCCGCCAAGCCGCGCCGTTCTCTACTCGCCATTTCGAGATGTGCGGTGCCAGTCACCAGTGCCACGGGTGACAGGGTGTTGGTGCTGATCAGATGCGTTCGGATGAATGTTGTGCCATTGGCGCTGACTAGTGGCTAGGTTCTTCTTGCATGGTGCGCATGCAACTCGATGCAAGTCAAGTGATTGCAAGATGCTCAAGCTTGAGCGTTTCATTAGGCGCCGAAAGACTCATCTTTGTCTTATAGATATTTATATCGTCCACTCATTGATCATGATGGCTTGATAGATTGCGTGCTACGCATGGTGGAATCATCGGAACTGTCATGTCAGCATCTAGCGCTACTCATTTCAGCTCTATCTTGATATCAGTCATCGCGAGCCACTTTCATACATGCAATATCCAGGAACGAATACGAAATACTCGAGTTCCACCTCGTATAATCTCAAATCCAACATCCAAAACAACGGCACCACCTAAATGCTGAAACAACCAGAGAAAGTCCAAGCCCATCCCAATTTCCGATCCGTTCCCAGACCGATTATACAATGATTTAATTTAATCTTCCAATCAAGCCATCGATATGCACGGTAGAACAGATTAAGCTTAATCTCTTGTCCTCGTCTAAGCCTGGAATCAAACCTAGTCTCAAGCCCCAAAGCCGTGGATTCAGCCAACCTCCAATGAGTGTCCTATCTCTCTACTAGGACTACGCAACGCCGAGGAAGATGAGGACCAAAAGCAAGGGGTTCGACTAGGTCGGAGGCAGTATGTTCATCGTGTAGAATTGCAATGGTTAATTTCTGGTTTGATTGAATATTGACTCATCCCGATGTCAGCCCTCACTCATTTCCCGGTGGAGATGGACACACTATCGTGAAGTTTCAGACAGGAAAACTTCTTTGCCCAGCCGGAGATATTCCAAGCAATCCACAGACCACTCAGTAATACGATCACCATACCGAAATATCCCCAACCTACTCTCCAAAAACTCATAAATGTGTTATGATATGAGCCTTTCCAAAAACAGACATAAAATCCGAACCTCCGTCCAACAATCTCATTTTCAATAAAGCCTAAGGCTAAAGTCAAGTTAATCTCCATGCTCCGTCTTCAGCTCCGCACACTCGGATTCGAAGGTAAGTAGCTAGCTATGTTGCTATGGGACCCAGCGCATTTGGCCCCCAGCCCTACCTACCATAAACGCCTTTTCCGGATTAGTTAGTCAGTCTCCCAGTGTTTGATCTGTGAATGAGCGCTATGGAGCAGCTCCGATGTCGAGACTACGTATAGATAAGATTTATATTTAAAGAAACTTTATCGATGGACAGCAGCCAACATTGATGGTTAGACGTGACAATGCAAGATACAAAAAAATCAACCCATGCTTATGTGTGCAACACAAGACGAGCCATGTGCCTGCTTTTAAACCTAGAAGCAATTATCAGCATCTCCATCATATCATCAAGACCCAACACACCGAGGTAGTCTTCAAAGCTCACGCCGAAGAACTAAGGACAAAAAGTCAAACCATTCGGCCCCATCCGGTATCGCTTCTTTATCGCGGAGTTTACGGAGTATTCCTTGCCCACAACGACAAAACAGACTACTCTAGACGAGATAGACGAACATACCCAACGTTAAGCACAACTCTAATCCTAATCCCGATACATACTCCATCGTAGGCACGTACTAGTAAGTTATGGATTGCCATGCGTACAAAGCTGGTAAGTGAGTTACTAGTACGTTACTTAGTTAGTCTAATATCAAGCATACCACACTCGATGCTAACACTAATACGTACTAGTAGCATGCTAAAGTAGCAAGGTAGACAGACTGAGGCAAAGTGGATTCTCCCCCATACTCCTCCGTCTTCTAGGCTAAGAGGCTACGCTAGCAAGAATGGAGACTTAACTCTTTCGGGTCCTTACTCGGATCCCGTGCTAGACCTGGAATGAGCTAGTGCGCCTGGAAATGAAATCTTTACCTGGCCAGGATTCTTCACACGTAGGTACATAGACTCTGTACAGTAGATAGATTGGCTGTACCTGATGTTACTCTGCAGGTGCGTCAATTAATCGATGTATTTCGAGCATGACGTCAAATAAGACTCCTTTCTTGCTATGAGATTAACTTGATATTAATTTAACGATCTGTGTGCTATGGTCTTGATCTTAGCCGTACTGTAGCACAGAGATCAGTCACGACAAATATTCTTGCGAACATCAAGGGGGAAAAAATAAATCGAAGCTTTTGTTCGTCGTGGACAACAACAATGATATAAGAATAGATAGAATCGGAAAAATCCAGAAAGCAATGCTCATCTTTTTTGCAATGCATAGTACATGCCGTTGCTCCAGACAAATAAAACAGATCAAAAGACAGAAATATTGTACAAGCGCCTTGCTTCTTCAGGGTAGGCGGTTCGGAATTGATTAACAGGAAATGCTAGCCTGTTGGGAAACAGTGTCTAGGAAAGTAAGTTCTTCAAAGATGGACTTGCACTGGCTCCGCTACCGCCGTGTGTGCCGGTACCACTCGTGCCACCCGTTCCGCTACCGCTACCACTGGGTCCAGGGCCAGAGAATCGTCCACTACTAGGAGGTCGCGCATGTTCATCAAGAATGCCCGGCAGTGTCTCTGTATGAGGTTTGGCTAAAGGAGGGGCCGCGAAACGATCAATAGAATACAATCGCGGCCGTGCAGAAGGAAGTCCATGTGTCGGTGGTGAACGGTGCAGACTCGCGTGCAAGTCAGGAGGTGACATGGACGTGCCAAACGGCCGAGCCGGCGGTGCACGCGGCGAGAGTATTGATGGTACACCCAGGCCGGAGCCAACGTAGGAATGCGATGGCGGCGGTGGGGGTAAAGGTCCATAGTGCCCTGGCGCCTGATGGTGGTGAGTACTCACTGGAGGCATATGAGGACTTGGACCAGGACCAGAACTAGGAAGAGGATGGGCATGCGACGGTGCGGATGAAGGCGGGGGCCCGGGTAAAGGCGTAGCTGTAGAGGCTGGTGGTCCAGGCGATGGCCCGCTGGCATATCCATTCAAATGGGGCAATGAACCACCAGGGAATGGAGAAGGTTGATGTCCGTATCCATTGGTCTGAGGCCCTCCATGAGAACCCAGGCGCTTATCGTAACTGCTGTACCATTCAGGCCCGGAAGGAACCGGCCCCGATGGAGGGCCATGAGGGCGGCTTGTCAAGACATTTTGTAATGAACCAGGATTGCCATGTGTGTATGGAGTGTATTCCGGCTGTCGTGGTGCAGGTAAAAGACTACCTCGCGGAGTTTGTGTCGCAAACGGCCCAGCAGGAAGCGTCTCTGGAGAAGGTTGTAATGGTGCCGCGGGCTTTTTGATGTGGCACTTATGGCATTCGTAGACCTGCTCATTCGGCCGCACATCTCCATTAACATATGAGTTTGATGCCTGCGATATGCTCCGTGTATGCGAGCCCCCGTTCATCAAATGATTCATGCCATTGCTAAGCATGCTTGTAGGTGGATACTGTTGGACGGGCCACCACCGGGGACTGCAAGATGACCTGCAGTATATGCAGGTTTTGTGCTCAGACTGAAGACGTAGAGGCTCTGCCTGTGTAGTAGGCTGAACTGCTTCGGTCGGATCTTGAATGGTGGATGTCGAATTTCTTCTCTCGCTCGCAGTTGCCGAGCCAGCACTGTTGATAAGAGATGCTCGACGTGTTCCGTGACCGTTACTCTGGAAGACAGATTGAGCATTTTGTTGTTGTTGCTGGACATGTGCAGCCTTGCGGACCGTTCCCGTCGTGCTGAGATCTGCTTGCTTATACGTCCGCACGTACAGCTCCAAAGCAGTCAAATTGTTCTGATCAGTGGGTTCGCTCATCTCATGCACGACGGTCTGCACAACATGATTGGGGCACCAGATGCTTGGTGAAACAGAACCATTCTCTCCACCCATCTTCATAGTGATTGTTGAGTCCCTGCGAGAGCCTTTGACAGGTATCACGTCAAATCCAAAGGTATAGCCTGCCTGAAGCGCACATCCAACATGGAACTTGGCGTTACAGTTCGGATAATGACACGCAACACACGCTCCAGCGGTTGTCTTGCAGACTTTGCACGACTCTCGGTATCGCTCTCGTGGAATCAGTCCAAATCCTTCTGCGGGTTCCAGTTCTTCGGCTTTTCCAAACTTGATTTCGGGATGCCAGATTGCGCAGTTGACGTGAACCCAATTGTTGCCAACAGTCCGTTTCAATGGCTCACGCGGATGGATAGGCTTGCCGACAGCCTCTTGTCGCTGCTGGTAGAGCTTAATGGCTTCGACTACCATTTCCTTCTCCATCCTCTCCTTCTCTCGGTCACGTTCAGTTTTCTTCTTATGACTCGAAGACTTGGGAGCTTCCATCAACTCTTGTTCTGTCAGAGTGACGGGACACATGACGCATTCATACAGAGTCGAAACTATTGGGTTGCGGTCGTTCGAACACATATCACAAAGCCATTTTGCATGGCAGCTATCTGGCCCCACTCCATAGCAGCCGTAGTGAACAGTTAGCCGACAGTCTCTGCACGTAACACTGTTTTCTCCTGTGGGGTCGGGTGTTCTGCAAATGGCACAGGGTAAGACCTTTGCACGAGGCGGATCTGGGACGAGTGGAGGAGGCTCCACTGGTTTTTCAACGGCCTTCTTCTTTGCAGGTGGTTCAACAGAGTTTCTAGCTGACGCATTGGCGCTATCCTTCTCCAACGGCCGCTTTTTCTTAGCTGGCTCAGGTGCAGTCTCAGCGACGGGCACAGCATTAACGACAGCGCCGGTCGACGGTGCAGTTGTAATCTGGGGTGTCTCCTGCTGAACCAAGGCTTGAGCACACAATTCGTCGTCCAACTTGCGACGCCAAGCTTTATTTCCACTAGCTTGAAGCTTTTTCGCTAGTTCTTCGGCGTCTTTGTACTCTATTGCGTACTTTCTCCACAGAAGCGCACATCTATGGCATAATGCGACTGCAAGCTGACCACCTTTATCTGCCTTCTTCGAAGATGGCTCAGCTGGCACTGTGGCACCAGGGAGTGTGAGCGGAGCACGGCGCCATTGAGGCGAGCTGCGAGTCAAACAGAACTTGCACTGGAAACCGCGTTTCTTTGTGCTAGCCTTCTCGTTGTCAAATGCCGAGTCGTCCGCTTCGTCGGCGATGTCGTCCAGTAACTTTGATGTAGAGTCTGCACGTTTAGCCTCCTTCTTTCCATGACGTCCTTCATAAGCACCCCACACCCGTCGTCCTTCCGGAGTCTTCTTCCACATGTAGTAGTAACGAACGACGTGTCGGTGTTCGATGTTTCCAATATGCCGGCGAATATTGATCCATTCAGATCCGTATTTCGAAACACCCTCGGCAAAGAGAGTTTTTTGCTCTTTGCTAAGCTTGGGCTCTTTCAAATCCTTGTAAAGATCTGCCTTTTTGAGGCGCTTCAGGGCACTCTCAACATTGAATTTTTCGGCATAAAGATACTCGAGAGCCTTGTCCAAGAAGTTTGTGTGATACTTTGGAAGGCCTCTTTCCGCCGCCACGTCTTTAGCTTTGGCCATGTATTCGTCAACGAATTTTTCGCGATCGGCCTGGCTCATCTCGGGTGCTGGGTGGTCATCCTCTCCTCGGCTAGAGGGTATCTGATTGGGCTCGGGCAACTTAAAGATTAGCTCTGCCGTACGGACTTCTTTCCCGTTGACCAGGACTGGTTCATCCTCGCCTCGGCGAATGAAGCCTGCAGGCTCATCCATAACCCAAGGCCGTTTCAATCTCTCCTGCTTTTCAGCCTCGATAGCTGCCAAAGTTGCCTTGGACAATTTGCTGGTTCCACTCTTGGTCGATTTGGCTTTTTTCTTGAGGTCAACAGGCTTGATATACTCGACGGGCTTTCCGTACCACGGGCTAACAATAGCTTGATGTCGAGTACCAATGCGAGAACTCGCTCGAGGATAGATACGGTCATCGTAGTCTAAGGCATCTTCTAACTGGCAGTGAATGCCGTAATATCGGTAGGGCCACATCTTCGCTTGCGCGATTTGAGCGGCTGTGGCGGGTGCAGGTTTCTTGTCATCATCCGTTGCAGGACTGCTTCTTTCGGTCCCAACGGCGGCATGGTTGTTCTGCTCTTCCTCCTCTTCTTCTGGGAGATCCTCTTCAATTTCCGGCAGAGTTTCACCCATCAGCGGAGTGTTGCGAGCTTCCAATTTGCGTTCTTGTGCACGACTACACAAGGCACAAGCCCACGCGAATCCACGAGCTGGCTTTTTGGTCAATTTCGGCTTTACGCAATTCATATGGTAGGTGTTGTGGCACACGGCACAGTCGACCGAGTCAACGCTAGAACCTGGTCAGACGTTTTCAAAATATTGTGTTGGAATCAGGCGAATCCCTACCTAGCAGCATACAGTGCACACTTGACACAGGTCTTGACAGCACCCGTAAGCTCCTTCTTCCTTACCGGTTCACAGAGCACAAATCTCCATCGCTCGTCAAGAACTCGCTTAACGTGGCTGGGTACGTTGATTACCTCCTTCGTGGGAACGACTTCATAATAACGAAGCATGTAACGATCAAACATCTTGTCGTACCAGAAGGAGTCTCGTTTTTTGCGATACTCATCTAGATTCTCGATTTCGGATATGTGCTTGATAGTACACTTCCCTCGAAGAGAAGAAAGCGGACAAGGGTCGGAGTGCATGGAAGCAAATACTAAGCGAGGATCTGGAACTCTGCGTTGAATGTCTTTGGGTCTGTAGTACCAATTGACCCTCACCATTTCGACGGGGCCAGTTTGGTTGCCTTTTGCGGGCAGAAATTCCATGATGCGACCCAAGTAGTATGGCTCACCTGGGGGTTCGCAAATCAAAAAGACGTGATCTTGTCGCGTCAGCGGGCAAAGTCTAAAAGAACGTTATACATGAGACTTACCGTTCACTTCGAGAGTTGTACCGTCATCAGCTTTCAGTTTACCATTCCTCAAGCGCGCACCAGAATTTTCGAAAGTCATCATACTCGACAGTCGAAAGTCGTGCTTGTACCCAGAGGTTGAACTGGAAACTCTTTTAGCAGTGCCACTGGAGTTAGTGCCAGTAGCACCACTGGGCGGCTGCTTTCGCTTTCGCGACACTGACGAAGCTGATGAAGCATTGTTATTGTTGGTGGCATTTGCAGAAAACGTCGAAGTACCGGGAATAGGCTCCTTAGCGGCAGCATTCGCTTGAGTGCCGTTAGTGGTGGCATTAGCAGCTGTTGACTGACCCTTCCGGGTACTGGCGGCTGGGCCCTTGTCGCTGTCTACAGCCGCTGAAGGCGAGCCAGTAATACTAGAGACGGCCGTGCTGCGTTTGGTGGAGTTTGCAGCAGATTTGGTACCGGGAGCAGGACTTGTTAATTCAAAGTCCATTTCAACATCCTCAGCATAGTTCGGACGTGGTGCGCCATCACGACGGCCACGCGAGCGAGTGCTGTAAGGAGCGGCCGCGTCAGTCATTGAGGTCATTTCTGATGACGTGGAATTAGAAACAGTCATGGGCTGTGACTGAGCGATAGAACCATTGACATCAGTGGTCTTGGCCTCCTCCGACTTTTCAGGCTTGTCGGAGGGAGTTGCAATTTTGGTGGCTGGGGCGGCATTGCGAGATTTGCTTCGTGCCGGTAGTGAATCATTATTATTATTGTTGCTGTTGGCATTTGCGGGACCAGAGCCAAGACCACCAGCAGAGTCGGACTGCTCAGCCGACGGCGGCAGCGACTCTGTGGACTGACTGTCCTCGGACATGACGAGTCGTGTCCTCTATGGACACACTGACATGAACACTGGGGTCAAGTACAAAGTAAGTAAAAATGGGTTGTGAAGGACAAATTAGGTGCGATGCGATGTGGGTGGGGGGGAACAATTGTTTGCGAGAGCAAAATTGAACGTGCTTGGTGGTGGCGGAGAAGTGACCCAAAAAGAAAAGCGAGATGAGTTTGATATTCAGGTTGAGAAAGTGCGGGTGACGGGATGTGTAAGATGATTGCTCAGATGTGGCGAGGGGAGAGACCAGTGAAAGGTTCGACAGGCGGGCCCCGACATGGGAAGAAAAATTGAGGATGGTGATACAGAGTAGAGAGTGAAACAGGAGGCCGTGGCTGTTGTAGAACAAAGGGCATAAGAAAATTGAAAGCGCGTGGAGCGTACGAGTGGAAATATTAAAATATGTGAGGAGGAGCCACTTAGTACTGGGTAGGTCGTACTAGTCGCGAGTAGTGTGTACCTAGTCAGGTTTGCAGCATCACGACAGACGAAAGAGTAATGAGAAAATGATCGAGAGAATGCAAGCCACCAGCGGCTTGGGTTTTGATCTACGCCGGCGCGTGTGGAGCGGGAACGCGGCGAGAAGGAAAATACCCAAACCAGTTTAGAGACAACTGCAACAATGAATGATGACAATCAGGGTGGGCGAAAGGACAGGAAAGGGAGATGGAATCGCCAGACGCAAGCAGGTTGATACATGTATCGGAGAGGCGACTGAAGGATAACGAAGCAGGAGGTTTGAGCCAACAGAGAAAGCAAGAAAGAGGGCAAAGGTATGGTCAGGGAGTGTTGTGCGCTGATCGCAGGCAGAGCGAAGAAAGGGAGGAGGAGAAGAAAGGTCCGGGTGTAACTTACGGCAAACAGTCAGGTTGTGGATTTTACTACCTGGTGGTTGGAAGTTGAAACTGGCGATAGCGAAAAGTGCAAGTGGGCGTGATGTAGGATATCAGGTCTGAGAGGGCAAGAACAAGTGGCGTAGTTGGGAGAAGCGGTAGGGTATGCAGTGGTAAGAAAATTCAGGCGCGAGGGGAAGAGTTGTAAGTGGGAAGGAGGGTAATCAAAGAGAAGGAAAGTAAAGAGGGAAAGTGAAGAGAAAGAAGAGGATGGATGGATGGAGACGTAGGAGGAAGGTGAAGAAGGGAAGGACATGAGAGCGCCGAATCAAATCAAGGGAAATAAAATAGAAAGAAGTTCCGCCCAACCTTCGACGTGCGTTCGTTGGAGCTTATTGCCTTATTGCCTGGGAGCCTTAGTCAGTCTAGCCCCGATAGTCTCGATTTAATCTCATACTATCTAACTAGGGCATGTGCGATAATGACTTACTGAGTACAGTGGGGAGGAAATACGGAGTATTTTGACTAATCAAGGCTTTGAGTTACTGTGTCCTCCGCTTCTAATGCTGAATGCAGCGGTTGGTGGTTTTCTTGAAGAGATTGAAGAAGAACGGTGAAAATGACGATGAAGACAACCTTGGAAGAACAATAAATAGGCCAGCTTGGCTCCCCGGTCCCTTGCTCGTGAATGGACGGTCGTACCCGGGCTGCCGGAGAGATAATATCGATCAAATGCCTAAGCTACCAAGATAGAGTGAAAATTAGGATAGGGATGTCTCAACAGAGGAGAATAAGGAAGAGAATCTGGGCACGCGATAACGGGCCACGACGCGGGTGGTACAATGGAGGAATCTTTTTGCTTCTTTCGTGTCCAGTCATGACTGTCTGACTGGTTCAATCGGAGTATGTCTTGCGGAACCAGGAATGCAGCTGCCAAGACTGCGTGATAGCGAGCCTTGCGGTATTTACATCCATGTCTAGTTTAAGTGCCATCAGATATTGTTAGGTAGACAATCTTGAGGACGTTGAATTCGATAGAGATCTCTACAATAGTCGACATTGAGTGGGAGGGTGGTGGTGATGATGGTGGACATGTCTGCATAAGAAAGTGGATGCCAAAGCAACGCACGACCAGCCGTCACACGTTTATCGGGCCCCATCTGTTTTTGCCGGACGAGTCGATTGTTTTTCGCGCACGACCGAGCGACGAGCGGCAGTTATTTTTTACTGTTCTGCTGGAAATGAATCATATACAGTTGACTAAGCCTAAAGACACGAGTGGAGGGAGCGCAATGAGGATTGACCTGCATGATGCCAAGCCATCGCCCTCTGCACCCCATTTGGGCCGTGGCTTGAGTGGGATGCACAGCAGGTGAACGTCTACATAATCGATACCGCCGTTATCAGAATACGGAATAGAAGCCGCGTGAACGTTGTTCCAGACATGCAGTGGTGAGTATCCAGGCCATCTACTGCGAGCAGAGTGACGGTTGGTTTCAGATGTCCGATGTAGAAGCTCAACGGTCACACACTCGAGCGATCCCCACCGAAATGACCCGTCCGGTACTTCAACTCGAGGCAAGATCCACAGATCCAAGTACCTGGTAAGTTTGTGCGTAAGTCGATGTCCAGCGAAGCTCTGAGCACAGCGAGGGCGAGCGGCACGAGAGCGCGGCGATGATAGGCTAAGGAACGATCGAGGTGCTGAATGCGAAGTCAATCCGTACTATGTAAGTTACTCCGTAGTGGTGAGTTAACTAAAAAGTAAAGGGGCAAGGCAAGCCGGGGTCATTGACCACGTCGTCTCGGGTCTCTCGGTCCAATCAGCGCCCGCCAATCACAAAATTTGCTCCGTGCTGGCGGGCCGGCGGCTGTTTTGCTTTTGCCACTGAACACTAAGCACTGATTCACGGAGTGCTACAGAGTATGATTATTCTATCAAGACATCGGCTAATACTCAACTTCAGTGAGACTCGGTGGTTGAAGTATTTTCATCATTTCGGCAGTTGCCCACAGACCAAAGAGTACAAGGTTTAGCACGTTCATGGTGACGAGGGCTGGGATCAAGGGTCTTCAAAGTTTGTTTGTCAGTATTGGATCGTTCTGGTCAAGTGACCTGAATCGAGCAAGCATGAGCAAATTTAATGTCCCTGGTTAATAACGATGCGTGATGAATCGCGTCAGTGCACCCATTATTTATATAGTAAAATCTTGCATCCCAGTTGACGATTATTTTGAATATGGGACGTTGACGATCAGATTCGCAAAGAATGCGGCTATCAAGGTGGTAGATCGATTTATTCATGAGCATTGATCCGATCGCGTACAAATTGGTATTATATACAACGTAGTATATACAAAGAGCAATCCATCAGCCATCAACGATCAGCACAGGATTGAACTACTCCTGACATCGAATTACCACGCACACAGCATACATCCTGTTCTACCGAGTGTCGACTTTCCGAGCATACTCCGTAAAGTTGAGTATCACCCGTAGACCAATAGAAGCCGCGCCGAGGCTAGGGCCCGGGTTAGACTAGCCCTTCGCCCACTCATATCAAGATCATTCCAGTCAAGCGGAATACGAACAGGGCAATGCGGCACTGCAGTGGCTGTATTGCCATTTTCGTCCTTCTCGCAGTCTTACCTGTTTAGTCTTTGTGATTATTCGTACAAGTAAGCACTTGTTAGTGCCGTAGGCTCACCGGTTATCACTGTGACTGCCTGGTGGCTCTGCATGGCCACGCTGCCTTGCTCCCAAGTCATAGCACTTGTCACCCCTCGGCGGTCACCGCCACATTTTCGCCAGTCAAATTTGACTGATCATGTATATCCAAGCCAGTGTAGCCAGAATGTTATTCAAGACCACTACGGGGTGTGTCTACCGTACTTGTAGTACGTACTACGTAGTAGTTCAACAGGGTGCAGGGCTATGCATTACATGATTGGCTGCTCGCATTCGCGAGGCAGCCTCAGGTGTCCATCTAGTGTTGTCAAAATATCCGACCGCATCGCGGAAGGAACTCCCCGACATCAATACGACCATTTGGAAGTCAGTATCTGTTGATCAGACACGAACCTAGGATCATATCCTGGTATTTCTTACAGCAGAATGTTGACTCGATAAGGATTTGATTTGATTTTGACGTTTGAATTGTTTTAGTCATCTCATCGCGCGCAATCATAGTTGATATGTCTGGACCTTTCCAGAGTCATGGCTTCCAAACTTCAGTGGACACAGCCCGTCAACAGACTACGACAGTCGCTGGCCTGAAGCGACCGCACCAAAGCTCGGTCTCTAAAGAACCTGTTGCCTCTGTCGCAACTTCGATGACCACTGCAGCAGCAAATGCAACGACAGTCAGACACAGCAGCGGTTCCAAACGGCGGCCGGTGGATTTCATTCGAGCGTCGACAGCCACTCACGAGATACGCATCGCGGCTAGCCCGATTCGTTCTCTTGGTGCTAACAATGCCGTCAGTGCGATCCCGCCCTTGGCGCCGCCGCCGCCGCCTGCCCCAAGCCAGTCGAGCAATAACCCCCTGCTCTCCCTTCAACATCCCATATATGGCCTACCGCCTGTACTAGTTGCCAATTTTCAGGCGGTCGGCATCCACAGCATTTATCCATGGCAGGCCTCGTGTCTGCTTGGTCGCGGCCATCTGACCGCCGAAAAGAATCTGCTCTACACGGCGCCTACGGGAGGCGGCAAGTCATTGGTCGCCGACGTGTTGATGCTCAAAAGAATTATAGAAAATCCCCAACGCAAAGCCATTCTGGTATTACCGTACGTTGCATTGGTGCAGGAGAAGCTCAAATGGCTCCGTCGCATTGTCCAGGATGTCGAAAAGAATGTCGATCCCTCGGCTTCGAACAAACAGCGATGGAAAGAATCATCAAAGGAAATCCGTGTAACGGGGTTTTTTGGGGGCAGTAAATCGCGAGCCACCTGGGCCGACACTGATATCGCAATATGTACGATTGAAAAGGTGGGTCTGCCAATCTGTAGAGCTTTCGTACTCTTTTTCTCATTCTCGGTGTAGGCAAATTCTCTGGTTAATACGGCCATCGAGGAATGTAATATAGATGACCTAGCAGTAGTGGTCGTGGACGAGATACATATGTTAGATGATGACAGCCGTGGCTATCTCCTGGAATTGATGGTCACGAAGCTGTTGCTGTTGCAACAAGACATTCAAATCATTGGCATGAGCGCTACTCTTTCTGTGAGTAATTAGATCCAAGCCAACTCGGTATAAAAACAGGCTGACGGGGTAGAATACCCAACTACTTGCCGACTGGCTTCATGCCTCTTTTCATGCATCGACTCATCGCCCAATACCGATTGAGGAATACTTGGTCTACGAAAACTCGATATACCCCGCCATCAGTTCCAAGGAGTTCTTCCAGACAGCCACGAAGCTACAGTCCGGTTCAGTGCAAGATACGGTGTCGCCTTGTAGGAAGGTCGATCCATCCCCATATAAGCCATTGAGTCTTCCGACCGCGAACGCAATGGTCTCTCTGGCTATTGAAACAGCCACTGCTGGATTTGGGGCTTTGGTATTCTGTGGTAGCCGACATGCTTGTCAAATGAGTGCGCAGTTGATCAGCGACGCGATGCCTTCGCAGTCGACTCTAGACCCGGAGCTGCTGGAAAGGCGACTCGATTTATTGGCTGAGTTGGGAAGTCTACCGTGCGGATTGGATCCGGTTTTTCAGATCACTATCATCAAGGGGGTTGCTTTTCATCGTAAGCAGGCTATTGATACATTTACAAGTCCGCCGCTGACTGTCTGCACCAGACGCTGGATTGACTACCGAAGAGCGCGATTTAGTTGCTGAAGCCTATGACCGAGGCACTATCAAAGTGATCGTGGCGACGTGCAGTCTTGCGGCAGGCGTAAATCTGCCTGCAAGACGGGTTATCATGCAAGGTGCCAGAATGGGCCGTGATGTTATCGGGCCGGCATTGTTGTATGTTTATCTAGCGGTTGTTCGACTCACAGGAACACTGACCAATATAGACGACAAATGAGAGGACGCGCAGGCCGCAAAGGAAAGGACACCGTTGGTGAAACCTATCTCATCTGTCAGCGAGCAGATTTGGAAGCCATCTCTGAGATTTGGGATGCCGAGACGCCGGCTATTGATAGCTGTTTGGCACAGGGCAATAAAGGAGTAAAAAGGTGTGTCATCTATCTTGATATACTTGAATTCTCCTGACACTATGTCGCTAGAGCACTATTAGAAGGCATTGCAACACGTTTGGTATCTGGCCGTGAGGCGATCAATGAATTCATGAGATGCACTCTTCTATGCAAAACACGCGAAGAAGCCGACATCGAACATCTCATCGAAACCAGCTTACAAGAACTAGTCGAGACGGATCTAATACGCCTTCGCGACGATGATTCATATGAATCCACAAAACTAGGCGCTGCCATTGTAGCATCATCATTCTCGCCTGATGACGGGATCTTTGTCTATGAGGAACTCAAACGTGCTCTTCAAGCATTTGTCATGGATGGCGAGATGCACGTATTCTACATGTTTACTCCGCTCAGCGTGGCTATGAATACAAATATCGATTGGCTTATCTTTCGAGACCAGTTGGATCTTTTGGATGAAAGTGGGATTCGGGCGTTGCTCTTTGTTGGAGTGCAGCCTGGATTTGTGAACAATATGTATGTTGTTCAAAAAAAAAGAAGGAAGAACGGGACGTTGCTAATCATGATAAGGGTACAAACTGGTCGAAATATTAAAGAAGATGATCCGAAGCAGCTGCAACTATCCAGAATATACCGTCGCGCATACGCGGCATTCCAACTCCGTGATCTAAGTAATGAAATTCCGCTATCGACCATCGCAAGGCGATATAACGTTCCACGAGGTGTCGTACAGACTCTGGCGCAGACATGTCACGGTTTCGCAGCGGGCATGGTCAAATTCTGTCAGAGAATGGGATGGGGCATGCTCGCCGTTGTCCTTGAGCATATGCGTGATCGACTTCAGGCGGGTGCCAGAGATGATCTTCTTGAAATGGCTCAAGTCACTCATGTCAAGAGTTGGACGGCGAGATTGTTGTGGGAGAATGGCTTTCGGAGTGTGCGAGCTTTGGCAGACGCGGACGCAAGGGATATTGTTCCTGTTCTGATTATGGTATGCCTCCTCTTTCGCCTATACATATGCGATACTAACATTCGACAGGCTCGGTCTCGGAAAAGTCAATCGCATTCAAACTCGGAAGAAGAGGCTGAGCGGTATGCCGCGAAGATGACCCGCAAAGCAGAAATGATCATCGCATCTGCGAATAAAATCTATGGTGAGTTTGTTTTTTGACTGATTACATTGTTGCCGGCTAACATTCTACAGAACGCCAAATGCAGGCTGAAATTGATGAGGAATAGATGAGCTTATCATATCAATGTATATACTATATACAGACTAAACACATATACACACGGCATCATCTTCGCTTTCACATCAGACTCCATTGATCGCATTTTGAGCACCAATCGGATCCCCCAAATCAGTCCAATCCAACAAAATTCCGTTCGGCGCACGTCCATACAGACCCTCACAAAGCGCCGCCTGGGCGCCAATACTACCCGTGCCAGAGACCGCATTCGTAGCAGCTGCAGCACCGCGATCGGGGATATCGATGCCCAGAATATCCTCATCCAGGAAGTGATTGACGATATACATGCGACCATCGGCACTTGCGCCGGCAGGGCGATTGATACTGCAGTCCGAGAAGGTGGAATCTGTCACGTCGTAGGGTGTCTCGAAGTAGTAGGCGAATTCGTCGAGGATATAGGGAACTGACGACATATCTGCGCCGTAGTCTGTACCTTGTCAGCTCTATGTTTTTCCTTCCACTTTATTTCTTTTTCATTTGAGAAAGAGAAAGATTAGGCATACCCAAGAAAGCAACAACCCTCTTCCCCTGATCAATCAACTCCTGCAACGTCGGCCAATCCCCAATCGGCAGCACATTAGGACTCGTGCTCGGCACATACGCATACTGTTGAATACCACTGGCCTCAAACGCGGCACTGAAATTGCCAATCCCCACACTATCGCCATTCGTAACCAAGACCGTCACAACTTCCTGTGGATTCGAGTCTAGCCACGTCTTGATTTCAGACAGGAAATTTGTAAGAGTTCCCGCGTCCTCGAGCAAACAGCTGGTATGGCACATCAACAGCTCACCGAGGAAGTAGTGCGTCTGACCCTGCAGAAAACGGATGCCCATCTCGAGTTGTGCGGTGATGGTGATATCCTGGTTATCGCTAAGCCCGCTGCCGACGAAGGGGCTGTCGTGGGCGCCGACGGTGGTGATGTTGGACCAGGAGCGGTCGCAGTAAGCGGTTTGGCCGTTGCATTGTGCTGATGCTAGTGGGATGAGGGCGGTTGCAGCGGCGGCGAGCAGACTTAGGAGGTTGTTGAGGTGCATTCTGTGGGTTTACTGGATATTTGTTAGACGTTTGCTATCGCGAACAGAGTTCGATACCTACCTAGGTATGTACTCGACCAGCCTTACTCAGGTATGTGTGTGCCCCTATAAATACCGACAAAATCCAAAATCCCTCCCATTTTGCCCACACGAGATAGTCACAACTTTATATACCTAGGCGCTTGTAGCTGACCTACCTATAGAAACAAATCAGTATCGCACGCGCGCGTCTCATTCGCAGGGTTACACATTAATTAATCCCTGCTCCGGGAGGTCACATGTAACAAATATCATGCATGAATTTGGCACGTACGCAAGTAGAAAATAGCAGGATCATCAGATCGAACATCGACCCAGGACCAGTCACTTGGCATGCTATCAGGAACAGATCTATACTATATGCAAACTAAGGGTTGAATACTACCCTGGCTTATGATGGCCACCGAGGTAGGCTTAGTTTTGTCATGCAAAAAGTGATCTGAAGAGGCATGTGAGAAGGCGATTGGTGAATGGAACGTGAGTGTTTCAAGGGGATGGAAACACGTGCAAAGAGATATATATGCATCTAGACACGACAAGAAGCTTGATGTTACCGTCTTGCATGCACGTACGTAGGTACATACGTAGTATATCAAGGATATTCATGCAACTGTGAATAAGACAAAAGAAGATGATGGGTTGGATGTTCGTTAGGACCGAGATGGATGATCAACATTCCCCTCATGTTTAGGTGTTCTGGCCCGAATGCTACCGTAGACGGTTCATACCAGGGTATGATAAGCCGGACGCCGTCAACTGGGGTGAGGGGTACAAGAAGACACGAGTATCTCGATAATAGTATGTGAACAGTAACACTGACTGTGCCTGTACTCGTAGTTATTCCTCACTAAAAGTTTATCGTAACTTGGATGTTAAGAGCCTGGTCGAAGTAGACAGAGAGTTGTGGGGCATGAGGTCGATGGTACCTGATGTGGCTCGTGCTCGGTGTGGCTGAGCGCTGAACAGCCAGCCGCCGACCCCGAGATTACGCAAGCCGAAAGGGCAGGCGGTGGCCAAGCTGCGCCAAGCGGGCAGCTGCCTATACAGACAACACTATCGGTGTTTACATCAGTCGATGTTATCAGGTTGGCGATCCTCGGTGTCCCGTCCATAGTCTACTGCTAGAAAGCGACAGTTACTCTATACGGCATTCGAAGGCTGATGCGACTGAGTTCGTACTATCGGCGACATCACAGACCAATTGACACCACAACAAGCTCGCCGATCAGCCAACCACATTCAAGGCTGCTATAGCTCCCAAGTAACCTACCCACAAGCCCCAAGTACTGCCACCACCTGTACTGTCTTGCGAAGCAATGAAAATTCGACTGCATTGCCGATGAGCTCCACGAACGAGGGGAATGATGAAGGCGCCCGCGAGGATGAGCTTGATCTCGGCCAGGAAGATGAGGACCTCCCTGCCCATGTCAATGGACAGTCTGAGTATGCGGGCGATGCAGCAGAACGTAATGATGCGGAGGAACAGACGGATGACTTGCCCTCGGTGGATGTGAACAATCAAGAGTTCGATCAGCAAGATCAAAGTACTCCTCGTCTTCCACCGCAGGCACCAGGGAGCGCCGACGAGCTCTCGTCCATACCGGATGATACTCCATCTCTACATGTGAGTACAACGGACCTACATACCACTATCCATTCTGACAGTCTAGGGATCTCTGCAATCATCACCAAGTAGCAGCGCCCTAGCTTTTCGAACTTCTACCAGATCAAGTCCCAGCCCTGCCCACCGTCCATTCGACCTACGCTTTCAATCGAGACTGTCATCCTCGTCATTCAGCAGTCCCCGACCATCATCCCCATTCTTCTTGCGCACGCATTCCCGCAACTCCTCGTTTGCCAGTCAACCACCTCTTTCCACTACACCTGACCTCGAGCCTGATACACCGCAAGCTCCGTGGGAGGTCGTACGATGGACAAAACTGCGCAAAATTGCAGGGCAAGCATTCTCGGAAATTGGTCGACGGAATTTCGGGCGGCCGACTTGTTTATGTGTGTCGACGGCTATTGTGCTAGGCACATCTAAGGGTATTGTTCTCGTTTTCGACTATCAGCAGAATTTAAAAACGATTGTTGGTCCTGGAACAAGGGGTTCGTACGCTTTCCTTCATATGTATCTTTTCACTAATTGACTGTAACAGCCGTTGAAGCTGGCGCCGTCACCTCATTGGCCATATCCGCGGACCACACTACCGTCGCAGTAGGACATGCACAAGGCGAAATATTCACATGGGAAATCTCGAGAGCTTCACGACCGTTCCTCCACATTCCGCCCACGCCATTGGCTCAACATACTCAAGGCGCTTCTGATGGTCACATATCCGGCGTTGCTGTCGTTCACATCGGCTTCCTTGGTACCAGACGAACTGCCTTGGTCTCTGCCGATGATCGCGGTATGGCGTTCTCGCATTTGGCAACTCGAGGCATGGGTGCAGTCGCTAGAACGGTCAAGACAACTAGGATCCTGGGACGATATCCGGAGCCTCCTTCTGAGGAAGCGAAGTCGAGAAAGCCTAGCTCTGTGTTGGCATTTTCGCCTCTGCCTCTGGGCAATGTTGATCAGTCGACGGACGGACTCGGCCTGGTCGCAATGCTTACGCCGTATCTACTTGTTATCGTGTCAACGACTCCCGTAGCACATACTCAGTTCAAAGCCCCCCGACCAAAGGAAGTTGGTTCGCACAGCGTAATGAGCGCTGCATTGGCGTGGTTTCCTGCGATCAAACTCAAAGGAAAAGAGGAGATATCACATACAAAGCTTGTCTACTGCTGGTCGAATGTTTTGACCGTACTAGACGTTCATGAATCAAATGCAGATGGTGAGCCGTCCAAGGATCGCCCGCCTGTCCTCGAGTTTCGCCCCAGAAGTCGCTGGCGGGCGAACGAAGCAATTGTTGCTGTACAATGGTTGAGTCGATCTGTTTTGGCTGTTCTGACTATCACTCAACAGTTGCTGATCCTTGAAGACAAGACACTTCACGTGACAGACTCCTTTGATCTAATCCACAAACATATTTACCACACCGATTCCTTCTCATCTCACCTCCATACGTTGGTAGAGCAGTATGACGAGGAGAATACGAACATGCATGGGGTGGTTGCGGATACCTTTTACCAAAGTATAAAAGCTTACAAGGGTCGTCTCTTCCTGCTAGGCTACAATGACTTGTCCGTGGGAAGCCTGTCCAACTGGGCTGATCGTTTGCTTGCATATATGGAAACCGGCGACTTTGTCTCGGCAATCCGACTAGCGACATCATATTATCAAGGAGACGCGGAGAAGTTGACAGTTGGGCTTCCTGAAGAAGACGATCTGCGACACTCTGTTGTTGAAGAAAAACTACTTGAGATGATATCCGCTTCTCTCAAGTTTGCCTTCGGAAGGAACGAAGATGCAGGCACCGAGCGTCTTCAAAAGTCACAGTTGGAAGCTCTTGCTGATGCAAGCATTACTGCATGTATATGTATGGAGAACTTTGACTTCCTCTGGGACGAGGTCTATGATTGGTATGACGAACATGATTCACAGGGTATCTTTTTGGATATCCTTGAACCTTTTATACGAGACGACAAAGTCAGATCTATGCCCCCGACAGCCTTGAAAGCTCTAATCAACCATTACTCAGCTACATACACGTCGACGCGTCTTGAAGAGGTGATCTGTCTTCTTGACCCTACTACCATGGACATCGAACAGGTGACCACACTGTGTAAACAACACAATCTTTACGATGCCTTTATCTATGTTTGGAACTGTGTGCTATTGGACTACGTTGGGCCGTTGGAAGAGCTTTTGGCATTTGCGACTCGCGTAATGGATTCTACCGAGAACATCCCATCGATTGGATATGAGAATGCAATGAAAGCTTTCCCGTATCTTTCCTTCATCTTCACCGGACGCATATATCCCACTGGGGAACAGATGACTGAAGATCAGGCAGTCAACGCGAAGCAAACGTTGTACACCTACCTCTTTACTGGAACCCATCTTCCTGGCTCGAAGCAAAAACCGTTTGGGGCGCTTCGTACTATTCTAAAGTTTGATTCCTCTAGTTTCATGAGCATGTTGAACGAGGCATTTGAAGATAGCTTCTTGAATGACTCAGCTGATGCTGCTGATGGTGGATCCGAACAGCCAAGCTCTTCCGGCGTGACCATTAACCGCCAATTTCTCGTTAGTGTTTTATTAGATGTCATGAGCAATAGCGAGTTTGGTCCCGACGAAAGTATTTTTCTCGATATGTTCATTGCGAGGAACCTCCCGAAGTACCCTCAATACATTCTACTCTCAGGCTCCACACTATATCAAGTGCTTGAGCGGTTGTGTCAATGGCCTACCCCAGAGCTTGCAGATGATTGTCAACTCAGTGTGGAATATCTTTTATCAACCTACCATCCTCCTGATCTTCAGAGCTTGATACCTCTTTTCAAAGAAGCGGGGTATTACCGCGTGCTGAAGTCTACCTACCGCGCAGAGAAACAGTATGCTGACCTTATTGTCACTTACCTCGAGGACACGAGTGAGCGAGAGGATGTCTTCACTTGTATATATGAATGTCTGCGATCAAGAAGTACGCTGACCAGTAAACAACGAGAGGAAGTTTTGCAGGTGATCAAGAGTCGGGCAGGCGAGTTGGCGCTTATCAATGTGTCGAAAACAGCGCGCACAGTTCAAGAACTCATGCCTTCATTGCATGCAGTCTTCTTGAAATCGTTAGATCAAGATGACTATAAGCAATATCATTATTTATTGACGCTACTTGAACCACAGGATTCGGACAGTGCCATACCCGCTGAGCTCGAAAGGTCGATGGTCGAGTTATATGTACAGTTACTGTGTCGATACAATCGACCTCATGTGGCAGACTACGTCGATACACTGCGGGTCAATGACCTGCGACTAGACGAAGTTCTCCCTGCGATGGAGGGAAGTGGTGTCGTTGACGCTGCGGTTGTACTCTTAGCGCGGCAAGGGCAGGTTCGCACGGCCATGGACCGTCTACTAGCATACTTGAACACTTTGCAGACCGGCCTCGTGGGAATCCTGACCAATGCAGAGGAGGCACCTGACCTCGCTGGTACGTTCGAGGCTGTTGGAGATCTCTTGGAGAGCGTGGAGAAGTATTCTGGAGTTGGGATATGGTTGTGCCAGGGACAAACAAAGAATGCGCAGCCTCTTCGAAATGGCAACAGCAACGGCAACGTGCGAAGCAACAAACGCGCTTCTGTGATGGCTTTGCAGGAGCCACTGACATTTGAGGAGAATCTCTGGTTGGACTTGATTGATGCAATTGTTGGGATGGCTCGCAATGTCTCTTCGCTTCTACAACAGACGTCGACTCCAGGACAACTAAAATCCTTGCTGTCATCTGAGGGTCACGATAGATCTGAGGGGGACGTGGAGTTGATATCCTCATTCCGTCAGTTGGTGCAGAAAGTCTTCACTGCGCTACTTACCAGTACGACGACCGGCGGGCCGTCACCCGGTGAACGGACAGGGCTGTCGTTCTTACGCATTCTTCGGGCGTTCCTTACCCAAGCTGCGACTACTTCACCGTCACTTTCGGAACTACGTTCCGTCCTCGCATCTATTTTTTCTGCATATACATACGAAGAATCTTTACTGGCTCTGGCCAATGGCATGCTAGATAAAGATTTATTCGTACACGTGAACGAAGTCACCAAACTCCGCCAACACGGTTGGCGACCTAGAGGCCAGGTTTGCGAGATTTGCCGCCGTCGTATCTGGGGACCTGGAGCAGGCGCATCCCTATGGACTGCATGGGAACAAAAGAAGGACAATGAAGATCGCCGACGAAGCGAGCGGCAGGTATATGACCGGATCGCACTTTCCAAGGGCAAGGGGCCAAGCAAGAACCGCGACGAAGACGATGGACATCTGACTGTCACCAACAGCGGCAGCAGTAACGTGGATACGGCAACGGAAGCTGATGACAGTGATGACAATGCATCGTCAAACGACACTACCGAGAACTCCAAAGGACTAGGCTCAGGACCGGTAGTAGTCTTCGCATGTCGCCATCTCTATCATCGAAGTTGTCTGGTGACCAAGTTGGGTCCCGCGAGGGAAGGCAAATCAGAGTCACACCAGCAAATGATTAAACTTGGACACGAAACAAGTCGGGAACTTCACTGCACGAAATGTACATGATGACAATACCTCTTTTCTGTTGGCTGTTTAATTTTCTGTATTTCTGTGCGTGTGTGAGTGTGTCACAACATTACAATGTAATCTATCTAGCATATATTTGTATATAGTTGGAGGTATCAAGATACTTTTCTGTTTATGAAGCCAGGCAGGTCACATCACATAGTAATACATGACGAAACGAATGCATGTGATAGAATCAGACTCGTGCAGGAACGTAGATTAATGTCGGCACTTGCAATTGAACAACCATACATTCGCAAGCAAATTTACCTCTAACTGAGTGTCGACTAGTACAACGATACACCCATTATCCCAAAGAGGAAGGTGGACCAATTGGTGACCACCTGGCCTTCTGAGCAGATACTACATAGTCATACGCTGGATGCTGATTTATCTACGGTACTTTCAGTTCTGGTGCGACTTTGATTTCTATTTAGCCAAACGTAGTACTCTCTGTACGTAGTTCATGAGTTAGTTGATGCTGGTACATGTACTGTCATCCTCAAAGGTTTACTGATTGATTAAGGAAGGACTAAAGAACTCATTTCCGAGAAGGGTCTGACTAGAGGGCACTTCCGTCTGGTGCGTAGTGTGTATCGTGTACTTGGCTAGTTGAAAGCCGTTTCTTCTCTCCGATGCAACGTTATTTTGTACCTGCATCGTTTTAGTGCTGTGGAAGTTATGTCTCAATTTCTCGACTGGTGAACACCGCATCTGGATTGGAGCATAGTTGCTAATGTGAGATTTCGATGAGTCTTATATGTCCCCGTACTTGGCAATATGACAGGAGAGATATTGTTGATGAAACAGAGAATTAGGGGAAAGAAGGCATCTCGAGAATCCGATTAGGGTTAACGCTTCCTGCTGCTTGCGGGCTGTGAAACATTAGCGCTCTCTAGTAGGCTATCTCTAGGCGGCACAACTCACAGTAATCTCTCGGTTTCCCGAATTTCTATAAAAAAAAAAAGGCGACACTAGCGGGGACTGTCGTGTCTTTTTTTGTGTTTTCTTCGACGTAACATAATCACCTGCCTACGCTACGAGTTACACGAGATACGCCTCTCCCGTCACAAGCGACGCCTTCATCATGGGCCGGGCAGGGGGCTGTAGGGCTCACACCACCTACAGGGCGATGATATGACTTGGGGATGGTTATTCCGGTCTGAAAACAAGGATCAATATTTAGATCTGTACTGGAAAGCCACGCGTGATCCGATGTTGTTTTGTGCTATTACATAGGAGAATTTAAGATCAGGACTTCCTGTGCATTGAACGTCTCGAGTCACGTTGTAGACAGGGGATGAAACGATTTTGGGGCATGTGCCACGAAATGTGCCGGACGCTGTTGCAGATGTAGCTGAATTTTACATGAAACAAAGCTTGTTCGTGAGCCACCTAGTACGTTAAATTTTCTTGGCTACTAGATACAACCATCGAGACCAATAGATAGTGCGAGCAACATGCCGGAGATCACAAGTAGCGCTTAGTGGCTGCATTGTGGTGGGTATCGCGACAATGATTCTCAGCCAGTTGATGCTATTTCATTGCTCCGCTGGATTGAAGTAGCTTACTTTTGAAATATTCTCGGTTTTTCTGTATTTGGCACTTCTTTCCTGTCTGAGTGAGTGTGTGTGCATAGTCGCGCGCGCTACTGAGCAGAGCATATGCATAGGTAGGTGGAGTAGATGACTATGTTGGTTGCTTGCTCGAGATACACCGCTCGCGTATCCTTTTTGTACATAAATTTTCAGGTACCATCATCAGTCTGAGTCTCATATCATGTGCCTTCATTACAATTCCTCATAGGTATATTGAATCATTATAAGCCGAGCAATTACCGAGATCAACTCTGTTGATCCATCGCGGGATCTATCTAGACTTTCACTATTTCTAAGGTTTCATCAATAATTTCCCGAGCGTACTCCCCGTATTGGATGTTGCTAGGATGCCGGCTAACCTCCCTGAAGCTATTTGCACTAAGAAAAGCAAAGAAAGACGGAGACATAAACCTGATCAGTATTAGACTACAGACTGCTTGCTGATCAGACAGAGGCCATTGCGCAAGATTAGCCTCTTTAGGGGACACTTAGGGCATGATTAGGGCTACCACATCCCAAAAACTACGTTTCGCCATTCCGATTGGTCAACTATCCTTTTGGGCCTACGGCAGATGAAACGGAAACAAGCGCTCATATTGAATATTCTTCTGTAGTCTTTGTTTACTTCTGCCCTTTCACTCGACAGCTGCCGGACCCTCTTTTCAAGATGGTCTCATCTTGGTCAAATTGCATTTTTCGTCGCTTCAGAGCAATCGGATTGCACATCTGTCTTCTGTTTCGTTAGCACCGCGACCTAGTTTCAAACCGTCGTTACCGATGATTTGACTCCCCTTGGTCCAGAACCCGGGTAATCCGGTCTGGCCATGCGAAAGCCGTCAACTACCTTTCCGGTATTTTGCCGCATATTGTAGTAGTACATAGTACGCTCCCTACTGGCTTATAGATAGTAGTACTCGCTACGCAGTAGTCTTATGGCCGATGATACGTATGTCGACTTCGTCTTGCTGACCCTCTCCACTTCCAGATTGGCTTTCCCTCCCCTGGCTAGTACTCTAGTCGCCGAGCATTTTTCTTCCTTCCTTCGAGGTCTTCCAATCGCTCGACTCGCCTGGTTCTTCAATACATACACTCTCTGTGGGGTACTACCTAGTCATTATGCCCGAGCTCATGGCTTCGGCTCATGACCTTTGTCCCACCTCGTCCCTAGTTTCCTGGGACGGGCAGATGCTGGCCTCTCATTGAACATGTCAAGCATGAGTACATATCTGTAAAGAAAAATTATATAATGGTCCAGACCCTCGCCTACTCCGTACTCTTCTTTTCTTCTCCTTGTCACTACTCTCGGTGCTGTGCTTGAATAGCTTATCCATTCATTCCTTTAGATTTCATCCGAGCCTGGTGCTCTGACAATTCACTCCTTACTATTGTTGTCATCTTGACTCCTCTTACGAGGCCTACACTCCTTACAAAAGAATACTTCATTTTTTGTTCTTTGTAAAACATTTCAACTGTTAGCTATTCAGCCACACTTTACAACAGCTCGATCAAAATGCGCACTTCGACTATCGTTCAACTAGCCGCCCTCGCCGGCTTGAGCAGTGCTTCATCCTACTCCTTGTACGATAATTACCCAACTGGGTTGGACTTCTTCTCCAAGTTCACCTTTTTCACCGTATGAGTCCTTCATTCGCATTGATCTCAAATGAGCTGCTTCCTAACGTTCTGTAGGATTCCGATCCCACCGATGGCTATGTTGATTACGTCGATGAGAGCACGGCTGAAAGCGCCGGCTTGATCTATGCAAGCGGCAATGCTACCTATATTGGAGTCGATTCTTCAAATGTCGCATCTGGCAGTGGTCGTAATAGCGTTCGCCTGACCAGTACCGCTTCTTACACGCATGGCTTGTTCGTTCTTGACCTGGCTCACATGCCAGGTTCAGTCTGTGGTTCTTGGCCTGCTTTGTAAGTTTTCCGGCAGGGTTGTGGTGCTGATGGATACTAATATACACTAGCTGGACTGTTGGAAGCAACTGGCCAAACAACGGCGAAATCGACATCATCGAAGGAGTCA
The DNA here is from genome assembly GCA_037356135.1 of Talaromyces sp. F31. Classification (NCBI taxonomy): domain Eukaryota; kingdom Fungi; phylum Ascomycota; class Eurotiomycetes; order Eurotiales; family Trichocomaceae; genus Talaromyces; species Talaromyces sp. F31. The sequence goes on along the minus strand of JAYXSF010000040.1, from coordinate 1,131,347 downwards.
ATCAGCAAAGCAACAATGCTATGACCCTACACACCAGCGAGGGCTGCACCATCAATGATTCCGGCTTTACTGGGACTCTATCGACAAGCAACTGCTGGACCCAGGCCCCAGGCCAGAGCAACAACGCTGGATGCGGTATTGATGCGACTTCTTCTGCCACGTACGGAGATGGGTTCAACAGCGCCGGTGGCGGCATATACGCCATGGAATGGACAAGCAACTACATTCAAGTTTTCGAATTCACCCATGAAAGTGCTCCTTATGATCTGACTTCCGAGTCCCCTGACCCAAGTACCTGGGGCGAACCTGCAGCTTACTTTGCGGGTGACTGCGACATTGACTCTCACTTCTCTGCCCACCAGATTGTAAGTTTCCCCTTGCCGTCATACTTGTCTAGATGACAGTTGACTAATCATCTTTCAGGTTTTCGATATCACCTTCTGCGGTGACTGGGCTGGCAGTGTCTGGAGCACAAGTTCCTGCTCCAGTTTGGCAAGTACTTGCGATGACTACGTCCAGAACAACCCTTCTGCCTTTACCGATACTTATTGGCTCATCAACTCCCTCAAGGTCTACTCAAGCTAGACGACTCTTTCTGAGAATACAAATTGATATCCTTCTGCGCATACGTCAATTTACCACCTCCTTCGCTTCATGAATACCCCCAAATTTTGTGCTTTGCGTATATTAGTTTGACACCAAGGCCTATATAGGATTTATGCTTGTACCCGAGCAGAATACTATGGACATGCACATCAGTCGGGTGTGTAAGTCAGCAGTATATACCCTGGACGGCGCCTTGTGTTTCGTTTTGAACTTCTTTTTTTTATTTCTCAGAAAGGGAAAGTGGAACTCGGGTGATGCCCAGCGCCGCTACTCTTATTCTTTACCTTCGTTGTATATATTCAATATTCACTTGGATCAATCCAAATTTACATTTATCCATATACGTCTTTACATGCACTCCCCCCGTACAGTACAACTATTTGTTAATGCCATTTTCTATTTACATAGTCGTCTGATTTAATGTTCGCCCCTTTGTTCATGTTTGCTTGGGCGTAGTTTGACATACATGACCTAAGTACGTACAAAGGCCCTTTGTCTAGCGAGTATGCATTCCTCCGCTTGTGCAGCTATATATTAACATTGTCTAGGTAAATCTCTTGGTTGCAGTGTTCGGTGGTAGAGCACCTTGGCCTATGAGTATACAAACACAGGCAATGAGGAGGGAGGGCAACACCGACCGTTATCAGATCGACATGCTTCTTGATCGTCGGAATAGACATGGATAGAGTATACTTATCTCCTGATACTCTCTTGATTCTTCTCTTGATGAATCATCGTCCACATGTAGCCTCGCCAATCTCTTTCTTCCTGATACCAATCTCCACGATCATCCTCCAACTCCTCGCCGCTATAGCCTGTGCATACCTATCATGGAACATCGTGGCACTCGAGACAAACTATCCACGAGCATTCTCTAGTCCGCATCATCCTTGACCCCCAAAGGTACCTTCTTCACCTGGTATTGCCCTGGTGCTTAATTCTTTCAGGTGGAATGCATTGCTGTAACTGCACGCTTGCCACTGAATCATCGGCATACTGCTGTACAGCGTCGAAGCGAGACTTGGCGAGATACTCAAGACCGTATTCTTCAGATGGCCAGTGAGATTGATTGAGAGGTGTTGTCAAAGATGAAGGAAGCTCATAGAATTCGTGTGGAGTGCAAACGTGGAAACGTCGAGTAGAGGTGTCGCTCGACTTAGGGTTATATTTCAACCAATCGGCTTGTAGCCATCATGTGATAAAGCGGTCAGACTAGACTGGCCAATGAGAGACCAAAAATTTTAATCAGCATCAATTGATAGCGGTAGATAGCGGCAGTAAAAAAAGATTAGCAGAAATTTTGTCCATCAAGTTCAACAAATCGTCTTTGCATTACACTTCATTCTGACCAAAAGCGGTCGCTACAGCTTGAAGATGCCGCGCAAAGCTATCGACTCGCGCATCCCCGCGCTCATTCGAAATGGCATTCAAGAAAAAAAACGAAGCTTCTTCGTCGTTGTCGGCGATCGCGCCAAGGAAGCCATCGTCAACCTCCACTGGATCATGTCTGGCGCAGATGTGAAGCAGAACAAATCCGTGTTATGGGCATACAAGAAGGATCTGATCGGATTCAGCAGTCACCGCAAGAAACGAGAAGCTAAGATCAAAAAGGAAATTAAACGGGGCATTCGCGAACCAAACTCCGAGGACGCTTTTGAGTTGTTTATCAGCTTGAATCAGATTCGATATGTATACTATAAAGAGACGGAGAAAATTTTGGGAAACACATATGGAATGTGTATTTTGCAAGATTTTGAAGCTATAACGCCAAACTTGTTGGCGAGGACGATTGAGACGGTCGAGGGTGGTGGTATTGTGTTGCTGCTGTTGAAGGGTATGAAAAGTTTGAAGCAGTTATATACACTATCGATGGATATCCATTCGCGATACCGAACGGAAGCCCATGATGATGTTGTCGCGCGGTTCAATGAACGTTTCATTTTGTCACTGGGAAGCTGTGATTCTTGCCTTGTGGTGGACGATGAATTGAACGTTCTTCCCATCTCAGGCGGAAAGAATGTTGCACCTCTTCCGCCGCCAAACCCTACCGAGGACAACAAATCACCGGCGCAGAAGGAATTGCAGGAAATCAAAGAGAGTTTAGCAGACTCTCAGCCGGTGGGATCGCTAGTTACACTCGCTAAAACCGTTGATCAGGCGAAAGCCTTGCTCACCTTCGTCGATGCTATTGCCGAGAAGACACTACGGAGTACCGTTACCCTTACTGCTGGTCGTGGTCGAGGAAAGTCTGCCGCTTTGGGTGTCGCTATAGCTGCTGCTGTCGCCCATGGTTATAGCAACATCTTCATCACATCCCCGAGCCCAGAAAACTTGAAGACTCTGTTCGAGTTTGTATTCAAGGGCTTTGATGCTTTGGGATATCTCGATCATGTTGACTATACCATTCTTCAGTCGACGAATCCAGCCTTCAATAAAGCCATTGTTCGTGTCAACATTCATCGAAACCACCGCCAGACCATTCAGTACATTCAACCTCAAGATGCCTACGCTCTTGGACAAGCAGAACTTTTGGTCATCGATGAAGCTGCCGCAATTCCTCTCCCTCTCGTACGAAAGCTCATGGGACCGTACTTGGTGTTCATGGCATCAACAATTAATGGTTACGAGGGTACTGGTCGATCTCTGTCATTGAAACTCATTCAACAGCTTCGTGAGCAGAGCCGTGGAGCCAGTCTCAAAGATGCCGATACCGATATCGCCGACCGCTCTACAGGGAAGTCAGCAAAGAATTCCGAGAAAGGTCTCATCGGTAGCAGAACCTTAAGAGAGGTTACTTTATCTGAACCAATCCGTTACGCCGCGGGTGATTCTGTGGAAAAATGGCTTAACAAAGTTTTGTGCCTGGATGCTACTCTTCCAAAGTCGAAGATGAACACTCAAGGATGCCCGCATCCATCTCAGTGTGAGCTGTTGCACGTCAACCGTGATACACTTTTCTCTTTTCATCCCGTCTCTGAAAAATTCCTTCAGCAGATGATGGCACTATATGTGGCTAGTCACTACAAAAACTCGCCAAACGATCTTCAGCTCATGAGTGATGCACCTGCCCACCAGCTTTTCGTTCTGGTTCCTCCCATCGACGAAGAAGCTACAAAGCTTCCAGAGCCGTTGTGTGTCATTCAGGTTGCTCTCGAAGGTCGTATTAGTCGGGAGAGCGTCATGAACAGTCTCAGCCGAGGTCAACGCGCCGGTGGTGATCTTATCCCATGGCTCGTCAGTCAACAATTCCAGGACGAAGATTTTGCCGGATTATCAGGAGCCCGTGTTGTTCGTATAGCCACGAACCCCGAATACTTGAACATGGGATACGGATCACGAGCACTGGAACTTCTTGTTGATTTCTATGAGGGCAAGTTTGCAAATCTCTCCGAGGATGCTTCGTATGCTTCAGAAGAAATGGTTCGAGTTACAGATGATCAACTCGAGAATGCCAATTTATTGGATGATGATATCCACGTCCGAGACATTCGCTCCATGCCCCCCTTGTTCGGTAAATTATCCGAGAAACGGCCCGACACACTCGACTACGTCGGTGTCAGCTATGGATTGACCCCATCGCTACACAAATTCTGGAAGCGTTCATCCTTTAATCCAGTCTATCTCCGCCAAACTGCAAATGAGCTCACAGGCGAACACTCATGTGTTATGCTCCGAGCATTGGCTGCAGGATCTAACGACATCAGCTGGCTCAGCGCATATACCAGAGATTTCCACAAACGTTTCCTCTCTCTACTGTCCTACCAATTCAAGGAGTTCCCGTCTGTTCTGTCGCTTAGCATCTGCGAGTCTGCCACCGCTGGATCTAAGCTAGACCCTTCGTTCTCGCCGTCACCCTTGACTAAGGCTGTCCTCGACGCCGCCTTCTCTCCGTTCGATCTCAAGCGTCTCGACAGCTACGCAAACAACATGCTCGACTACCACGTCATCTTGGACATGGTCCCCATCATCGCTCAATTCTATTTCCTCGGTAGCCTCCAAGGAAAAGTCAATTTGTCAGGTGTTCAGCAATGTATCCTGCTCGCGGTTGGTCTCCAGCGAAAGAACATTGACGAGTTGGAAAAAGAATTGAATCTCCCTTCATCTCAGCTCTTGGCAATGTTCATCAAAATCGTCAGAAAGATTTCTACCCATTTCCGTGGATTACTCGAAGGCGCCGTCGCTGCAACACTGCCAGAAAACATGAATACCATTGACGTTTCCGGTGCCCATGATGATGTCGTCGTTGACAAGTTCCAGCCGCTCGAGGTTGGTCTTGAGGAGGAATTGCGTGAAGGTGGAGAACAGGTCGACAAAGAAATGAGGGAGAAACAACGAGCATTGATTGATGCCCTTCCGCTTGACAAGTGAGTTTTACACACTTCATATTCGTAGGAGGTTCAATAACAGAAGAATATCAATGACTGATCAAAAGTCTCCAGATACGAGATCAATAACGGAACAGCCGGTTGGGAAGAGGCCGAAAAACAGATTCGAAAAGGCGGTGCAGCCACTGTGAGTGTAAAGAGTAGCAAGACTTCTAAGCGCAAGGCTGGCGAATCCGCACGAGAGATTTATGAGCAAGAGATCGATTCCAAGATTCAAAAGAAGATCAAGAAGGGTACAGAGGGAAAGAGGAAGTGAATATTGATTGGCAACGAGATGAAAAGTTTTGATTTTGGATCTGGTCATTGCATGTGATGATAGGCGTTATTCTACTGTGGGATATGGCATTCGGCGTTGAGACAGATTTGAGGGTTACATTGTTCGCGCTTATCATATATGGATTGCATATTGTAAATAATCAATATATATTTCAAGAAACTTGGTGACGCACTTGGTACATACTCAATACACGTACTGAAAGACTATACTTACTACGGATGATTCACTCACATGGTACTTCGTATCGTACAGGACTACCCTATATCAAGCGATTAAAGCTCATCATGTGGCACTTCCTTTTCTACTTTCTCCTCTTCAGGCTCTTCTACCTTTTCTTCCACATTTTCTTCTTCAGCCTTAATCACACCTTCAGGCAACTTACTCTTTGATCCTTCACCGAGTCTAATCGCATCAATCCAACTCTCGACACTGTGGAGACCAAATCCGTCTTCGGAAGAATAATGGCGCCACCAGCCTCGTCGACCATTGATCGCGATGATCTCCGTAGCGCTAGTGTCAGAAATACCCAACTCGTTACGTAGGATCTTTGCGTGTGAGTTGATTGCTGGTACACTGTAAAAGGGTAGATGGTGTCCAGTCAATTTGTGCGAGAGCTCCGAGACGGTGGACAAAGCCTCTTTTGCGGGCGCAGAGAGCTCAGTATCGGGTGACTCTGGCTCTGGTAGGAGGGTCAAGATGCAGGTGCCTGATTTGGAATTGAGACACTTCGATTCTAAATCTTCAGGGGTGGCGAGCTGGGCGACTTCGGGAGCTTTGACGGGAACTTTGACTGGCTTCTCTTCTGGCGGTATTTCTACCTCTGGGCTGGGGGAGTCCGTGGGCAAGTCGCTGTCTGAAACGGTCGAGCTGGATGACGAAGCTGGCTTCTTCGGTGAACTCGACTTCTTTTTCGGCGCGGTTGGAGCGGGGTCGGGATTAGGTTGAGCAGCTTGGCTGAGGAATTCGAGCATGAGAGCTTTCTTCATTTCTCCTTCATATACCACGGGCTCCGAGTCTCCGGCGGGTAGGAGTACGAGAGTTGGAAACGAAGTAATTCCGAATTGGTCAACTGCCTTGGTCTCTTTGCTTCTGATTTGCGCGAAGTTGATACCTCCAAGAAAATCAACAGCCAAGGAACGCAGGAGCGCACCCGTAGTGCCCTTATCAGTGAAGAGTATGGCCTTTGGGAACTCATCAGCCGCTACCCAGCTCTCATAATCCTTATCTGTGAGTTTCTTGACATGGTTCGGAATCCTCTCGACAACCGCATCGACAATAGCCTTTGCCGATCTCTGGCCCTGATAGTCTTCCACACGTGGCTTGCCGGGCTTTTTACCGGGGACAACGATCTTCAATGTGGGAAAGCCCTGGACTCCCATTTGCCCGCAAAGCGGCTTGTTTTCTTCATCGTCGCAGTTGATGGCGGCGACTTTGGCTAGGCCTTCGAGGTTCTTAGCGGCTTTTTCGTAGGCAGGTTTGAGGTTTTGGCAGTGACCGCACCATGGTGCGTAGAATCTATTAGCATTTAGCATCAATGTCAATTCGGTCCCAGCGGATCGGGTGGAATGCGTACTCGACAATCTAGAAATTCACTCGTTAGCTATCGCTCCGCTGGACAAACTGTAAAGATTACATACTGATGTGTGGTTCGACTTGTTGATAAGTGAGTTGAAGTTCTTCGCATCCACCTGGAGAACAGGTGAGCTTTTAGTGTATAGGCCAGCAGCTGATGCTCCTCCCAGCAGGGAAGCAAGCAGCGCCCATTGCAGATGGTTTGGCATGTCGAGGTAGAGTATGTAGGCACTGACAGTGGTATGTTTACAAACAACGATAGCCGACGAGTTTGTCCTATAGCTGTGGCATAATGTATAGATAGGTTCAAGGCAGGAAGGGAATGATGAATGAGAAATGGATACGGTGGCCTGACGGCCCTGTCGTGTGTTTTGCAAGGTGTCCTGAATTGAAGCTCTTGGCGGGGGAACCCGAGCTTTCTCCGCATTTACCACCGAGCTTTGCTTATCCGATAAAGAAGCTCTGACGTGCAACCCTACACGATTCAACCCTCAATCTTTTTTGTTGAATTCTTCTTTTCCTTTTCAATTCCGACTGTTAATCTAGGCCGAATTGCAGACTAGATGTACCGAATCACGAGCTTCAGATTATGGCCCTCACCGACACAGGGGATATGGCTTATCTCCCTCAAGAGATATTCCAGATGATCATTCAGCACCTACAACCCGTCGATCTCGTTCGCTGTCGTCGTGTATCCTCCGCATGGTATCGAGCCTTTACGAATCCAGTCAGTCTCGTCCAGGTCCTAAAAGACAATTATCCTCGGGCAAAAGAAGTAAGGGAGCTCTTCAGTCGGATCAAAGCTCCCATACCGTACGAATCGCTTTATACCGACCCCTCGAATGAATGGCAAACTACCTTCGATCTCGTGACAGAACGCTATTATCGTCTGGCGCATGGCTCGCCTCGTTCGATACAAAAGATCGACCTTCAAAAAGAGACGGACAGGACTGACTATCAGTTCTTCAGCGTGCCACCGTGGGACAACCATTCAAGTCATTCGGGAGATCGAATTGATATGTTATTTGAGAATACGTTTTGGACATATGAAAAAGGATTGGTTGTATATCCTGACGAACGCGAGCGGTGCCTTTTGGTCTTGGACGTGGAAACCGCGGAAAAGTTCATGGTCCCATTCGTCACTACGGGCAAGGTCATAAGAAGGTTACGTCTGCATGAACGATTGCTCTTGATTGAATGGGCTGAGAGTGAGGCATTCCACTGGCTAAATGATCGGGATAGTGTTCATCGCCATTTTGCTACGTCTTTTGAAGTCAATGCCATTGGGCGAGGCTGGGATATCGTGTTTCGCAACGAATGGAAGATCATGTTTCTGGGTCACCCCTTAGGTGAACGTGATCGATTCTACTCGTGTCATACTCGAAATCATTATGCGATCTATATCTGGCAGCCGAATCGCAGCCTTTACACAGCGGATGAAGACGCACCTATAGAATCTTTAAACATCTGGGACATTTCCACAGCTTCCGAATACAGGCCATCACAGGACCCAACAGGTCGATCTATATGTGGTGGACCACGCCACATCGCCAGCTTTGCCTTTCGAGAACTTGATTTCTACTCTGTAAGGCAAAGAGGCTCTCCAGCAATCATGAGAATGGATATCGACAGCAACTCAAACTCCATTTCTATCACGGAAGTAAGAGACACTGGACGGATGGACTTCAATGTTTTGGAACATGCTCCCCACGTGCGAGTCATAACCATACCATTCATTGGCCAAGGTCCTGCATTGCAGCGAACAGTCACAACCTGGTATCCTCCATACCGCGGGAATTGCTGCATGGAGATTGCACCCTGGACGGCCACATGGCCGTGGCCATGTTATTGGGCAATCTGTGAGAGTACCGACGAGGACGCGCGTGTATTGTTCTGCCTTTCATACTTGTCCTCAAAGACACAGGCAGGCTACGAAAAGGACCCGCTCATGGTCACCATTCATACACCTCACGCGATCAAGACTCTAGTTCCGGACCTGTCCAGGGAGATTTCTTCCAAGGGCAAGATTTGTGGCGACGAGCGCTTCATCATTGGCGAGAACGATAATGACCAGTTGGTGATTCTGAAGTTTTAATGTCGGATTTGTATGTATAGTAACTAGAGCGTTCACTTTTCCGTAGAAATTAGATCTGTGTCATTTCCCACAATCCGTCTCTTCGTACATTGTGTAGATCAAATCATGTCTTCCATCAGAACTTGAGACACGGTACGTGGTTACATCCCAGTCTTGGAAGAATATCAAGAAATTATTTGAAGATTCAGACAAAGGAAATGTTGCTTGACTAATAATACTGAAGTAAAGTGATTTTACATGCCTAAAACAGGTCTAGGTATTTATATGAACAAGTATAAATCCGGTGTCGGCTATGACAAAGCTCATGTAGAAATGGTCTACTGGTCTTCACTAGCGGCAGCACCAGTAATAATTTCAACCAACTCGCCGGTAATGGCGGCTTGACGCTGTCGGTTGTACAAAATTTGGAATCTGAAGAGGAAGATGAGGTTAGTTTGCTGATAACGTAGCCTTGGAAGGAAATCACTTACTTCTGGATCATTTCACCTGCGTTCTTGGAAGCGTTCTCCATAGCGTTACGACGGGCCTATGGATATGTTAGACACCGCCAATAGATGAGTTCAATAGAGGTTCAACTTACAGAAATTTCACAGGCCAAGCCCTCAGCCATGGCCCAGAACAAGCTGTTAGCCAAAGCGTACTCGCGGAGGTTGGTCAAAGCCTCCTCCTCAACCTCGAAAGCAGAGATGTTGGCTAGAGGATATTGTTAGTTGAATTGCGCAAAAGACGTGATCAAGGCAACCTACGGGAGTTGGTGATGGCCTCCTCAGAGTAAGCATCAACAGTGGTGGGCTCGTAGCTCTGCGCATTCAAGAACTTGTTGTGGATGATCTTGATGGTGCCGTAGTTAGTGGGAAGGAGGGCAATCTGGTCGGCAATGGCCTGAGCATCGGCGAAGGTGGGAATATCCTTGCAGACCTGAGAGAAGCTGAGGACGATGTTCTGACCGTTGGAACGACTGAGCTGGGCCTTGGCCTTCTCTCCGAGGACGACGAGATCAGCACTGGGGTTCTGTGCCAACAAGCGACGAGTGGCCTTGCTGAGACCGGAGTGGATACCACCGCAAAGACCCTTGTCGGAGCTGGCGACGATGTAGAGAGTCTTCTTGTCCCCTTCCTCGGGTTTGGTCTCGGCGGACTCGAAGACAGTGTTGGAGGTGGTTCCGTAGACACGAGAGTCCTCCATAGCCTTTTGGGCACGGGTCAAACGTGTGGAAGCGATGACCTTCATGGTGTTGGTGATTTTCTCAATGTTACGGATGGACTTGAGACGGCCCTCGATTTCACGGAGAGTAGCGAAGTTGGCGGCATTGGTAGGAGCAGTGCTACTGTTGTCAGTGAATGAATATGAATGCTTTTTCTCAGATCCCACTAGAGTAGATAGGTCTCAATTGTCATTGCAGTTACTGTGCCGCGAGAATTGATGATCCCTCCCTCGAGAAAAACACTTACCGAGCCACAACGGTACTGCCAGCCTTCAAGGCTGGGCGAACAGTGCGAGAAAGCATTGTGAGAGAGGAGTGAATAGTGACGAGATAACGTCGAGAGAAGCTGCAGTGACGGGGCAGCTGAATCAATTGATGCCAGACTTCGCAAAGATCGGTCGCAAGCGTTGAACGAGGTCTTCCCGGGCTGCTTCGGAGCCAACATTCCATTGGCCCCATCACGTGATTTACATCACTCTTGGCGGCCTCACAAATCAGGCAGAGTGCGGATAGGCGCAACCAAGAAGTGAAGTTCTTCCAGCCCCGAGTGGCTGTCTTCTTCTCTTTACTTCCACTTCATATTTGACTTTCTCTTACGCTCTCGTCACTCTATTCACCTTCTTCATCACAAGCCCAAGCTTGCCCTCTTCTTTCCCTTCTCTTTGGCTTTCTTTCATTCATTCTTGTTAGGTCTAATCTTTAAATTCACTCGCTCTAACTATCGAGTCTCGTCAAGATTGCGTTTTGCCGATTGTTCACCCAGCTCCTGTTCGCGTGCCGTCCGCGACTCGGGCGGCTACCTGTTATCAAATCATTTCCTAATCCTTACTACTCGGTCCAAATTCGAACTCAGACTTCAATCCGCATAATGAGTTCCTCAGACGACGACGCTCCTCTTCTCAAGGCCAGCCGTCCTGCCGCTTTGAACCCGGGCGTTTCCATCCGCTTCGGACCTGTTGACGACGAAGATGTTGAGATGAAAGACACGAATGGTGTGAATGGGCATAAGAGAAGGGCACGAGTTAGCTCTGGGATACAGTCATACGCAGAAGCCGAAAGCAGCGAAGATGAAATGCCATTGGTATGCATTGGTTATCTTCTAACTTGACATTGGTTTATTATGCTCCAAGTACTGATTACTCCAATAGAGCAAAAAGCGCCGTGTCTCCGTCAAAAAACAGATCGATTCTGACTCGGAAGAAGACATTCCTCTGGCTCGAAAAGCAAACGGTGCCAGGTTGCCCAAAGCCTCCGAGACCGCGATTGGCGAGGATTCGGATTCGGATATTCCTATTGAGCGGAAACTTTCGAAGCAGAAAGCGAACATTGAGAAGAGGGCTGAACAAGAAGCCAAGGCAATTCGCAAAGCTGAGGCTACATCTTCTACGAAGAAGGCTAAGCCGAAAGCCAATGGAGTGAAGACTGAGAATGGCGTGGGTACTAAGAAAGCCATCAAGTCGGAACCGTCGACTCCTGCGAAAAAAGGAAAGGGCAGGGCAACTCCTGTCAAGGCGGAATCTGAAGATGTTGAAGGAGCTGAGGAGGAAGAGGAGTATCGTTGGTGGGAGGATCCAGCCAAAGGCGATGGTACCATCAAATGGACAACCCTTGAACACAATGGCGTTGTCTTCCCACCTGACTACGAGCCTTTGCCGAAGAATGTGAAGATGAAGTATGATGGTATTCCTGTCGTTCTTCATCCGGAAGCCGAGGAAGTTGCCGGGTTCTTCGGTTCCATGTTGAACTCCACACACAATGTCGAAAATCCAACTTTCCAGAAGAATTTCTTCGAAGATTTCAAGGCCATCTTGAAGAAGACTGGTGGAGCGAAGACGCAGAAGGGCGAGCCTATCAACATCAAGGAATTCAAGAAGTGCGATTTTAAGCCAATTTTTGAATACTATGAAGCAAAACGCCTCGAGAAAAAAGCTATGTCAGCTGCAGAGAAGAAAGCACTCAAAGCCGAGAAGGATGCGGCAGAAGCGCCCTACATGTATTGTATGTGGGATGGCCGCAAGCAAAAAGTTGGCAACTTCCGTGTCGAACCTCCTAGCCTCTTTCGTGGTCGTGGTGAGCACCCAAAGACCGGTAGAGTCAAGACACGTGTGATGCCCGAGCAGATCACGATCAACATCGGTAAGGACGCAAAAGTTCCTCCGCCTCCTGAGGGTCATAAGTGGAAGGAGGTTAGGCATGATCAAGAAGGTACTTGGCTGGCTATGTGGCAAGAGAATGTCAACGGTAATTACAAATATGTCATGCTTGCTGCCAATTCCGATATCAAGGGCCAGAGCGACTACAAGAAGTTCGAGAAAGCTCGCGAACTAAAGAAGCATATCGATAAGATCCGGGCTGACTATCAAAAGGGGCTCAAGTCCGAGCTCATGGCTGATCGACAGCGTGCAACAGCCGTTTACTTGATCGACAAATTTGCTCTTCGTGCTGGAAATGAAAAGGGCGAAGATGAAGCGGACACTGTTGGATGCTGCTCTTTGAAGTATGAGAACATCTCACTTCGACCACCAAACACTGTCATTTTCGACTTCCTTGGTAAAGATAGCATTCGCTTCTACGACGAAGTTGAAGTCGATCCTCAGGTTTTTAAGAATCTGAAAATCTTCAAGAAAGCACCGAAGAAGGAGGGCGATGAGATCTTTGACCGATTGACGGTAAGCATTTTCTTACTAGTGGATTGTACATCTGCTAATTCTTTTTATAGACATCTGCGTTGAACAAGCATCTTTCAAACTACATGACGGGCCTGACCGCTAAGGTCTTCCGTACTTACAATGCCTCTTACACATTTGCCACTTTGCTCAAGGACATGAAGGCGGAAGGTACCGTGGCGGAGAAAGTGAAGCAGTACAATGACGCTAATCGCAGGGTCGCCATTCTCTGTAATCACAAACGGACCGTCACTGCAGGCCACGCCAACCAAATGGAGAAACTCGGCGACAGGGTATGTTTTCTGTTTTTACGAGGATTTCATTGGATGACTGACATTTTACAGATCAAAGGTCTTCGCTATCAGAAGTGGAGGGTCAAGATGATGATGTTGGACATTGATCCAAGCCAGAAAAAGAAGAAGGGTGCCAAGTACTTTGAACTAGATGACGACCTTGACCAGGCATGGATCCAGGAGCACCAAGCATTCCTTGTTGAGGAACAGAGGCAGAAGATTACTAAGAAGTTCGAGAAAGAGAACGAGAAGCTAGCCGCTGACGGGGAAAAGGAGATGAAGCCCAAGGAGCTGGAAGAGCGCCTTGCAGTCGTCAAGGACATGGAGAAGAAGTTCCAGAAGGAGAACAAGACTGGTAAAGTGGAAGTCGAGGGCAAGGGACAGACTATTGAGAAACTGGAAAATAACGTCACGAAACTTGAACAGCGGATTGAGAACATGTCACTTCAGGCCGAAGACAAAGAGAACAACAAGGAGGTTGCTCTCGGAACTTCCAAAATCGTAAGCACTCGAACATTTTGGTTAATTTGACACAAGCTAACACATCATTCAGAATTACATTGATCCTCGTCTCACCGTGGTCTTTACAAAGAAGTTCAACGTCCCTATTGAAAAGTTTTTCTCCAAGACTCTTCGTGAAAAGTTCGATTGGGCTATTAAGTCCGTGGACGAGGATTGGGAGTTTTAAAAAAAAGAACCGTCCTTGTGATTTCGAATTTTGTGGAGTTTTTGTTTTGATTCCTGCGTTTTGCGAGGGTGGTGATTTTTCTCGAAGACAATCTATATAACATAACATTTGTATCATTAAATTCGACTACCAAAAAGACAGAAAAAGCCTCAAAAAAAGAAAAACGGAGGGAAGACGGAGCTGGCAGAAACACTACGATCGATAACCAGCACGAGGCTTGACCATGACTTGTTTTAGAGAGCACTCTTATTTTCTTTTGGTTATCCTCTAGGTACTTGACTTATATCTAGCAGACCATATAGAACAATATCAATATTCTTATGTAGACATGAAGGACTCGAGAGTACCAGACTTAATGCACACATATGCACCGAGCTCGAGTGAAGTATCAATGACAATCTCATTATAGTAATTCTGTACCTGATTCAAACTCATATCGAGGAAAATGGCGGAGCTATGCAAACGAAGAGATCTGGTATATCAACAAGGGACGATGGGAACGGATAAAACGGAAAAGTGGAAGACGAATATTAGTAATACATAGGGATCGGTGACATCAAATATGCACATTATAGAATGATCGAGTATGTAGAAGAAAGAGAAAAATGACAAACTGTGGTGGAAGAAGAACCTGGTTAGAAAAGGGAAGAAAAGAAAAGACGTTCAAGGCCACCATCCCATCCGTTCATACGAAGCTATAACCTCTCTTATAGAGTCCGAAGTAAACAATGGATACTCTAATTGAAAGCCTGTGGTGGCCTCAAACAGCGATCCATCGACACACAAATCATTATCGGAAAGCATATCAACCTCGATAAACGGACTGATAGGGCCGGGTCTCGTGATGCCCTTGTCCTCCAACATTTCGGCCCATGCCTGCAGCATATCCTCATTCATTTCGTCGACGATATCATTCAATCGGAGCCGAGCCAAATGCGACATGAATGTGCCTGCAAACGTGACTTTGAGGCCAAACACCTCTGCGAGCGCGGCGCCGATCTGGTCGCGGGTGGTGTCTGTGTGATCAACGACGTTGAAAATGTGTGGTCCAGCAGTGGGCGTCTCCTTTTGGCCTGCACGCCAAACAGCCGCCGTCCACAACGCGCGCGCCGCATCCCTGACATGCAATGTATTAAACTTCAAATCCTTACTTTCCAACTGATCAAACCCCGTCTGCAGATACTGATGCGTTCTCGCCAACGCAATCGCCACAGCCGTATAACCCCTATCATATGGACCATATATATGCGGTAACCTCAACGACGTCCAATTCAGCCCTTCTACAGACGGCAAATCTTCCTCAACTTGGAGTTGCCATTTCGCGAGCGCATGCCACGGTTTTTTCTTGTCGTCTTCCTTGGCTGGTTTAGAGCTGCTTTTGTAGATGTATGAGGTCGAGGCTTGGACATAGACTGCGATGCCGCGTTTGGCGACTTCCCTAGCGAGGCCCATGGACATGGCGTGGTTGCGCAGTTGGTATACTTCTTCCGGTTGCGAGAGGCGCAGGTCGCCAGCGCAGTTGATTACGTAGTCGAACTGTTTGCCATCGGCGCGGTCGAACATTCGGGGATATGATTCTATTCAGGTTAGGTGGTTTTTGTTTTCCTTCTCCGTTTGGTAAGGCAAGAGAAAGGGGAGGGCATACGCTCGCGGCTGGCATCAGCCTGCACGAATTGTTCTTTGGAGCATGCCTCCTCGAATTCGGGGGCCAGCCATGCTAGTTGTGGGAGCAATTTGTCCACGATCCGCAGCTCGGAAGCAAGATTATTTTTGTGAATATGGAGTGCGAGGTGTCGGCCGACGAAGCCTATATACCTCACAGTCAGTTCGGTTTCCCGACTACTAATCGGACATACAACATACCCAGGCCGCCGATAATCAGCACTGCGGGCTTATCTGTGGCCATATTGACGGATGAAGAATTTTCGTATTTTGGTATGTTCAGAAAAGAAGGAGTCTCTCAAAATCGAATCGGTCGTCCGTACTTGCGTCGCTCGCAGAGAAATGGATATAATAAGCGAGCACCGGTGGCTGCTGTTGTGCGCTGATCATGCAGTAATAGGAGCGCTATAATGAATAAATTAGGTTGCAATACGTTGCGACACCAAGGCGCATGCTAAGCAATCCTTTCAAATAGAATCAAAGACGGAAATATCAACCAGGAAGGAAGAACAGAAGGCGCAGTAGAAAATGGAAGATGGATTTAAATGCTTGAAGAAAATGGAGGTCTGAGCGGGTTGATACATGTATATTATACGCCGAAGGAGGCTGACACTATGACTGCTAGTTCGTCCGTTAGTTTTGTCGATTCTGAATGTCGAGAACCCACTTGTATGCACGCTATTCAGCACAAAAAAAAAGATTCTAAGATGGTGTGCAGACAAAGAGGTAACAAGTGCTTAGAAATTGTTCCGGTCACACAGGCCTTGTCTTAGGGACTAAGTCACTAGATGTACACGTACTCTTTGCTGGAACAAATGCAGTGACACTCCAGGTACAGGTACACACGTAGTACAGACGATGTACGTAGTACGTGCTATTGACCATGACGCAGTGGATCATCGCTGCAGCTAAGAGGGACAAATTCTTCTAGCCAATTCTGCAGAAATTACCTGACCACGTGCCTTTCTACGTCCACCACAACATCACTCCAAGTGCGAGTCCTTTGACGGGACTCATGATTATTTCAGTTACTTGTTCTGCTGGTGCATACTACATGTACATACACAGCAGCATGAAGAAAAATTAACCTTATTCTGTATCTCTACATACGCACACGAAACAAAAGGAACAACCCCTGACCCTCCCCTCCCGGACATTATAAAACGATCGATCGCCACCAGGGGTAATCTCGACGAATAAAACCCCGAGTCAAGAAACTTCTCTGCTTCTCCACCAACGCGCGCTTTCCCTTGCTCCGGAGTGCGTACGCAACAGTTCTCCGTATGCAGTATGCACATACGTTTTACTACGTGCGTACTATGTACGTACTGCTGTAAAGGATGACCATCTCAGACTTTGACGATCGTTATCATGCTCCACTACTCCCCCTCTTCTTAGTACAGGTACGTACCCGCATCCAAGTTTCAGACTCACTTGTGCATTATCATGTCGATAGTTATCTAGTTACAGTTGCAAATAACAATGGTATACGTAATCGTAGCAGAAGCATGCAATCTCAATCAAGTTTATTCATTCAGCGCCCAATTGTCGAAGCGCATTCTTCAATTCCTTGATAGCAGTCGGCACATCGTCAAAACTCAACGCGGAGACCGCCCATCGCGCATGTTTCTGCGCTTGTATGATGGCTTGATCGTCCGCGGTGAGATCATATCGCGAAGTTTGAGATGCTGATGGAGTAGCTGCTAATGCTGGAGCTGAAGCCCGAGGAATGACGGGCTGTTGAGTGAGACTACGAGGCAATGGCGGTTGTTCAGAGGGATCGGCTGCGTGAGACATTTGCACAACTGCAGGCGGGGGGAACGATTGAAACTCGGCGGAGGGGTTAGTGAACGTCTCTGGTGTATCGGGCAGGGCGGAGGGGGTCTGTGGGAGCGACAGATCTGTCGGCGCAGATGGAAGCTCAGGAGCCGACGGTACGGCTGGTAAATCCTCAACTTTGGAAGCATCAGTGGTAGGTGGACGTGGGAGCGAGGATGATCGCGACGGATGAAGTGATTCATCTAGTATTGATTGCTGCGCAAGACTTCTTTGTACACGATCCGCCTCATCAGGCACCTCTTCCACAGAAGGCTGCCGCTCTCGTTCCACAGTGCCCTGGAGAGCTCGCACCTCGGGATCATCCGGATTCAGAGCTTGAATCTCACTATCCAGCGTCTGGCTCTCGATAACGGGATTCGATAGATTGGGGTCCTCCCCATTCTTTATAGCCTTGGCAATTCGAACAGCGTGGTATTTTGAAAATTTGATCTTGGATGTGATATCGGGATCGACGTCGCCCCATATTTGGCAAAGTTCAAGGAAAGTGGCTGCTGCAAGGAACGTATCGGCGGTTTGTCTGTTTAGAGAAGTAAATCGTTAGCAAGTCCCTTTTAATGTGAACACGCGGGGAGATTACTTGGTAGCCTTGTTAGCGCGAACCGCATTATCAGCTCTGGCAAAGACCTCGAGCCCAAACTGCTCAACATAAGCTTGACCAGCAACATTATCAGTTATAGCGTCGTTATCGGGGTTTTCGTTTTTAAACTTGAACAAATACGTCAGTCTATCGACCATAGCTGTGACGATCCGTGTTCGTAGTGAAAGCAGCACGTACTCGCTCCAACTTATCCATCAAATCCGTCGTGTACTGTGTTGATTCTGCATCGGTCGAATGAAGACCCTTCGATATGATTTGATTGACAACCCAGTAATTGCCTGCATTTTTTGAGTGCGTGTTAGCCAAGGTCACAGCAGGAAAGAAACGAGGAGCACCGACACCAATATGCGATCACCGGTTTTGCGCGCTCGATTTGCGCTGCTCGAGTGACGAAGCGCCCGATGTCTGCGGACTTTAAGCTGTCAGGAACTGTAGTCGCCATTGTGTAGGAGTTGCTTTCAACCGTAAAGTGTACGTTGTGAGTTAACAGGACGAAGGTAAGTCGTGGAAGGAGCTGGTGTGGGGTTGGATTTGTCTACGGATGACGTCCCACCCAAAAAGTGCGTGCGGAGAACTTGACTACTTTAAGAAAGTATGGTACGTACCACTATGTCAACCATCGATTACTTTGAATATCATCTTTACATGACACTTTTGATGACTATTATCGAGCTATTTTTAATTGGCTATCCATTCCCCAATCTCAACTCGCTCCTCGCCCAGAGCTTCCACGTCAACGCAGTCTGTCACCTGTCCGACCGGTCCTCCAATTCTTTCAATCACAATCCAGATCCCTCCCTTCTCCGCATACTCCGGACGAGCATCAAAATCGGGCACTCTAATCCCAGAAACTGCATCACTATATTCACCGTTTTCTGACGATGCAAGAACCTCTTTGTACGGACCTTGGCCAAGCTCAACAGTCAACAGCATAGGAGATGAAGTCACATGGCGTGTTCCAATTGTAGAGTTTCGGCTTCGCGCAATCAGCTTGAGTCTTGTGAGACGAAGCACGGTCAATGGCGCCAAAATGCGATCGACTCCTGGAGGCAAGATGCCCACATCGGATAGGACGGCCAGTCTCCCTGCCGCCTCAGACGGTAAGGCCTTGACGTTGCATTTCTTTGTAGAGAATACCCAGATATTGAACTTGGCGATCTGGTCAGGGAGGAACGTTGAACAGACTAGTGTGTATGAGCCTGGGTGTAGATTTTCGGTTTCGGCAACCACACAACCGGGGCGATAATGGCCGCTGTCTGTGATAATATCCCGTTGCTTCACGGTAGATATTCGTTTGCCATCAGACCAAAAAAGCTTTGCATGGACAGCCATGTCTGGCTCCGATGTCTCTAGCAAGATCAAAACATCTGCTGTCTCTGATACCTGCAAGATGTGCTGTGGATTGGACGGGTATCGGGGGGACTCTGTATTTCCGCCGGCAGTACTAGGGCTCCATTCACTTTCCAGTTGATAGGTTTCTGAGTATTTGTCTTCGGCGGGTTTGAGTACGACTTCATTTCTTGAGAAAGCGGAAAGCGTTAAGTTTTGGGGTACTAACGGTAGTGACTGTTCGGCTACCACGACCGTGTATGTAGAGTTTGCTTCCATGTCAATCTTAGCCAATGTGTTGGGAGAGTCCACGAATGGCCCACGGTAGAAAGCATCGTCGCTGATAAAGATTCGGTGTCCTCCCTTCTTTGATACATAAATACTAATGAACCCCGACTTGGCATTTGATGTTGTAGAGTTTGTGGTGCGAAAATGTTTGCTGAGGAGCAACCAAACAGGACCGCCTGCTACTGTTGATATCGAGAACTGGGGACTGTTTGCAAAGCATGTTGAAATGAAATGAGCTTTAGACAAATCCCATGTAAAATGTATATCTTGGCGAGTGGTGAAAAGACCCGGATTCCAGTTCAGGTACATGTTGTCAAAATTTTGGAAGATTTGATCGTAGTCCATCCAGAACGATCCAGGTAGCAGCGGACTAGAGCTTGCATCCGATGCATTTTGTTCAGGAGCACGACTACGGCTTTGTGGAGTTCTAGAGTTGGAATCTGCCCACGGATTCTTGATGAGTAACCGGCGGTATCCACCACTCTCGGTCAAGTCAAGAACAGCATAGTCGTGTCGTCCGATGAGACCTTGAAGGTGCTCTTCGCGAGAATTGAGTTCTCCCGTTCCCAGAGTCAAAACGACATCCCCGTACTGAAATGCTCCAGATATACGTCTCCACAACTGATCTGGCGCAACATCTTCATGGTGGAGAAAGATCTGCTCCGGAATCCAACCGGTAAGTACCCACAGATCAGTGCCTGAATTGCTACCTGGAAAATCATAACCGCCCCGAAGCTTCAAGTAAGCTTTTTCAATCAGAGCTGGCCAGAATGATTCCGGCGAATTTCGATCAAATGCGAACAGAGAGCGTGATGTTTTGGATGAAGGAAGTCGATCGTCGATGACGACTTTTCGGTAGCAGCCGTTGAAGTAAAGCCGAAATATGTACTTTCCAGATCTTGAATTGCGTGGAATATTTTTGTTGTAATCAAATGGGAATATCGCACAGTGAAATAGCTATCACGAAGATCGATTAGTACTACGTAGCAACAGCACAGATGGATGACGCACACAACCATGACCTCGCTCAAAGCGAGCAACTGCTGCGCAGATACTTGCTATTACAGAGCAGTCTGTTGTGATGTCTTGCACAAGGTCCATTACTACTTTGGTCTTGGGGAGTTTGAGTGCATCTGGAGTTACACTGCCACGACCAAGCTCTTCGATGAGCTCAGCTGGGCGTTTCCAGCCATTGAAGACCTCTTTCTGAGGTACAGAGAGCCTAAGAGTCTTATCCCTTTCCGAACTAGTCAGCCAAAGCCAAGGTACACGCCATGAAGACAACTTACTCAAATTGCCTTTCATTACCAATCAACTCAAACTCTTGCGGATTGGGGTCATTTTTCCAAGGTGGAAATAAAAATCCATTCAGCTTAGCGCTATCCAAGAGGATGATTTCCTCTCTCGTCGAAAGCTTGCGCTTCGATACTGGCTCCTTCAGCCAGCGATTCTCAACCCGAGGAGTGGTTGGTCTCCACGACTTGTCGAGTTTTATTTTCTCTGCGCGTGAGATCCAATCTTTGCATTTTGAGTCTAGCAATTGCTTCTCCCGAGGCGTGTCTGCTAATTTCAGCGCACGCATGTAGCTCTCGGCGGCAGCAATTGCAGCTTCCAGTGCCTCGGACTGGGTCCCAGCTCCTGATACTTGGCGCTCATATTTCTGTTTAAACAAATCAGCCTACATTTAAAAGGGGTGTGGAAGAAGGAAGAAGGAATACTGTAGCTCTGTCTAGATGGATGTTTGATGTGTGCTTAGCGGAGGAATCTGACATGGTATCACATACGACCACATCCACCTGAATGATCTTTGCATCCGACCATCCAGGACATATGTAGACACTGATCACTAGCCCTGATAAGGAACCGGTTCAAAGACTGATGTGCAAATGTAAGATGAAGTGGAGGGAAAGAAGGAGTGAGGCTTAGACGATCCAAGTGGCTTGGCTTATCGATAAGATGAATGACTAATCAGAGGTGGAGGGGTTGATGTTTCTCCGGATTTCCTTCCAGCACAGACTTTCAAACAGAAAATGATTGCAAATCTAGTAGAATAATGCTCGCTTATATCTTGCCTTAATGGCATTGGAAACCTCTGTTGTGGTCCTACGCAGCATAAACCATGGAGAACCAAACGCCGGAGCATATCCAGGCCACAATATTCACCTGGGTTCTATACTGCACAGAGAGAGGTATGAGCCCACCTCCAGTCAATTCTTGATTCGATGGCAGGGAGGAAAAGGGTGAGGGATTTATGCTGAAAATATAAGGATCGTGATACAGGTTGCACAAAAACAATCGAGGATTGTGGCACACCAATTGCTAAATTATATTCGGACTCAGACGATACTTTTGGACATGCCGGAGAAGCTCCAGATCCTCCAGATTTCCCATGTGCAGCTCTCCTCAATCGGATATTTTTAGGTACTGATTACAGGTACCTAAAAACCATACATACTCGGCTGCAGAGTCCTCCTTTCAGACAGACAAATCTTTACAGACATTGCGAGTAATAGGCGTTGATCACAGTACAAGTATAAGGACTCACACACGCCGTTGCGCCAGTCCAGCCTTGTCCACCACACTGTCCCCACTCTGCAACGGTACCACCTCCAGTGCCAGTGGTGGTATTACCAGTAGAGGTGGTACCAGAAAGCTTCCCCTTGATGAAAGTCAAAGCCTGATTGCCATATTCTGCTCCATATCCCTGGTGGGTTGCCGCGTTGTTGCCGTTGCAACAATAAGGATCTGAGGCGTCGCAGTAGGACTGTATCAGACTAGCCGAAGGGCAGCTGAAGCCTGCTGGGCGTTCGTCAAACTAGAAGTCGCGTTGATTTGTCAGATTTCATGGATTTGAGATATGGGAGATTGTAGGCTCTTACACCACCGGCAGCACAAGTTCCAACTTCATACGACAAACCTGCCCTGAATAAGGGGTCACCCATGAAAATTGCTGCTTTCACCATGGACACAGCAGATGTCGACAACTGAACGGCCGTATTGGTATAGCCCTGATTGGGGTCTCCACCGCCGCACAGAGCAACATCCATAATCTCAGCACCCTGAGAATATCCGACCAATATAATCTCGGTGCTGGGGCACTGTGAGTTGAAGGAATTGACGGCGGATGCGACGGCCGCGATGCCTTGTGCAACCGAGCTCGAGTAGCTGATGTCGCCGCATGAAGACTGGCCACCGCATGCAGGGTAAGAAATGGCTTCTGCGGTAGAGCCTGAATAGGTGTTCAACACATCATCCACGACTGTGATGGAAGAACCGTAGCCCGGAGAAGCGGTTGTTTCTCGTGCGCCGAATACGTGGATATTAGGGCACGCGCGCTTTTCAACGGGGATGGAGAGCACTCCTCCCACAAGTGCTGATAGTGTCAAGGCTCGAGAAAACATGATTTCTACAGTGAAAAATGATATGAAGCTCGGATGGAAGATTTCTCTGGTTGTCCAAAGAGAAATAGATCTTACTAGAACAGTCGGTGAGCTCATTCATATATGAAACATCTTGCTCTATACCCGGATAAAGTCCAGACAACTAGACGCCCCTTCACGAATCGATTAATAGAATCGAAAAAATAAAAACGAGATTCCTCCTTTTGTCCGACGACAGCACGTATTTATCTGAATTCTAAGTTTGAGGTTTTAAGTGGACAAACGGATCATCGCCCACTGAAACGGATTTAGCCGTGAAGAAGCAGAGCTATTCCGTCCACAGCTGAATCAACATCCAATCCTGACGAATGAGGCAATTGTAAATATCTGCCCCTTCCCTGTCGATCTCCCCGCGTTTTTCATGCCGGTAGACCGTAGAACAAGTCAGGTTATGCCAGGCTAAACAGGGACTGGTGATGCAAAAAATGCCCCGGATAAATTAAAGGATTACTCTTTTGGGGGATATATAAGGGTCATGTGGCTGGTTTCAACGGTCCGACACTCCGCACAGAATGTCTTCTTTAAGCTAGCCACTATTCTTATTCCTGTTAAGCTTGGTTGTCCAGACTTGAATGGATCCCCTCTCTCCTGTATACTAACGCTTTATGGAAGCTGATGACCATTTGCTGCAAAACAATTGATACGAATAAAACTTCGAACATCATGAGACTATTGGTCCATGGAGGAGCTTCTCCCTACCTCTCGTCAAGGTAGCTGAACTTTGAAAACAATTGGGTCAGTAATAAATAGGTCGTGTTATGCTGAGCCAGCAAGAATTTTGTTCCTACGTATCAAAGAAGCATACCTTATCATCAATTATTCGTAACAATACATCCGTGAGATTGACCTTTATCATCCATAGAAATTATGGTTTCGGGCTATAGAACTTGTCCGATTTCACGCTTGACATGGTTCAGGTAACTTGCGGTAAACTACGTAATCCACTTGTCCAATGGACAGATCCATGTAGCTAGTCCTATAGACGCCGAGAGGAATAGGAATTGATCACAGTGCACGTGTAAGGGCTGACACATGCGGTTGCACCAGTCCAACCCAGTCCACCACATTGACCTATTCTGCAACTGTACCATCCCCAGCACCAGTGGCACCACTGGTAGAGGTCCTACCGGTGTTGCTGACAGACTGTGAAGCGAAACCGCTGCCGCTCCAGCCTTCAACAGCAACGACCTGTAGGTTCATAGTACCGAGACTCATTCCGAGAGATGCCCACTCCGAGAAATGGTTCTGTATTGTGACAGTGCCGCTTGCTCTGGGACTGTTCCGAATAGAGACGTACTGCCTGAAAGTCGACTCAATGCCGACAATAGAAGGTTGATTTACTCGTGTATTTTCCCAAATGGTGTAAGTGGCGCCGTCACTCGTGAAATTCCCCCTGATTGTGCCCCAGTAGCCTGGAAGGTTGGTATAATCCTCTATGACATAGTACTCAATAAGAGGATTGGTGGTCCAGCCGTACACAGAGAGAAGGCCGGTACCACTGCTGACGGAGAACGAACCTCCGTATGTGATCGGGATGTTCGTTCCGGTTTGCCAACCAACTCCGACGACAAAGTCATCGGCGTCGCTCCAAATAACGGAGAAGCCGGTGCTCGAGTGTGAAAAGTCCACCGTTCCTCCAGTGGTGTAATTCTCGATGTAGTTGATAGCTGTACGACGATCAAGACGGTTCTCGGCTCCGAGGACGAAGTCATGAGGACCGCGCTCGGAGAGTGCGACATCCCTCTCAACAGGGATTCCGGAAGCAGGAGCGGTGATTGAGGGGACCACTGCCGCGAATGCAGCAAGCAGGGCAGAGAAAGCAACCATGGTGGTTGTTCAAATTTCGTGGTTCTTTTTGTGGTCTGATAATTGTTTCAATATTGGCGCTGATCAGTCATCTTACATCCTTCAGATGTCGCGGGATATACAAGCTTTAAATACTTGAAGGGTCGGCTTATAGAAGTGCGGCATCAAAATATCAGGATTTTGCCTCATTTCATGAGAAATGATGCCATCAAGAGGTGTGATCTCTTCATCAGAAACGTGGTGAAACGAATCAAATCTAGGTTATTGAACATCTGATCAAAATGCTTTAGCCTAAATGAAGACAGTGGTTCATGCAGTTCTTCGTAAACATGGGTTAGGTAGAAAATGAAACATGCTGTACGCAATAGATTTGTGACATATGGATTTTTCGATGCATATTGGCTATACGAAGAAAAGACCGGGAGCCTTTCCCCCAGGCTGGTAAATGAGTTAGCACTATAAGTTATATGATTGAGCCTCACTAGAATGCTGCAATTGACTGCATCTAGAACGATCCAAATACAGAAGAATTGAACGGAACATCAGAGCAATACATCCCTATCATTCTATCAATTGGCAGACGCTACGCTTTGACCATCATACCTAGAGACCGGACTATCATGGATCTATATCCTCATAACGTGGACATATGGAGACCACTCATTCGCACCGTCCGTCCATCAGTCTCAGAAATTGCCAAGGGTAAGATTGTCTATAATAGCATCGTGAACTGTGCCCACGACAGCTACAAATTGCATGTGATGTTGTTGGACGCCAACCATACAATCGAGCGTATCAACTATGTACATGTAGCCTTTTTTTGTTTGTATGATAATCGAACAAGGGCCAAAGCTTGCAGCATCCTTAGATGAAGGTGGCTAGCCCACTTGATCGGTAGTAGTATTGACTCTCCTTTGGCTAAGTGAAGCTTGATACTGATATCATAGTCGCCTCGTATGGACGCAGTGGTTTCACCAGCAGCCTTGACCCTACCCTTGAATAAGGATTGTACGAATCAATCATCTAGGATTCTAGTTAATGATGCACAGGACAGAAAGCGCCATATTTTAGGTTTTCAAAAACGTGGACTAAGATTCTTTCTTTAAGCTGTACTCTAGGTTCTTCTGCATAGTTCGTTACATACCAATTCTGGTGCAATGTCACTGTCTAGTACTTCAGGAGGGTTCCATCTGCAGTTTTTCGTAGGCCGAATACAAATCGACAAAAGTGAAATCAGGGCCATATCTGAGCACGATTTCGAAATCTTAACTCAAGGAAGTCATTGATATACGCCATGGTTAAAGAACTTTATACACTCAACATAAAAAGTTCTGATCCAGAGAATGAGCTGCTTTGAAACAATGATGTTATCAACCTCATCCAGCCTTATCCGCAGTACCAGCACGAGTCAGCACACAGTATCATCCAGCAATAGAAGGCTCCTCGTTGGCATTGAACAGATAAAAGAAAGCAAGAGGCGGCTGTTCTGCTGATGTTGAGTGTTATGTGTGAAGCCAAGGAGAAGAGAACACTCGAGCCAACGGAGGATGCGGTGCACGTGACAGCAGACTGAGCTGAGTCAGCAATCTTATCGATAAAGCCGGTACTTACTATATATGGATTAGTACAAACATTCTCCGACGGAACGGCGTGCGGCAGTAAGGGAACTTTGCCTCGGCTCGCTCTCGGTCAAGGTCCATGGCTCGTCTCGTCCCGGATGTTTTTCTTTGTTTCGAGGCTTGAGTCTTGCTGAATCTCTTATATGCAATGACCCGTGGAGTACTTATCTGATCTCCTTCTGGAAAGGAACGAACAGATTACGTGCTGGTTGAGCCTCGAGTCTTATCTTGTTGTTTGTGTACAGTGCTCGGTTGTGGTCACCGTCTACAGACCGCCGGTTATAACTCCATGCAGAGCACTTCTCTGTGCTGCCTGTAACAAGACTCATTTTACGTCTCATTTTTATCTGTGTTCTCACTCCTCACATATAATCCATGGCAGGACAATCGAAACTTTCCCCATGGGAAAGTGCCATTGCAGGTGCAACTGGCGCTGTGCTCGCCAATGCGCTCGTATATCCCCTTGACATGTAAGAGGTATCCCCAGCTGGTCCTCGCTACCTCCTCAATATCTAATACGTAGCGCTATCCAGTGTTAAAACCAAGATCCAGGTTCAGGTCAAGAGTCGAAAAGAGACGAGCACCGACCTCGAAGCTACCCCCCACTATGAATCGACGTTGGACGCAATCAACAAAATCTTCAAGGATGAAGGACTATCGGGCCTATATAACGGTGTTAATGGCGCTCTGATAGGAGTCGCATCTACCAACTTTGCGTACTTCTACTGGTATTCAGTCGTTCGTGCTGCATATATAGCTTCGGGTCGAGGGTCGAATACTCCCGGAACAGCTGTCGAGTTATCGCTCGGTGCCATTGCTGGCGCCATTGCACAAATTTTCACCATTCCTGTATCGGTTGTGACAACTCGCCAACAGACGCAATCAAAGGAAGACAAGAAGGGATTACTCGAAACTGCTCGCGAGGTTATTGACGGCGAGGATGGCTGGACCGGGTTGTGGAGAGGGTTGAAAGCAAGCTTGGTCTTGGTCGTCAATCCCGCCATCACATACGGCGCGTACCAAAGATTGAAGGAGATTTTATTCCCGGGAAAGAACAATCTGCGCCCGTGGGAAGCATTCGGTGAGATTGAATCTCTTCTGTGGACTTGAGATGAAACAGAACGCTAATAAAGCTTCTAGTTCTTGGAGCGATGTCCAAGGCACTAGCAACAATACTTACTCAGCCATTGATTGTGGCCAAGGTCGGTCTGCAATCGAAGCCTCCACCAGGTCGCCAGGGAAAGCCGTTTAAGGGTTTCATTGAAGTTATGCAATATATCATCGAACACGAGGGTCCATTGAGCCTGTTCAAGGGCATTGGCCCTCAAATTACGAAGGGTCTTTTGGTTCAAGGATTGCTCATGATGACCAAAGAACGGTAAATAAATCCTCCAAACTCGGCATATACGCTGTATTCTGACAATTGTATAGAATGGAACTTGCCTTTATTCTACTTTTTGCTTCTCTCCGCAAGCTCAAGCAAGAGAAGCTGAAGAAATATGCAGAGAAAGCCGCCGCAACCGCTAAGACGAGTCTTCCCGTTACACTTAAATGATGAGATTTCCCCTTTGCGGTGGTTCTAATTTTCGGTTCGCGTTCTTACTTCTGTAGAGTTTATATGCAGCTTTGGCTGCAAAATATATGATCTGGGACCCTTTTTTTCCCCCTTTGGGGTTTGACTTTTAGATAATTTGTTTCATAGAGAATAGAAATCTTTCTATCGGAAATGTCGACAAGAGTATTGCCAGAGACCACTACACCTGAATGATGCTAACCGAGGGTATCTTCGAGGATGTAAGTACAGTAACCCTACTATGTCATAACCCTCGCACAGGGTGCCAAGACCGCGACCGCTGATATCTCCGGCGTCCTGTGCAACAACAGCTTTCCATGACTTTGCTCACAACTTCACAACTCCCAGTCAACGGCCCCGTAGCCTGAAGTCTGGAATGGGATGGTGGTCATTCGGGTCATCTGGATCCAAGTCAGATCCAGACAACAACAAACCCAATGACTCGCAACCACTGAACAGGCACCAAGAAGACGAAGAAAAACAACAATCAATCATTCCCTCTCTGTTGAGCTCCCACTCTTCCTCGCCTTCTACCTCCAAATCCAGTAGCACAGACTGGAACTCAAACCTCAATGCATTTGACTGGAGTCAATTCACAGAGCCCCGCAACCTCATCCCGACTGCCCTGTTGACGGGCGGAATATTGTTTGTTGTCTACGTTCAACGCCGGTACCTGCGCCGCTTCCCCGAAGCGACTGATATTAAATCGTCTTATTTCCGGTCGAGATCGCTTTTGGGACGCGTTACAAGTGTGGGCGATGGCGATAATTTCAGGATATTCCATACGCCGGGCGGTCGACTGGTTGGATGGGGCTGGTTGCCATGGATGAAGGTGCCGACTGTTAGGAAGGAGTTGAAAGATAAAACTGTACGTTCTTGACCTGGACCGCAAAGGATATGCTTTCTAGTCACTGACGTAAGATAGGTTCACATCCGTCTTGCAGGGATCGATGCGCCAGAACTGGCTCATTTCGGCCGCCCGGCTCAGCCATATTCCCAGGAAGCGCACATGTGGCTCACATCCTACCTCATGAACCGGCGAGTTCGCGCCTACGTGCACCGGCCCGATCAATATAAACGTGTTATTGCAACCGTCTACGTGCGCCGTTGGTTGGATTTCCCACCCCTGCGACGACGGGATGTCTCCTACGAAATGTTGAGACGCGGATTGGCGACGGTGTACGAAGCTAAATCTGGAGTCGAGTTTGGCGGTACTAAGAATGAACGCAAGTACCGTGAAGCAGAGACATTGGCTAAGAGTCGAAGACAGGGGCTATGGAAAGATTTTGGGAGGAAAGATGGTGTGAATTTTGAGAGTCCAAGAGAGTATAAGACGAGAATGCAGTCACTGGACGTGTCTGCAGCAGAGCAATCGCCATCGTCGTCTAAAGCAGAGAAGAGTCCGGGATTGGTTTCCTCCGTTTTCAGGAAGGTCTGGCCCTTTGGCTCTAAAAATGGTAAATAACATATACCCTTGATGTTTGATTATGACATGAATGATTATGCTAGAATACGTCAGCATTGAATTAAAGATATCCTTGAAGCCATTTGCCCTTCATAGTAGACCTAGCTAAGAAACATATTCAAATAAGATCGCTCATTCCATAACGTCGAATTATGATATTAATGACCATCGTTCACATATATTTACAATCAACTACACGAGCAAGAGGGTTACGCAAACCTCCTCTCAACCTCCGCAAACAACTGCGGACTGATCTCATCGCTTGAATTCCCCTCCACCCTCCACAGCGAACCCTGCTTCTCATAATGCTCAATCAGCGCTTTACTCGACTCGTCAAACTTCCTTAATCGCTGCTTCCATGTATCTATTGAATCATCCGCTCTTTGCGTCAGCGGTTCGCCCGTAAAGTCATCCTTGCCCTCGACTTTGGGCGGGTTGAAATCAGTATTGTAGACTCGGCCGGAGGGCGCGTGGACCCAGCGTTTCGTTATTCGAGATATTATGACCGAGGGGGGTGTGAAGAGGTGAACGACAAAGTTTATAGGTACGATTCGGTCGAGGCTTGTGGCTTGCATTGCGGTTCGTGGGAAACCGTCTAGGATGAATGAGGCGGATGGTGCTATCGATGGTGGTGGTTGTTTGTGTGTGTTATAAGATGAGGAAGCCGTCGTAGAGGAAGACGCTGATGAGGATTGTCGTGGTGATGTAGGTTCGGAGGGCTTCAGCCATCCTTTTGTGACTAGCTCTGAAGAGATGAGATCGAGCATGACGGCGTCGGGGACAAGATTCCCAGCTTGTATGAGCGCTTCGGCTTGGAGGCCTATCGGTTCACTTCCGTTAGTTCAACGTTTTTTAGAAACGAGAAGGGTATCGGTATCACGCACCTAGCGCAGTCTTCTTTCTGACATTCTCTCGTAATAAATCCCCCGAGCTGATCGCAGCTAACTGTGGGAATCGTGCAAGTAGTCGCTCTGTTTGTGTACCTTTTCCCACACCGGGGGCTCCGATAAGAATAATTCGAGCAGCCTTTTTGAGCCGCTTTGCGGACGTCATCAGAAAGGTGCAATGCTATATGATGAATGCTTATAGAATTGCGCTTCAAGCAGCGTACCAAGAGACCGGTCTCAGCGAGAAGTAGGTGGTTATCAATGGCCGTTTACTTCACCGTACGACAAGCGGTTGGCACATGCGAAACTCTGGACAACACGGACGGATTCGGGGAAGAGACAACAAACATGTGAAGACGTCAACCGACGTAATCGTGTTGCGCGCTCGGATATGGATGCGAAAATATTCCTTTGTCAGAAGAGGAATCTGGGGTTGATACTGTGAAAGATTATAAATTATGTAGCTTTAATATGGATGGCTAATCTAATCGTTGCCCGCGGCTTGATGGTTCTTCTCCGTTTGGGCCTCTCGGTGAGCGGATATATAATCTGTTGATAAGTTCGAATTTGTTGCGCTGATGCTGTCAAAGGAAGGTTCGGCGCCGAGCGAGTAGATGATACGAATGTATTTAACAGCTAGAACTGAACCAATTCTGTGTTCCCACTGGTGAGTAGTAATGTTTTGTTTCAACTCTACAATCTTATCTAGTATGCTATTCGTTTGTTCTCCGAAGCTCAAACAACATTATCAAGCAGGCTCGCCGCAAACTCCGCGCGTGGTCTCGTGACTTTGTTCCCCAGAGTGAACTAACTGCCTCCGGACTAGTGCTTCTCGGCTTCTTACATGAGCTAGCAGAGCACAGAAAATGACTGTGATTGGCTGGTCTGATAATACTACCTGTTCTGGCGAGACGCGTCGAGGCGTCGTTGTCGCGTTTGTTCCGTTGTGCTCAATCAACATACAACTTATTGACATCGTCAACGCCGTCTCTGAGACTTCAGCTTGGCGTACTGATTGACATACACCATGATGCGGCAGGAAACCGGTAGAATCGACCCTAAACGACGGGCTGTTCTCAACCACAAAAAACAGCAGTTTGCTGCACCTTCCTTCAAGCAACAGGACTACCCCCACCGTCTCAACTTTTACGATGTGCCTCCAACGTCTGAAATCACGCTCGAGGAGTTTGAGCAATGGGCTATTGACAGATTGAAAGGTAAATTGGTGCTTCTTCATGTCGCTATGAGAGAGGGCGTGTCGACTAATGGTCCGTTCAATAGTGCTGGCCGAAATTGAAGCTTGTTCCTATCGCAACAAAACTCCCCAAGAAACAGAAGCACATATCGCACCTGTCCTGAAGAAATATCTCAACTTGTCATCGAACTCTTCAGCCTCCGGCGGTGTCATCAGCCAGCAACTGAAAAATGAGCGACAAAAGGATCACTACTCGCACTTTATCCTACGACTCGCGTTTTCTGCAACCGAAGAACTGCGTCACCGATTCGTCCGCGCGGAGACATTGTTATTCAAGTTTCGCTTCCAGAAAGATGACAGCAAGGAACGACGCTCGTTCATTGAAAGCCTCAATTTGAATTGGGAATCTGTGAGCGAAGAAGAACGATCCGAACTCGCTGAACAACTGGTTACGTCTACGCCCGGCTTAAGGCGCGCTGAAGATGAATCTTGGTTCAAGGTTGATTGGGAGAAAGTGCCTGAATTGATTGAACGCCGAACTGTCTTTATCCGAAAGGGGAAGGCGTATGTTCCTCAGAGAGAGCAATTGAGTATGATTATTGCAGACTTTACTGCACGGTTGGAGAAGGCTATGGAGGTACGTACCGAATTGAATGGCTGTGAGCTGTCCTGCTAAGTAAAATCTAGTTGACAAGCCGCGCGTTACCACGTCTGGATGAGGACGATCGTCTTACTCCTATCCTGAATCATCTCTCCAAGAACTTTGGAAGCGCCGAATCCGTTTACTCCGAGGGCGAAGGCGTTGTTGATGGTGCTCCAATCACCGCAGCTTCTATTGACCCTCTATCGCAACACTTCCCCCTTTGTATGCGAAGCCTACACATGACACTACGCAAGAACAATCACTTGAAACACTTCGGTCGTCTGCAATATACGCTCTTCCTCAAGGGCATCGGTCTCAGTCTCGACGAGGCCATACTCTTCTGGCGTCAGTCATTCAAAGGATTCTCCGATGACGAGTTCAACTCAAAATATAAATACAACGTTCGTCACAGCTACGGAGACGTCGGAGGGGATGCCAATCGTCGTGGTCGGGGCTATCCACCATACTCGTGCCAGAGAATTCTGTCGGAGAGCGCTCCCAGCACCGGGCAAACTCATGGATGCCCATACCGACATTTCTCTGTTGACAACCTTACCGCCTTGCTTCAATCGACCGGTGTCCACGACAAAGACCTTTTACGCGGTGTACGAGAAGATGTGGAAAAACAGAAGTATCACATCGCTTGCAACCGAGTGTTCGAGTGGACGCACAAGGCAGACATCAAGAGGGTGAAAGAGGATGGCTCGTGGAGTCAGACTGATTTGGATACAATCGTCCATCCCAACACCTACTTCAAGCGCAGCTATCTTCTGAAGACCTCGGGGAAGCCATCCAAGGAGAGTGCTTGACGAAGAGACATTCGCAACTAATAGCATGGGAACGCGGCGCAACGGATTCAACTGGCAGGACAGTTTATTGATACGCGTTTTCTGGGACCAGTGTATATTCGAGTTTTGATTGTGATAACGAAATAATGTGACTATCCTTGAAATATAGAAATAAGTACGTATTGTGGTAATCGAGATGTAACCTCTGCTGATTCCCAAATCATCAAAAAGGATCAGAATGACCTTTCCAAGCCAGGTGCCCAGCCATGGGTTATATTCGTCTACGCTCGACGCGAAAACAACCTCGCAAATGAAAGTGCATGAGGCTGTCGACAGTAATGTGAATTGTTTGTCGGCGGTGTTTTTGAAGAAAAAGAAGAAGAGAAGGAAAGGGAAAAAAAGCTTCCGAGGCCATTTATGCGGTCTGGTGTGGGGACTTAGTCACTGCGGCGGACGGTAGCCACCATGAATGCTGCAACCTGGCTTCATGGAGCGCCCACAACATGAGCCCACACCCCTCCGGTTGATCGAAGCACCAATCTCTACATATCAAACCCGCTACGGCGTTGCCTATCGAAGGCATCGATTATGCTTTGAAAAAAAGACCACGTCCATATTTGATTCTCGCAGCTGCTAAGTGCTTCAGGCACCGCTTTTCCTTTTTGTTGACTCCCAATTCCTCCCTGTGTCCGCACGGTTCTGGTTGTTTGTTGCTCCCGCTCTTAGAAGGTCAAGATGGATTACGAGGCGTTGAAGGACCAATGGAGCGATGTCGAGGATCGTGACGGCGTCAGACTTAGCTGGAATACCTTTCCGAGCTCGCGCATGGTTAGTGGCAGTTGGATTGTCTATAAATGAAGGAGGTTGTTGACTGTTCCACGCAGGAGGCATCCCGCTTAGTTGTCCCCATCGGAGCAGTGTATACCCCCCTCAAAGAAAAGACCGACACCCCATTATTGCAATACGAACCGGTGACTTGCAAAGCTCCTTGCAAAGCGGTTCTCAATCCTTATGCGTATGTTGTGATTTCAAAACTCAAAACGCAATCATGATGCTAAACTGTGCGCGCGAATAGGAATGTCGACATCCGAGCTCGAATCTGGATTTGCCCATTCTGTTTGATGCGCAACCCCCTTCCACCACACTATAAAGACATTACAGAAAATGCTATTCCTCCCGAGCTTCATCCTCAGAGCACTACGATCGAGTACCGATTGGCCCGTCCCGCCCCTGCTCCGCCGATCTTCGTGTACGTTGTAGACACCTGCCAGGAAGATGATGGCCTTCAGGCTCTCAAGGACTCTCTTATCATGAGCTTGTCTCTCCTTCCGCCTAACGCGCTTGTTGGCTTGATCACATACGGCACCATGGTATAAACCGTCCCGCCCAGATTTTAGTATGAGCGTTATCTAACGGACGAGCAGGCGCAAGTCCATGAACTCGGTTACGGAGAGTGTGCCAAGTCTTATGTCTTCCGCGGAAGCAAGGACTACGCCGCCAAACAGGTGCAAGAGATGCTTGGATTGCTCAATGCTGGTGTCCGTCCTGGTGCTCCTCAGCAGCCTGGTCGCATGCCCCCTCCTCCCATGGGCCCTGCGGCTCGATTCCTCCTCCCCGTACAGCAGGCCGAGTTCCAGATTACCAACATCCTTGAGCAACTGCAGCGTGATCCTTGGCCAGTTGCGAATGATAAGCGTGCTTTGAGATGTACTGGTGTCGCCGTCAGCGTTGCAGTTGGATTGTTGGAAACGTCTTTCCAGAATGCAGGTGGGCGTATTATGGTCTTTGCCAGTGGCCCAGCGACCGAGGGCCCCGGTATTGTCGTCGGTCCAGAGCTGAAGGAGCCTATCCGATCTCATCACGACATTGATAGAGACAACATCAAATATTTCAAGAAGGCAGTCAAGGTATGCTTTGCACGTTACAACTCCATGGTATATTCTAATAATAGTTTAGTTCTATGACAACCTTGCCAAGCGCGCCGCACACAATGGTCACGTAATTGACCTTTTTGCTGGATGTCTCGATCAAGTTGGCATGTTGGAGATGAAGAACATGGCCAACCACACTGGCGGTCATATACTGCTGACCGACAGCTTCACATCCTCCCAATTCAAACAATCATTTGTCCGAGTCTTCGATAAAGATGAGAACGACAATCTGCTCATGGGCTTCAACGCGTCCCTGGAGGTTCTTACGACAAAGGAACTCAAAGTCACGGGTCTTATAGGTCACGCTATTTCCTTGAACAAGAAGTCGAGCAGCGTCGGAGAGACTGAGTGTGGTATCGGTAATACTTGTGCATGGAAGATGTGTGGCATTGATCCTGCTGCTAGCTATGGTATTTATTTCGAGATTGCGAACCAAGGTGGACCGGCACCGATGCAACAAGGCCCTCAACGTGGCATGATGCAATTCCTCACATATTACCAACACTCTTCGGGTCAATTTCACCTTCGCGTAACGACTATTGCCAGGAACCTCAGTGGCCCGGCCGGTGATCCGGCACTTGCTCAGTCTTTCGACCAAGAAGCTGCTGCTGTCCTCATGTCTCGTATTGCGGTCTTCAAGGCCGAGGTTGATGACGGACCAGATGTGCTTCGATGGGTCGACCGCATGTTGATTCGGCTATGCTCACGCTTTGCTGATTACAGAAAGGATGACCCAACCTCGTTCCGACTCGAAAAGAACTTCACCCTTTACCCGCAGTTCATGTTCCATCTTCGCCGAAGTCAGTTCTTGCAGGTTTTCAACAACTCTCCTGATGAAACGGCTTTTTACCGACATGTCTTGAACCACGAAGACACTGGCAATTCTTTGATTATGATCCAGCCGACTCTCGATTCATACTCTTTGGAGCAGGAGGGTAGCCAACCTGTCCTGCTTGACTCTGCCTCTATTCAACCCACTCATATCCTCCTCCTCGATACCTTCTTCCACCTTCTTATTTTCCACGGAGAGACTATGGC
The DNA here is from genome assembly GCA_037356135.1 of Talaromyces sp. F31. Taxonomy (NCBI): domain Eukaryota; kingdom Fungi; phylum Ascomycota; class Eurotiomycetes; order Eurotiales; family Trichocomaceae; genus Talaromyces; species Talaromyces sp. F31. The sequence continues at coordinate 1,095,460 of JAYXSF010000040.1, read as the reverse complement.
AGAATGGAGGAAAGCTGGCTACCAGGATCAAGAAGGCTATGAAAACTTCAAAGCCATTTTGGAACAACCAAAGGAGGATGCTAGAGTAAGTACATCTACACCCATCACTCCCGGAAAGTGTTGACTCATGGATCTAGGAACTAATTGCGGACCGTTTCCCACTCCCCCGATTCATCATCTGTGATGCCGGTGGCTCACAAGCTCGTTTCCTATTGTCAAAACTGAACCCCTCGACAACTCACTCAACTGGAGGATACGGTGGCGGTGTGACGGCACAAACCATCTTCACGGATGATGTGTCGTTACAGACATTTATGGAGCATTTGATGAAGTAAGTCGATACCTCCTCGTCTATCATGGGCAAGATATTAACAAATGACTAGGCTTGCTGTCTCGGGCACCAACTAAACACGAAGTAATGGTGAAGTCCTACAAATATTGGTTGTGAGTTGCGATGAATTTGTGAGGCTGTGTGTACCTTTAGCGGCTCTTTTTCACCCGTCATTTCTTTTACGATACAGTCGATTGATAAATTTCTTGTTCTTGAACCTCAACCTAAGCCATCGCAGGTAGACGAACAATTCGCAAATAAGAGTAGAAATGATTCAAGTGCAATATCTCAACGTAGCGTTCGAAGAAATAACTGATTATCTAAGCAAAGTCAAATGAGTGGGCCGTGATCTAACCGCCTTGAGATTAGCTTCGCCAATTCCTTGACTGGATCACGTGCTTCGGCTAGCACACAACATCTCCCCCCAATAAATTCCCCTTCGACCAGTGAACTTTTCTAAAGAACCTCAAGCTTGCGAGCCTCTCCTACAAGCACCATTCACTTCCTTCTCTTTCTTTCTCCCCAAGGACGATAGACTACCTTACGCCTTCGCCATGCGTAAGTATCATCTCCTTGGTGCGGCATTCTTTGCCAGGCGATTGCTAACATGAGAATTTTTTTCTTCTCTGTGAATAGCTCCTAAATTCGATCCCAATGAGGTGAAGGTTATCCACCTCCGTGCCACCGGTGGTGAGGTTGGTGCTCAGTCTGCACTTGCCCCCAAGGTTGGTCCCTTGGGTTTGTCGCCTAAGAAGATTGGTAAGGAATTCTCTGCTCGTGGTGTCCATTGATAGGGGGTTTCATGTTGCTAACTATCTGAACAGGTGAAGATATTGCCAAGGCTACCGGTGACTGGGTTAGCAGCTCCTTTTCCGTGACCACGTCGTCGTCCGAGAAAACCGAGTCACTAACGCGCAACTTTTGCGATTGATAGAAAGGTCTCCGTGTCACCGTCAAGCTCACCATCCAGAACCGTCAAGCTGCGGTCTCTGTTGTTCCTTCCGCCTCTTCCCTCGTCATCCGTGCCCTCAAGGAGCCCCCCCGTGACCGCAAGAAGGAGAAGAACATCAAGCACTCCAAGTCCATCCCCCTCGACGAGATCATCGAGATCGCTCGCACCATGCGTGCCCGTTCTCTTGCTAAAGAATTACGTGGCACTGTCTTAGAGATTTTGGGCACTGCATTCAGCGTGTGAGTTTCTCTCACCCTTAAGTAATGCACTCAGCGGCTAATCTTTGGGTAACAGTGGATGCCAGGTCGATGGACGCAGCCCCAAGGACGTCAGCGATGATGTCAAGTCTGGCGAGATTGATAGTACGTTTTACCTGTGGAAAAGCTTCAATTCAAGTGATCAATTGCTAACAATGGGTTCCAGTTCCTGAGGAGTAAGCGATTGTTGTCAAAATTTCGAACAAAAGTTTTTGCACCATACTCACTCGGAAATGCGAGTTGAGGCGTGTTAGATACGAGAATTGATGACGATTTGATACCACAAACAAGAATTCTAATGATTCACGACCTTTCTGCTTCAAACTTGTCTTTTTCCCGCTTCAATTTGCTTCTGTTTTTTGCTCTCCCCCTTTCCCGGTGTTCAATCTTCCTCCGAAAGGACGAAGAAAAGAACAACCTTTGCCACACTCTGGCCATTACCGTCCGGTTTCGATCGGAATTACAAGCTCCACGGTAACGGCCTATTTTGACGCAAAGAAGATAAACCCTTTTGACCAACTACTCACCGCGATATCTTTTCTCGGAACCTTTCTGAGGTGGATATAGTGGTCCATTTTTATGGTCTACATGACGATAATTATTCAATTCAGGTAATATGCGTAGGAGCGTAGAAATATGAATGGTTTTTTTTCTTTTCATTCCTTTGTTAACTATCGATAAACGGTATAAGAATATAGCTTGCATCGATTTTATAGGAGCAATCATAGGAGTACAAATATCAGATGAGCAGTTCGACACATTCGCCGCTAGGCAATTTAAGGTTAGTATGTAGGGTTTGCAGAATCTGGGGTTTACCCGAACAGGGAAATCACGACGAGCTCACTCCTTATCACAACGGCCTCTCTGGCGAATTTTTAGTCCAGATTGAGGTGGCCCGATAAGAGTTTCGAGAAATAAAAAGTGAAAAAGTGCATGTCTAAAGTTGTCTGTATATCGTTGGAGAAGATAGGCCAAAATATGGCTTTCGCGTTGGAGATATTAGAAACCTATCAACCTGAACATTCAAAGCTTCCAGTCTCTAAGCGGCTCCTATCTGGCCGCTGAATTATTCCTAAAATTGATTCTCCCTCTTCAAAAGTGTTATCATACCTAATGGCAAAGAATCACGACTTCGTCGGAGGATTGCTCAAATTTCGAGATTGGTATCTGATAGCGTGATGGCATAGGCACCACTTTTCGTTGCATGGAGCCATGTATATTCGTAGATCTAATACATGAATAATGAGAATTATAAGTGTGCACTCCCACTGCATAAGTAGTGGCAAATATCATTTAACAATGGCCCTCCCTAATCATCGGGCAATGATAATGATTTCAATGGACCTTTGATGGCAAGCGAAAGCTGTCGAGTGGCCAAGTACCCCTCCTTTGGAACACTGAGATTAAGATTTACAGAGGGCACAATATGCATTCTAAAGATATGTACTTCTGCTGCACGAGTAGTACGAAACTTCATACCGGGATTGCTAATACGCAAGGACATTGATGCATCGTTTGTTGATGATGATTGGACATAGCAAAGCAAAAGGACATGGTGAATTTTAAGACTGTTCACCTAGAGGAACAAGGAACAACAGATATCACGAAGGGAGTTCCCGGTCAGCCAGAAGTCAGCAGGTCTTTGCGGGCAACACCGCCAAACGGCGGTTTCCTAATACGGCCTTGCGGAGAGCCACGCGCAGATAGGCAGTTTTCCCACACTATAAATGTCCCCTCTCATATTCATTCATATGTGAGCTTTCTGACCTCTACTCATATCACTCCACTTGCAAATATCCTTGTCTTGGTACTCAGTACGCAGAAACAACTTACTTTGACCGATAAACGCCCATCTGCCTCTCTAATACTGCCATTCCAGATACCGAATGGATCTTTATTTCCTTTGAACCCTCCTCGCGTATATCGCTCGACCAGAACGATGATTTCTCTGAAAGAATCAATCTCCGGCAGTAAAAAAATGGCAGATTTTCGGAGGTGGGAGAAGAAGCCAGTTTCGGAGCGAGTGGTGGCACATTTGCAAGTATGTCAGATGTTTAGGTGTGACCAATTTCATCCAAATCTTCCGCTCAGAGATAAGGAGACGCACCCCAGTGTCTGCAACTGGGGTTCGTCTGCGACAAGTACTATTGTCATAGGCGTCATAAGACCTTTCTTCGCACAGAAAAGGATGAGCACTTACATACTTGCGAGATGTACGATGTGCCACTGACACGTTTTATTGACGAACCGAAATCGGTATAATGCGGTTACCGGATGTGTGGCTGATGCAGAAGGAGGTGTCCTCCAGATGAATATGAATTTCATGTCGAGGCCTGTCCATTTGGGTAACATACGTGAAATGGCTGCAATAAAACAGGAATGACCCGAGAAGAAAAGGACATCCACAAGCAAGGCTGTCAATTCTACCGCTGCAACACGTGCCGTAAAGTTCGAATCCAATTTTCGGAATATGCTGAACATAAGAAGACTTGCCAATGGCGTAGATCTTATCGCTGCTGGCATCCAATGTTGGCCGAGAACGTGGAGGTTATCCGACCGAATGCTCTACTTGTTATCTTTGCCGCGAAATCGACGTCGGACGAAGCTCAGAACACATCTGCTCTACTTGGTCTGTTCTCGTTGTATCAAGCATATTCCAAGGGATCGATGCCCAAGCATCACACGGAATGTGAGCTACCGATCTGTCCATTTTGTTCAGCACCACTTCCTGCCGGAAGAATACCTAGACATAAGAGGTTCTGCGCTGCAAATTTCTTCCGAGAACAGGTAACATCCACAACATCAGGGCAGAATACCGAACAAGTAAGAACTCTGCAAATTCCAGCTTCACCCTTGCGCTCTTGGGGATCTGCAACGAAGGAATCGCCGTCGCGTCTCTCAGGTGGCAATGGTTGGATCAGTTCTTTCCCTCGAACGGTGTCAATCTATCGCGTCAAAAATTATTGGACAAACAGGCGTTTCACGATAGTGATAGCGGATTTCGAGTTTAACTCTAGACTACTGAATGTTCTTGAACATCATGCTATATTCGAAATGGGCGGTTTCCAACGTACGCGGTAAATGGGTGGTTCCACCAGCGACAATCAACGACCGGATTTCGAAAACTGAACTCGCACGCTTGCTCGAGTTTGCTAATGCGTCACGAAACATCACTGAACATCATTTACGAGAATATGATCAATCAAGATTCGACAATGTGTCTGACTTCTGGGTAGCATACTTGAACAGATTTTATGGCCAGGACTCCGATCATACTCCTGGCCGTACCTGGGATGAGATCGCTTCTCAAATTGATCACTAAGCACAGGTAAGTCTGAATGTATTGTCTTTTACTGTTAATTTAACTCATTGTACGTACTAGGAACATGGCAAGCTTGAAGTGTTCTTAGACTGGGCCACGTCGGAATGAGACTATCAATGTCTCTCGCTTGGGTTAGAGTCTGCTGGCAGACTGGACTTGCTACCTCCACGGCCATCATGGTCGGCGCGCGCCCACTTTTTATGTGGATTGATGCCAAAAAAAATTCTAAGTCTAAAAAGTCCCTAAGGCTTGGTCATCTCTTTAGTTCATGCTTTCCGGGTGACAAACGAGTGTCATATTGGCACTGCGCGGGAATCGATGTACAGATGACAATTGCTTTAATCAAGAAGTACTTTTCACTCTCCATGGGAAGCCCAATCAGGAGAACACAGAATGGTACCATCAACCAGCTGATGATGAAGAAGACGGTGGTCCGGTTGTATAAGACGACAGTGAAGAAGAATAGTGGAGGAAGTGTTTGAAACTGATAGTGACCTCGATGATTATTATGAGTTCTTGGATACGTCTAATGGTGACGAGGCGAAAATGGACATCACTATAACGCAAAAGTAAAACGAAAAGAACATGTGTTAGTAGTTTCAAATTTGATTCTTTTGATCCTATTATCAATGCTTTTGTTTGGGTATGTTTTGTTGTGTTTTCCTTTCCTCATTCATTGATGTTATTGTGTAACGGAATGTGATCTTGTATTGCTCATAAATTTGTTTGCTTTTGTATCAAGCGTTCCAAGGTTACCTTTATTTAATTGCTGGAAAGACATAGTTGGTTTTTTTAGGCTGACAAAAAATGTATCTACTTCTTGGTTCAGGTAGATCTCAAAACTACACATTTGATGAACTTGATTGATATTGCTACCTTGACGGCAGATGTCATCCGCCTCTCAAGCGCTGATAACTCTCTTAAAATTTTTGCTATTGCAGGACGAAATTGAAGATATCACATCGGCTCTAGGATTAGGGCCTGTAGTAAGGGCTCGCAATAAGAACGATATAGAACCAGCATCACATGGTCACACTATTGACTTGTTTATGACATCTCTGTAGCTTAAATCATATTGTTCTCGTCATATTGTCCAGTATCCTGATAGCAGCCAATACTGACACTCTGTATCATGATGAAGCTTCCGCGAGTGAGAATATAGTGAGATAGAGGTGAGATGACAGAGGATTGGGGTGAAGTAAACCGAAGAAAATTGACAATTAGCGATACCAGTAGAACGAATCCTTCCACTCATTCCCGCTAAGCCCTTCCCAGGAGATGAGGAGAGGAATCGATCAAGATGCTGGTGCCAAGCGTACATATTACTACGTACTGTAAAAAAACCTTTGGCATTAGCTCCTGACGGAGCTATCGTAACAGGACACCAGTGACTGGATGTATGGCATACCTCCCAGATGTCACCCTACACAGCACAGAGGACAAAATGGTGATCCAGATCGCTCAAGGGGATGTAAGGAACATGGTATTTTGGTTCCAACACGAATTCCCGGATAAGGTGATTAAATCGTAGTTGACCTCGCCCGCTTGGCTCGATCCACTGCAAAGCTTGCATCTCTTCCGGCGTTGCAGCGTTCCACAACTCTTCAGAGACGGGCAGAGGAATACTGGTGGCATGATGCCGCAATTGTGTTGGCCGTCCAGTTATCACGCTAATATAGGCATCAAGTCGGATAAGGGCAAAATAAAGTCTGCCAGTACATGAAGATAATCAGTATACAAAAACAAGAGGCAATTAGATTATTGAGACTTGCATACCGTTTCCACTGCTCTATTTGGACCCAACCACATTGCTGAGCTTTTGAGCCATACAGAACTGAATTGTGATATAATTGAGAGAGATTGGTCAAATTGATACGGCATATTGCCCATGTAGAAAGGTGCATGGCGAGACCAATTGACGACACGCACTCCTAAGCAGGTCTTAGTCAGTAGTCCAGCTTTTACAAGTATACAAAATATGAACCAGTGGACCCTTACTGATAGACAAATAAAATCAACGCCTGTAATGTGCAAAGCTCCTCCGTGGACAGACATGTATGGTTCTGATTTTGATCCTAATCTGAGTTAACGACTGAAAACTTGAAAATACACTGCAAGGACAAGTGTCAAAGGAATAAACACACCATGGATTGAGCTAGTATTTGCGAAAATACTCGTTTCGTGGTACGAGCAATGGTCTCATGCCACTCTGCATTAGTGAACCAGGTCATGATTACACCAATCGATGCCGATAGTATCGAAGGCACTGTATGTGGATCAAATGTCGGACGATACAGAATTGGCCATAAGAAGTGGATTGTCTCGAAATACAACAGTATCAAAGTCGCCATGTCATACTGCCTGTTCATGAGAACTTGCTCCAATGGGCTATAGTCTGAAGTTGTCACTGAAAAAGAAGAATCAATATGAGACATGTACAAATTTCCGGAATCCTTAGTGACTTGTACAGGAAAGGCGGTTTCTGGCGTTGGTATTGTTGTCGAACGAGTAGAGTAGCAGCTTGTAGTCGACGAATTGGTTCGATGGATGTGGGTCATGCGCCCTGAGAGGGGACTTGGTATTGATGCAGATGAACTTGAGATAAAAATGTCTCGATAATAAGGTTCATTAGTGTCAAATGCTGACATATTGGATATATCGTAATCGAGTTGTGTTGGACGTGCCTGGAGAGGTGATCTATAGAGACCCAAACGTACGACGGGTAGATCTGAATGAGATAAGTTGTTTGCCTGTGACCTAGGCGGCTTTCGAGAATGACGAGTCCGGATACAGATATAGCCATTCGACCAGCAATTTTCGCATGGCATCCCATCGTCACACCCCTTTCGCGAGCTTGACACTCGTCACATGCTACGTCTGTCCGTTTTGGAAGACATACGAGATGCTGCTGGATGTGACAGGTTAAAACATCTCTACGGAGTATTAATTTGCTTCTCAAATGCTGAGTAGCATGGAGGGGTGCGTTTATAGGCGAACCTGCGAGCATAGGATCTTCTACAGACAGTGCAAGTGTGCGTGCGCACCTCACTGTGGCTTTGAGAGTGTCTGTTGAGATGCTCCCAGTGTTGAAACGACTTCTGGCAGCCTGGGAAGCTGCAATGGTATCTCTGAAAAGTGTTTGTAGACTCAAACCCCAAGCTAGTCACAGTTTGCATCTTTGCCAATGACTTACAAGTATCAGAGAGAACGGACCTCAACAGTTACTATGCAGTAAAGATGAAATCGATAAAAACAGGAGATGTCGGCACTTCAAGAGAAAGACGTCTATGAACCTCAGAAGTGATACGAGGCTTTATCTGATCATCACTTTTGTCCAGCTGCGGTACAAGAGAAATGTCATCATCAACCAATCCCGGTTAGCGCCTCTACATCTGTTGGAGTTGATTATACACATTGACTGGTGCCTTTATCGACCATGAAGATATGATTCGTATCTTACAAATTCTACATCTCCCCACAATTGTTAGCAATTGCCACAATTCAATTCTTTGCTCTTTTTTGATTCTAATAGATTATAATAGTCTTGAGTCAATATATCAGAAGCTGACAGATTTATAAGCACACAATAAGTCAATCTCTTGGCTCGAATATGGTTTCGAATATATGCTCGAATATGGACGCAGATACGTACTCAAAAGAAGGTACTGCGCGTAAATGATTAATCGACTGGGTAAACTAACTAGTTATACTAGCAAATATTATATATTTCTGGCTCCTGTCGCCTTTTTGTGTATGAAAGCGCCTAGCGCATCTTTCTCTCGCAGTGCGTATCCGTGTCCATCATTCATCATTCGCGCTCATCTACGAGCCCATATTTGAGGCCATATTCGAGTCTTGATATGGGCTTGGTGTGCGTTTACAAATGTACGATCAAAGGCCATGTTTATTAAATAAAATAAATATTAGATAGCAAAATATGAGTTGTGACATCAATCGCGAAAATATGAAATAATGTATTTGAGGCGAATTACGAAATGTCATCTGGGCGTCTGAAAATTGGGATCTTCAGCCCTCCACGCCCATGACTTACACCGTTCACGTATCTGTTGGTGGACTTTTTTCCTCTCGTATACACTATCCAATGGTACGTTAGTACAGTGTCGTATATGATGACAGCTGCTATCATGAGAAGTATCCCCACAGATTTAAGCACATGTGGTAAATTAGAGCACAGGGGGGCTACGTATCTCCCAACATAAAATTAATAGAATCAATTATATCAATGCATGCACGCCGTGTCATCTTGTCACCAATGTCGCATGACTAATAGATTTGCCTTTATGTTACCAATAGCGGCAAATAGTATATGCTGTAAGGATGTGGTGACGGGCCAGCCAATGCAAATCGATTAGAAATACGCTCTAAATGGCTGCTGCTAAATTAAAAAGGTTGGAGACATTACACCTCATGATAACTATATAGGCACAAAGTACGAACGCCCATAAACACAGCGCATAGGTAGCAAAAATTACTTATCTGGCAATAATCTTTAGCTGCTAAGATGTTTACACAATAGAGTTTAATTTCTAACTAGGCAGTGACGTACGGTTTTTGAGGTTAAGTCAGCAACCTTACCTCTCAAGCACAAGCCTGTATGCTATAGAAATCTCATCTGCGAGGCTTTCAAATGTTTTTGATGTCGGATCCGGTTAGCAAATCCCATAATCCACCTATAATGTACTCATGTACTGATACATGAATCTATAGTATGAATCTACATCCGGCTTACGAGTGAGCGTAGAAACGTATGGATTGGTTTTGACCAAAATTGGGCATAAAATCTGAGTATTGTGGACATTCAGCAGGGCTGACGCGTCTCAAAGCCATGGGTTTTACTTGTAATTGCGCGTGAAAATACAATGTATCATTAGAAATATCAAAGGTATTTTAGTACCTTTGCCATTATACACCAGAAGCTCTGCTATACCGAGCCTTAGTACAGCCGTAGCTTCACCATCATGTTACACAGTTACAGTGATCCTACAATCACCTTTCCGTTCTTAGCGATATTTCGCCTTCGTAGTAATCACGCATATCTAAACTCAAAGTTTTGGCCAGATGACAGCTCGCTGTAATAATATAGTGCTGTCACCCAGGCGTTATTGGACCTTTACAAATATCCATAATTTTACCGCGATTGACTCCTATCCTCGAGGAGACCTGAAATAACGTGTTGTTACGGGCATTAGTCTACGATAACCTTTCTCGGAGGTATTCAAACCTTCACCGATTGTTCTGAAAGGGGCCCTTGCCGAATGTGCAGTACCAATTTGTTAAAAATACAGTTTTTTGGCCCCAATGTTGCGATAGCTGCCTATCTAGCTGCTTCCCCGCACCGAGCAATCCCGTACAGTTTGGAATTATACGTTGAGTCCTGCTGCTTTTGAACCCAGGCAGATTGTTGAAGCGAAGAGATACACATTAGCTACCTGGATGTTGACTGCCGTACCAAGTTCCAGTTCTGCCACGTGCTAGTAGCAATAAGACAATACGCTATTATAGGTATTGTATGAAATGACCTCGGGATCTAGAAAATCTACGAGGCCTAGTGGCATCTAGATCCAAAAGTGGCGCTCCTTAGTAAGAGCAAAGGCCGACGACATGCGTCCAAGCTGCATATTCAAGCTGCGTATTCAGCCTGCTGATCCGAATATAAATATTGTTTCCAAGACGATATATGGAATTATCCGGAGTGGAGTCCGTATCAAATGAGCACATGCATTATTCATTTGAAAATCCGGCAGAGAGAATATTCCACTCGTCCCAATTGCTTATATCCGCATCCAGAGAGGCCCCGGTGGTGAAAGTGTCCCAAAAGACCGATATCGAGTCATCTTCGGTGGAATAATCATGACCAATACCAATATCGAGGTTTCCATTGTCAGGCGCATTTGCTACACCCTCCAGGTTTCATTTGTCCATCCCATCTTGTGAATTGATGTAAGGGTTTGACCAGCCCAGCTTTTGCCAAACACGTGTTTTGAGTGTTGTCAAAGCCATATATCTTGAGTTGTTCTGTCTGAGATTGATAAATCGCGGAGCCGTAGGGTTGGTAGATGTATCACCCGTCAAGATGCGCCCTAGCCGTAAGTTGAAAACTTGATCGACCAAGTCTCTGCTGAGACTAGCCTCTTCACTAGGGCACATGCAGCCATCCAAATGCACTAGCAAAATGATCAAAGCGTGAAGAGGTTGTATGACTCCTGGGACAAACCAGTTATATCCCAGTGGTTGAGAGAGCATGGCGAGTGTCAAAAATTTCTTGAGAAAAGACCGAGAGGTACTGTAGCCGCATTTAGAAGCGTCAACTTTGAAAATGGATTATATAGACATACCTCACGACCTCACTGTGACAATCCATACCCTTGAACAGATCTAGCTGCCAGAATCTCAACCCCAACATGCAGTACGCACGATCAACTAGCATCTCGAGGTAAACGCGCGCCCACTCACTCTCATGATCATCGCCAACCATCTTCAACAGACTATCGATGATTTTGTTGAAATATGCTATCTCATGCTGCTGGGGCTTCCGTTCGTACCATATTTGCATGCGGTGCGCCCACTCCCGGTGACCCTGCATCGCGATCATCATCGATGAGAGAGTGTTGCCCTCATCGCCAACCACTGTGTCACTCCAAACGATAGACGGCATATTTGTATTATGGCTTCCTGAAGAGATAATGGCAGGCAATCCATTCGCTATAGTGGCTTCTACGTCGAGAAACACGAGATGCCACCATAGTCTTCGCTGAACGTCTCGATCCACATCATTACCCGTAGTCAGATCTACATGCAGGCGTAAATACTGCGCAAAGCGGATGGCGAGGGGCAAGAATCCGAACGCGGTGAAGGGTGTAAGATGACCAGCCCAAAAAGTATTCATAATAACAACGCCCTGGAGGAGTATGATTGAACTTGGCGAGGGAGTCGCATAGTAAGAAGATAGGTCAAGAGCACGCGCGAGTTCACTGTAAAGATCATAAAGCGCCAATGATCGAGGATTTGTTTCTAGACCGGCCGAGTTGGATGTGCTAGTGTAAAGAATTGCTGAAACCAAAAGCAGCACTTCGGCCGAGGTGTTTGGTGAAAGATCACTCCAAAAATTTGAGTATGTTGCTCGTAATGTCGGGATACTACAGACGGGGATTATAGGGTGTATGGTGAGGACGAAATGTTCAAAGATGGGTTGACATTCGTCCTGCGAAGGTAGTTTGAAGTAAATAGAAGAAACGAAAGCATTTCCGAGAGAATTGATGGGAACGAATGGGTAATTCATCAAAAATTTATTTTGAGAGGATCTAGCTTGCGAAGTGATTTGCTTCTTTCACTGTTAACATATTTCTTCGACAATTTCTCAGTATCAGAGCGGCGATTATCCATACTCACCTGCGTAGCCGATGTGGTCTGGGGAGACTGGTCTGTAAGCTGCTGCTCGATCACCGATGTCCATGTTTCAGAGGAAGAATTTGATGGTATGCTATTTTCGAGGTTGCTGTATTGGACAAATTCAATAGTCGACGCAGCGCTATTTGTATACTCGCAGCTCCGTCCTCCTCTGAGACACCGCATACACGCAGGTCTCGACCGATCGCACCGGACCTGTTGGCAAGAAAGGGCATGAAAATCAGAGAAACAAGGTCCATGATCTGGATTCAAAGCAGAAAGAGACGCTTACACGACGGTCCCGGCATGATGCGCATGCGGTGGCCTGGCGTCGTCGTCGCGCCTCTGGACCGAGGAATGGCTTACTCATTTCGATTCAACGATACGGCCAAGTATACCGCGACAGTGTGTTCGTTTGACTAACTTGATTAAAAGCTTCGCGCATACCAGACGGTTTAATATAGAGGTACAAATAGCCAGGAAAGAGGATCACGTGTGGGAAGGTTGCGGTCCAAAAAAAAAAAAAAAACGCCAACCTCTATCTCTATGTTCAGTGTGGACGGACGATCTCGGATGGACTTCAATGGTTTTGTGATGCGATGTTAGAAAATAAGTGAAAATTGCAATGGAGCGGGACGTGTCTAAGTAAACTCTTCGGATCCATACCAAACATGCCGGGAAATTCTTTTATTCTTAGGGATTATTTACATGGACCAATGAGAGCTGCAGCGAACTAGTGGGTTGCTATTTATTGGCATCTACACGAAGAGTATTAAACCGTACAATAATCGCCAGTAATACTCAGCTCTAACATTTCCTCAGCCTCTAGAGGCTTATCCGGCCTTAGGCCCTTAGCAACTTAGTACCTAGCGAAAATATCTCTTTAATAGGACTAGCTGACCCTAAGCGATATAAAGTGCTACAACGACCCTCATCCGAACAACAATTTCCAAGAACAGATACAGAAAACCCCTGCAAAGCCCGTCATACGCAGAGCACATATACAAACGACACAATTCACTCTGTTAGTCTTCTGACTGTATCCAGCGCAAAGTACAGAGCGAATCCGGACGAGGACGATCGGTAAGTCGATAGAGCAGCTACTAGTTGTGCCACGCCATTTATGTTCTATCCCAGTTCCTGCATGTGGCCAGGGTGCATAGTAGACCACATGGTAGTGGTAACGTTCACATAAGCTCCTCTGGCAAGGGGTCCGTGGGCATTGAAAAAGTTTATATGAACCCCCTTTTCTTCAGAGTAATGAGAGTATATCAAAAAGCATTGTATGGGCTTTCTGGGGTTCAGAATAATGAAATCCAGGAGACGATAATCTCTTGATTTCCTACAGCCCGTTTTCTGCTCAATAAGTATATTTACTATGTGTCTAACGCTGAATCAGCTTCCTGAAGGTCAACCCTAAGCCCTAAATCAGTCGGTAGTCTCGATTCAGACACCAAAACCGGGCATGTAGAGCGACAAAAATTTATTTAAGCTGAATGACTCGGATCAAAAGTCAAAAACGTTCCTGTATTGAATTCAAGGTATATTTCAAGACTATTTACAGACCAGAGTCGATTTGGTCCACGACATGCCCTCCCGTCCATGCAGCCCAGTCGCGACATGTCTGAGCCATAATACCTGGAATATTTACATTATTCACAATGTCATCTGGCCGTTCGAGAATGTTCATTACAAATCCGTCAGAAACATGCCTGGCTATATGGCAGTGGAAGGGCCATACACCTGGGTTATTCATGTCGAACTGAACGACAACATAGGAAGGATCTCCTTGATAATCACTTGATGCGGCAGTTGTATTAGTTGCAACGGCCTTTCGTACGTTCGGCGTATCTCGTCGCTGCGGGTTACTTGGGTTGATGAGTGTCATATTATCATACCATTGTCCTACACCCGTCTGCAGGATGTAGAGATTATGACCATGGATGTGCATTGGGTGAGATGCCAAAGCCATATGGTTGTATACGATCATCCGGACACTTGAGTTGGTGCCAAAATCATAGACATTTTCAGACACGGGGAAAGTGGTATTTCCAAGCTTCGCTTCCAGAAGATCAGGGTCGTTGTAGTCAGCACGGAATGTTACGTTGTTCATGTACCAGACATTGTGAGTGCCATTGTTCCACAACACACAGTGAATTTCGATAGTAAGGGAAGGGTCAGGTACTGCCATCGCATATTCAGGTACTGAAAGACTAATATCATCATTATCGCAGGTTGTAAGTTGGTCGTTTGTGACGGAGCTGTTGGTAGTGGGTGTCTTGTCAGTCGGCGTATGTTCATAATACACAGCGGCCAGACCAGTCAGGTTAGTTGAGCCAACGTCGGAGCAGTCAGGGCTAGTATCAGCTCGAATCCAATAACTATCTCCAGCACTTCCGGTTCCTTCGACAATAATATCTGGACGTTGACCTTCTACCACATTACTGACTGTTACCTAGGCTCAGATTCTGGGTGAATATCTTAAAGGTGGGCTTGGGGTATAAAATCGAGTCTTGGACAGTTTTACGACCATTTCATGTACTTATCTGTTCAAACAATTGTTACGTAATAATCTAGACTGTCAATAATTCACACAAAATTAGAATGTCGCTCCATTTGCGTTGGTACTCTTTTCTTTGTCTATAAATATGGAGGTTGAAAAGAAGAGACACTTCAAGTAATTTTACATATAAAACGTGCTAGAAAAATTTCGACGGTAGATGTGATTTATACCTGCCGCTATCGTAGATTTCTATAACAAGATTGTGCACTGCGTTATAATCTCGAAAAACTATGCAATTTTTTGTGATACAAGAATTGTGTGGAGAGAACATGTAGACGAAACAAGGAAAAAAAAATGACACCATCTATACAAAACATTACTGACCCCCCGGAATTGCTCTTCATACTAGCTGAAAGCCATTCAAAATCTTTGGAAGAACATTCAAAATGTGACGGGAAACTTCGTCCGTATTGTCGCTCCGTATTTGAAGAAGGCCCACGGGACGGGGACGAGAGTTAACGCGATGAAACCTAACACTGAATTGCCCCAGCCAAGTCCAAGGTTGTCATAGAGAGGTTTTCCAGCCAGAGGGAGAAAGGCTCCAACGATTGACTGAAGAACCTTACTCGCTGCTAGGGCGGATGCAGAATATTTGCCAAATGTATCGACAAGGTACATGTTGATGGAAATCTGAGACGTCAAATTAGCGCTTATAATGTATCGGCCATAATACGCAGTCAAGGAGAATACTTACAAACGCAGGTATCATTCCCATTGAGAAGAGCGCAGTGCCGATGATAGGTACAATCCACTGAACGCGAGCGTTGGCGGACCATCCGTATAAAAAGAAGGATATTGTCACAAGTGGACTTGTCAGCATGAGAGGAGGGAGTCGATATTCTGGAGCCGATGCCCCTCCATTCTTCTCCGATAATTTGCCATATAAGACATCACTTGTCTTGCCTGTGATAACAAGGCCAAGGAAAGAGCCGATCCCAAGTCCAAGATATGCAAGACCGCTGATGCCCACACTGAAGCCGTACTGCTGTTGGAAAACCAACGAAAATGTTGCAATGAAGAGATAGAGATATCCGAACAAAACTGAGACATAAAGAGAGAGCAAAAACACGATGGGTGAACACAGAAGCATCTTCATGGGCCGGAATATAGCCCTGGTCCTTATTTGTGGTGTCAATGTCGAGTCGTGAAGCGAGGATGTCAGCGCGTGATTTCCAGTTTCATGTCTCAATTTCTTGACTTCATACTCGAGGATGACAGGCGCATAAGTCTCGCGTAGCAGGACAAATCCAACGGCCATGACAACTCCTGATATTATAGCTTGGAACCAGAAGACCCATCTCCATCCTTGTTCTTGGGACAGGAATCCTCCTATCACAGGCCCTATAGCGGGAGCAAGCTGCGGGCCCATTCCCCAAAGGGCCATAGCTCCTCCTCTCTTCTCTTTGGTAAATATGTCACCAATTGTAGCACCCCCAAGTATGGTTGGCGTGGATCCTGCACACCCAGCCAGAAATCTAAAAGCAATAAGCATGTTCAGATTGGTACTGACAGCGCAGGCAATAGTGAAAGCGAAGAACACAAAGCACGAGATGAGGTAAACCCATTTGCGGCCATATATTTCCGACAAAGGTCCGACGAGGAGAGGCCCGATAGCGAATCCGAGGACGTACACTGTGACAACGATTTCACTAAGAATTGTGCTGGACGAATGGAATTCGTCCATAACTTGATATACTCCAGGTGAGAACATGGAAGATGCTAGAGGACTAATTGTTGCGTTAGAATATGGGACAAAATATGAGTAGATATCTCCTCACGTAATAAAAGTCATCAGAGAGACTATTGCAACTGTCCCCCATTTCCTACCGGCCGGCCAATTCATCGGATTCAGCTCATCGTTGTCTCCGTCCCAACCGACCACTTGAGAGCCATGATCTTCTTCTGTGTTTTTGGCTTCATCCACCGCCTCGGGAGCGTCCGAGAGAATGTTCTGGGTTGCTTCCATTCCAGAATCTTTGTCGTTGATAGTAGAATCCGACATTTCTTTCCAACGGACGGTAGAGGGTGTAACTCAGTACAGTAGTAGGAACTCAGGAACGCTAGCCGGCAGTCTCGTAGTCCGAAGAAGAATAATTGCATTATATAGATTAAATGTGTCGACCGCGCTGCCAACTTATTAAAAGGCTTTTCTAACTCTTCCTCCTATTTAGCCAAATTACCCAAAGTGGAAGACGCACTAATCCTGAAATGGACGACTCGCGCGAAAGAACTGAAAGCGGTATCCAGGATCCCGTCGCTTGCTAGCCCTAATTGTATGACTAGGAGATTACCTTGCCAACTGTTTGTTATCATCCGGAATTAATGGGTGAGCTATTTGTATTGTATGATTTGATGACATGAGAAGAACAATGAGAAATTCAAATCGGATCTAACATGTCTAAAAAATAACCAACTCGGTGTAACAGTTTCTTGCTCCGGGCTCAATTAAATATACTTAAGTATCTTGGGCGTCCAAAGATGTCTTTCTGGCACAAGTGTCTAATCAGGACCATCCCGTCGTATCTGTCCATGTTTAAGTACAACTTCTTAGGTAGCATAAGCAGTTTTTCCCCTTCCATCAGGCCCTCCAAGTCAGTATAGCCCCGGTCAAAGGAAGCGTCCATTATTCAAAATTTCCCACTTCTTGACAAGTCTTTTGGTTTCTGCTCCAGTAGCCGCCGTCTCCTCCTTTTTGCCCGACTTTGCTGTCAGCTCCGCGTGCCTGTTCATCATTTTTCGGTTGATTGGAGCCACGATAGCAATGGTATATGGAACCACCCCCAGCATCAATGATCCAGCCACGAACAGCCGAATAGCTTTAGTATGTTGTACGAGGGGCTCCAAGGTTGTGTCCGAAAGGGTAATGTAAGCATTCACAAAGTTGCAGATAGCGGACCCTACAGCGAGAGGTGGGGAGATATAGAAGCCACGAGAATAGACGCTCTTCCAAAGACTGAGAAGATCCGTCTCGGAACGATTGTTGTCTTCTAGGAGCGTCGGAATGGAAACATTTGATAGTGCGAGAAGGAATCCTAAAGTTTGTTAGCATCAGCTGCTTTTGAAGCAGTAAATTCGTGTCATTTACCAGCGAGGATCGATGATCCAGATACACTTAGCTCCAGAAGGACTTTTGAGAAATAGTTCGTCATGATTTTGCTGTTAATGAAAAAGTGGGAGAGAAAGAGGCACCAAGTTAAGAGCAGACAAACCACCAAACACATATACGATGTGCGTGAATATGATATTTTGGTCATGAGCCTACAAAACGCGCAGTCTTTTTGACATCATACGATCCAAGAAGCTCCTGGTATTCGGAAATACTCTATAGATCCTGTGAATTCGGCAACCTTACTGACGGTACAGGGCTGCCGATGCCCGACACAGCGCATATCTGTTCCCGTAGCCCGCCACAAGATAACTTACCAACAACAAGTGGTTTGTAATAGAATAAGAGGGCGTGTGTAAATAGTTTTTCAAATCATTTTATAATATCATTGGAAGAGTAGATGGAGACTAGAAACAAAACAAATAAGGAAAAGATAAGGCATCGTAGCTTTTGAAGGTACATAGTTGTTGTAACTCTGGACAAGTCGGCAAAGGGCCTCCAAAGACTACTAGTAATGCTTAGGGCCTTTTGAGGGCCTGGAGCATACGCTAAGACAACAATAAGCGCTAATCAAGTCTACAGTGTGGGGGTTTCTTGAAATTTTACGAGTTTTCGACTGCATTTATATCTGAATAGCTTGAAACAACGATAACCTGAAAGAACCTGAAAGTGCACATTCATATGATAAGTTCAGGAATATTTTGATATCAATAAATGAATCAACTTTAATAAACCATTCCTCAAACCCTTGTTCTAGTCTCTTCAGTGTCGCATTTCCATGTGAATTAGAACCCGGACCTTGCATCGAATTGAGAATTGTACTAGTTTCCTCTTGTAGCGATGCTAAGTGCAAACGCATGGAACCCATCTTTGAGGCCGACAGTTGTTTGCCTAGATCTAGGTACATGCTACAATGAGCGCTGGGTAGCCAACAATTTGCGCTGTGGGAGATGCATAAGGATTTGTCTCGTAAGAAAAGTGAGCAAAACACTTTCATACGCTCTTCGCAGTCGGCAGGAGTAACATCGCCGGGACTCTTTAGGTGTTAATGGATACCCATTCGCTTTGCGAGTGTGCAGGCATGCCCTAGTAAAACTTCAGAAGTCTCCGGCTCAAGATGCTGTTCGGCAGCAATGCTCTAGGCTTAATCAGCAAACAATCCGCGAAATTAGGGCGTATTGAGAAAAAAAGAGAACAGGTTTTTTTGACTAAAATATTGAAATGAAGTACAGTAGTTGAGAACTTTAGGAAAGAAAACGCAATTATACAACTTACCAACAGTATTAGAGCCTGTATATTAATCAATTTCGGCGCCGTCAATAACTTAATACTGGTCGACGAACGCCGAATACTCGTTATTAAGGGGCCTACCAGCTGGGACCGCATCACAGGGTCGCTGGTCATTAGTATGTGCTGGTCTTGTCCAAGCACGAGAAGTATGATTACGGTAAAACATACAGCCCAGGGACTGTCTGTCTGGGCCAGCGGGCGACTGTACACACGGTGCACATTCTTCCAAAACAGAGCCTGGTTGAATATGTCAACAATGGTATCCTGCTGCTGAAAGAACAACAGGCAGGACATCAGCAGAAATGGCTTCGGTGGGAGCAAAGTATTGGCCATGTCGCTCTCCTGAAGGTAGGCTGGTGTCGATGTGGGAGCACAGATCTGATCCAGAATTTGATGATTTATGATTTTGCCGTTATTAATGCTATCATAGTTGGTAAGTTCCTGCATAAAAGACCAGAATTCACAGCAAAGTGACTCCAGAGAGCATGGCCCACGGTAGTATTCGGTACCATCGTCTTGGATCTGGATGGTGTAAGTGTCCTCAGTTTCTGAGTGTCTATAGAGTCTTTCAGAAACCTGGCCGCTTGCCAAAAGGACTTCAGGCGGCGTGGGCCGCTGCGGACTTTGTTGTGAAAGCTCAATGAGCTTGTTGACGCCTTTTTCGATAGTGTTGAGCCGCTCCTCGAGCTCGCTAAAGTTGTTGACACTGAAAATATGAGTGATTATAGACCAGAAAATTTCTCCAAGGTAAAACCTACAGTAGCTTCATGTGATTGACTCGCTTCCCGGTGTCTGAAAAGTCGCAAGACACATTATCACGCTGGCAATTTGTACAGCGAGGCCGCTCTCGGCCGCATCGAATCTTTCTGACGCGGCAGTGACTGCAAGCAGGGTCATGAGTCGACCACATCTAGGGAATTAGCATACTGCTTAAATTTTATCTATCAGGTAATCCAGTACTTGAGGGTATACGTAGTGGTTTCCCAGGAGGTTCCATCTTGATCCCTGAGCTGTTCCACGAACTGATACAGCAACCCTAAACTCAATAACTATGTATAAGTGTCGACAATTGAGGATACCAATATTTTGTCAAAATATGCGTTGTCTAGTCGATAAGAACGGACTTTTGTGTTGGCCAAGAAATCAAGCTTTCTTGATCATCACAGGGTGTCAGGCAATATAAGATGCCGATTGACTTTTGGTACATAAATGACTACACATGATGCAGAGATGGTCAAAGTTTACAGACCCCTGCTCTTCAGAATTGGCGTAATATTTCTTCTTCTTCTTCTCACGTAGTACAAGGGATTCTTCAGCCCTCCCGTTGGCAAGATTCTTCAAAAAGTAAGGTGTTGGCCTCTCACAGCCACTTTAGCTCTGACCACGAGGGAAAAAGGCATAGACGTAGGCATCTCAATTCTTCTATCGTCAGGGATACAAACCTAAAGATGGCACAGTTCGGTCCAAATCCGGGATCCCACATCGCCTTGCCTATCTAGAGCGTGTACAGTACATATGGCGTGGGTGAACAGCTATACGGACCCAACATTGGGGGGGGGGGGGGGGGGGCTAGTTCGTCAATTAGCATCAAAGTAAAGCTCAAACTAATTAAATGCTTAGTTCTTTGTGCTGAAGTGAGTGCATAAGGGCTGAACGCCTCGTGCGAGTGTGCTATTTTGGGTTAGTTTCGCACGAGCTCGTCGCTCTTTTGGCAGCAATGGCTCATTGTAATTGAACCAACGTTTTAGACCCGGGTGGAAATCTATTAATAAATTGGTAGCCATGAAAATCACTAATCACCCGGATTTCACTGGCCCGATGTACTCCTCTCGGCGGTAGCCCTGGTGATTGGATGTGTAAGGGATTGTCTTTGTCTGGGTTCCCGTTGTTGCACCAATATTATGTCAATTTTTATTGCTCTATGCCACACCGTGCATGGTTCGGTTACTTGGGTGTACGTTGAGTTTCCTTAGTCGATTGGAACGTGTCCAATCGGGTATTTGACTAATAGATTGATAACTGAGAGGTTACTTAAAAAGGATGATAATTAGCACGTAAGTATACCTAACTGGCTACAATAAACATGTTCCTTCTCAGCCATTAAAAGTTTCCTTTATTTGAGTCTGAATCCCATTATCTAGAATTGAGAAGGGAATCAAAGCACATCGAAAGAAATACAGTTCTGCACCTGATTTCTACCTTTATACATACACCTAGTTATACTCTCTGTTTATATGTATATGATGGGTGTAGGCAAAGAGACCACGCCTCGCAATGACATAATTGATGGTAGTATCACATACCGTTACCTGACCTTCGACACGCATCTGACCCCAATCACGGAGCCTATTACAATCCAAGGCAGCGTCGAAAAGCAGCTATCGCCCCCTGATTTGTCTTCCCTTACAGATCCCTTTATATGGAGCGAAGCAAGGAAGTCTACGTTGGTAGCGCTTTCTTGTGTCGCGACCATGTTCACAGCCTATGCCGGCGGCTGCTATGCCACTCCAATTCCCGAGATGGCCTCTTACTGGAATTTGAGCGAGACCGCTCTTGACTCAGGCCTGCTCATTTTCACCCTGGGGTTCGCTTTGGCCCCCATGATTCTTGCACCCCTTAGTGAGATCAATGGCCGCAGACCAGTCTTCCTCACCACGGGTGTGCTGTTTGTTATTTTTTCTGTGTGTTGTGGTGTCACCCGATCGTTCGCCGGTATGATGATCGCACGCTTCCTAGCAGGGTGTGCAGGTTCGACATTCAGCGCAATAATTGGGGGTGTAGTTGCCGTATTTATATTCCATATTTGCTCTATTCTATATGAAAAACCACACTGCACACAAAAAGTACTAAGTGACGCCAGGATATGTACCGATTTGAAGATCGAAACACCCCTATGACTTTCTTCACCACCTTTGTAGTTATTGGTTGTGGCCTCGGGCCTCTTGTTTCTGGATTCATCTCTCAGAATGCGTCATGGCGTTGGGTTTTCTATGCCAGTGCCCTAGAACTTGCAGGAGTTGTTATTGCCATGCTTTTTTTCCTCAGGGAGACAAGAGGGAATATTACTCTGAGGAAAAAAGCTGATTTGCTAAATAGCTGGTATCAGGCGTGTGAGGATGCAGGGCATTCCATCATGGATGTCGATGTGAATGTGAATGTACCAATCGAGAAAACTCAAAACACAAATCAGCCAAATGGCGAACGCATTCGCTGGCGCGTTAGAGCAGGTGTAGAAAGGCAGAGTATCCGTCAAATGATTCAGGCATCGTTATACCTTCCCTTTTATCTGCTTTTCACGGAACCTGTGGTCTTCTTCTTCTCTCTCTGGATGGCATTCGCCTGGGCCATCCTTTGGATCATGTACGGCGCTCTACCAGACATGTATCAGAATGTCTACGGCTTTAACCAGCAACAGCAAGGAGCCACATTCGCGTCTGTAATCATTGGCGCTATCCTCTCCGCTATACTAAGTATCGCGTACGAAAGATTTCATACGCGGACGGGTAGAGCAAGCTTCACACCCGAGCAGCGACTATATTTTCCGGGGATAGGTAGTATTCTATTACCCACTGGGCTCTTCTGGTTTGGATGGACAAGTAGAGAAGATATCCACTGGATTGTGCCTACACTTGCAGTTTGTTGTCTAACTATGGGTATTTTCTCCATTATTCTTGCAGTGGTAAATTACCTAGCAGATACGTACCATCAATACTCAAGCAGTGCCATGGCAGCTATGTCGTTTTGTCGAAACATCGCTGGAGGTGCTTTCGTAAGTCAAGACACGAACCCTCGAACAGACCATTACCTTGATGTGCAAAAATTAACGATGATTAGACAATGTTCACTCGGCAGATCTTCCAAGGCTTGGGCTGGGGAGGCAGTTCTAGCATGCTAGGCGGCGTTGCAATCTTGCTTAGTCTTGTGCCTTGGGTCTTAATCGCATATGGTCCAAAGATACGCGCGCGTTCAAAGTTTGCCTCGGGGCTGGTCGAATAAGCCTGTGAGTGTTTACAGTAAAAATCTACGTTTCATGTTGAGAGAAACGGGCGATGCCGGTAGTAATCAGTCACCTAGACCAGATATTCATTAATGGGAATAGAATACACCAACTCGAAACATATTGGCGACTTAATAAACCAAAAATTTTCAGGTTCAGCAAAAAAATTCCCTTTGTAGGAGGTGGAGAAAAACGTTGCAAAGTTGTATGTTGAAAATACGGACTTGGATGATCTTATGACAGCATTGAAGATATAAATTTTCAGAAATCCAGGCCCTTACAAGATTATCTCGTCCATGGTGAATTAATGACCGATATTTCCCTCATATCTAGCAATCAAGTAGCAGAGACCGATAGAATGGCCAAAAGATGGAGAAACTGTCACATAGTTTTCTGATATTCCAGCGGGCCACGAAGACGCTTTGTCCAAAGGCATAAAACAAAGTAAGACCTCTCTTGGGCTTTATTCCTCTCACGAAGACGCACTGATAAGGAAGGATGTGGAACTGGCTTTGATGGCTGTAGCAGGTCGTGATGGGGCCTACCTAGGTATTGGACACTTGACTCTAGTCTGACCCCGCGACATGAAAAATAATAATTATGTGCTCCACAATTCAATCGATTGAGCCTCCACTGACTCACAGATATCTGAACATCATGGGTGACGATGCTAGTTTACCCTATGCAGCGGATCTGCTACGGGTTGCCTTTGCCTTTGCCTTTCCCGATGAGGCACTTGAGATTCACAATGATCCTGATGACCTCTGGTTGCAACGGCTCCCATTGAACCAAGCAGGCTAGCTGGAGCCGGTGCCGCTGAGCTAAGATTACGAAGTGTTGAGTCAACATGTTTAATGGTCTATCACCAGTAGCGGCGTGGATCCGCGCTGTGCTTTTGATAAAACTCGGTTTCAACGGATTCCACATTGCTTTTGTGGGCAACGCGGCTTTAAGTTTAAATGAATTGACTGGCTCCATCACCTGTATCCCTTATTCAACATTAACTCAATATCCCTCCTATTAACTATATACCAACGGGGTTCTATGCAGAGTTCCTCCGAAGCATCAGCCTCAAGGAAGTTGTAGTGAATATTTTCATAGCGTTGCACTCAAACAAGACGATTATTAAACGTGAGATACCGCTCTAATGGCTCAATGCGAGGTTCAAGGAAGGAGATATCCTGGTGTCACGTCGAGACCAATCAACTTTGTTTGGAGTTTCTTGAAATGGTGTCTTGAAATGGTGTCTTAGCTTACTTCCCTTATTAATGTTTAGACAATGAACAGTGTCACTATAGAAGCCATTGCAATTTTATAGCCGAAGAGATAGATCTACAACTGAACTGCCGCGTTCCTTTCAGAAAATTTTCGATCCTATGCCTACTGGCGTCTTATGAATCACATAATCACTAGACAGGCACGATATAGGTAGCTTCTGCGACTACTTCATGAAATTTTAAGCCTGTATAGCAGTGAAGTCGATTTATTCGCTGACTTGAATCTATTTAGTGCCATCCAGGAGCAGTATTTGAATTTTTTCTTGGTCCTCAGAAATGCGAGTCGTAGCCGTGACCAGATGTGAATGGTCGATCTGAGTTTGATCGTCATCTCACATTAACATATTTTATTAGCATCCGAACTGTTTCCTCACTGCTCCGCAGATATAAATACTAGATGACTGTCCTGTATGCAAATTAATAGTGATTGATATCGGCCTCGTCTGACAAGACTAGGGACTCCGCCAGGACTGTGAATTCCACCCAGGGTAGATATAGTCCTAGCAACTTAAGGCCCGACAGACCAGAGCAGTGGGAGTAGGCCAATTCTTTGGCTGCCTAGGCGGGATGGCCGGAAAAACTTTCCGATCTGTAGGTGCCACCCAATATTCACGGCTCTTCCGTAATAATTTACTGTCTCAATGGCAAGCTTTCAAATGGAACAAGGCCTAGGCCACTGCTGGATTCTAAGACCGGGGGCAATATCCGGAATATATTGATCAGTGGCAATTTGATTGTCAACAGAACTATGATGCAATACCACGGTTACAGGTTATAAAAGCACGCTCGATTAATCCCCCAGTATCTCAAGACATTTGAGAACCATCAACAGCTTTGGATTCACAATTTACAGTTTCAGCTCACACCTTGACAATATCGAACCAGGTAATATATAAAAATGGCTACCTACGTCGCTGGACAGCGCGTCCGCTTCAGACCTGCTGGCGGTAAGTGACAGTATTTCAAATATGTCAAAAGCACTTTGTTTCATGTCCCTGATCGAACTTTTCCAGAAACACACGACCACACTGGCGTCGTCAGGGAAGTCGTTGAAGATACTGGTGTCACTCATAGACACCGCTATGAGGTATGACCTACACTTTGATTGAGATCCTTGTCGGGATTGGTTGTTAGCTAATGTAGATTCAATTGGAAGATCGAGGATCTCACCACGGGTATTGTGAACACTTTATATGAAGCGGATATTATTACGCTGGTATAATGAAAACGGGTGTATCAAAAGCCGCCTTCTTGGCTTTGGCATTTGACTATCAGCCAGGGATTAAATTCCATTCATTGACACATACAATTAAGCAGACGAGCTTCTTGACACGCTGGAATGGGGATAAAGTCATCTCTCCGGCTTTGAGATGCCTTGTTCTTGAAACACCTTTCGGTTTTTTTGGGTTCTCTAGTCATTGTTTTCCTGCAGATATCGCAACATGTCAATCCTTCAAATTGAGATCCCGAATCACAATCGTATCTCTTTCCTTTCCAATTCAGTTCTTGTTGAATAAGGCGGGCCCCGGGCTATTTCAGACCTATTTTGCCTGGTTTATGGAAAAATTCGTTTCCGGAAGTACGTTATAGTTGTGTTGTACTATGTCCGTCAATTCCTACGGTGCAAGCCTCCCTGAGATTCAACGTAAATTCCGAGTACCATAGAATCGCTCGAAAGTTTTAATTAAACAACATGATTCGGATCAAAGTATAATAGAGTTATTCAATAATAATTACAAATAGGCGTCTTTCCAGGCAAGAATTGAAAGAGCGGTGTAGATTAAACAAATTCCTATATGGAACCATTATTTATTGTCCAGGAAGCCTTGTGCAATGGAGAGGAAGATGAGAAATTATTGTTGAAATAAAGGCAAATACCTTCGGTTTCCAATTATCAGAGAATAACACGTCTGGGCTGCCTATGTCACAAACTTTTCGTTGTATCTCTTTAACCTACTTGAATTGACACATGATCGGCTCCGCTGGCTTGGTATTCATCTCTACCTTGATGCCTGGTGCCCTCTCGTTCGTGCATAGCACGTTCTCAAATTCCTGTAAAAGCCGTACGAACACGTACTCAATCTGTTGCAAACCGTGATTTCGTCCAAGGCATATTCGAGGCCCCATGTTGAACGGGATGAATTCTGATGTGCTGGGAGTCCACGTTTCCCACCTGGAAGGTCGCCACTGGTCAGCGTCCGGCCCGACGATATCTGGGTTTCTCTGTAGACCCATGACAGAATACGCTTTTTTCAAGTCAACTAAAATTTCCTGGGACATGAAGATCAAGTGCGGGTGTATGTCATACCAAGTCGTTCACCTGCGAGGAGATGCACCGGCTCTCGGCCGGAAGGGCCGCCGCCAGTAGGGAACGATGTATTAACCTTCACGTGGCGGATGTTCATTCCCACTAAATCCAAGTCAGCGTGTTAATCATAGCAGTATCATATTGATCGGGGAGGTACGTGGGTGGTATAGGCGTAATGTCTCTTTGATAACGTTCTGGAGGAAGGGCATTTGCTTAAGTTGTCCAGCGGTTGGAAGTGTGGTAAAACCAACGCTGAATGGTATCAGTTGTTTCTGCTATATTCTACCTATTCCGTGAACTCAGAAGTAACCAATAAGACTTACACTTCGTTAATCTCCTCACGTAAGCGATGCAGGACGTCCGGATGTCGTGCTAGCTCATATACCATCCACGACATAGCAATGGAAGGAGGATCCTAGATTGAGCCTGTAAGTTTCAAACTATATTGCAATTACCTGTGGGGTGTATCTTTTTATCGAACCTTTGCGGCTACCAACACAGCTACAAGCTGCGCCCTGACTTGCTGTGGTATTTTAGCATTTGTAGTATGATAAAATTCAATCATGCGGCTTACCTTGAAACCAACTTTATTCAAAATCAATGCCCTCATTAGATTCAACTCATTTACATCCTCCAGTGTATTCTTTTCTTCGACTGGCACCTCATTTCCAGAGACAAAGCGCTCGAGGTACGTATTATAATCTTTGTAGGCCTGTGGCTCAACAGCCCAGTCAGGGCAGAGAAAAGCAATGGGCCTAGATGCATTGTTAAAAAACTCTATGTGCTCAGGGTCGTTGTTTGTTGCCTACCCAAAAATCGTGCGAATCGAATTAAAATGCAATAGTTTATCCACTGCATTAGTAAACTGCTCCATCTCCTTGTCCATTACGCCTGGAAGTTCTCCGAGGAAGATTTCCATCGCGACCTTCGCCTGGTACTGGTCGAAGACAGTATTCATATTCAGGTAACCTTTTTCCGCTTTTAACTTGGTAAGAAGTATTTTGAAGTGCTTTTCGGTGACTTCTAGGTCATTCGGACGGGATTTAGAAATCTAGACTCACTTAATACATTTTCGCTCTTCGATGTGGAAATATTTTAGACAGTTCTTACGTGTGGCCGAAGCAGATCTTTACTATTCAGCCATGATTGGCCGTCGGCTGTGACTGTCAGGGCTCCTTCCCTGTAATAGTGGAATAATCTATCTTACCAGTGAATATGGAATCACCAAGCACGTTTTGAAACATTTCGTGAGATGTTTCTCCCTTCACGAAGCTCGAGAACTATACTTTTGTGAGATCTCAATCACACTTTTATCAAAGTTAAGATGAACTTTTGTAGACATGATCGTCTTGACATTTTCAGGGTGATCAGTGAGAACCATACGCGAGCCCATCAGGTTCAGCTCGATCGTCCGATCTGGCACTTGAAGAATCTCATTTGTCCATTCATACAGGGTATGGTTGCGTATATGTTGGAATGCTCGGTACATCAGGTCACGAAATAATTTAGCAATCTTCATCCATCAAGGTCAAAGTTTTATTTCAATTTCAGTTCTCCTTTCTTATTTCTGCAAATCCCATTAGTTGTCACGGTATGACTGTTCCGACGCCCGCAATGCCACCCCGGCATTCGGAACAGGGCATTCGGAATAATGCAGGAAGCAATGATCTGCAAGCCTTGTTTGATGGCGTGCTTAATACTTGGAGTATTTTGAGTGCTCGTAAAATGCCTCTGATGTTAATACCCTCTTAAAACACAAATACCAGGCTCATGGTAGGCTTGGAGTTGTTGGTACGGCCTACATAGTCCTTCCTTTCTTAGCATAAAAGTCTGCCAAAATGATACGAACATCCCCAAATCCTTGGAAACTCCTAAAATCGGGACCCTTGAGCCAGGGTAGTGGTGCCCTGAAGTATATCAGGAAACAGAGTTTGAGTAGTGTACATGGAGGCACGCACAATGAATTGAAAAACAACACTATTGTCTCTTCCCCCAAGAGGAAAGATGGTTAGTTTTTTCTTGTATAGACCCCTCGTGTGCTATTTATTGATAATTCAACAGCATCAAACGCTGCCTCAGAAAATGCTGAACCATGTCTCAAAACCTTTGACTACGACTCCTTCTGCAATCTTGAGCTCGAACAGAAGAAACGAGATGGATCTTATAGAACGTTCATTAATATTAACCGGTTGGCAAATTCATTCCCGCTGGCTGAGAATAGTCAGGAGAAGAAAATCTCTGTGTGGTACGCAAATGATTACCTGGGAATGAGCCGAAATACTCATGTACTCGATACGATACATACCACCCTTAATCGTTATGGGGCTGGCGCGGGAGGCACGAGAAACATCTCTGGTAACAACAAAGAAGTTGAATTGCTTGAGTTAAAGGTTGCTGAACTGCACCAAAAGGAGGCGGGACTCGTTTTCTCCTCCTGCTACGTGGCGAATGGCGCGGCGCTGACAACTCTCGGTTCCAAGTTGCCGAACTGCATCTTCCTATCCGACGCATTGAACCACGCATCTATGATTGAAGGGATTAGACACTCTCGCGCGGATAAAAAAAATCTTTTGGCACAATGATTTGGCTGACCTGGAGGCCAAATTACGTGAATTGCCACTCGACCGACCAAAGATCATTGCTTTTGAGTCTGTGTATTCAATGAGCGGTTCAATAGGCAAGATCGAAGAGATATGCCAGCTTGCTCGTCGTTATGGTGCCCTCACGTTCCTCGACGAGGTCCATGCTGTAGGTATGTACGGACCAAGTGGTGCTGGTGTTGCAGAACACCTCGACTGGGAAAAACATGTAGCAGGTCAGAACAAAGGCACGGTCCTCGATCAAGTGGACATCATCAGTGGTACTTTCGGGAAAGCATACGGCGGAATAGGAGGTTATATAGCTGCTTCTGCATCAATCATCGACTACATCCGTTCTCTAGCACCAGGCTTCATCTTCACAACCTCATTGCCTCCCGCTGTTCTCGCAGGAGCTCGGGCATCGGTGGAGTACCAGCGGAAGTGTCTTGATGACACGCGTCTCCAGCAGCTCAATACAAGGGCTGTCAAAGATTCATTGAAATCAACTGACATCCCTGTACTTGAGAATCCTTCGCATATTATCCCCATTCTTGTGGGTAATGCAAAGGATGCCAAGCAGGCGAGCGATATGTTGTTGGAGAAATTTGGCATCTATATCCAGTCGATCAATTATCCAACTGTGCCTGTTGGTCAAGAGCGCTTAAGAGTCACACCCACCCCAGGTCATGGACCGGAGCTTAGAGACGAACTCATCAGTGCACTGGAGTTTGTTTGGAATGAGCTTGGTCTCAAGAGAAAAACGGACTGGTTAGGTTCGCAGGAAGTCGATGCTGAAATCCTCGATGCACTCAACTCTACTGAGCCACCGATCTGGACTGATGAACAGCTGGGCTTGGAAAAATTTTAGTGAGAAGCAGATCACAACTAACCAACCTTTGGGTCATGATGCAATTCTTGGAATGGAGGATAAAGAACCACTCCGCATGGGAGCTGGCCACTAGTTGCTCATTTAATGAGTGCAAGGACTGCAAAAAAGTATCAATTGAGTCTCTATTTCTTTTGTTTCGATTTTTTTTTTTTTTTTGTGGAAAAAAGCGACTTTTGATCAAAAACCGCCATTTTTTGGCAAGTAAGTTTGTGGAATTGGAATCGTTCAAAAATGGTACCGAATAGGAAAATTATTTGGAAATTTCCTGTCTTTTTCATAATTTTGTAAACTGAGATTCATTCACTTAGTATTATCGTACATATATGACGTCCATATGCAACACTACAAGTTAGATAGACTCAAGTGTAGCCTAGGCTAAGCACTAGGCCTAAGCCCCTATCAGTTTTGAACGTTACAAATATGGGAGCGCATCTTGTCCCTATGCGGCGTAGTCGCCAGGGACACTCGGGTATGTTTTTTAGGCCGCCATGTCTTTACGGATCCCGACATTAATTCTATCCCAGTGCGTGGAATGTTCTCAGGAAAGGTCTTGGTTTCATGTTGTGGTTCAAATGCTACTCATTCAGTGTGATCACAGTACAGAATATTATCTTGAAGAAGCTGGATTTTTGAACTATTCTGCAAAACGACATAGCGCATCCAAGTTCCTAATGCTACAAGACATGAAGCTATAAAAAATCTTTTACGCTCCGTTGCGCTGGACGTTCAAAACTGAATCAATCTGCACAGCAACATTGGCAAATTCTTCATCGTTCTGGGTCTCACCAACCAACTGAAGACATACGGGGACATTCTTGTATTGCTCCGGCCCGGTGTCTGTATTTCATTAGTAAATACATGATAGCTGATTTTTGTTGAAGACAACTTACAAAGCCCGTAGACTGCAGCATCCATGGCACCATATTTCGCCTCCGTATCAGGGACATCCTGCTCATTCACGTGCCCAACAGGGATAGTACAGGCCGGATAGTCTAAGAAGTTGAAAAATCCCGTATAACTAATGACTCGCCAGGTGTCTTTTGGGACCGCGGTATGTGGTGCCACAGGCATCAGTATGGCATCTATTTGTAATGCCCTCCATATCTTATGCCAAGAAATACGCGCCCCGAACTGGGCAGTACTGAAGCGGACAAGATCTTCCAAGCTCCTGTGTGGGATGTTTGGCAGTCCTATTTTCTGCATAGATGGGACAAGAGGTTCGCCTGTCTCTTCGATGGTTTTTCGGTAACTCTGTCAAATAGTAAGTTTTCTTCTCAGACCTGACAAGCAGTGACTCTATACTTACTTCAAACCCATCCAAGGGGAAAGTTGCATAGACGAGCTATTGAAGCCGACCAATATCAAGATTTTCTGTAATAGAAATTGGAAGATGTCCAGCCTTTTCAAGCTTCGAAATTGATTCTTGTAGGGCACGACGGATGGGTGGCGTTGGGGTGAAGCAGCCGTCATCCATTATATTCCAATGCGAAGTGTCTTTGGCGCCTGGTATTTCCATGTCCAGGGTATATGTTGGCAGGTAACATCCCGTTTCCAGGGCTCAGCATCCATTATAGTTCTCAAGAGAAAATGGCAATCTTTCATAGAGGTAGCCACAATGCCAGCACTGGATTGTACAACCCTAATGCCCGGGGACATTGCACTTTGCTGATTGCCATAGGGGATGATGCCAGAACTGGGTTTCAAGGCGTAAACACCCGTTGCAGAACAAGGGCCACGAACACTGCCCCCCATATCTGTAGCTATGCCGACGATGCTACCTCGTAATGCGACTAATGCGGCCTCGCCGCCACTTGAACCACCCGGCGTCATGTCAGTATGAGTAGGGTTAAGAGTTCGACCAAAGACATTATTATCAGAGTCTGCTGTCAGCATTAATTGTCCGAGATTCGTTTTACAGTACAGTATAGCGCCAAGGGAGAGGAGTTGGTCGACAAGTGTAGAGTTGGCTGTCGCTGGCTTTCCGACAAACATACAAGTCCAATAGAAGAATCCTTCCCTTTGAGTTTGAAACTATCTTTCAAATATTTTGGTAGACCATGCAGTGGCCTGAGTGGCCACTCAGGATGTAGTTTCCTCTCCTCATCAAGGGCCTTTGCTCTAGCGATGGCCTCGTCAAAAAATATTTCGGTCAAGCAATTGACCTAAAGATAAGATTGTCAGTTCGCATTCCAAACCCTCATAAGCCAAAGCTACAGGTTCAGAAAAGTTCTCACAAGTTGTTGTGCAATAGCAGCTCTCTTGCGTAGGCTATTGTCACAGCTTCAGATGATAGTTTTCCGCTCTTGATCTGTTCAAGGAGCTCTATCGCATTGAACTCCGATGTTATTTTCATTTCGTCTTCTGTGAGAATACCACAAGTCTCCGGCACATCAAGTAAGTTTTTCTTTTCTGTGCTCAAACGACTTGCCGGGATCCTCCACTCAGCCGGGATCGATCGTTCTCTTTCAGCTTGTTTATTATTGCAGAGCTCCAACCACTTCGGGGTTGTCTCTGCGAGATCTTCATTTGATTTTTCATTGACTTGGATTACTTGAGGCTCTTGAACTGCAATTGGGGCCATGGCGTCTTTCAAAGGTTGGGGTTAAATGGACTTATCGGTGGGTGGGCAATTTAGCATGGGTGATATAATGTTATTCGCCTCCAAGTACTATCAATCTATATATAGCTCTTGAGCATGTCAATGGGTATCAGTATTAATCACGCATATCATTACAGCAAAGAATTTTCAGACACTCATTCTCGGAAGACGGCTGCCGAAAGTGACGCGATGCGTATGTATAGGACATCTCCATGGAGAAGCGGAGACACTGCCGGTGTCGTCTGGAACGCATACTGCAGAGTGCCTCGGAGGGTTCATCGATCCAATCAAGGAATCTACTCATTCCTAGAAACATTCCAATGAATAAAATAAAGTCTTCGTAAGCCTTGTTTGTGATCACTTGAAATTTCTACACTAGTACGACGTGATTTTTTTTTCATACCATCACTTGAAAATTTTATTTGCTAGAATCATGTCTGAAAACATATCAGTTTACTTATTTGTTGATCGATTTCCAGTATAACACGACATATGCCTGGAGAATAATAATGAAACAAAAAAGAAGAACAGAAGCCATCAGGAAAACAGAGTGTACCTAACGGATCAAACAGCTGAGTAAAGGGGTAGGTATTGGTCTAAACACATAAGAGGCAACATATATTAGCCTATAGCTTGCTTGTGGCAACGAAGTTGGAGATATTCTTAGAAGTGTAAAGGTCCTTGTGCTCAGCTTTGATTATATCGGCAGCCTAATATATATGGATTAGTCCTCGAGCAATGAATACGTTAAGGGGTCTTACTAACCTTCTCTCCAATCATGTAGACGGAGTTCTGGATGCGGCAGTCAGGAATAACAGGGATAATGGATGCATCGGCGATACGGAGGTTCTTGATTCCGTGGACACGAAGCTTGGGATCGACAACACCCTGCTGGATGTTCTTGGAGAGACGCGCAGTACCGCAAGGATCTTAAATGAAATTAGTGCATCTGTAAATAAACATACCAGGGGGAGCAAAACTTACGGAAACCAGTCTGGCTGCGATCCAAGACAGCACGCTTCATCTCGTCGTCAGAATCAAGTGGCATCTTCCATGGGTATTCAGAGACGACAATATCCTTGAAGCCAGCACCCTTTGTCAAGACGTCGTATGTCCATCTGACCCCTTCACGCATGGCCAAGATATCAAGATCGTTGCCAAAAAAGTTAAGGTTGACGTTAGGCTGGGTAAGAGCGTTGGTGCTGTTAAGCGTAACCTGGCCCTCTGACAAAGGACGTAGCAGATCCACGATTACGGTCATGTAACTTCCCTTTCCAGGCATAGGGAAGTGCCACTGGAAGGCACTACTCCAGAGACTGACAAAATCAAGCTCAAAATGAGGCTGACCAGCGGGTCCGAAGGGGTCTAGACCACCGTTGGCGACTTTGGCCTCACGGTACTCGGCGTACTTGTTTAGGCGCTCATCAATACGGGGGAAACCGACAAGTTCCAAGAAACCAGAGCTAGCAGGACCAGTCTTATCCTTTTTATAAGTCGATACGGCAGCATCATTGAGAGGACCTGGGCGGAGGATGTGGTCATCGAGACCATATCCATCTTTGAGCTGCAGGACAAAAGGGACAATGGGGTGATCCAACAAATGTTGTCCAACATGTGGAGATACAATAACGGGTTCAATACCATGTTTTGAAAGTTCAGAAGCAGGCCCAATGCCGCTTAGTAATAGAAGCTTGGGGGTTTCAAAGACACCTTGAGAGACAATGACTTCGCGGCTAGCATAAACACTGATTTCGGTACCGTGGGCTTCGCTGATGACAGTAACACCAGAGCAGATTTTGGTAATGGGGTCAATGATCAACTTTTTAGAGTTTACCCCATATAAGATGGTGACATTGGGTTTATCCTTGAGGTATAGAAAGCTACCTTGGCGCTCGCCCTTGTAGATAGTGTCGACACAGTGTGTTAGGCCCCGCATCTCACCGGAGTAGATGTCTTCAGTCAAAACACCACCCTTGTCAAGCCAAGCTTGGGTGAGAGCATCACGGAAGGGCTTCATCTCAGGGACCAGGTCCGCATGGGATATATTGACGGGGCCGCCTGTCCCGATCTTCTTGAGGTCGGAAGAGTAAAGCTTCTCGTCGTCATGATAAGTGGCACACTTGCGAAGATATTCAACACAGCTGTCCCATGTCCAGTCAGATCCACCGAACTGCTCCCAGTCATCAAAGGTAGGCTTTGAACCAGGGATCCAGGTGAAGTAATTAGCACACGAACTTCCGCCGAGTGTCTTGCCACGGGTATTAGGCTTCTCAATTCGTTCGTAGTCGTCGCGCTTGATCATGGTCGTCTTGTAAGCCCAGTCATATTTGCTGCCCCTTAGAGTGAAGGCTTTTGATGGCGTGGTAATTTCCTCAATCTGATCAGGGTTGGGGATACCAGCCTCAACAATGAGAACGCGGACATGGGGGTTCTCGGCGAGACGACCAGCAACAGCATTGCCGGCTGTTCCACCGCCGACGACGATGAAGTCGAATGTGTTCCCGTCTGCAACAAAGGCCATATCTGATTTAAAGATTGTGTTATTGAAAAAGTGCCTTTCGGTAAGGAGGTCAATATTGAAGAAAGTGATTCGGAGTTTTGATTCTAAGTTGTTCGATGAGCTTATGATATTTGACTCTGGTGATAGTACAAAAACCGTAGACAACAGATACCCAACGGTCTGAATATAAATGTTTCCTCCCTCATGATCAAAGGCATTTCGTCATACATCTCATGTCGTCAATTGACGCGCCGTGCAGCATCGTGGCCGGTCGACCCGTTTGAAGCGTTCATTAAACCATTGGTATTTTTTACTGTTTCCAAAAAAGGCAGATGTAACAAGAGAATACGAAGGAAGAGTCAAGGAGAATATTTTGTTTATAGGCGTTATCGTTCAAACTATGTCATTAATCAAAAATTTATCCTTGATCTTTTACTCGTTTTACAAAATCCACCGAAGACACCGACTAAATCTAGGGCTAATCAGTAGAATTGTTGTGCTGTGTGGCACCACCGAGCGGAAGCTACGGAAGCCCTAAACGTTTTCGGAAATGCTTCGGAAAAAGCACGGGAGAATAGTACTTCCTCTTTGGGAAGTGCTATGCCCTAAGAGAATTTACTACGGTTATCGTCACTGATGGGTTTGGACTTCGTAATAGTAGGCTTGCTCTTATACTATACGAGACTGAGTATTTTGTTGGATAATAAAATCCTGCTCATCCCCAGAACATGCCGCTCACTTGGAACTTCACTATTGGTATCGCCACGAAGACAGGAAAAGGAGACGCCATAAAGATAATATCGCCTTTATAATGTCTGAAACCAAGTTTACCACGGCCGAAGGTGCGCTTTTTGACAGAGTCTTGAACATTTTCCTCTAAGACCCTTCTAGGCCATCCGATTCCAGATCCCTCTGTCAGTGTTACACTACCTACAATTGGCGGGGGTGGCATCACAACACTTGGTGATACGGTGCTTCTTGAAACTTTGGCACACTTTAATCGTGAACGTATTCCTGAACGGCAAGTTTGAAATATCTTGACATATCTAGATTGTACTGAGCTAATATAGGCGTAGTGTCGTTCATGCGAAAGCCTCCGGTGCATGGGGAGAATTCGAAGTCACCAATGACATCTCGAAATACACATGTGCGAAATTCCTGAATACTGTTGGAAAAAAGACTCCGGTCCTCTGGCGATTGAGCACAACTGCCGGTGAACGTGGCGCTGCAGACACCGTTCGTGATGTGCGAGGCTTTGCTGTCAAGTTCTTTACAGAGGAGGGAAATCACGACATCGTTGGAAATCATATTGTACGGTCGGTCTGACTTCCAGAAGCTACATGTACTGATACGTTCTGTTATAGCCTGTTTTCTTCGTTCGAGACCCGATTAGATTCCCATCCCTCAACCGAAGCCACAAGCGCGATCCTGCAACCAACCGTCCGGATTGGAATATGGTAAGATTCCCAACAATCTTCTACCTTTAGGAGTGTTAACTGGGATGATATTTTAGTTTTGGGACTTCCATGTCAACCAACCCGAAAGTGTCCATGCTTTGATGCACGTCTTTGGCTCCCGTACCGTGCCAGACTCTATCCGCCGCGTTACAGGTTTCGGTGTACATACCTTTAAGCTCGTTGCAGCTGATGGGAAGATTCGATACTGCAAGTTCCACTTCAAACCTACCGCTGGGGTCACTTCATGGTCGGCACAAGATGCCGCTCGTATGGCCGGTGTCAACCCTGACTTTCACGGCCAGGACCTCTGGGACGCCATTGCTCGAGGAGAGTACCCTTGCTGGAAACTCTACCTGCAGGTGATGGAGCCTGAACAAGCCGAGAACTACGGCCGAGCTCTTTTTGACATCACCAAAGTCTGGCCTCACAAGGACTTTCCGTTGATTGAAGTCGGCAAAATGACTTTGAATAAAAATGTAGGTCATGTTGTCTAGAGGTAAATGTACAGCGAATCTTGGACACTGACCTTGAGATATAGCCTGAAAATTATTTTGCTGAGATAGAACAAGCCGCCTTCACTCCCGCTAACTTGGTCCCCGGCATTGCTATGACACCGGATCCCAGTGAGTATCATAAGCAGTTCTTGTTGTAAATGTGTCTAATAGGCTATATAGTGTTGCAAGCGCGTATGTTTGCCTATGCCGATGCCGCACGATATCGCCTCGGTGTCAACTACACTCAACTCCCACCCAACCGTGCTATCTGTCCCGTGTTTGCGCCTTTTGAGCGTGATGGCTATGGAACCATCACTCGTAATTACGGTGGTAAACCCAACTACGTGCGCAGCACACTGGGCACCGGACAGGTCAATAATAAGGCGGTCTATAATTCGCCCATCACCGAGCGCATCGAGAGTAACGCTATCTTGGCCCAGAATGAGATTCAGGTCGATGACGAAGATTACATCCAGCCACGTGAATTATGGACTAGAGTATTTGACAACCAGGAGAGACGATTGTGGATTTCCAACGTGCAGGAGACGCTGGAGACTGTCCCTCCTCAATTGCGGGCTGCTGTCGCTGAAATGTTCAGTAATGTGGACGCTCGTATTGGTCAAGCTTTATCTGCGGAGGTCAAAAGCAGCGCTCGGATTTGACTATCATGATGTGCTTTTGTATACTTCCTCCTTTGAATACTAGGTCATTCAATCTAATGATAACGAGATGTTCCAAGATCAAATATTCGTC
Organism: Talaromyces sp. F31; assembly: GCA_037356135.1. Classification (NCBI taxonomy): domain Eukaryota; kingdom Fungi; phylum Ascomycota; class Eurotiomycetes; order Eurotiales; family Trichocomaceae; genus Talaromyces; species Talaromyces sp. F31. The sequence goes on along the minus strand of JAYXSF010000040.1, from coordinate 1,057,379 downwards.
ATCGCTCGCTTGTTAATTGCACAGCCAAATCTGAGACTGACTGAATAATACCGCATCAAGATCTTCAATAGTGACGTAGTCAAAAAAGGAAAAGACGAATACCACAAAAAACGCAATGAGAGAAGAAGATTTCATCAACACTCAGTCAGAAAAAACCCCCCAAATATTGTCCATTACAGAAACCAAAAAAGAGTTTCTGCATCAAATTCCACCAGAGATACAGCAAGCTAATGAGGTTCCCGAAAAAAGAGATGTTTTGTACGGTTATCAGTCACCGTATAATAATCCGACGGACTTGCAAGCTGACTAGAGGCACTTCTAGCCCTTTTTGTTGACAACGTCCTTGGAATTTCAGCCCTTTAAGAATAATAACTACAGCACCGATTACTGTCGTGACTCCAATGCCGGCTTTAGCGCCAGTACTTTAAATCCTCGAAGACAGTGTCAGTGTAATCTGGGGACGTGTTGTCGTGTATATCGAGGCAGCACTTGTGGCGTTGATGGATATGTGCATGGTTGAAGTAGTTACTGCTATCATTGTCATCGATTTCTGGATCACGATGAAGCCTGGTAAAGGTATCTGCACACCCGTCGCATTGTATTCAACTTGAGGGGATGGTAATCTTAAAACATATTCCGCTGGGTTGGTGAGACTCGCGGAGATGATATCATTTGCCCCTGTACATGGGGCCCGTATTGGCGATATGTGAGTACGGCTAAACCGTTTGTACATGTACGACAATATGTGAAGGTATATATACAGCGAATTTGTCGACTGGACTACGAAGCTGCGCGGAAATTAAATGATTTACATACGTAACATGGAAAGAAGTAGCAAGCAAGGATGATCATGATGCACGCTGCGAGATTGTCTCGACATGTTATATGCTTGTATGTCGTAGGAAGGGCAAGATCGACGATGACAGAATACCTATGACAGCACCAGATACTCAATCTCAGTTTGATGGCATTTGATCTCGTAGTTTGATCGGGATTGGCATACCTGCCAAGAAGCATAATTAGGGCTAGGTATGCATGGAATAAGGCTCCACATAACGTTCCGCGAGGTCCACTGGACACCCAAATGAAAAGTCATTTGAACCGACTCTATCAGAATACGTAGCATCACTTGCTCTCTTGAATATCTCGCAGAATGTACTTAGAGACTAGTGTGTAGTTGTCTAGAGACGGGTACGTACTGCCATAAATTTCGATGTACAAATAGATCCGTCGAAAAGCGTGGGGAATTCAGGTGGGTCAGGCGTTCAACAGGTTTATCATGCATCAACATTTGAAATGTAGGGTACTTACAAAGAGAGTGCTCCCTGATATCTGGCATAGCATAGATACGTGGTAACGTTAATCAAATTAATACTCCGTCCCGACAAATCCTAAGCAGGGCAATAAGTGACGCGCAATACCCATGTCCTTGAATAGCGCCGAATGCCAAGGTTCGTCCAACACCCAACCTGTCTATCGATATTAAAGAGTTGCGTGCGCTTTGACAAATCTTCCAGGGATGTCTCGGAGGTAGTCAGGCAGGCAGTGAGGTTCAGTTCATTTTTGCCTTCACTTAGTCGTCCACGAAAATAGATTCGTGCGTTGTACAATCGTCTACCTGTATCTGCCAATGTGCGTAGTTGCAGTAATCTTCCGATGGTCACAGTTTCCAACGGTCAAATCAAACACTGTGCGTTGCAGGGTAGTTGGCTGAGGCTGTGGCTGCCTTGTGCGTTAGGCATTCCACTTTAATGGGAAGGTTATGGGCGCACGATGCAATTAAAGTTCAAGCCTCAGAGTGCATTACCGAGTCCAGAATGATGATAGGAGGCGCTCTGCGGAGGACGTATTCAATCATTGCTCTGTGCTAGGTACTAATGTACTAATGTACGTCCTCCGTAAGAATCAGAGGAATCAATTGGTACTACTGCGGTGGATCTGTGGCTGGGCGAGACTCTGCTCTATCTCCACACGAGCTTAGCATGAACCTTGTGCGTGCTCCGTAATATGGAGTACATTGTGTCAGTGAGGCTGATTCTTCGGCTTCCCAGATTGTGACACAGTATGACTATTGAACATTCTGTTTTTGATAAATGACCTAAATAATTGCTGACTATATTTCATTCCCGCAGTCAATCAGTCAGAACAAGCTCGGAGGGAGAGTTGTACGTACCACGACGTAGTACATGCTACGAGTCGTGCAGTAAGAGAATGTCCTGGGGCCGAGGACCCGCTCGAGCGTCCAATGGTGGGGAGCCAAGCGTCCACCGTGACCGGATCGGCTGCCGCCCACCTCCACAAGGGCTGACGCCACACGTATTCACTTCTTGTTTCTCTCTCTTACATAACAAGAGGGTTCTCTCTTCCTCCGTCTTAGTCATGCTGCAGTCCGCCCTTTGGACTTGTCTGTCGCCGTGTGTCCTTGGGCAGACCTTTGATACGACATACGTAGCACTATGTACCATGGAGGAGCCGAGGTCAGGAAGATCAACGTTGTGATGGAACCAACGACGAAATCATGGACGGTGGAGTGGGGCTGTGGGGATGGCGGGTCCACCGACAAAAAAAGAAAAACGAGCAGAGTGAAAGAGGAGCTGTGGACAGACGGAGAGACGGAGAGAGAGAGAGAGAGGGGGGGGAGAGAGAGAGAAGAGAGATACGGAGCGCAAGAAGGAAGGCAGAGATCAAGACGCAACACGAACAGCACAGGAAACTTTGCGTACTATGTATGTCCTATATTGAGATTCAAAAATATTCCTAAATATACGTAGTTAATAGTAAATCTGTAGTATCAAGAATAAGTGCGTTTCACTAAGCTCCCAATCCAGGCGGGCGCATGCGATCGAGGGGGAGCGATCGCCGCCCATTTGATGACGCGGGAATAGCCTGCATTAGCCTTGTGGGGTGTATGAGTACCTAGCATTTTTCTTGCATGAGTGAGTGGGATAGAGGACAGAGGACGCACTCTGTTTATTATTATGGACATGATGAACAACTGTGAGTATGTGATGGTCTAGATAGCTCATAAAAATGGTTGTGTCGAGTGATTGCATATAGTAGCAGATACCACTACTCCGTAGTACGTATGTATGTAGGGAAACGCTAGCGGTCGGATGGATCGACCTGTCAGTCCAGTGGCCTACTACGTAGTACGTATGCCTGGCACACTAGCGAGTAGCCGCCCCTCTCAGCCTGCATCAACCCCATCACACCGGTCCCTCCAGGCAGCCCTGTATTTATTTACTAGCCTACGCACTACACACTCTGCCAAGGCTGATCCGGATCAGTGATCATGGTTGGGTCTCCGGTGGATCTCTGGCCGTTGTTTCTCTGTCCCCATCCTCGTCTCCATGTACATCTCACCTCACTAACGAGTAACGACCAACACCATCACAACTTGGAGATTGTGTTCTTTTCTGTTCCATTCTGTTCTGGCTCGCCAATTTGCTCCCTGCTGTTTGCTCGTCTGCCGCCTGTTCTCGCCGTTTGTCGCGTTGGCTAGCTATTGGAGAAGTGAAGAAGCTACGACACACTGTTCTGGACGATACAAACCACGACACAAACCATCTCAATCCGTCCACACAGTATTTTCCCTGCTTTCGACCCTTGACCTCATTCTCGGTGTGCAACGCCTCCTGCATCGCCTCCCCTGCAACTGAGTGAGTGGCTCATCTTCCCCGGATACCTGCATCGCGCTCTCTGACTGGTCCGCTGCGATGCCTTAGCCGCTGACCCTCCTTGCATTGTTATCTGTCAGGAATTTACCCTCGCCTGATCTCTCCTTCATACCTACTTTCTTCACGTCTTCTGGAACATCCCACTTTTCGACGACAAACTGACCTGCCAAACCTGACAGCTTAGCCATTCCAACTACAGTCTCATCAGACATGTGCCCGGGGCCAACTGTCTCCCACGAACCGACCACTCCATGATGCGGTGTCGAAAACGACTCAAAGATCACGCCTGTGGATGATTGTTTGAGGAGTGTTACCGAGGAAGATTCCTACGTGTACACTTCCCGATTATCGCCCAAACGAATCCTCTTATCGCCGAAGACTCCCAGTGATACAATAATAATCCTTGACTTCGAACACACTGACATTGGTCGCCGCGGAACCAGCAGGTTCTGTGAGCGCTGATTGCTGACAGTATGCTACCCACCATGGCTCTTCCGTCGCAGTTCCATCCACACCACCATATGGACCGCCGCCTCGGCTACGATTCAGGCCGGCCGTACGACCTTCACCAGGGTTCTTTCCTACGAGACCTCGACCGAGACTCCGCCGCATCTGTACCGAGGTCCCGAAATCAATATCCTCATCCTATCCAGCGACCGGTTTCGCTTAATCTAGACATTCCTGATGCTACCAAAGTGACCAAGACGGCCGAACATACCTTGAGGAGGAAGACGCCGAATGGAACTTTGGCGGCAGGTTATGATGGCACCCCAGGCGATAGAGCAATCCAGCCGCCGGCGGCAAAACATATCATAGTCTCTTCTCTCGATTCACGACAGCAACACCCATCGTCACATCCAACTCCTTCAGTCGACAGCTATACCTGGCAATCTATGCCTGTCGAACAGGTTTCGTCGCTTAACTACCAAAACTTCCCCCCGGCTTTCCAACAAGACCTGGGTCAAAATCACAGCAGCGGTAATAACAGCTTACCTATCGAGCAATATCAGTCAGGCGCCGCCACGGGACCGAGCTGGGTTCGGTCTCTCAATTTGCAGCCGGGTGTGGACTCTGTCCTTCATCAAACACCCCCCATACCTCAGTTGCCAGCTTATTATCTGCATAATGGCCCTTCAGTGCCTACCGTTCTCCCTGCATCCCTTCAATCTTTTCTCGGCCCAACCGCACCCGTTGGTACTGGTCCCTATGGTCCCTATTGGCCTGATGGTGCCTATATACCATATCGTCCGGCTGCTCAGAGAGACTCTCGTTTCGGTGCTGGATCTGCATTTTCACCCGACGGGAGTTCCGCTCGTTTATTCGACCTACAGAATCCAACGCTCAATCAAAACTCGTATTCCGTGTCAAACATCCCAGATTCGGGCTTTTCCTGGAATCAACTACCATCCAGCGCGAGTAATAATGATGCTTTGTTGCAGGAAAACAAATTTCCTCCACGTCATTCCCATCATCCTTCCTTGAATAATATCAAAGACCAGCATCGCAATAACCTTCCATACCATGTTCGTGCTGCTAGCGGGTTGAATAATGCTCCTGCTAGACCTCTTTTGCACTCTAACTATAGCGCTCCCCCATCTCTGTCGGATCCTCAAGCACGAGTTCAAACCGCCGAATTCAAAGAAAAGGTTCTGTCATGGGCTCATGGTGTATACGTCGATCTTCTTACAACCCTTCACCATGCAAGGAAAAACAGCATTTCGAACTCGTCTGCAGACGGCAAATCACAGCGAAATCTGAAGCCCGCCATCTTTCCCAAACCCCCGCGGCAACCTGGATTGGATTTCTCTACTCATATCGACATGCCACGTCACAATAGCTATCCTTCGTCCAGATTTGACTTGTCCCCCTATGGCTCGAATCGTCAGCCATTCAATCGACAATTGGAGAGACCGATGTCTGGGCTCATGTTCAACCAACGCACTCACACGACTCCGCAGCTCAATGATGGCTTCCACACTATCCGAAAATCTTCTGGTGCCTCATTGGCGCAATTGACGGGCTCTGTTCCGTCGGGGAGCACGACCATGGCAAGTGCAGCCTCTGCTTTGGAATTGCTGTCTCATTTGTGCGGTGAAAGTAATTGGGAATGGATCGATGGCATGCTGCTTGGTGGCTGCTTGGCATATGGTCTTGGGGACTATCAAAAGGCGACACGTTGGTATTCTAGAATCATCGCTCGAGATGCCAGGTTCGTCATTCTGCTCTTTATTTGTTTTGCGCCCGCTAACTAGACGCCAGGCATGTTGAGGCCATCAGTAATCTCGCTGCAACGTTTCTGGCATTGGACCAAAAAGAAGAGGCACTTCAACATTGGCTACGCGCAGTCAAACTACGCCCTAGCCACTTTGAAGCGGTTGAACATCTAATCAATCTGTTATGCACTAGTCATCGTGGAAGAGAAGCCGTCAACATCATTAAATTCGTCGAGAACAGTCTGCGTGTACCACAAAATGGCGATTATTTCCGTTCTGACGAACACGCAAGTGAAACTGAAAGCGATGCTGAAAGCACAAATTCATATGATCGCATGGCTTTCGATTACGACAATGATTTGGACCAAGCACTAGCCATGAAGATCAACCTCAACGACTCTATTTCCACTGGCTTTGCTTCCAGTGGATTCGCGATACCTGGCTCTGACAATGGCAGAATTCTTGCACTTGTACATGCCAAAGGTAATATGCTCTATGCTCTAGGAGACAACGTAGGCGCCGCTGCCGCTTTTGAAGAGTCTATCTTGATTGCTGCAGGCCGCAGGTGTCGTGGAATCAAAGGCTTGATTAAGCAGATTGTGGACGCTTTCTCCCGAAATGGATACGGCCGGATCGGCGAAGACGATATGACCAAGAACCCGCTCCTACTTCCACCAGACCGAGCAACTCAGACAGCAACTCTCGTTTTCCCCCCGTATGGATACCCTCCTGGTCTTGAGTATGTTGCCGAGGGACTAGCGAGGAAGGCTGCTATATCAACTACCAGTAATTCCCTGCTTTCCCTGGCTAAGATTTACCAAGATGGTATGTCGACAATATCTACCAGTGTTATCTCGAAGGCAGCCACAAATGGGGTTAGAGATATTCTGGCTCTGTACTACCTCTCTTTGTCGCTCCAACCAAGTCCATCCACCGCGAACAATGTCGGCATTCTCCTCGCAAGTATTCAGCACAATGGCCCCGGAAAAGTACGGCCCCGCAGCATCTCTGGCAAGAATTCCATACCACAGATACCTGGTGTCGCCCCTGACAGTGGTATCGCGCTTGCTTTGTCATATTATTCGTATGGCTTGACTCTCGATCCGAAACATGCACACCTGTACACAAATCTGGGTAGCCTGTGGAAGGATATTGGCCAACTTCATGCCGCCATTCGCATGTACGAGTTGGCTGTTCAGTACGACGGAAACTTTGACATCGCCCTTGCCAACCTCGCCAATGCTGTCAAAGATGCTGGCCGCATCAACGATGCCATTGTCTACTACAAAAGAGCCGTAAAAGTGAATCCGGATTTCGCTGAAGCTGTCTGTGGTCTGGCAAATGCGCTTAATTCCGTCTGTAATTGGACGGGTCGTGGTGGCGTCCTTAATGGATTTGGGTTCACCGATCAGGTTCATGTTGACGAGAAGGGGTTACCTCGGGATGTCGACAGCATACAAGCTGGCTTTGGATGGATGAAGCGAGTTGTTGACATTGTCGAAAAGCAACTGAGGGATGGAGAGACTTGGGGTCGAGGCATACTTACGTCGGCTGCGGTCGAACAGCTGTGTGCGCAAGTGTCGTCCATGTCACAGTATAACGGCAACGCACGGAAACTGGTATCGCTGCTACAATGTTGGGCCGGACAGAAGTGGGAAGGATCAAGGATCGTCAGACTCGTGGAACGCATTATACGATCTATCACTTGGCAGTGGTATCAGGATCTTCATGTTCATGGTAAAGAGTATCCACTATCTCGATACAGGCGGCCCCAGTTACCACCCGGTCTCTCGGCACCAAACGCTCCAACAGTGCTTCCATTCCACACCTTCACATGTCCTCTTTCCGCGAAGCAGATTCGGCATATTTCACAGCGCAATGGTCTGCGAATATCTAGTGCTACACTCCGCTCAGCTTGGCTTCCACAAACTGTGTACCCACCTCCAAAACCGCCACAGCCATATCTTAAGATTGGATACGTTTCATCGGATTTTAACAATCATCCTCTAGCACATCTTATGCAATCCGTCTTTGGATTTCACAATCCCAATCGAGTCAAAGCCTACTGTTATGCCACCACCGCTAGTGACAAGTCTACTCATCGTCAGCAGATTGAACGCGAATCGCCGCAATTCTATGATGCTAGTGGATGGCCAGTTGACCGATTAGTGGATCAGATTGTTCGTGATGGAATTCACATCCTGGTCAATCTTAATGGTTATACCAGAGGTGCACGGAACGAAGTCTTTGCTGCCCGCCCAGCCCCAATACAGATGTCATTTATGGGATTCGCTGGAACACTGGGAGCCGAATGGTGCGATTACATTCTAGCAGATGAACTATCTATTCCACGCGACACGTTGAGCCCTGGACGACGAGATTATCGTATTGAAGATCGCATCTTTGAAGAGGATCATGGGGAAGAATTGGAGAATTGGATGTATGGAGAAAGAATCGTTTATACTCGAGCCACATTTTTCTGCTGTGACCATCGACAGAGCGCACCTGACAGTGACGCCCCGCATATTGGTTGGGACAGGGAGCAAGAGAGACGTTGGAAGATGAGAAAGGAGCTCTTCCCGTCTCTTCCCGACGATGCCATCATTCTTGGAAACTTCAACCAGCTTTACAAGGTATTACCTATCTACATCTGACAAAGGACTTGGACTAACATATTTAGATTGAACCGACAACATTCCGTACATGGCTTCGGATCCTCTCAGACATTCCGAAAGCTGTTCTTTGGCTTTTGCGATTTCCCGAGCTTGGCGAGCAGAATCTCAAAGACTGTGCCGTCAAGTGGGCCAACGAAGAGATCGCGTCGCGAATTATCTTCACGGATGTTGCTCCCAAACAAGCGCATATTGCACGGGCACAGGTGGTTGATTTGTTTTTGGACACGCCCGAATGCAATGCACATACGACAGCAGCTGACATACTCTGGAGCGGCACACCAATGCTCACATTTCCGCGCTACAAATACAAAATGTGTTCGCGCATGGCATCGAGTATCTTGAGTAGCGCTTTACCCGACTCGGAAGCTGGTCTTCAAGCTCGTAAAGAACTGGTGGCCACCTCTGACGAGGACTATCGGGCAAAGGCAATCCGTCTTTGCCGCGACTTACGATATCATCCCTCTCAATCCGATCAAAGAGACGGCAACTGCACAGGCCGTCTGGTCGAATTGCGTCGCATGTTATTTACGCACCGGTGGCAAAGCAGATTGTTTGACACGAGGCGTTGGGTTAATGATTTGGAAAATGCATATGAAAAGGTTTGGAGTGCTTGGGTCAAGGGCGAAGAGGGTGATATTTGGCTATAAGTTTTTTTTTTCTTCTGCTGCTTCGTTTCCAATTTTGCGTGTCTTGTCATATACCCAATGGTTATGTTGCCTTTGTCATGACTACCTATTTGTTTGTTTTCACTTCTTTGCTTTATTCCCCCTTTGCCTATTTTTGTATCTATTGGTGGCATGTATTGGATATGTATGGGTCAGGCATTCTTGTATAGCCATATTATTTCATTCGATTTTCTTGCACACATAAACGACAGTGTAGAGGGATTTCTCATTTCCAAATTTACTTGTATTTTCTCGACGAGCGTAGACATCATAACGCCTTTGACCTAGGAGCTCGACTATTTAAACAATTGGGTATCGTTATTCATGCTACCAACAAAGTTGTGAACAGGTGGATCGGCCCGGGTTTATCATTAAATCAGCTATAATTCAACAGCGATTCCTGCGCCCAATCAAAACTGTCAAGCCACGACATAAACTCTACGGGTAGGAAGTTGTCGTTTGTGTTAATAGAACCATCTGCCCCGGCTCCAGGCGCGAGTCCATTGGGCGTGGTGGATGCTGCTGGGGTGAAGGATGTTGCGATTGACGTATCTGGCATCATTATAGAAGGCTGTTGTTGTTGTTGATGTTGCTGTTGCTGTTGGCTAGCCGGAATCTCTTGTTGCAGCTGTTGAGTGGGCTGCATAGAATCAAACTGACCCTGAGAAGCCGCGGGCGAAGCGAAACGAGCCATACCCGGATCCGGGATGATTTTGTACGGTTTTTGTTCTTGCTGCTGCTGCTGCTGCCTCTCGGGCTGGCCGCCATCGTTGTCATCATCATCGCATGACAAGACACGATCTAATATGTTTCGAATTGCGTCCAATCCTCTTTTCGCAATTCCGTAGTTCCCGTCTCGGATGTGGAGTCCTGTTTCTAGCAATGAAGCAAATACGCTTAGATTTTGGATGATTTCGGAGCGCGGGAATGGTGTTGTTCGCGTCTTGCTAGCGGCGGAGTGTGTCGATTGGCGATGTTTTCGTTGCGAGCGTTGGAGCAATTCTTGCGCTAGGACGCCTGCGCATGGGAGGCCGATGTAGCACAGCTAATCTCACGTCAGTAATAGCCCTTCAAATAAACATGATGATTCCGAAGTGAGATTAAGTAGAGAACATACATCCCAAGAAGACTGTAAGCTAGTCGACATAGACGGCGCTCGAGACGAAACCAGCGACACTAATGTACTCAACATTTTCCGTGCGGCTTGTATCAATCTGTCTTTATGTTCCCCAGTTCTTCTGATTAGGACAGAATAGAGGATGAAATCGTTGTGCAAGAGATCGAGATTGAGAATCTCCAGCAGGCAGGTGTGAGATTCGCTGACGTTCTGCATATTTGGTCGCCATTCCAGTTTTGAGGGGAGTGACAATCGCATTTGGTCGTGTTCGGCGCAGGTATCTCTGTTTCATACCATGGTCAGATATCAGGTTGATAGGCTGTGGGTGTTATTGGGAAGACTCACGAGACTCTCTGCTCTAAATCATCATTGTGCGGAGACAGTGATAAAGCAAGAACCTTTTCTCGTATCACGGCAAGCATAAGGTTGACCCTTCCTCGAGTTCCGGAATTGACGACTTCTTCTACATTCCAGCCATCAGGCCCGATATGTCGAGCAAGATCGTCTTTCCCCTCAGAGATCATGCAAATTGTTTCGTATGAAAGGTCTAGTGGGTACTGGATATCGCAATACTGATAAGCGATTCGAGGAGGTCGTCCGAGCAGAGTTGCCAGTTGCTTATCTATGGCAAATCCAGCTGCCATTTGACGTTTGCGAATCTCAACAAGAAATAAAGGGACAGATGGGTCGGGTTTTGGCCGGTGTAAGCCTAGAGCAAAGATTATTGTTGACAGATCTCCTAGTTTGCGCCAGGGTCTGTAATCTGGATTGTTATATTAGCAAACAGATTTCGGAGCCCAAGGTCGCATAACTCACCACTGTCGCCGTATACTTCACCAAGCAAGATAGTCTGCTGCAAAAGAAGCCAGACCAAAGGGTCACTCAATGTGCCCACACTGTCACAAAACCCCAGACAAATCTCAGTTACCTCAACGGTGAGTTTTCTCAACTTCTGCACATCGATTGACGACCCATCATCAGACCGAAGCGATTCATGATCATCCGGGATTATGAGCGCCGCAACGCCAACCCACGAAAACACCACGCCAATCATTTCCCACCTCGCAGCTACCGACGAGAAATATTCTGTGACCGTCATATTTGCATGAGTCACAATGGGCTTGGAGCTGTTCTCAAACAATCTTTCAGACCAGGTAAGTAGCTTGGCTTGGGATAATTTACTGCCTTGTCGCCATTGTTGACGTAGCAAATACAACCCTGCGAGGGCTTCATCAACTAATTTCTTACCAAAAACCCAAGGGTCCATGATTGTAAATCGGTACTGAATGATGTTCTGATATAGTAACAAATCTTCTAAAAGCACGAGAATCCTTGCTCCGCACTCGATTTGATCTGCGTCTGCGATCGTGGATTCAGACTCGATGGCCATGATAGTTTCGGTTGGTGGTGACTCCGTGTGTGGCGAGGACTGTGAGGGAGTTGGGTATGTAGATACTGCAGTGATTGCTACTGGACTCCGGCTGTTACTTTCATTGGGTTCGTCAAATGCTGCCCAGAAGCTGGAAGGACCTAGAAACCCCGTTGAGAATACGGATTTTCTGAATCGCGCTGTCTCAGTAGAGCTACTACCATCAGGTACAGCGTCGCTTTGATCAGTGTCGTCCGTAGCCTGGCGCTTATTTGGAGGCGAATGCTGTCGATCTACGGCAGGCACACGATATCGTTGCAAGAAATTGGTTGAGGTTATACCCCTCTCTGTCAAGAGTGTTGGTTCCCGTTTCCGTTTCTTTTTGAGATCCGACTTTTTGAGTGCTGGCCGAGTCTGCGTCATGGGAGCTGGATGATAAACGCATGTATTTTCTTGGCCTCTCTGGGTGCATCGACCGCAGATGGGTGTTGCATGGTCGCAGCGCAGTTTGGCCTAGCCCTAAGTCAGTTTATGCTGCGTCTTTTTGAGTGCGGAGTTCAAAAATTACCTTACGACAAGGTTCGCAGGACGAAAGCTGGCCATTACGCCGTTTTGTCGTCGACATGTTGCTTTATATTCATGAATTTTTTTTAAATCCGATTATTTTCCTTATTTTTGTTTTATTTTTCAACCCCGAAGACTGTCGAGAGTTGAGATGATGGGTGAAATGCTTAGTTGGAAAGGCGTGATAAGGCGCTCGGAGTTGGAAATTGTGAGGTTGAACTCCGGATTTCGTGAAATGCGGAGCTCGGAATTAATCTAGAGACCATAGACCGCGAAGTACCCCGACCTCTCCGTTCGCTATGAATTTTGATCTACAGTCCGACATAAAAGCAAGCAAACTTCAACTTTGCTCTTCTCTGCAGTTCGACCAATCTATGAGAAGGTTTGACATGCATTTTAATCATTCTACACCTGAGGAAGTCCTCAATGTCAGACCGATAAGATGTCATGTCAGGTCCGAAGTTTACTTATAGAACAAAAGACCTGAGATGCGACCAGTGCAACCCTTGCGACAAACGACGAACATGATTATTACTTCATGCAATGGTTGTACATTGTGCCAAGTGCACATACTCCGTAATACTTCGCTCGCCGACTCACTCACACCACGGATTCAGACTGCACCGCATCTCAACCATTTGCCAAGATACAATGTCTTAGAGTTACCTGACTAGTTCCATGCCAATAAGACATGTCTCAAGCAAATGTGATACAACCCTCTTCTTCCAAGTTCCATTAGGGTCCTAGCCGCATCACCTGCGCAATCAAGCCACTGTCTTATCTCCCGGCGGAGTTAGTGGTCGGTCCCGCTGCTTGCGATGGAACAGCGTCCAACTATTGATGCGCCTTATAATAAAAATAAGTAATGTTTCGGTCCTTTCGGACAAACTGATCCCAAGTTAGTCATCTGGGGTCAATGATCTCTCCCTATAGGAGCACAATTCACTAGTGTACGTACGAACCTGCTAACCAGGCTATTGTGGTATCACGTCAACGTCCCTAACGGGCAAGGGCCGAGTTCATCACGTTGCTACAGTGTCACTGCTGAAGTGATCCACGAAAATATTTATTATTTCCAGTCCGCCCGCAGGCGTAAATCCTAGTAAATTTCGTTTATTATTTCTCCGATTACATTATGGTCTGAGCTGATCCAGTACACGTATACTGGGCTGCATCTCTGCGTCATGAAGACGATCAAGATTGATATTCAGCATCTCAAACTCAAGATTACTCTAAAGTCTGACAGACGGCGTTAGCAATGTTGGCATCACGGCTGCAGACAAAACCGACAACTCTGCGGAGGTGGACTGTAAGAACATGTGCTTTGTTGACTATTATTGGGACCTTATTTATACTGTTGGACGAAAAGCCACCTCCTTCGAACCAAGATCTACTGCAATATCGCTTGCCGTCAATTTTCGGACGGTACGATTTTGATCTGATAAGCCCACATGTCTCATCAACTAGCACAGAATTGTCGTCTGATAAGCCGTGCAAACCCGGATATATATTTGCTATTCCAGACGGTCGCTCACCCACAATCTACGATCAAAACGGAGACTTGATCTGGCAAGAAAGACGTGATGCATTGACGCAAAACATCCGCGTGCAGACCTTTCGCGGTCAGGATTACCTGACATATTGGACCAAAGAGCAATTCGGCCCTGGTCGCTTTGATATGGTAAACTCACTATCAGCGTAAACTCTGACGGACAGTGCTAACTTGATTGCTAGCTTGACTCTACCTATACTAGGCGGTACATCGTTGCTCCCGTCGGCACGAATATCGACGCGTTGCATGACTTTACAGTGACAAGCCACGATACTGCCCTAATAGCAGCACACTATAAACGCCGAGCTGACCTCTCCGGCCTTGGCGGACCTGAAAAAGGATGGATCCTGGATGGAATATTTCAAGAAATCGACATCGTCACGGGGAACTTACTGTATGAATGGCGTGCTGCAGAACACCTCGCTATTGCAGACACATTCAAAATACTCGACAATGGTGAAGGAACGGAAGATCATCCGTTTGATTTTTTCCATATTAGCGGTGTCGATCGAATGCCTTCGGGCGATTACCTCGTTTCGTCGGGGCAGATGCGCTCTGTGATGTCGATTGATGCCAGTACTGGTCAAGTTCAATGGAGCCTGGGCGGGCACGCAAATAGCTTTAAGGATTTTGGTGACCGTCCTGTTGTTGATTTCGTTTGGCCGTATAATGCGCGATTGGCCGCAAATGAAACTCTGACGGTGATGGATAAAGGAGAAGCGGTCACGAAAAGTCGTGGTATGACTATTAATATCAATCCACATATGTCGAAAGCCGTTCTACAAGACACTTATAATAGCCCGACGGAGCTACAGAAACTGTCTGATGGGGACATGCAGATTTCTCAGAAAACAGGAAATGTACTCATTAGCTGGGGCGGAGGACGCGCACTCAGCGAGTTTTCCTCTGACGGTGAACTCCTATGCGACCATCGTCTCCTCGACCCTCTGTCTGTTTTTGACTTCTTGATGATAGCAAAGCCATCTCGTGCGTCCAAACACACATGGACCGGCAAGCCTCTGACGAAGCCGATGATGAAGATTTCAGGCCACAAATTACAAGTTCACTGGAATGGAGCCACTGAAGTCGCTGGATGGCAACTTGATCTTAAGGAAAAGCGTTCTTCATCCGAAGCCGATGCTTCCCCTTATCTTGAGATTAGCCGCTACAGAAAGACCGGGTTCGAGACTATGCTCGTTGTCCCACCACTCAAGGGCAAAAGTCGCTATTTTCTCCGCGTTGCGGCTCTGGGCCAGCAGGGACAGATTATAGGCTATACGGATGATGTTGAATGGCAACAGGCGTGGACCGGGAGTGAACTGTCCCAGTCGCAGTTGAGATTTCTAGCTGGCGTATGTGTATTTGGCGGGCTGTTGACTTTGTTGAGCACGCTGCATATTCGATACAAAAGTTGGGAGAGAGTTGTTTTCCTACTGCCTTTGCATAAATCTTGATGATAATGAATATGAACTGAATGTGAATATGGTTGATGGAACAGACAATTTGAAGTTCAAAAAGTTCACAGAAGGCCTCAAACACTAGCGATCTAGATACGGCCAATCAAGACCCGCGAATGACGTATAGACTTCAGTAGCGTCTTTGATCGGACAAGCGCGAAACTAAGAGCTCAAAGGATCATCTAACCCTAAATAGGAAAGACGACAGAAAGAAAGACCGAGGTCCCAACAGAAGCATAGCATGAGCATGAGCATAAATGGGCCGAATCCTTTTTTAAAATGGCCCCTTGGGAATTATTTCTTAATTGTCCTTCCCTACCTACTCTCAACTCTTACCCATTGACCTACTAGACAAAAAGTGTGACGTGAAAATGTAAGTCTCACCGAATTTCTAGCTCCACACTGGTAACTCCAATTAAGCATCCCACAGGAGCTCAATAATCGCAAACCTCGGCCTCACGGCCACAAACTATACATCCGCTTTGCTCCTCTGGAATTATACCTACGCATACATGCTTACATCCACTCGCTC
The DNA here is from genome assembly GCA_037356135.1 of Talaromyces sp. F31. Classification (NCBI taxonomy): domain Eukaryota; kingdom Fungi; phylum Ascomycota; class Eurotiomycetes; order Eurotiales; family Trichocomaceae; genus Talaromyces; species Talaromyces sp. F31. The sequence goes on along the minus strand of JAYXSF010000040.1, from coordinate 1,041,558 downwards.
CCTCAAATTCCGCGCTGGGATCGACCACAACGCAAATCCACGCTATGACCTGGCTAAGTACGGCGAACGCGCCGTCGCAGAGGGCAAAATGACCCGCAAGCAGCTTGGACGGCTCCAGCGAGGGGCATCAGCCCATGCAAACTCTATTGAGTCTTTTACTTTATTTGCTAGTACCAGTACGTATTCCCCTTTTTTGGTCTGACGTAAAATGCTAACAATATGGCAGTCGTTCTGATGAACGTAGCCAAACTCGATGCCGAGACGATCAATCTTGTGGGCTTGACCTACTCTATTCTCCGTATAGCTTATGCGCAGGCGTACTTCTACATTGAAGACTACAGATGGAGTTTTTTACGGTCCATCCTGTGGCACTTTAGCAACTTCAGCTGCTTTTATGGGATCTGGTTTGCTGGCAAGGCTCTACAGGCATAGATGGTCATATCTGACACGTACAAAAGAATTGAGAATACAAAATATGATGCAAACATCCGTTATGCTGCTATGCTTTATGCTGCGCATTCGCTGCGCATTTAAGGGGTAGTCGCCTATGCAATAGACATCTTCATACCACCATTCGCACAAACCACACTACCCGTAGTCCACCCGCTCTCCTCCGTGCACAACATGACAATCGTTCCCGCAATCTCACTTGTAAATCCAGGCCTTCTACCGCCCATCCCCTCTCTAACTGTCTTATCAAACCTCTCCGCATCATCACCGGCGGCCTTCAACACATCCTCTTCTCCATGATAAGCGGCCAAAGGCGCGGCATTGACATAAGGCTGATTGATTTTCCAAAACTTCTCGCCTGCCTGCGCATACATATCACCCCAAGCGGGGCCAGGATTGACCGCGTTTACTGTAGCCTTGTCGTACAATTCGCGACTCCAGCAACGCGTCATTGCCTCCAGGGCTGCTTTTGTGCCGGCGTAGACGGATTGACCTTCGTATCCGATTGAGGATGAGACACTAGATACATTCACAATTCTGCCAGAGCGATCCGTTGGCAAGAATGGGGCAAGTGCCTGCGTGAGTAGCAGCGGTGCGAGTACGTTGACACTGTACACGCGATTGTACTCCGTGACATCAATTGGCCCTTTTGTCGCATCGTTCAGGAACTGGTTGGATCCAACACCGGCATTGTTGATCAGGATGTCGACTTGCAATTCTTTGTCACTCCCAGAAGCGTATGATCTGTAGAATTCTTTGGCGGCATCAATGATTTTAGGTGTGGCGGCGGCAGGATCAGTAAGATCTGCTTGCACGCTGGAAATGTGGATCCTGTGTGTCGTTGAGAGCTCTGATGAGATTTTCTCTGTGAGTTCTTTGGATGAGTTTGACGTGTAGACGATCAGAATATTACAGCCTTTGGCTGCTAGGCGTCTGACGACTGCCTCACCGATACCTTTGGAGAATCGTCAGGTCTGATGATTATAATGGGGTAGGATGTTTACAAAGAGGTAGGGGTTTGTTTACGTACCTCGCGAGCCGCCGGTGACGATTCCGAGTTTTCCTTCGTGAGGTCTATAGGATGCCATTTCCAGTTTCTTCTGGGGACTCTGGAAACAATCAATTTATACTCCTTGTTCAATGATCTGATTTTATAGATCCGGCGAGGTAGATGACGATGTAATAAGAGAGTGTTATCATGGCTAAGTTTTCGGGGACTCCCCGCACGGCGTTCTCCCCGCACTAAGGCCCGCCGATACATGCTACTATGTAGTATAAAGGGCAGCTATTCACGCATCATGTCCTCTTATTCATGATTCGAACGGGAAGATATGGCCCGCTGAGTGCATCGTTTCTGACTGTCTGCATTTGTAATGATTGTGGAAATGTCGCGGGTACACCTACACCAGGACTACTGACTCGAACAACACCTCGGAAAAAGTCCGATCAACCACCCCCAGTAGCACTTGACCCAGAACAAGCACTTCCCGTACAATTCCAACCGATAGGATTCACCACATTCCCACACAGATACGCACTTGTCACATCGTTAGTAGAAACCGTTGTCAAACTCACATCCTCAATCGTAAGATTGATGCATGGCTTGACAGCACTGCACTGGAAACTGGCTACATCGGCGGAGCTGGTTGTGCCTTTCGTTGACGCCCATACTATGTCTTTGATTTGAAACTCGGATGATGAGCAATTTCCGGCTGTGCCGTTGAAGGTGGTGCATTGCGAGATTGTGAAGGGCGTGTTGGAGAGGGAGTTGAGGGTCATGTTTTCAAAGACGAGGGCAGAGGCGACTATGATGTGAACATCGTCAGCATATTCAATCCTCTGTTTGGGTTTATCGGAGAAGAGGAAACCTACAGCCCAAACCACCGCCGCCACCGTTAGGCGGATATCCAACTTGCTCGCCAGTCCAGGTCTTGAAGTACGCCGCATGCGTAGTCTTGTGGAAATAATTGTTCTTTGCATGGGCGCGTTGAATCGTCTCAAAGACACCTTTGTATTGTCCAATGCTACCGATTGCGATGCCCAGTCCATGGTAGAATTTACAGTTCGTGATTGGAGATATCCGTTGAATTTGCTTTTAGGCTTATGCTGTCGTCGCCGTTGTCGACCGTCCAGTTGTTGAAGGCTATGTGGGAGCTGTAGATGGTGTCCGCGCCATCACTGTTACCTATTGAATATTAAATAAGTGAGTTATTCATTCAGACCAGGTGTCACATACCGTGTCTTTTCCCAGCAGTGGATGTATTATTGACATAGATTGAATCAAACACAGCACTGTGTGTGCGTATAATCGCCATGCTCCTATCTCCGGACAAATCAACGAATCAGAATATATTCAAAAGCTTACAAATACCGGTATACAAATCACATCTGACTACGAATGAACTGCACTCCTCGAAATTCGAGGTTTGTTGTGTTGGCAATCGTCAATGCAAGTGGACGACCAGCTTTGTTGGAGACACTTCCATACACAGCATACCAAGAATCGCCATTACCGTTCAAAGTTCCATATCCATGGCCATCCACTTTGAAATTGGTCCCGCCTAGAATCCATGCCGTTGATTGATTCTGGTATCCGACTGGGAGGGAATTGTTCAACCAGTAGGTTAGATTGGTTCCCCACTGATTGTCGCCGTTAGCTTCCTTTCTTATGCAAGAATAGAACTGGCTGAAGCTTACCAACAAAGTACCGTAAATATCAATCTCGCAGTTGTATAAATCACTCGTGTTGATCACACTGTTGATGTAGTACGTAGTATTGGCGAATATAACACGACCGTTTTGTCCACATTTATTAAAAGCATCGTATACCACATTTATTAAAAGCATCGTATATAGCAGGCGCATCATCGATAGAGGCATTTCCTCCAGGCTTGACGGTACATGTCTTGTTCTTGTCTTCTGAATGCTTTGCGGCCACCAGACTAGACAGCCTAAGGCCAGTGATAGAATGGAGATAATAGAAACTGAAATAAGCATCTTGCCGTCAAAGTCTGAATAGAGGGTTTGTATTTGACTTGCGTTCAGATGAGACATCAAACCTGGGTGGCGTTTTTAATAGATAATTAGACAGTATCTAATTACAACTATGAACCTGAGCAGGTACACTATCTGGGGAACCCTCCAGCTGCCGATCCCCTAGTCTCTCCAGGATTAGGGCAATGAAAGGAAATATGCATTCCATCAATCAAATCCATGGGTCTAGCTTATACTAGGCTCGAACTAAGACTTTGAGAAACAAAACCAGGAAATAACGGATCCCCTCGTAGCTAAATAGAAATTTTGATATATATTTTACATCGGTATCAATATCCGGGTTAAGCAAGTCCTAAGATTGCCCGCTGGTCGGGTTAAATAAACCCGAACGAGCTTATACATCAACATTTGAAGTACTATATACATTCCATCAATAAGATCCATAGGTCATGTTTATTGATTTTTAGATGTAATAGGCACAGAGAACCTAACTGAGATACTGGCGCTTCAGATTCCAGAAATGTCGCCTCAATCATCAATTGCCTGGGTAAGTATTGACATAGCAGTCAGACCAACGTCAACAGGATCTTTGCCTCTCGAAGCCTGTCATTAATATGCTACGATATTATGCATCCAGTATCTGTGAATGCCTTTTGGATCCAATTTCACTGACTCGCAGAGGGGCGCTTATCCGTGCCTAATGGTCATACCATTGGATCTTTTGTGCCGGGGTCTATTGCTGTATGCATTGGCACTGCAGTGCCAGATCAGTAGCTACCCCGCCAAATTCACGTCTGCTCACTTGCCTCGACTTGTCTTCTTCTTTTAGTCAAGTTGAAGGAAAAGTGTACGAGGAACAGAATCGGAGATGAACAGACTTAGGATAAAGACTCATGAAAGAGCCAGGAGTAACCAATGGTGTCAAGCTCTATTGCCCGGGGGAGCCGAGTGCCGTGGAGCTCTTCTCGAGTCGAGACATTCACGTTGTCCAACCCATCAGCAGGAATACGAGACACTTTATCAGACTTACAAGGATACAGAGAAACAATACCAAGATTTATCGTTCGACGTGGACGGATCACACGATCAAGAAGACCGAATAAAAGAGCAAATCGCACTGGGAAAGAAGACTGTGGAATTAAGAACCCAGATGAACCACCGGTTCTTTAGTGTGCCCAAAGATAGGGGACACGTACGATGGATCTTGAAGTTAAACATGGAAATCGAAAAATTGCAAGAGAAATTACAGCCAGCACAATCAGAAGATGACGGACAGAGTGACGGACAACAGTTACAACTTTTCTATCATTCACTCCTGTCGCTCGAGATTCCGTTTTCTGCTTTGGACCATTTGCCAGCTGATTCCCCTGTGAGGACGTTGAAAGAACTCACGTTGGCTCTCACGAAGGACTGGATAAAGCGTCTTTACAAGGTCGCCCCATCACTGAACGATGCCCTTACAACTATTGTCGACCCTGAAGCACCAGGCACCACAAGAGAGCCAGATGCAGGTGATCATGTCATGCGCTACGTTCTCCGGAAATTTATTTTATGGCAGACTGATGAGGAAGTCTTGCTCAAAGCGAGGAAAACCGACAAGATCGACAGTTTTCTTCAAAAGGTACCATGGTTCCTGGAAGATTTGATCGAGTTCTTCGAGTCACTGGGAAGAGAGGACACGCTACACTTTATTCGCGATGCTGTTTGCGACTACGTTGCCTCTCGTCGCAGCACACAGGATGCATCATCTGTGATAATCCTTGGGGGCCCGGTCACCACCGAAGACAGACGTCACAAAATGACAGTCGAAGCATGGGATATTCTGTTCAAATATTTTTGGAATCTTGTCCATTGGGCAAACCTCGAATCATTCTGCAACGACTTTGAGGATGCCGTGCTCATCCACCAACTTACCGCAATGGGGAAGTACCAGAACGTTCCCGACGGTCCTGAATGGGTAAAAGAAGATCACATCTCTCAGAAAAACCATTTTCCGATTCTACACGGATTCATAGCAGCCACAATGGGGTACTCAGACCCTCTCCCCATCACGCCGATTGTGGTCAACGATGGTATTGCTACGCAGAGAGAATCCCGTTGTTATATGGTTGGAAAAATGGCCAAAGGAAGCCCTTTGGCTGAACCACTAATACAAGAGCTTGTCAACCGCGTTGCCCGATTTATCGTCATTGTTTTGGACATGGAGGGCGATGACTGGGATACTAGTAAAGTCTACTCTCGCAATGAGGAGCATGACGATATTCCTTGGATTACGCGCGAAAGATCAGCAGCCATCAGTGATGATCTAAGTAATGCCCCATGGATAATTGAATGGTCATTCAAAAATATCATGTCCGATATGACCTTGTTCGCAAGTTTGAAGGAAAGGGGTATGAGAAAGAACTATTTCGAATTCATCATCATTGATCAAGCGCCATTACAAAAATTCAGAATTCTTGATGCAGTAGCAGACGCTATATCATTAGTGAGTGGTGATGTTCAACCGAAAAAGATCATGGAAACAATAATTCGAAGCTCTATCCCAATGGAGGAACAAAGTAAATGGCTGGAAGCCGTGGAAACCGACGAGCAATTTTCTCTGAACATGAACATTGGAGACCTCCATTACGAAGGAAACCGAGTGCGAGCTTGGGACATTCTAGACAAAAACCCAAGCTTCCTGCGCGATTTCTACGACAGAGAATCACCCACAAGAGACCGCCGTTTGATACACAAAATCCTGTCCGAAATGGAGGAAAAAGGCGTTATCTCACGCGTGAAAAGCAGAGAACCCATAAGTGGTCGTCTTATTCTATTGAACGGTACCGACGGGCAGAAGGACTTGTACATTTCCTACAATCTCAAGCCTACCACTGACAATCTACTTTTGCAACTCCGTTTATCACTACAGCAGCTCTCCGGATCTCTCGATTCTTTCTCACGAGCAGTCAAAGAAAGGCATTCCGAGGCAGTCTTCGCAAAGGGTAGACTTCACGTCCACTATTGTGCGTGGCCAATGACTCCACCGAATAAAAAAAATTCAGCTTTCGCAACTGTTGAAGGTCACCTCTACCGATGGAATGCTCTGCCCTTTGACTATCCGTTTTCATCTCACTTGTGGCAGAGACACCTCGAAAACGTGCTTAACAAGAAGCTTGTCTTTGCGCGATTCTTCCAGACGACTTTCGTTGTATCTGCTACTCATCCGGCGGAAGCAAAATCAAATTTTGAGACTTTGCTTGCAGAAACCCATAAATATGGTTGGGGTATTTCTGTACCGGATCCGCAAGATTGGACTTCTGATATTGACGGCCTTGATCTGTTGAATTTGTGGAAAGGCATTCAACCATCGGCGTTCAAGGATTAGTTGTAACTCAATGCTGATTGTTGTGTAAATGACTAAATGTATGTGGCTATATTCTAAGGGAGAAATAGAAAGTTTAATTACTACTGGCTTATTCAAGGCAAGATCTTACGGCTGAAAATGTGCTCACTGATTTGTGCGGAAGTAATACAGTAAAATCTAAAATGATATTCGATGAATCCCATATGTATGTAGTATTTGCATGCAGGGTCTACTTCTCTCTTCTTGAGGTGTGCCCATGAGGGGGATCTGCAATCAGTGGTCCCTTAAGGTAGGTTTCTCCTCGGCTCGTCGGCAAGATCTTCGCATGTGTTTAGTTGGCGGGTACCAGTAAGAGTCGTTCCGCAAAACATGAAACTGCACGGTTTCCTAGACATGCAATGTCTTCGATATTGAACAAAGTAAACGAAATCTCAGACTCGGTAGAATTGATAGGAAAAAATGCTGTCGCACGACACAACCGCCAAACTCCGCTCTCTTGTCGAACAGGCCTGCGGCATCAATACAAGCACTAAAACCGATAAACATTTACAACCACTTAGCTTTGCATCCGTCGTAGTCGTGAGCAAAGCGTCGAAATCAGACCGGCCAGAAGAAGTATTTGCATATGCAGCTGGTCGACCAAAGCTATTATCTGGAAATGCTACTGAAGTCGGTGCAATGGATTCGATCCATTGGATGGCATCATTTACAAAACTAGTAACGGCAATCGCCTGTATGCAATTGGTCGAACAGGGGAAGTTGGCGCTTGATGATGCAGATCAGGTTGAGAGGCTGTGTCCTGAGTTGAGGGACGTCAAGTATCTGGCGGATGATGGGACCCTCGAGCAGAAATCGGGTCGCATTACGTTGAGAATGTTACTTACTCATACAGGTATGCCTACTTCCCTTAATTTGGAAGATTGTCTTTTGTGACAAGGCTTGTTGGACAGCTGGCTTCGGATACACCTTCACCAACGAGAAATTACGTGACTGGGTGGGCAATCGAAACCCTCCAATCTCACCAGCCCGCCCAGAATTTTGGAATCAACCACTTGTTAATCAGCCAGGCTCAAAATTTGAATATGGAGTATTGCAGCTCGGCGTGTTTCCCTAATTTGCAACTAGACTAACCAATTGCACAGATCAATTTGGACTGGGCGGGTTTCCTCGTCGAACGAGTCACCGGCACGAAGTTGGACGAGTATATGCAACGTTACATCTTTGAGCCGTTAGGCATCAAGGATATGTCGTTCTTTCCGGATGACGACATGAAATCGCGAATTTTGGCCATGGAGCAACGGCTTCCTGATGGACATCTGAAGGCGCGGGATCATGCATGGAAGTATCCACTAAACGTTCGAGACCACAATAAGCCCGACACAGTATGCAGCGGAGGTGCTGGTTTATTCGGAAGTCCGCGAGAGTACTCCAGTAGGTTCCTATACTTTAGTACAATCCTGAATAATGCGTCTGATTCTCTTTAGAAATCCTAGCAATGCTGCTCAACAACGGCGTATCGACAACAACCGGAAAACGTCTACTCTCACCCGGGACGGTGGATGAGATGTTCCGTAACCAGTTCCCAGACAACCCCAATTTCGCACGACGGTATTTACCCTCCGCAGAACCAGAGCTCGTGTACCCATCAGATGGGTACTACGGGCTGGCGCCGCCTCAGATGCCTCAAGGATGGGGTCTATCGTTTATGATTTCGCCCAGTGTGACGGGTCGGTCTGACAGTACGGCGCACTGGTCAGGTATGTCTAATATGTTTTGGTGGTGTGATCGGGAAAAGGGTGTTGCTGGGATAGTTGCTTCACAGGTGCTCCCGTTTGCAGACCCGGGGGTGGGCAAGCTCTGGGCGAAGGTAGAAGCTGCTTTTTATGAGAAGACTGGTAAGTTGTGATCAGTAGGAATTAGTTGTTGAGTGTGATTCTATGAATATGATGGTGGAATCGAGCAATGCAAGCAGATCACTTGACGATCAGATTAGCATGTGTCACATGGTGGAGTAGATTCTGCATTAAGTGGAGGTTATTGTATCGCGATGCATCAACTAGAGCCTCAGGCCACAGTCCTGGCATATAAAAGCCAGCAACGGATTTAGCACACTGCGTTGTGGAGCCATTTCAGGGGCTCGTCCAGCTTGGCAGCTCCCACTCACCATAGCTGTCATCAATTACACCTTCTGTTGCCAGCCTCTGCAACCTCTGGGCACTATATAACAGCTGAACAATACGAATTCAGGATCAGGTGATCCAAGCCGCGATTGGCTCACCCTATTTCATGTCACGAAATACGAGGCGCGCATCGTCAATCTTATCACGAATCAAGACGGATCTGAGACAACGCACAGTGCACCTCCAGCTCTTAATGATTATGCAGCTAGGAATCGCCGATGCGGCTGTAATTGTTGCTGCGCGCTAGTAGCTGCACTACGGTATGTAATGCGACCCTGTGGCCCTGCTGACTCGACAAATCAGGAAGCACCGATATGTAACCAGGATTTGGAAATTGGAACACATCGCGTCGAGAATATCTCGGTCCGTTTCAAGACTCGATGGCTGCTGCATCAGGCCATACGTCTGTAGCAAGGAACATTACCCGAGTCGAGGGATCCATGCGGGTAGCACATGTTATTGTGGATTCGTGCCTTGCTCTTACGCAACAAGGAAATATGTACGTATCTACTATGTACATAGTCCTACATCTGCCTATTACTTCTGCTATCCTGACACAATTCAACTTTGAGCAGCGACTGAGGAAACCTGGTTTTTGCGTTTAGTAAGCAGATTATCGCAAACACCGACCTCGAATAACTACGGGTACGCTGAACGTTGACTACGTACGTAATGAATCACTCGATATAGCACGGCAACGACCGGAAGCCCTCCGAACGTTGGAAGTACGGATCTTATCCCCCATGCCCACATGCTCCTAACCCGCACTTTCTCCTGATATAACGTGGGAAATATGTAATGCAGGTGTCAGAGATGAGTAACAGAAACACGATAGATATGCGGGGGAGCCAACAGAATCAAAGAATCAATATCAACGACACGAGATATAAAATCCTCCTTCCTATCCTGAAGCACAATTGTAGATGGAGCAAAAAAGGCGGGCGGCTACACACGGCTACCGGTGGAGCAAATCAGATTTTTTTCTTGTAATGAAATCCTCGACTGAGTATAGCTCGCCACTCGGCCCTGATAAGAACACACAATGAAAGGAAATTAATGTCGCATTTCAAGGCACGTTGGAGATATCGTATAGATCTACCCCATATTCATTGGCAAATTTGGTAGGTAACTGGAGAACAATGAATTATCGGTGGATACGCACATGTACATTTGTCTGATCTGGTGTTAAATGTCTTTCTGATCTGATCTAATCTGCCCGGCCTCTTCGGCCCGATAAGCATGAAAAGGCAAAAAAAAAAAAAAAAAAAAAAAGAGACTCACACATCTCCCGCTGTGGCACAGGGCGGACCCGAATAAAGCAAACGCGCCAGTTCCTTGCTAGAAGGGAAAAGGAAGGTGTGGAAGGAATCGGGCGGAAATTAGCCTAACTTAATGTAGCCAAAAGTCAATTATATAATCAAGCTTTGGCGACTCCCCTCGGCACGGTATTGGCGAAAGCTTCGCTGGCTGTGGATTCTGGGCGTGCGTTTGTGGCGTGGTGCCAGGCTATCGCAGGGCCGGTTCGGAAGTAGCGTCGAACTACGGAGCTCGACACATAGTAGTGTTGGTAAACCAACTCCGCGTCGACGATGGCAGCACGATGCGCAGGCAATGATTCTGCTTGTTGGTTTGCAGGTACTAGTCATGGACAGAAAGTAGACGGGTACCTCGGAATAATAGCCATTGGCGAGTGATAAGAGATCCTTGGAACTAGCACGCTACAGACCAGGAGACGTGTGCGATGCGTGCGCCTTACGTAGTCTACCCTGCCATTAACCCATGCTCATTAAAGTAGAGTTTGATCGAGCAACTCGAGCGTCTGTCTCATTACCAATTTTTAGCAAATGAGATGTGTTAATCTGATGCGAAACAGGGCTTAGTCGGATCCGGTGTGAGCGAACCATCGACGACAGCGGAGAGCGAAGGAATCTCTATGCCGTGTCTCAACCTTCTTTGTCCCTTCTAGAAGACTGTCAGGCCGATTTCGCGCGGCATTACCACGTGTCCTGTGGCCCGATTCAGAGAAGCCTGGCATGTTGTACGTACATTCCTGGCGGGAGATTGGTAATGGCGAGAGACGCTGCTATTAATTTTTTTGCGGATATACATCGCAGGATTGTGTGTCTTGCGACGTGGTTGGTTCCGCTGGATTGCATCTGGTGGGCAGCCCGCATGGCGTAGTGGGTCGAGTTTGGCCGGATGCGGCAATGTCTCCTTACTATGTACACACTATAGAGTATTATGTTACATTTCCTCTCGTGCTTCTCGCTTGCTTCAGCTTTTATGACCGTGTTGGCCGCAGTGCTTCTCGCGTGTTCGATACGCACCGAAAGAAACGTGTGTGAATGTATACAGACATGATCTCTGTTGGCGGCAAATGCGCAGCGTATTCTTCCGATCATCTGTCACCAGAAATGCCCAGGACGGGGTTCGCCGAACCACATTCGATGGGCTCAATATGAGCGTGACACGGTTGAGCCTCGGTGGCTCTCGAGCAGACTAGCACCAAACGGGGCTAACAGTCCGTGACTAGCACCAATTAGTAGTGCTTCCTGATTAGTCTAGAAAAGTCCTGGGGAAACAAGCTTTGCTACTGGCTTGTCTGATGAAATGGCCCCATTCCCAGCCCCCCTCCGCCAATGACACGGCGCAATCGACGGTCGCAACGAGTAAAGTGTCAGCTGACTAAGGCGCCCAGATATCGATTTGCCTGGTGATTGGCCGTCCACACCAAAGGCGTTGTGGCGCGCGAGCGAAGCTCTCTCCCAGTTCCCCAGTTAATCGCGCAGCGAGCAGTGCAACTCTAATGGCGAAATGAGGTGGGATCGCGCAAACTTAGCAACGAGATAAGCCGTACCAATCGGACGCTCCTGCGACCACCTTCCAAGTTCCCGATAGTGTATCCCGAGTCGTGAGTCTCGAGTCTGGTGCAGACCCACCTAGCCTTTTTGCCGCTCCTTCCCCACTCGTCGTCTCTGTCGTGTTTACCTCCAGCCGACTATTAAGGTAGCTCCTCGCCGTCCGATTTTCCATTTCTTTCTTTTCTCTCTCCTCTTCTCCAGCTGCCATCCCAAGTCCAAGTCCAATCTGTGACTCGACTTCTCTTCTCAATTGTCTGATCATCATGGCCCAGCCTGCCAGTGTCCTCGGCGACCGTGGAGACCCTCGTCTCCACGAGAAGGAGCGCGACTTCGCCGACTCTCTCGAAGCCCGCGAAATTCGTGAGGCTCGTGAAGCTCACCACACGGGCGTCCGCCCTCAGCACCGTGCTCTTCACGATACCTCCGTCACCTTCGAGGAGTACAACTACTATGCTCAGCTGTCCCGTGCTGAGGAGGACACCTACACCGACCACGACAAGGAGCGTGGTTGGCTCTCCCTTCTCATCCCATCCAAGTCTGATGGTGCTGAATTGAAGGATGCCGCCAACATCAACACCAGCGACAAGGCCGTCACTGCTACGATCACCGACGACGAGTGGACTAATGCCTCTCGTGCTCTTCGTACCGCGACCCGAGGTGCCATTTTCTACTTGATTACCACCGATATCTTGGGTCCTTTCGGTCTGCCTTATGCTTTTGGAACCATGGGTTGGGGGTGAGTTTGACACACCAATCACGGTGAATCATCACATACTAATTACCACAGTCCCGGTATTGCCTTGTACACCGTCTTCGCCGGTCTCGCCATTTATTCTGGTTACCTGCTTTGGGACATGTTCTTGGGTCTTGACTCCTTCCACTACCCCATTCGTCACTTTGGTGATCTCGGTTTCCGTCTCTTTGGTCCCTGGATGCGCCACTTGATCAACGTCTTGCAGAGTATCCAGCTTATTCTCAACGTTGGTTTGATTGTCATCTCCAACGGAGAGGCTTTGTCGCAAGTCGCCAAGTTCAAACTCTGCTTTATTGTCTGCTGTTTGATCTGGGCCATTGTTGGTTTCCTCGTTGGTCAGATTCGTACCCTCCAGAAGTTCGGTTGGATTGCCAATCTTGCTGTCTGGCTCAACTTGATTTGCATGTTCATCACCATGGGTGGTGCAGCCCACTACGGACCCAATTATGACAGCGTTGGTTCGGCCTCTGGTTCTGTCATCAACGGTGGTGTGTCTGTCGCTCAACTTCCCGATGGTTCCTTCCCACCAGTTCAAACCTCTGGAGGTCTCCCCCACTCCGACAACTTTGCCGGTACCATTAGCGGTGCCATGCAGGCTGTCTTTGCTTACGGTGGTGCTATGGTCTTCCCCGAGTTCATGGCTGAGATGAAGCGTCCCAAGGATTTCTTGACTGGCATGTGGGCTGCCCAGCTTTTCATCTACTTCTGGTACATGTTCTATGGTCTCTTCATGTACGGATACCAGGGACAGTACACCGTCAACCCCAGTTACTTGGGTATCAGCTCATACGGCATCCAGACTGCTGGTAACGTTTTCGCCTTCTTGTCTGCCGTCATTGCTGCAGCTCTGTACGGAAACATCGGTGTCAAGGTCTTGTACAACAGTATTTTCGTTGAGCTCTTCCGCTTCCCTCCTCTCACCACCAAGGGCGGCAAGATTGCCTGGGTTGTCTTCATCCCTATCTACTGGTCTATTGCCTTCATCATCGCCGCTGCCATTCCTAACTTCTCTGGTTTGACATCTGTTGTTGCCGCTTTCTGTATCTTGCACTTCACCTACACCTTCCCTCCTCTCTTCGCTGTCGTCTACTGGGCCAAGAAGTTTGCTCTCCAGGAGGGTGAAGGCTTCAAGCCGGAGAATGGAGAGGTTGTCCGCAATGACTCTGGTTTCCGTCGTTTTATCCGCGGTTTCTTCTTCCCCGGCTTCGCTTCCAGCAAGTATTTCTACCTGAGCATCTTCAACATCCTCTACCTGCTTGGTGCTCTTGCTCTTGCTGGTCTCGGTGCTTACTCTTCCATCGTCACTTTGCAGGCCGCATATGCCTCGAGTGTCACCACCTCCTTTACTTGCCACAGCCCTGTCGCACCTCCCAGCTAAATCACTTTGATTTAAGACAGATTTAAGTCGACACGCTATGGCTGGTCATATTTGGCAACACAGTTGACCTGAAAAGATACACTCTATGTAATAATCAATCTATCTATTCAGACCGAGTTTAATTCCATGATCTCTCAACTTAGAACATGAAACGTAAAGCCTGAAGGCAGCATTGGCTAGGTATCTTGTATCAATAGTATTTTCCCAAAGGAGAAAGTAGGGCTACCGCCATCACGTGTTCGGTCTCAGGCTACACATTCCTCTATTCCTGTGTTACCTAGTCAAACAGTACGACCGCATACGTAGTACAAACCCAGAAAATGATCTTTAAAATCTCTTTTTAGAGGTATGGCATAGTTTTGCATTTACATGTGAATCTATCTCAACTTTGTTTTCTGTTTGTTCACTGACATTGAGGCTCTAGTGAAATCCTCGTTAGACTGAGATATGAGTTGATATCTTCGTTAAACAAGTATAGCTATGTTCCAGCGGCTAAAGTAGCTAATTCGTTGACTCATGAGTCTTGATTTCCTGAAAGGGTCGCTCATATTGTGTCCGCCATCCTTCTCCTCTAAACGGAAGGCAATTCTTGAACCCGAGTCTTTCAATTTCGCTCGCCACCAGCTTGCGCGCATGACCGGCACCCACTCTATCGTCCTTGGTCGAGATAGTGACTAGGAACGGCGGATATTTGACACCATCACGAACATTATGGAAGGGTGAATACGATCGTAGTACATCAGCCATTTTTTCGTCCTTCGGGTCTCCGTACTCGTGGATCCATGCAGCACCCATGCCCATATATGGAAACCGTAGCATGTCCGTTAAAGGTACATCACTAACTACAGCCCCGAACAGGTCAGGACGCTGGGTTCCCATCACACTATACAATAGACCACCATTAGATTGTCCGAAGACGCCGATATGACCAGCTGCAGTTAGACCTCGCTCTATAAGATCTTCAGCGACAGCAATGAAGTCGTCATACGACTTTTGCCGCTTCTCCTGTCGCGCAGCCTCGTGCCATGCGGGCCCACGGTCCCCCCCTCCTCTTATCGCAGCTTTCACGACCAAGCCGCCTCTCTTAAGCTAAGGGATAATCGACGTTTCACCAATGTCTTTGGAAAGATATTGCGTACGCAAAGTAACACCAAAGGCGCCGTATCCAGTCATCAAAACTGGCTGCTTTCCTGGTGCACCCTTAAATCCCCTGGGTGATAGTAACATGTAATCAATCGCTGTCCCATCCGGGCTCTTTGCACTGGTTTTTTCCACAACGAAGTTACCGGGGTCGAAAACTGAAGCCTGTTTGAAGAGCTCGCGGCGGGTACCATCTGGTTTTTCTAGATACACTGTAGATGGACGAAGCAGACTCGACTCCGTATAGATCAAGTCGTCATTGCAAGCACTGGCAGAGTGAAAAGAAATATTGGTCTTAGAAGAAAGAGAATGCTCTTGAACCAACTTCCAAGACTTGTCAACGAATTTGCAGCTTAGTCTTTTTTCGCCCTGCCCTTGTGTCACTGTGAAGTGAACCATCAATTCTGTTGCAGCAAGACCATCGTATAATATAAATGGGGTGTACTCATCAGGTTTAGGTATCCAAATCACGCTTTCTCTTTCGAGATTAGAAAGGCCAGGAGTAGAGTCATAGGCTATGATGGAACCCGTGAGCACTTGATTGCGAAAGGCAATTTCCTCGATTACTGCCATGTTTGCATGCTTTGATGTAGCTTCTTGGAAATATCGTTGCAATTTTCTCTGGGAGATTAACCTTATCAATAGTACCGTCAAGGTTCACGATAGTAAGGAGACTTCTTGAAAAATCCGGCATTTGGCATATAATCGCGCGTCCCGAAGTTGTGGGCTCCAGGGGTGAGACCATCATCAGCATATCTGTGATCGGTATATTGAATACGGGCCTGACATCTTGCAGATCGGCTCCGCGCTCCCAAATATAGGCAGTGGAAGGCCAGCGTGAGGCCGTCTCTGGTCTCCCATAAAAAGAGTGGCATATCAGTATATGATCCAGGTCAAGCCATGCTGCGGATTGACGATCTAGACCGGTGTGGAGCCCCCCAGGAACTGGCCTACACTCTTGGGTGTCGAACTCACGAATCTCAACGAGATCTGAACCGGCATCTGAAAGCATCAACAGGAGGCGTGATGAATCGTGGCCAAATGGCCTGATAAAAGATGGAGGGTCGTTCAACTCGTACTCTTTGTTTTCCTCCTTATTCAACTTTTCCAAATCGAGAATCTGCTTCCAGGCACCCGCAGATCCATTTAAGTGGTCATCGGAAACTTCCAGTATACCCTTTGGGCTTGCAGTGCTCTTCTGAAGACGGAATAAACGCCCTGCGATAAGAAACTCGGAGCATCTCACATCAGTGAGAGACAGAGCGTTGATTCTTTCTTCTATCTGCCGAAATTGTGGCAGGGAAGCCAATTCCGTGTCGGCCAGCTGAGTTTCTTTGCCAGCCCATTCGAGACATTCAGGCGCCTCCTGGGATTCTAGCCAGAGATACTCTGAGTCTAGCTTTATGGGCCTATTTCATGTTTCAGCATCCATGTCTCTGGTTAATATCGAAGCGAAATCTTACATGATTGTGGCTTTAAGCAGATATGAATTTTCCCCTCGAGTCTGGAGTTTGGTTTGAGCAAGTTCAGGTACTTGATACAGAGTTCATGTTCGAGGACCTTCAAATAGCCTTTATATTCCTGAAAGACCTTCGCAATCATGAATTTCAGATGTTTCCCGGACATCAAACGAGCTCGTAGGTGCAGAACAGTTCCTGGTACGTAGTCTTTCTTCGCTAAAATCTGGCGGAGTTAGAAAAATGCTAAGTATAACATATCTGCTCATCCGCCAGCCTAAGGATTGATTATAAAGGTGCAGCCTCGTCGGAGCACAAACAGTCACAAATATCTTTTACTGTACAGACTACTCCAAACACAGCTAGCAAGGTCTGGCAGTCTGTTCTCGTCAGATGTAATTTCCAGATCGCATTCGATATTCTTCGACAACATTTGCATGTACGCCCCGTTCTTATCCTCAGAGCGTGTCTAAGTCTTGAACAATGACTCTTTTTGTTTTTGACATTGATTCTTGCTACTCAAAAGCGGGAACAAGGGTGGCCTCAAACCAGTCATCACTGATATATTTCCCCTCGTCGACTTCAAAATCTACCTGGGTGGGGGATCCTGATAGAAAAAGACAAATGGAATAGGCATCAATTGGTAGCTTTATGTTGTGATGTCGACGAATTGAAATCCTACGTACTATCTGAGGCTACAATATGGGCTTTAGGTGCTATAGATACAAGAAACGGAGAGGAAATACTTGTCCTAATGGGTCAATAGTAAAAGGCCCGAAATTGATCCATCTCGGGAACAGTATCAATATACAAATAATAACTCGTCCCATAAGGCTCAAGCCCAGCTTTGACTCGATTCGCATTCACGGCGCATTGTAACGTACCGAGTGCGACAAGATCATCTCTACTATAAGTCTCGATGTTCGGCTGGCGGTCTGGCCTACGCGGTGTGCCCCCCGCCAGATGAGCGCTTGCGCCTGTTGATGAGTAACCGCCTGACTCAACGTAGAACTGGGTCAAGCTTTGCAACTTGGCTGTTTCGTTTAGTATCTCCTCCCATGTTTGGCTTTTCAGTCTCACGAGGTTGAGGGAGATGGATTTAAGTGTTGAGCTGGACTGGTGTATGAGTGCGAGAAGATTATGCGCGGATATGGACACGCAGGATAAACTCAGGGACTGAAGGTGAACTGCTGAAGAGAAGTGGACGGGGTCGAGGTTTAGAATGTCCGTACTGCTTAGTGAGAGAGATGTGAGGCTGACTGCAGGCTCCAGCATTTGATGCAAATACGACGCATAGGTCTCGTTTGGAAATGCTAGATGGTGCGGTAGAACTCGCCAGCGCCCGTATCGTCGGCCACGAGTACCGGTGTACGTGCAGACTGCTAATTCGAGGCTTCGGAGTTGGCGAAGGATAGTTGTAATTGGTATGTGCCCTGGATTTAAACTCGAAGAAAAAAATTGTCCGAAATCGTGGCAGATTGAAAATCGCAACGCAAGTCCCACAAGACCTGGTAGAGGTACATTGCAAATAGCCGTGACGATAGTATTCATATATGAGCTCGACTCCTCCTTGGAAAAGTATGTTTGTGGTTTTTCGAATGAGAGTTCCCTTAGATTCGTCAATCGAGCCAAGCACGGCGACAAAATCGCCGCAAAGTCCTCGAGATCAGATCTATCATCGACCCGATTTGGAGACCCCTCAAATTTAACTTCAAGTTCACGGACATGTTGCGCAAGCGGGCTTTTCGAAACTTCCATAAGCCGGACCAATGGCGGGAGAGTCATAGTCGTAGAAGCACGTCCGTAGAGTCTAACGACCATATGTCCAAACAAATGCCGTGTTGCGCTAGGATAATGGGCTTTGTTGACCAGACGCAGCTTTGCTAGTTGTCGTCGTGGCCTGTTCTCGGGACTGATGCCTCTATTTGTTTCATATGGATAGTCGACATTTTGCACATGGAATGTGATCTGTTTAAGTCTGTTTTAGAATTGTGCATAATCGCCGTTTTGGTGGAGGGGTGTTTACGAGATCGTAGATCTCTGGAGGAAGGTACATATTGAAGTCTCTCCGCAGTAGAAATTTTTGGTCGGAATACAACTGCTCTTCAAAAAAAAGGTATTGGTAAAACTGAAAGGCAGTGGATTTTGTTGCAGTCTAAAATGTAGTTGCGGGGTGGACCATGATACGAGCCAAGAGGCTTAGCGACCAACATGAACATTTTTCTACCAGAAAATGGTGGTGCACATCTTGGCAACACGATGTTGAAAATCAGCCAGCAAGGTATGAAAACAGCTTGAATGCCTCATCCTTTGCCACAATTGGGAAGTGATGCCTTTTTTTATTGAAGTATTCTTTGTAGGCTACCCACAAAGTAAAGGGTCCTAAAGCATGAAAGGTAATGTTGGAATCATGCTCTGATGCTCTACGATTCGCAAAGTTGGTTCTTGGCTCCAATGTTGCCAATATACATGCTACTTTCCACCACAAACTCTTCACAGACGTTTTTGTAGAACACTGTCATGTTGAATGGAAGGATTAAAGCAGGTTGATGGTTGAGAGTAAATCTTTCTAAAAAGATGTCTTGCCATTTCAAATACATACATGTTATCCCACTAGGCGATCCCGATATATCCCCAGGTACCTATGTAGATTGCACTTTATTTCTCTTAGTTATATATGGAATAAGTAAGGGGTCTTATCTCATCAGAAAAGAATGGTCAGTTCGACTGCAACGTAATTCCAGTAGAAGCTATTTAACTCTGCCCGAATCACACACGGTACAAGTACTACGATTCTGAACGTCGACAGATCTCCGGAATGGCTTTTTCAAATACTAGATTTATACATGGTAGACATATTGAACAATAACAGACACTGTCAAATTACCTACGCCATGACAGGTGCATCTGCAATTTCCTAGAGATATGTAGAGATGTCTGCTGCTTCGAATTGTGATGCCACTCCTAACAGCCATAGATATCCCTACTGCATCACCTCCTAGCGAAGAAATCCATATGATGCAATCTTCAACTGATCGAATAGTACACACTGGATAAACGAATAAGCAACCCATGTATTACCCACCACCTACACCCATGGCTGGATGCCATCACACCCGTGTCAAGAAACACACTTCCTCATCAATTCCACTCATCCACAAACATGTTTCTCACACATACGCCATGATTTAGATTTCCTGCTCCATCCCTCACTGATCCATGGGTAACAAATTGATCAATGGCGAAACCACAGGCCACGATGCCTTGAGCACTTCCGGCGCGATGCCTAGACCTTCCAACTCTGTTTCACCGCGGGGTTCGAGGGTTGAGCTTGTCATTCCTCCATAAACCTGTCAAGGAGTCAAATTTTATTTCTTTGCGATCGTGATTTTATCCTTTATGATGATTGACTTACGTCTTTCGGTTGGGCGGTTTGGGTGGGAAGTGGTCGTGCGATTGCGGTTGATAGGAAAGTTGCGATGAGGACGAGGATGAAAGTGAGGGGTTTTGCCAGCATTTCTTATCTTTGCCGATTTCTTGGTTTGTTTGCAGAGAGCGTGTGGTAAGTGATGTAAAAGTTGAAAGATGCGTTTAGCCAGAGTAAAGTGTCTTATCTTCGGTTTGTTAAATATACTTGAAAGTCACGACCGACGCGCGTGGGCCAGCTCTCATACTACGCATTATATTGATATGTACATCTACAATAGAGTTTCGTGCTTGAACGTGTCGGATGTATTCGTTCATGCAAGGGATGAATCTGGACGCGTTAGGGCTTGTGAGTCGGGTGCCATGGAATGCGAACCATTCCGTCTTTGACTCGGGACTTTTGCGAAGAAGAAACATTCATGTCACTCTGCATTACCTCAAACAAGGATATCTCGAAACACATGGAACAAAAAAGAAACAACAACCTTGAAAGCGTTACTGTTAATTACTGACAAAGAAATTACCTGCTACAATCCCCTCCGTGAGCCCCAACTCCCTCTCGTACTTCTCCAAATCAAACCACATCCTCGCTCCATTCCCAACTTTCTTTCCCCCCCGTTTGGCCACATACTTGTCCACATCCAGTCCCGCAGGCTGCTTGTACAAGAAGAAGCAGTACCGATGCGGTGAACTGGGTGGTGGCGGCGCAGGACCGATGTAGTTCGTGATATAGGATTCTGCTGATGGAGCTGATAGCGCGCCGGTGGCAGGGTCCGGTTTGAGGTTCGGCTGGACCCAGTGCAAGATGGGGCCTAGACCGCGCCAGGAGGGGAAAGGGGCATCGATGTCAATTGCGATCATGAGGTAGGTGTCGTTTGAAGAGGTGAGAGATTGGGGGAGACGTAGTTCGGGAGGTTTCTGGGCGTCTGGAACTGTTGTTAGTTATGTGTATGAAATTCCGGGGAGAGTAGAGAGGACATACCAGCTTTAGGGATTTTGACGCCCGGAGTCACATCAGAATGCTTTCCGACCGTCAATCCAAGGACGGGGATCTTGTCCTTTTGGATTTGATCCAGGTACGAATCGATATTCTTGTACGAAGGCATCTTATTTGCAAGTAGATCAAATTGATGTTCAGAACTCTCGGAATGATGTGTATGACAGAAATCTGTCAGAGCATAGGTGCTCTTCAGCCCTTAAATACCCATGTTGGCATCACATCATTCCACTACGCTCGACGATCCCTTCCGCACAAAACAGGTCAGATTCACACATCATCCATTCAGAAAGCTTTTTTTTCCCTCAGCTTGCTTAAGATCTGATGTTGGGTGGGGATGCATCGGGCAATAAACCGACCGAGCTTTCCGGATTTTGTGGGGTTAAGCTAAGTCCGCAGCCCTAAGTACAAGATTTCCAAATGCGCGGTGATTGGCTGAGAGTTTTATTGTGATGGATGATTTAGTTGCGAGTGTATGGAGGGTTGATGATAAGGTACTGACATTCTGTGACGATCTCGATATTTGATTCAGGTCTAGAACCTAATTCTACGATACTTGTGTGTGATGACTTGTAAATTGCGCTGACTACGAGTAAGTGAAGTTGACAACCTTTTAGAAATTTTCCTTTTTCTATATTGACTACATGCACCTCAAAGCAAGTGATTAGAGATCAACTCAAGCATTGATGTGTAATTTGCAAGCAACCATACACCTCTCCACCCAAACCCCGTGTCTCAAGCATGAGTTTCAATCACTTCTCGGTCTCAATAGGAACTGACTCCCAAATACCACCATTGCTTTCTCCTTGAATGGTAGTCTCCTTGAGCGGACCAACGTAGAACTTCTTTCCTCGCACGAACCAATACACCATAGCACACAATAGGATAAACGCCATAAACACAATCGCATAATTCATGGTCTCCCCGGTAACAGGCTGGGAGGTGGGGAAGAAGAAAATGACAGAAACGAACACGGTCCAGATCACAGCCCACAGGTTGACGGCAGTGGAGAATTTGCCCATGTGCCATGGACCAGGCTCGAAGCGGTTCCAGAGGAGTTTGCACACGACGGGGATGATGTAGGACCAGTCGAGAGCGATGGCGGTGATGTTGAAGACACCCTCGATAGCGGCGTAGCTACCGAGACCGATCAAATTGATAGCAATGCACCAGAAGACCGAGAACCACACGGCGTACAAGGGTGTACCGGTCGTGGAGTTCACTTTGCGCCAGACACTTGAAAGGGGCAAAAGACGATCACGGGAGAAGGCGAAGACGGTACGGGCAAGAGCCTGGGTGGCTGTAAAGCAGATAAATTGCAACAAGACAAAGGCGCAAGAGGCGTAGACGAGACCGCCCGTTTTGCCGAGACTGTTGTAGAAGATTTGGGCCACGGGTTGTTCCATGGGCGATGCAAGGATGGAAGCTACATCGCCCATGCAGAAGCAGAGAACGATGTTGAACAAGAATCCAAGAACGTAGACGGCGCCCATGGCAAGGAAGATGGCCCAGGGAGCTTTGACTTCGGGGTCGCGGATTCTACTCAATTAGCACAGAGCAAAACATTCAGTTGTAGGGGACTCACTCTTCGGCAATGTGCGCGGTGGCATCATAATCGGTCATGGTCCACGAAACAGACAAGAAACCGAACAGAAACGAAAATCCAGTAGGCGTCCAACCGGAATCCGGCTCAATATTGGTAAAGACGTATTTCGCGTCATGCTTGTTCTCGGTCTTGACCAACAAGGCAATGCAGCAAGAGACCAAAACAAGCAAATGGAAAATCACGTATGATCGAGTCATCTTCTCCATCCAACCGGTAGGCAGCGAATTGAGGATACCGCAGAGCACAGTCAAGGCGGCCATGACACCGATCGTCAAACCCGTTGTCGGAACCCACTCAAAGTCGCGTCCCATCGAGACGGCGGCAAGCAACATCTGCGCGGATCCATATTCGGAAGAAGCGACACCAGCAATTTGCCCCAGCAAATTAATCCAGCCGGTCAACCAACTGATCGACGGCACCCAGCGCGGAGGCGCCAGACGCGAGACGGTGAAATACAGACCGCCGCTGGTAGGGTATGCGGAGACCAACTCGGCCACAGACGCGGCAATGCACATACATCCGGCGCCGGATATGAGCCAACACCAGACGGCGGAGGCGGAGCCACCGGCATAAAGCGGGTATGAGAAGGTAGTTGCAATGGTCGCAAACAGGCCAGAGATACTGAAAGCGAACGAAAAGGTGGACAAGTAGCCGAATTCGCGCTTGAAGACCTGTTTATATTATTAACATTGGAATTAAACGACGTTGAGTCTTCGTGTTTTAAAAGTTGCATTGGGCATACCGGTTGATAACCAAACTGTTCGGCGAGAGCCCTGTCAGCAGCATTCATCTCGTCCAGCTGGACAATGCGCTTCTCGGTCTTCTCCATGGGGAGCGGTGCGTCGGACGCGACTGCGGCATTATTCTTGTCCAGTGACGGGGTTTCGCTAGTGTTCGAAACCGACATGATGGCAGTATTTACCAGATCGTGGCGCAGTGGGGCTTTAGAAGGTGTGTCGCGTGCGGTGTTTCCTAAGCAGGGACTCCGTATGCACTATGGTGTATAGTATATATAGTACACGACGATACTGAATCTGAATCTGATCTATACGTCCTCGCGGGCAGTTTACCGCCACTTGAAGTACCGGACTATCCTCTTGCGTTGCGATAAAAGGTCGATGAGCGTCTCTTGGTCCATGGACTGGCCGAAATCAGAGATAGGGGTTTGTCGCGTTTGGCAGAAAAAGTCTACTCTGTGAAGCAAAGACGGGGTTGAAGCTATCTTAAGTAGAGCTGGGCTGCAGATCAACCACTCCTGCAAAACGGAGCAGGGGAGGGGTAATTAAGAGCTTTGCAAGATAAAGAAGAGAGGAAAAATTTTTTCCTGGTCGCAGCAAGTAACAACCCTGGACTCCGAACTACTACGTCGCTGCAATATCCCAGAGTGGGACCAGGGTCGTTTCGCTTTAGAGTTTTTTTGCAGCTCAGTCTTTTCCATGAAATCTCTCCATGTGCGAAGAGTTTCCCGTTCTTGGCTTAGACACGATTGGTGTAGCATGTGCCATGACGCAGATAGTGCCAGTTGCACTTCCCGCCGGCCACTCACGGTGGCGGCCAGAAACCTCAGGCCCCATCTGTGGCCCTGAGGGTTGCTGGCTGATTGGTCACTCGCGAGGACCGAAACAAAAACCGGGACGGAGAACGCCGGCTGCTCACGTGATGTTGGCACGGTTTTGTCCTTATCGCCTCTTATCGTGCCCCAGGGAAGTGTTTTCCTTTTCTGCTTGGTCTGCGTCTTATCATGACCTCCTATATTTATCCCCTTCTTGGTGATCATTTGGCATCCATTCCACTCCGAAGGAGGCAGTCAAATCGCGCCCTGCGAAAGAGATAAGGGCACACGCGTAGCCATGTTAGCTCAATGCGACCATTTCCTACTAGGACAGACGCAGTCGCACTCGACTTATCAAGAGGCGTTCGGCGTCAGTGCGACTTCTCGACTTGGGGGCCTGATATGCATGCTCACTTGATAAGACACTTGATAAGAAGCAGCCTATGATCCTATACCATAGCCAACGAACTGACGTGGCGGGTGTCATAGCTCGAAACGGGATGGTGCTAATGTTGACAGCGAACATATCAAAGGAATTCTAATTAGCGGACCACAATTTCCTAGCTTTAGGTACGACTAGTCATTGGATAAAAATCATACAATCGCATAAATATGGTAGAAAATACCACTGCAAAACAAACCTCCGTCTGACTGTTTTCCTTCCTAAAAGTATCAGGTTGCGGGGAGGTCTTTCCATTTGCTTAGGGCTATCTTGGTGAACGGCTTCACTTCCTTCACAAATCGACGTAACTGTTCTCCTGGGAGTCTAAGCAGCTGTCGCATAATTAGATCTGATCATCGATGTAATGTATCCGACGGATCGAAACACTTGGGGTGCCTCATGGGCCCTGAGTAGGGTCCTGGGAATTTCTCATATATGGGTGCAAGCCCAAGGTATCCTTGCCGTTTTTTGTCCCAAAGACAGAGACCAAGGTAGTCTATGAAATGGAGGTTATAGCTGTCTGGGTTGGGTGTGGTGCATCCATTCCATTCTTCGAACAAATCCCGCCAAATATCTTCTCTATAAGGACAATTTACCTCATTCACACTGGGCTCGCGTCGGCCACATATGATGGCATCATTTCCAGTCATCGGTTTTGGCTCTTCATATTTCCAAATCAAAGTATCCTTGAAAACAGTCGAAGATTTGCATTCTTTGAGCCGGAACCTGTGCCAGGTTTGATGGCTTGTGAATGGTGTAAATGGTTCATATGGGTAATCCAAGAGGTCATGAGTAGCTGTCAATACACACTTGATCTCTTCCACTTCATGGAACGACCTTTTCCCATCACGATCATTCAGCAAATCAGGTCCAATGCAAGGACTGAGATGCTGAAGTTTTTCTCGATACCTAGAAAATTCATAGTCATCCATGACTAGTGGACAGATCGACCGAATGTTCCAGTAAATGATCACTTTCCAAAGGGCTCGGGTGATACGCGATTTTTCGACAATTGACGGAGACCACCAAGCAGCAGCCTCGAAAGGAACATTATCTTTGGAATGTTTTAAAGGGTAAAGATGTGACTCGTCTGTAGATTCAACAGGCCATACTACCTCGTGGATGTTCTGGAGAAGATAGACAAAGCATAAATGTTGAAGACTCTCAATGCGGTATGCTGTGAGTACGAGATAGCCGCAGCCCAACCTACTTCTGAAAACAGACGCTGCCGAAGCTGTAGTAAGAATATCTTTCGGGAGATTGTGATATTTGTCGACCAGTTCCTCGAACGTTGGGTTAGGTGTAGAAGCTAGATATGAGCCCAGAATAGCAATCACACGCGCTAGATGCTTGTATTCTGGAATTGATCGTTCTATAGTGTTTTCCAGAATACAAGCTGCGTCGATTTGAAATGCCGCATTAGCGCTCGCAGATACACAAATGATTTTGTAGATTGATGAAAGATCTGGTGCATTTTGAAGAATCATAACCATAAGCTCTAGAGGAAGACGAGAGAACGAGCTAGTCATATTTTGGTGATTGTACTCCGAGTGTCCAGAAAAGGTGTCGGGCATTGCGCGCTTTGGCATCCGAACTCTGTATGTTGGATTGGTTTGCGATTCACCGATCTTTGGTTTCTAGACCGGTCCTGATATAAATGAACGAATTTGGAAAATTGTTGGTAGTATCATAGAACGTTTGATTGCCACTCCTCGGGGAACATCACAAGTGTTTGCCCTACCGTACATGTAGCTCTTGGAAACCAATGTTCGATAGGTGAATTTTGGCCCTGCCTTGTCATAGAATGCCTATTTCGAATGGCACGAAAAGAGCAAGTGTATGGACGGTGATTTTTTCAATATGAGTTTCCCCGGTTGACAGCAGCAAATGTTACCCAAATTTCCGGCTCACTCTCGTAGTCAGCGATTGGTATCGTGTCTCCGCACTTTTGGGATCGAGAATCGTAAAAATCAGTGTCAGTCCGTCTGGTCCAAGGTCAGCTCAGTTGGATTGGGAACAGGCTAGTCCAGCAAGCCTCTAAGTTGAAGCACAAAAGAAGACTGAAGTCGGGAAGTTGATGGATAAGATGAAGTAGAAGGCAAAAGTCAAGTTTGTCGGAAGAAAACCTGGCAGTAAAATGTCTTCTCACTGGGCAAAACCATCACTATGGGATGTAGGCAGCACTCGAAAGCATAGCGATGACGGCAAGTGAAAGCTTGTCAAGCCAGGTTTGGGCTTCAACGGTTCAGCAGCGAAGAACTTTCGGCTGAGTTGACATTGATTCCAGAAAGCTCGACGAGAAGCGATGATGAGCTATAATATCTATTGGGTGATCATTAAGCTTGTAAGTCTATTTCTCAGGCCCACTCGCGAGAAGCTGTATCAAACTGAATCAGAACTCATGATACAAACAACGACCCCTGGTCATGTGCATTACTTCCTATATGTACTTGGATCTAATAACAGCGGCTATTACTATTCTCTTATATTTAAGAAGATTTTCTGGTTGTTAGATCTCCTAGCTGCGTGAGCCAGTATTGATATTCTTGTGTTATGCATAGCCTTTTGCATGAAGGTCTTTATCGTTCCAGCCGTTCTTGCTTTTAGTCAAAGAGACTGAATAGGACTCTACCTAATCCATAACTAAGAAGTCTCAACAATTAGATTAGGAACGGCACGTATTTCACGAACTACAAAATTTCCACTTATACATCGGTAGTGCGCATCTATGTTTAAGTTTACACGCCAGTCACTTCGAAGCTTGCGATATACCGTCAGGAACTCTCTTATTGGAGCTAAACATAACGGAAATATGTAGTAACTGGTGGGAAATCATCAATTTATGTTCCGAATCCAGACTCGAGAAGTTTTCGGGAGAAAAATCAAGATACGTGGCAGAGGAGAAGTATTCCAGCTCCAACACTGATATCACATCGACTGCGGTACCGGGATGCACTGAACTTATTCCTTTGCTCCAGAGAATTGCGCAGACCAAGACTCGGACAGGTTTGCCATCGTGCTAAGCTAATCCGAAATTAAATGCCTAGGTACCTCGATCCACCGATTCAGGTCGTTGCCTGATTCCGACTTGACACACAAAGCTCATTTACGTGCCATCTGACAAGCTGGAGAGGAAGGGGCGGGGGGCCTCCGAGCTTCAAAGTTATAAACGCGCCAGTCGATAACATTCAATGTTACCAGAAACCCTACAGTAAATACTAATACACCCAACGATTGGCCACATCGATCCTCCCAAGACCAGGGGTATCATGGTGCCATTAGACCTAGACTTCAAGTCTTAGCACTTTTGTTATTTTTTGCTTGCTAAATAAATCTGTATGCTTTGTATCTGCTATTATTTGTATTCATTTTGTGTATGCCAACTCTATTTATTAAATATCTGTTGCGGTATTTGTCACGCTGAACTGATAGCTGTACGATGTGCTGGGAGAGCTTAAATCAGCTCCTTCGACTCATCCACATCATCTATTACTCTAGCCATATACATCTTCAGTTAACGAATCCAGAGACTGGAATCTTTTGGAATTATTGAGCAGCATTACATTCCTGTAACTGACAGCATGCAAAATAGAGCTATACTTGATCTTCGCTGGCCCAAAAATCTTCATTCTCACGGAATGCTGTGATTTCTTCGACGATGCCGAACGAATATCAGCTTCGACAATAATCGTCGTGATCGAGCCATAATCACTTCAATCGGACCGTCAGGAATCTGGCGTATCAGATAGCCCACCGGAATATACAAGAATCCGAGTACGACCGAATACGCCTACTGGGAACCACTCATCTTCACAACAGAAAGGGCTGTCCGCCAACGAAAACAATCAAAATTTGGCCTCCGATCATGATACTGCTGATAGCAATAAACAGCCAATTTCTGAGAATGCCCTCAGTAACGTTGATAGTGTTCCCAAGTTGACGATTGCTGCCGTGAAGATAGATCTATTAGCAAGGGACATGCAGCGGATGGGTAAATATCAACCAACGGCGGAGCCGGGAATATAAGGTCTGAGCTGTCTTACTTGAACATATTGAAGATCTGCAGCCAGACATAGGTGTTGAAAATAGCCGTTTGCAGCTGTGCCTTTTCTTCTGAGGAATGGTAGTGGAATATAGAAGAACCTGCAAAGTACAACACTACTGTTACGGCTATTTGGTAGATGGATTGGCCAACGATCATCTTCCACATAGATATTGATATTAGTGGAGCTGATCGGGGTACGGGTTTGCGATCAAGAATATTGACTGTAGGCGGATCAGTCGCCAGTGCCAGTGCTGCCATGGTATCTTGGAAAAGGTTGATCCACATAAGCTGCACTGAAGTCAGAACAGACTGTTCGCTGCCGTTTGCTATTGCAGAGACAAATGTCAATCCAACAGAGGTAATGGTGATAGTAATTTGAAACTACACACATGATCAGTTGAAAGTGCGAAGCATAACACAACTTCGAAACTCCTGATGGAATTACCTGTAGAAACTTGCATACAGCGTCGTTGACTGCTCTCCCCCACATAATAGCTTTAATGATCGAGGTGAAATTATCGTCCATGAGCACAATCGAGGAAGCTTCTCGGGCAACTTCTGTTCCAGATATTCCCATAGAGAACCCTACATCGGCAGCCTTTAGTGCAGCAGCGTCATTTGTGCCGTCGCCTGTCACTGCCACAATCTCTCCCATCTCTGTCAATCTGATGACGAGGGTGCGCTTATCTTCTGGAGTAGACCTAGCCAACACTTTCAAACGAGAAATTATTTCAATTTGTTGGGCTGGATCCAGTGTTCGAAAATCGGCAGCTTCCATGGCGACATCTGTCTGGTCGTTCAAAATACCAGCCTCTTCCGCAATGGCTTTTGCTGTGATGATGTTATCTCCTGTGACCATTCTAACCGTTAATCCGGCCTGTGCACATGCCTGTATGGCTTCTTGAACACCGTCTCGTAATGGATCTTGGATTCCCATGACCGCAAGAAAAGTGAGGTTTTGAACGATTCGATCTAGCGGGATCATCGCGTTATGATCGCTACTAATGCCTTCTATACCATGATACGGTGGCCATGTGTTGAAATCTCTGTACGCAAGTACAATCGTCCGCCAAGAGAGAGCTGCATAGCTGTTGATAACAGCTTGGATGCTTTGTTACTCTCCATCAAAAAGTGGTGCTGGAAGTAGCTCAGACCTTGGGGTTTCGACAGTTGTCGCACAGCTGCGTAAGAGAATCTCCGACGCTCCTTTGACGTATGCCCGGAATTTGTTGTTTTTCAGGCGGATAACAGTAATCATACATTTCCTTGAGGAATCAAATGGCAGTAAATAAGCGACCACAGCGTTCGATCGCTCAAGCTCAATGGATCCCATTCCCAGAGCCTCACGGGCTAATGTCAAAAGAGCAGACTCGGTTCGAGAGCCCACAAATGAAGAACTTTCGGTTTCAAAAGCGGTGCTGTTAATAACGATAGAATCCTTCAAAATATGCTTGACACCAGGAGAAAGGCTGGAAAGATATTTGCTTAATGATGAAGTAGTATTGGCTTGCTGAGCACTTGTTCCAATGCAGCAAGCAACAACGGTCATTTTGTTCTGAGTAAGCGTCCCAGTCTTATCGGAGCAAATACTCGTAGCATTTCCCATAGTCTCACACGCTTGTAATGATCGCACCAAATTGCCGTTTCTCAGCATCCGCGTGGTCGCAAAGGCCAGTGAGAGGGTAACCGCTAATGGGAGCCCTTCTGGTACAGCAATGACTACCACTGTAAGAGAAATGATAAAGATGTTCAAGAACAGTTGTCCATTTTGGGTGGCTGTCCTTGTGCCGGACGGGAGCTGAGCCAAGAACTTGATCAAAAGGATAGCAAAGAATATAAGAGCGACAATGCCACCACAGATAGCAATATTCTTGGCCAGACCAGCCAACTTCACTTGTAATGGCGTTGGACTTGGTTCAGTCTCCAGCGCTGCGAGAGTCTTTCCGTAGATGGAATCACGGCCTGTAGCAAGAGTCAGAAATCTGCCCACGCCCTCGGCGACCTTTGTTCCTGAAATGATGAAGGGGTCTCCGCTGGGCGTGCTCTGTACAGGGTTTTTATCAGCCGTGGAAGCAATCTGAACAGCTTCATCAACAGCCACTTTCGGCCGCAAATCCGACTCTCCTGTCATGGAGGATTCATCGCATCGCAGAAGAAGCTCGTGTACTAGGATCCCATCTGCAGGAATGACATCTCCTGGCTCAAGCTGAACAATATCGCCAACCACCACATCATGAATGGGAACTTCCTGGGTGCGACCAGAGCGGATCACTTTCACATTCCGGTCCTGCTGCTTCCGGTTCAATTTGCGGAATTGATATTGTTTCTGAAAATCGTTTAGAGCGCCGGCTAGGACGATAATAATAATGGCCACGAGGATCGCGACACCCTCGACCCACTCCACAGGCGGGTTCTCTGGAGTACGAGGAGTGCCCAGAGCTTGATAGAGACCAAGGCCAAGAGAGACAACTGCAGCACCAGTCAACAGAAATAAGACGTAGTCATTGTAGGCCATCCACAGTAATTGCCAGAATCCCGGGTCCCTTCTTACTGGCAAGCGATTATCACCAAACGCTCGCCTCCTCGAGTCAATGGCGGCAGTATTGAGGATAGTCTCATCTCGGCTGACCCCAGTATCCCGGTTGGTATGAAGAGATGCTTCCAAACCAGCTAGTCCGTCCAGTGCTTGAAATGATTCTAAATTCCGGGACTCGACCAATTGTTGCAACTGTTGCGCAGTGCATCCAAAGGTGCTTTGCTGGGTGGTCCATATGGTCGATAAATTACTAGTGCCAGTTTCCTTAGGTCTTTCTGAATTTGAGGCTGATTCCATTCGAGCGGTTCCAGGCATGCCTGGTCCGAGAAATTAGGCTAACACAGTCCCCAGAATGACAGAAGTAGTACCCGAAATTGGGGGGAGATTCTCGAGGATATATGTAAGTGAAGTAAGTGGACTCCGGCAGACTCCTATCTGTTCATTCAAGGGGGGTTTGGTGCTGCTGAGGTTCCACGATTGTGGCGTAGTACATCCCTGGCGCCATAGGCTTCAATTGGTCAGTCATGCTTAAATCTCTCATTGTCATCGGGTTGCGATTTTACTCTTCACAACCAGAGAGTCAAGTTGAAAACAGAACGAAAGTAAAGTTATGGCTTGGCCAGATAATTATGTGGTTAAGATATGACTCCCACGTTATTTCTACTAGGGGCTTTGATCTGACAGCTGGGGAAAATGTAATATGCTTCGCTTTAACGCATCAGCGTCTATGTGAAAATGGTTCTATGAACGAGCTACTAATATACATAGATTGCAACTCTTCGGCGGCTTGTATGGCCGAATCAAGCATTTTCGATATCCATGTGCGGCCTCGAGCCCGAACGAGATCGGAACGGCCAGACTTGATGATGGGCTTCCACACTGTCTCGATAGCGAGTATCTAGTCGCGAGTTGCGCGTATCTCCCAATAGAGGAGTCGACTCATCAAAATGCTGCTGCTGCCCGGTAAGGCTCTGTTCGTGCATTTCGGCCCTGTGCCATCCGGAAAATCGTGAAACAAGAGACATCAACCAAGAATCCGGAACTAGACGAGCGAGAACACCGACCACCAGACTCATCGCTCCGAGGAAAAGAGAGATGATCCATTGCTTACCATCTAATCGAACAGTCGACAAGGCACTTCCACCGAAGAAGATAATAAGAAGTTGCCCCACAATGGTCACGACATTCATGACAAGGAAATACCAGTTCTTATGGATTCCTTCAAACACATTAAACCGGTTATCAAGGTTCCGATTACTGTGGTAGAATGGCGGTCAGCCTGACGACATATCTAATGGTAAACGAAAACATCAAACTTACTTGTACTGATTGAAAAATTGCATCCAAACGAATGTGTTAAAAACCAGCGTCTCTAGACTGTCTTGTCGCCCGGCATCATATCCAAGAATCCGAAGACCAGCAAAATTGAGGATCAGAGTCACCAGAAGCTGGTAGGTACTCTGAACAATGATCATTTTCCACATAGTGATAGATATCATTGGGGCCGATTTTGGTTCGGGCTTCTTATGAAGTACGCTCTCCGAAGGAGGATCCGTTGCCAGCGCCATGGCCGCAAAGGTATCCATGATTAGATTCACCCAAAGCATTTGTACCGGAGTAAGTATCGATTCAACACTATCATTTGCAACTGCAGAGATGAATGTGAGTGCTACAGCTGAGATATTGACGGTGACTTGGAACTATAATCATTGTGAGTAATTGTGTCTGTGGACCGCACATAGATGCATGAAAGAGGAGGGGGAAAAGGAGGACAAACCTGCAAGAATTTTTTTATCGCATCATTGACTGTCCGGCCCCATTCAATAGCTTTTACAATCGACGAAAAATTATCGTCCATCAGAATGATTGATGAGGCTTCAAGCGCAATATCTGTGCCGGAAACGCCCATCGAAAATCCTACATCGGCGGCTTTCAATGCCGGGGCATCGTTGGTTCCATCCCCAGTAACGGCGACAACTTCACCGAGTTCCTTTAAGCCCTTGACCACGTCGCGTTTGTCCTCAGGACTTGATCGTGCCAAAACTTGGAGTCGGGGTAGAACATTAAGAAGCTCGCTCTTCGACAATCCACGGAAAGTCGATCCGTCCATAACAACACCATCGTCATCCAAAATGCCCGACTGAGTAGCAATTGCCTTTGCAGTCTCAATATTGTCGCCGGTTACCATTGTAACTTTGACTCCGGCATTGCGGCATTTGGAGATAGCGGTTGTGACTCCAGGACGCAGGGGGTCTTGAATTCCAAAAATTCCTAGAAATGTCATGTGCTTCATGACTTCTTCGAGAGGAGCCAGTGTGGGATCATTGTCCAAAGGTTCGATATTGTTAGGGGGCCAGACAGATGGAAAGTCACGGTATGCGAACCCGATCATTCTCAGAGAGCGTGAACTATAACCTCGAAGGATATCTGTCACTGGGCCTTGATAATCTTCCAAAGGCTTTATATTAGAGTTCCCGTTGGATTCGTCGACAAGAACGTGAGAGCATTGTTCCAGCAGTACTTCCGGTGCACCCTTGACGTACATTCGGTAAATACCTCCAAGGTTAACCACCGCCGCCATACACTTCCTGTTGGAATCAAAAGATACCATTTGAACAATTTCAGCGTTTGCACGTTGCTCGGCCAGGGGATGGACGTCGAGAAAATCTTTAGCGAAAGAAAGTAAAGCCATCTCAGTTCGCGAGCCAATATATGTCCCATCTTGGCTTTCTACAGCCGTCGAATTGACAGTGATGGATTGTAGAAGAATGAATTTCGTTTGGGCAGAAAGGCGTGCGATCAGTTCCGGTGCCGCGACGTCTTGAATTTCTGGAATCTCGACTCCCTCCACGCTTCCAAAACCATGTTGCATTCCGACAGTTCCCGAAACCACGGTCATTTGGTTCATAGTGAGCGTACCAGTTTTGTCACAGCACACAGTAGTCACACTTCCCATTGTCTCACACGAACTCATGATCCTAACTAGATTGTTGTCTTTGAGCATTCTAGTTATTGCAATAGCTAGAGCAAGGGTTACGGCCAACGGCAATCCTTCCGGAACAGCGATCACGACCACGGCAATTGAAATGATCACAACACGCACGAAAGCCTGCCCTTTGCCCAACGCTGTGTCGGTGCTCCTCGATAGCTGGAACAGAAACTTGACAGTAAGGACGGCGAAGAGCATCAGTGCCGCTGTCATACCTATAATAGCAATCTGATCTGCGATGGTAGCTAACTTCTGCTGCAGAGGTGTGGGCTCATTCTCGTCAACAAGGGTCATCATAATTCTGCCATGTGTACTGTGCTCGCCAACTCCAGTGACCATGTACGTTCCCACGCCTTCGATGACTTTGCAGCCCGAGACGAAGAAAGGATCCAGGTTTTCCAAGTGTGCTCCGGTATTTTGTAGACGGCCAATATCGTTCGCGGGGGTCTTTTTCCTCGTGTCGGATTCGCCAGTAATGGATGACTCGTCACAGCGAATATTATAACCTGAAACAAGGATTCCATCGGCTGGAATCAAGTCGCCTGCCTCCAATCTTAAGAGATCCCCAACAACCACATCGTACGCCGATACTTCGAACGTTTGGCCCGACCTAATCACAGCTACTGTACGATCTTTTTTCTATTAAAGACAGAATCCCACCAGGTCAGCGGAGGAATTCTCATCTCTGGAAGTTTTTAGAATTCAAGGGTGTTATTACCTTTTTATTTAGCGCGGCAAACTGTCTCTCTTTCTCATAATCGTTTAAGGTGCTAACGACCACAACAACAATAACGGCCGCCATGATTGCAGTCCCTTCTACCCATTCAACCTTGGGTTCACCAGACTCGTGAGGTTGACCAAAAGTTTGGTAGAGACCCAGAATTAGAGATATGGTGGCCGCTGCCGTGAGTAGCAGCAGCACTCGATCGTGAAGCGCTTCCCACATCAGCTGCAGAAGCGATTTGGTCTTCTTCTCTGGTAGTCTGTTGCTCCCAAAGACCTTCACTCTGTCAGAGAAGGAACATGGTCTGATTCCTTCGGGTGATCGTTTCGACAGTCCATGCTCTTCCCATTTGATACCACGGGAGCAATCACTTTGCAGAGCATGGGCCAAACCGAATAAGCCTCCTAGTGAGAAAAGCACATCCAGAGATCTTGCCTCAAACATTGCGTTCAAAGCGGCGAGCGAGATACCAAACGAGCTGCTTTCGGCTGCGGAAATGGCTGCATCATGACACTCTTGGTAGTCCTGGGTTGTCGAGTAAGCGGTCGCATCGGAAGCACTGCGAGTGCGATAGGAACCGCACGACGAAGAGGTTCCTACCGCAGTCTCTGAAAGGGAAGTCACGGACGTCACCCGTGGTCTTCCACCACCAGTCGGAAGGATCAGAGTGTTGGGAGAGGACCCAGGACGATTATCTGGCGACAGGCCATGGATAACCAAAGACCGCGATTCTGGAGAGGACAACTACATGATCAGAAGAAAGGTGATGTTAGACATGAGACAATGTACCGATTGAATGTTTGCACAAAGCAACCCACATCTGCGTTACTAATTGTAATGATAGGAGGCAAGGGCTGGTCGCAGTCCCGGGACTCGGTCCCATGTTGTGCCCCAACTGGCATTACTCACAATGGGGTACGATCTGGACAAGACTGAGTGCGTTTTCTCAGTCGCTGCATTATATTGATATTCGCGCGTTCTTTTTTTCTCGGTCTCTCTTTCTTTTCTGGGTCTTGATAAGTGCAGGCAATGCTTCCTCGTAAGTTACGCTAGGCAGACTCCAGTCGCCATGGATACACGATCGTGGTGAAATGACTGGTGGTGGGACCTGATCACCCGGGCCTTGTGCCAAATCACGAGCGGCTGCGCCCTTGTCTTTGACCGAAAGGACGGAGTCATTTGGCGTATTTTTCAGCCGCTTCGAAGGCCTGTGCGCGTCACGTCATGGTATTTACGTGGCGTTACAGCGGAAAACGAAACCCATAACGTTAAATTACGTTGCTTTGTATGAAAATCTCGATTTCTGTTCTGTGTATTACCCCCGAACTACTAACCCGATAGGTAGATCACGTTCTCCGGTGGCATGGGACGGACTTCGAAAGCGACCAAGATGACGGCATAGCTGCGATAGTGTTGTTAGATTTCGGTTTTTTGTTTGTCTCGTATGTGATGAGAGAGACGACTTACGTTCCCATGAGAACGAGACCCTCAAAATAATTGCTGCGTCCGTCCTGGGTCAAGTAGTTCATGACCATGATGGCGAGGAATAGTATCGTGGCATCAAACAGGTCAAACTGAAGCGTCAGCGGCTGCTCGAAGATCCACCCTATCAACACCAGAGCCGGCATGACCAGAATCAGGAGGCGCAGGTTGGTGCCAATGACCGCTCGAATCGCGAGATCAACCGAGTTTTGTTTCGCAATAGTCACTATCGTGTAGGTCCTGCTCGCATTACCTAGGACAGGTACGAGAACCGCAACCAAGAAGGCCGAACTCACTCCAACGGTGCGAGCGACCTCGTCGACTGTTAAGAGAAGGAAATGGGCGCAACCAACCACTACGGCAATCGCAACGATGAGTACCAGACTAGCGACCCAAAGATTCAAGCCTGTACTACTTCGTGGGTTGTCATGATGGCTGCGATGTGTCTCTGCATTGTCATTCGCCCGCGATTGGGTAGCATCCAAACGAAATAGATTTGGGTGCGTATAGAACTCAAAATAGAAAAAGATCAGACACAAGACAAACAAGACAATCGCGGTGGCGTGAGAAATGCGGAGAATATAGCTCTGGTCACGACGCACAGAACCGTTTTCATCGGTGGGAGGAAAAATCGACATAATGGTCGAAATCATGAGTGAAATAACAACAATGATAGTCAACGACGACATAATGCTTGTTGTAGTTCGGTCGAATTGGACCCGTTTCTGGCGGATTCCCGCGACAAAAAAACAGCATCCAAGAACCTAGAGAGAGCCCAAAATTCAGTAAAGTCAAGTTGAACAGTCCAAGGTGGCCATAGTACCAGTAGAGAATTGAGCAGAATACTTCCTATCACTATTCGCTGCACGACCAGGATCTGGCCTTGGCTAATAGCCACCAGGCTCACCTAGGACAACGTATAAGCCATCTAATCTAGACAAAATAGGCCTGATTTTCTGTCTACTTACCAGCACTTCCACAGGATTCCCCAGCGTCGCCTTGAGCAACTCAACCCCCATACGGCCAATTGGGTAGTACAGCTCGCCAATGGCATATGTGATCCAGGCGGTAACCGGAGGAATAGCAAGCAAATTTAGACAAAAAACAATCAGGGGTGGAAGTTTGAACACTGCAGAGCAGATACCAAGCAGGACACATATAAGGAGCAGATTCATATAGCCGTTCGCAATATTGGCTGTGATCCGGTGGTACGGATGCCACGACGATTGACGATCTACTCCAAGACGGGGAGCATCTGTAGCAAACTCGTGGCTGAGATCTGTGTCACCCAGTGTCATCTTGATATTTTTCTGCTGTGTTCGAGGCGAGAGTTGGAGATACGATGTTTGTGAAGGGAAGCTGTCCTGGAGGTACTGGCGGAGGCCGAATGCAATTCCAATTACGCAGCCTGAGCATGCACTGAATTTACCGCTCCGTAACGTTTCAGTACCGAACCGTATGGTAACCGTATCCAGCTAGGGGTAGCGTAAACAGTATAGCGTAAAATCACAGCCCTAAGTTACGAGGAGATTAAGCAAGTGAAGTATCTGATACGGTTCCACGGCGTTACGATACACGTTACGTATTTCGCGCTCTGGTGGGGCGTGTAAATTACACATCGCCATACGGAGTCCGTATTTGGCGGGGCTTTGTGCTTTTAATAGCTTTGATGCGAGGAAAAATCTCATTTCCAGTTAGTTGAACTGCCAATAGGCCTCGAGTCCCGGGTTGGGAAGATGCCGAACTATCCTTTTCACGGGTTTCCTCCTACTTGCAACTCACGACGGCCCTGAGTGAATGTCGCTGGTCATATATTACCAAATCGTCTAGACTAAATGTCTTCGAGGAACCAGGAGCCTGGTCCGACTACTCGTCTACTAGGAGAGCACGCCAGAGTGTCGACAGATCAGAATCATGGATACCCATTATATGAACAATTACCTTCTGATGTATTCCGCACCGTCAAAGTGACCTTGTTCCAGAGTTATGTCAACTGGCTGTGTTTTCTCGTCCCAGTAGCTCTTACGGCAAGCGCCAATGACTGGGACGCGTCCGCGGTCTTCATTTTGAATTTCCTCGCCATCTTGGGGTTATCATCCGTGCTGTCGTTTGCCACGGACGAATTGGCGAAAAGTACAGGACAGACAATAGGGGCTTTGGTCAATGCGACCTTTGGCAATGCTCTTGAAATGATCGTGAGTTTCACAGTGTAAGTATTGTTCCGCTAAA
The DNA here is from genome assembly GCA_037356135.1 of Talaromyces sp. F31. Taxonomy (NCBI): domain Eukaryota; kingdom Fungi; phylum Ascomycota; class Eurotiomycetes; order Eurotiales; family Trichocomaceae; genus Talaromyces; species Talaromyces sp. F31. The sequence continues at coordinate 1,002,970 of JAYXSF010000040.1, read as the reverse complement.
CATATAATTGACATCCTGCTCCGCGCAGGTTGGCATTACCGCTGTCAAACAAGGGGAAATTCGCATCGTGCAATCGAGTATGGTCGGAAGCATTCTCTCAGGAGTACTCTTGGTATATTTTGTCAAGCCATCCTACAGCCTCCAATTGCTGACTAGACATGAACAGATCCTGGGCTGCACATTCTTCTTTGGATGCTACAACAGAGAATGGCAAACATTCAACGTAGACGTGATCGGCGTGATGATCTCGCTCATGGTTGTCTCGTGCACGACGCTCATCGTTCCTTCCGCGTTGGCGACCATGACACCATGGAAACATGCCGAGCTCGACAGCGGTATTCTCCACCTTTCTCGTGTTACTTCGATTGTTCTCTTGATTTTTTACCTCGTATATCTTTACTTCCAGCTTAAGAGCCACGCCGAGATATTCGACGGCAGTGATACCGACCCGGACAGCAACGCGGACGAGGAAATTCAGCTCAACCTCTGGTCTTCCAGCATCGTGCTGCTCCTTGCCACGCTTGGTGTTACCTTCTGTTCTGATGCCCTGGTGGACTCGGTTGATGGCATCGTGGATGCGTGGCATATCAGTCGAGCCTTTATTGGACTTATCATTGTCCCTATCGTCGGCAACGCTGGAGAGTTTACAGCCGCCGTCAGTGCCGCCATGGCAGGGAAGATGGGTCTGGCGGTCAGTCTGATTGTCAGTGCGACTCTGCAAATTTCTTTATTCGTCACGCCTTTCTTAGTTATCTGTGGCTGGATAATAGGGCAACCAATGTCGCTTCATTTCTCGACATTTGAAACCGTTGTCCTTGCATTTTCCATTATTATCGTGAATTACATAGGGCGTGACGGCCGAGCAAACTATCTTGAAGGTATTTTGCTGGTGGGCACATACATCGTCGTGGGAATCTCTTTTTATGTACATCCCGAGGACGCCCAAGTGATCGAGGCGAGCATGTGACACTCTTCAATGGAGCGCATATTGGTGAAAGACACCCATCAGGATTGGTTAGCTAGGTAACATATACCACGTATCAATGAGGTGTCAGTGGTAAGCATCGTGGAGAAGCAGCGATTAGTATAAGTAGAAGTCGGATCCTAAGCAACCAGTGTACAGTCAGTTGCCTGACGAGGGTTGATAAACAGATATAACCGTGGTTTTTACCGTCACGTATTGTTACTGGGTAAATTAGACTCCGAGAAAATAGTTGCACCAGACCCTCCAGGCCAACGATAAGACTCCGTGCCTTTCCTAAGGCAGATTGCAATTTGCGTCACCTGAAACTGTCATCTACACCCGGCTCGGAACAACTTTCTCACGGGGCGCAACTCAGAGAACTGGTTCACTAACCTATTTCGTCGCTTTCATCTGTCCGTCCCCCAATTATTTTTTTTTTTTCGCTTCCTACTACTGCCCTCACACGATGTGACCTCTACGAAGAGATCCTATCTCCCTACCGCCTACTCCTAAGCCTAGAACTCGGTTTGTTAACCAGTCTCCGGGAATCAGATGTATCCATTCGTGCAATCTCATTACAAGCAAGACAAACCCGTTCTGGGTGGAAACACTGAAGCTTGCATCCCAAAGATTGATTCGTCACACTGAGATCCAGTCTATAACTAATCCCCACTAGAACTTTGCTCGTCACATCTTCGATCCCTGTCTAGTCACTTTCGCTAGCAAGGGACGAGAAAGAAAGGAGTGAAGAGCAGCACGGAAGAAAACGCAACGGACAGATTCTAAATAATGGAAAAGACGCAGGAAGCCTCTGGCGTGAGGCATAAGCCGCAGGAGCCCTCACCGGAGCCTTCATCGGAATCCGCGCCAGAATCCGCGCCGGAACTTTTGACAAAGTCGAATATTCCAACAGGTTACTATCTTAAATATACCACACACAAGGGTCGATATCGCCTGCAAAAGCCACGATATCAACTAAAAAACAGCCTTCTCGCCGCCGTAGGCTTTTTCGAACTTGCAAATGCGGGAGATTTTGCTGCCAATGTATGGAATTCCGTGCCCATACCGGCCTACGCCATTGCCTTGATGGCTATTGGTGGCACGTTCGCTCTGTTCATGACTTATTTTGCCTATCGGGATGCTACGTTGAGTTGGCGCAATCTCAAAGGTCTCCGGTGTGAACGGCAATTCTTGAAAAGAACATCAAAGAAGGCGGATGAACAACAAGCTGAGCAAGGTGGAGATCTCTCCATCCTTGTCAATGCCCTACTTGATGTCAATCATCGGGAGATGGGTACTGAGATTATAGATCGCTTGGGCATGGATATTCTGATGGGCTTTGGTGCAACTATGGTGGGAGTCGGCACCCTCTTAGCTATTGGCGGGGCAAACCATAACGTCTGGCTCGCTAGCAATTTACTGTCAGGATACATTGGCAACGGACCTCTAGCACTCTACGGATTGGTCAATCTCGGCTGGTCGATATATGTCTGGCTGAGAGCACGTCGACACTGTATGTCTTACCATGCAAAACAGGCTGCCCAAGTCGATGAGGACCCAACAGTTGGTAAGCTCTTGAAAGGACGGATCGAATCTGTCCGGATTCACGCAACTCTCAACGGAATTACAGGCATTGTAGCCGGTGCTGCATCGCTTGTCACCGCGACAATGTGGTGGGGATATGTGGTTCTGATTCCATGCATCATAACCTCAGTAGTAGTGAATTATTTCTGGCGTCACCGGCTGGGTTATGATCGTCCGTTATTTGTGGAGCATTTGCCGACTTTTGATAAAGCCGCCATCAGCGAGGAATTAGTCTACATTGCAGCACTTGAACGCCTATATCTCTGCTCCACCACACCAGTGATGCTTGCAAGCATGGTCTCAGATCCACAGTCGACCACGGAAGTTATCGAGTTCTTGGTAAAACACAACCTTTTCGAAGCTTTTAGCACGCGTCTTCTTGAAGATAAGGAGCTTTCTGCAATTCTCTTCGATCTTTCAAGCACGGCCGTGACTATATACCCCGGTGCGTTGGCATCTAACAATGATGAATCGGTCAGTCGTCGTCTTCTCGACATGGCTCAAGCTTGTCTTACAGAATACGGGCTTGTGCAGCTCAAGTATCGAGAAATATTTCTCCTAGAGATCCTAGGCTGTTACATGACGGCTTCAAATAGCAAAATCTCGATCACACATTCTGCAGACAATGCCGTTTAGTGTGGGCTTTTGCGCAACTATATAATTTCATATACCAGTGTTTGCATAGTTACATCTATAGAACGCGACCTTGCATTTAGAGTGGAGTCGGTTATATTTCAATAGACAGATGCAAAAAAATCAATAGCATTCAATCAAACCGCGTATCGAGGAACAAAGGTCGTAAAAAATAGCAAGAGCGTTACTGAAAGTCGAGCGTACCCCATGAACATCATCAATCCAATTGACTAAGCATCCCTACTTGAACGCATACCACGATGTCTCTTTCACGACCGCAACCAGTTGACCATTGAGCCGCTGAATCGCTTACCGAGAAAAAAAGGGTACCAGCCCTACTTTTCTTTCATAGGCCTCCTACGGCTCAGTCGGCATTCATCGAGAACAACTCTTCGATCAAGGTCGGATATGTATCATTGTGTCACCGAAACGATCCGATTCGAATAACCCGGAGGTGCTCCCGCAACAGGACTCGGGTACTGTAATTGAGCCTCGTGCTGCCATGAGTTTGGACGTTGTTGCTGAACAATCAAGGCTTGTTGCTGCTGTTGTTGCTTCATGATCTGTTGCTGAAGCATCTGTTGCTGAGGATCAAACACCCAATTTTGAATGGGTGGCGGTTGAAAAGAGTTTTCAGCTTCGAGATCTTTCTCACGCTTTGCTCGTGAGACATAGATCAAAGCGACGATTATGAGGGCGATGACTACCAGCGCCACCAAGGGGATAAGCACGATCTTGATCAGACCTTTCACTAAGCCCATGATTCTGAATTTTGTAAGGAGGCCGGTCAATAAAGAGTTTGAGAATGATTAGGTAATATATGCCAAAGGACTGTTTCTTGATTCGGTTTCTGGTCTAATGTTCGAACTTGCATTCTTCTCAGATAGAATCAGGGGCGTTTTATAGAGATGTCCTTCCCTCAATCTACGCAGATATATCACACACGTCACGCAGCCTCTACCAATGCCTATCTCGCGTCCGAATCTCAAAGATTGAACTGGTCTTAGATTTTTCTGCGACAGAAAACTGTTCACGAGGCGGCGCGTATATCATGTTGCTGGTTCGCCAGGCACAACCAGGCACTATACTTAGTCACCGTGCAAGAAGTCTAGTATATCGAATGATTGGACGGCATCACTGCGACTAGGGTCATTCAAATATTTGAGAAGCCGTGATAAGCCACTAGTAGCAAGTACTTCACATTGGGGCTTAGTGAGATTACCTACTTTTGACCCCAGTCAACGCCCTGACGGATACCAATTGCCGATATAGAGGTTCATCTGACGTCGTGCCATAGATTATAGACTCATCGGATCACGAAAAGGGTAGATTCACTGAGAATACTGCAAAATCGACTTGATTCCCAGCACATAGGTTTACATGATATGCGGTCGTATCGGCAAGTACGCATTAACTGCACTGAGCTTCTCTCGTACCAGTTTAAAATACATTCGTATATGCATACATGAAGATCGCACGGCTTTGCCCACAGGTTTCCGGCCGCACTACGTCTCGGCACTTTATTTGCCTGGTCTCGACCTCCTTAGTATCGAGAGAAAAGACCCAATGGGCTTCATTCGTCCCGAGTGAGGCATTTAAATCACTCATACCATATCCCATCTTCCACTAGTGACCACATGCCCCAATTAAGCTCTTACTCAAGCTTTTTTTTTCCCGCCCCCTTTTCCAGAAATAGCACCTTGGGGTGGGAAATAACTTGAATCAAGAGATGTAGATCACAGTGCCATATTCACGCAGATTTGAGCCGCTACTCCCCTATCTATTGCGTCCCATGCCACGGCCTCATTCTTGCTAAAATTGGGACGTTCCCAGCATGATCATCAGCCTGTCATCTATCTCGGGATTTGGATCCCAAGGCCCTCAAAGGAACACGTACCTCTAAGGAGGAATACTGATCTGGAGACGGTACGGGAGTACGATTCCGGAAATTTTGATCGTATGGTCTTGGTATCACTCCCTAAATCGTACATGTGCTTTGGAGGATGGCTTGCTAAATTACGGCGGCGTTTCAATTTGTCTTATTCTCAATTATTCTCAGAGGACTCAATGGTGACCCATGTAAGGTCCTCTTTTTTGAGTTTTGATTTGATTTTAATCTATTTCGAGCGCCTCAGTATTTCGTGAAATTTGTATTGATATACGAGAACTACGGCTTCTAAGAGAATGCGTGTAAGAGTTCGACTGAAGTAAAATCCCATCACTTCACAGCACATCAGATTGTATTTTAGTATTGCGACGAACATGATCTCGAAAGAATTCTGGATTATGATCATCGATAAAAAAAGGCTACAGTGAGAATCACATATCTACAGACTCGTTAGTTCTCTGGATCATTAATCGATTGATCCATTATGAAATAAAACTTACAGCCCAACGAGCATAACTCCGTGGATGTACGTATATCTTCCTTCTCGCAGCATATAACTCACTGCCAGAACGGAGAAGAATAGTATCATGGTGTTGAATGAGTCGAACCTCAGAGTAATTTGTTGATGGGCCATCCACCCGAGTATAACCAAGAATGGAATAACGAAGAGGCTAATCTGCAAGATGCTAGAGACGATAACGCTAATCGCAAAGTCGATATCACCCCTTTGCGACGCCGCAATTACGGCAGATCCTTCGGGGCTGTTGCTTGCAATGGGGATCAGGATGGTCGCGATAAAGGAGATGGAAATATGTAAGGTGTGGGAGGCGCCGGCCATACTCTGGAACACGAAATAGGTGCACACAACAACTCCGGTCGAAGATACGACCAGGATCAGTATGAGCATGTATATGTTCGCGTGTTGTGCAGGCTGTGAAGAATGAGGCGCTGTGTTGTTCTCGTGGGCATTGTCTGCCCTTTCGAAGAGGTGGGCGTGTGTTTTCATCTGAAAATAAATGTAACAAACGTACATTACCAGCAGGATTATTGAGGTTCCGCGCGAAAATGTCACAATCCTGGCTGTCATTTGCGAATGGCCAGCCGTCAAAGTCGAGGCAAGCGCCGTGGGTAAGATGATTGCCATTGTCGCAATGATCATGAGCGAGGATAAGGTGTCGGCCACAGCGGCGTTAAACGGTGACAAATTTCTACCCCATGATGCCGAAATCATGCAAAAACCTAGAACCTGATAGACACATATGAATTTTGTCAGCCGCACAGGAAGTGGGCGTATTTCATAGCAGGGCAACAAACCAAAAGTAAATCTGACAAGATGCTCCCAATCATGATCGATTGTGCAATATCGGCGCGTCCTCTGACCACCGCCATGATACCAGCCTGTGAGTCGCAACAATCAGCAAGTCCCTGGGGATAAGCTAGTAATCAAGACGAACGGCCAATTCCACCGAATTACCAAAAGTAGCATTGAGCAAGCTTCCAAGCAAGTCACCCACATGGTCGGATAACTTTTCGGATGAATACGAGAGAAGCGCTGACAGTGGAATGACAGCCAGAAAGTTGAGAATGAATACTAGAAGAACGTGCCAGTGTAGTAGACCTCCCACAATACCAAGCGGTAGAATGATAAGCAGAAGATTGCTGTAGGCTCCAAAAGCGAGAGCCCTACGGACATGCTGATAGACATTAAGTGACTGAGGCGAATAGAGTGCTCGCCGTAGGACCTCTTCTCCCAGAAATGTAAGCCGCCGAGACAGCGATCCCACAGATGGCGATGGCAGTGGTGACGGTGATGATTGTGACGACGCAGCAGAAACAGTCTCCATCCTGCTTTCGGACTCTGCGGTGGGAGGTCGGGAACTGTTGATAGACATGTGTCGGCTCCTCAGCTGACTTACATTCTGCTGATTGAAGATAGAATCTCTCGCTGGCACACTAGCAACAGACTCTGCTGTATCCAAAGACATCACAACACTGCCCAGGACGTCTCAACATCAGAGAGTTGTGCGAGGTGATAATCATCAAATGTATCTTCGGGCTAAGGAAACTAGTAAAAAGCATTATGCATTACAATACCATACCATACAATACATCACATTACGAGGTCATGTAATTACGTAAGGAATCGGAGTATTTTTCTGTATTTAAGCGTAGAAGCCAAAGAGCATTTACATATCCAGCAGGAAGTATTTAAGATAAGTTGTATCAAGAAGAGTGCTAATTTTATTTACCCTGTAGTATTTACGTGGTTGAGCGAGCCTTGACTTCTTGATTTGATTGTATTAGCACCAAAAGCTGCGGCTGTTAACATCTGTGGACTTCCCCCTCAAACCAGCCGCAAAGTAAAAGACAGTGTTAGCGATATACGTCAATCTGAGTACGCGCAAGTTCCGAGAGGATTGATTCGTAGCAATGGGAAAATGCGGGATGCCTCTGAATTCGTTTTGAATAAGTGTGTGTGTTCCGTATCGTACATAGGTTAGAGTCAGGAAATGATCCACTTGACAAAACCACAACGCCTGCAGGAATCAAGGAAGCACCAGACATATGCAGCCTTCTCGCATTAGGGCAATTGGCCCGTACGCTAGAAGAAAGCTAGCCTTATTATTCAGGTGGCGCTGATTTCCTCGCAACAAACATCGTCTTCACACGAAAGAGCGCGGCGCCATTGGCCCAAGACATCCGAGACATGGCCAACAGTTCCATCGGGTTTCTAGGCAACAGGATTGCTGAGATTAGCCTCTAATCTTTGGCGGTTATCAATCCGAAATGACCACGCGTATTATCGTATCATACGAAGGTACAAGACAGATTCTCTCAATACCGCCAACACAATCTCGCATCAATAGTGGATCAATTTAGAGGTGCCTTTCGTATTGCATGTCCGTGAACTAGAACTTTTGGTCGCATGAAAGGCAATTAGCATGGCGCATCACAACCGTAGCAAAATCTTTCTAGAAAACTGATCAATAAATCGACTGTCTGTATTCTTTTCATTATTGAGCCCTAATGTCCAGCACGGGGAAAGGACATATTCCTCAGCAGTCTCGGCAGGTAGTTTCGAATCCGAAGTTGGATTTGCGGGGTCCAATGGATGTGCCGCCACTTCAGACCTTTCTAGTAAAGGCCTCCGAGCTGTCGGTGGCTTATATGAAGGACGAAAAGACAGAAGAAGCTGCAAAGGACCTGAAAGCGACTGTGGAGACGGTCAAGATGAATGCAAAATCCGCAGCTGGAGCAACGGAACCTTTTGGGGCTTTACTCGTCGGCTTTCTAGATCGAGGACTTTGGAAGGTGGCAGCAGATCTAGGAGCGATCTTGATAGAGGCGCAGGCAGCGCTGCTTGGCCCGGAAGATCCTCTTACTTTGACAGCGATGGGCAACCTTGTATCGGCCTACTGCGGTCTCGGCCGCTGGCAAGAGGCGATCGATCTTGGTAATAAAACGACCACGGCGCGAAAACGAGTTCTTGGAAATGAGCATCCGCAAACATTAACGTCGATATCGAATCTTGCTTCAGCGTATCGTGGTATAGGACGGTGGAGAGACGCCGAATTGCTGCAGCTTGAATTGGTCCAAACCAGAACCAGAATATACGGCCGGAAACATCCGTCGACACTGAGCTCTATAGGGAATTTGGCAGCCACATACGATAGCATGGGACGATATAAGGAGGCCCAGAGTCTTGAAGAAGAGCTGGTTGCACAAGGCAGGATAGTGCTGGGCGAGACGCATGGATCAACTCTTACGTGGAAATCTAACTTGGCCTCCACCTACCGCGAGCAAGGGCGATTGAATGATGCCGAAAAACTAGAATCAGAAGTCTTGGAAACAAGGAAAAGCCACCTAGGCGGCACCCATCCCCTCACACTTACGTCAATGACGAACTTAGCCACCATATATCGCGAGCAGGATCGATTTGAACAAGCAGCGAAGCTTGAAGAGAAGGTACTGGACGGGTTTCGTAGCGTTCTCGGTGAGAGGCATCCAAATACTCTTATGACAACCAGCAATCTCGCGTCCACTTATTGGAGTCAGGGCCGTCTAGATGATGCTGCCAGCCTGGAAACAAGGGCCGCATCCGCAATGAGAGCGGTGTTGGGAGAAACACATCCTGTCACTCTTACATCGAAGGCGCGACTAGCCATGATATATCACAGTCAAGGTCGATATGACGAGGCAGAGACATTGACCCTTCAAGTGCTGCAGACAATGCAAGGAAGTTTTGGGGAGAAACACCCCCATACAGTTACTGTCATGGCTAACCTGGGCTCCATACATCAATCGCAGGGAAGGTGGGACGATGCAGAGAGAGTATTCGAACTCGTTGCCCAGAGAAGAAAGGAGATATTAGGCGAATCGCATCCAGAGACCGTCGCATCAATAGAAAACATGAAAGGGATACATCGCATGAGAGCCAGGAGGTAGTCATTTACGTGACAGCGAGTGTATATGTCCGGCCACTGCTGCGAGAAAACTTGCTCTGGCGGCACGAACTGATAGCGCATTCACAGATCAGAAAGAGGTCAAAATAAAGTTGGAACCATCAAGCGCTGTCAATGCCTGTCATTAATCCCTCTTATCGAATCGGAAATATTCCATGAGCAAGGCGCCTTGCCCCATTGCTGCATGGAAATCTTGAACCTGACGAGTCTAGAGTGGACACTAAGGATTGCACAGCCTCCTTGCCAAGCCCATCGATGACTCTCGCCCCAACCAAAGAGAGGTAATAATTGTAATTCCTTGCTTCAAAAAAGGATCATAATTATTATTTTGATTTATTTAATTCGTTTGACTAATTCTGGACAACTGAAAGGCAGCATCTGCCTCCTGACACCGCCATTGCTCCAATTTCACCCAAACAGAGCGACTATTTTGTGATTATTCCTTGTCTATCTTCGTCATCTTTTTTTAATTGAATCCATTAGTACTGGAGCGTACTTAGTAGAGGAACAGCCAAAACTTAATCTTATGCTTCCGGTTGAAAGTGATTTACAGATCATATATTTGAAGACGTTCTTTCCGAGGCAAGTTCGAGCTCCATATGCGAAGTGAATATGCCCTCACTTCATCGATTTGTATCGAGCCCTGAGCTTTTCTTCATTTCTTGTTCTCTTCGCGGCCATCTTTCTGGCACGAAATTCTCTGGATTCTTTCCCACGACGTCTACCCGAGGCGAACCTGGAAACGACATATGCTTTCACTTCAACTTACACTCCTGCAAGTAGTTTTGTACCATCTAGAAGCTCCAGGCCGTCTTCTAGAACCTCTCTAGATAGAATGACATTACTAGACAAGCGAAATTTCACACCATCTTTGAAAATTGTGTGAAGATATAATGAATTTGCTCCCAGGATATTGGGAATTGGCACTGGGCGTCCTTCACGGCCCCCTAAGTGCCTCGACAGCCTCGTTCACCTCAGCTCGTTCCATCTTCTACCCGATGATCAGGAACCAGATCACAACAAACAGTGCATGTCATTGACTTACTTTTTTGAAGTCCTATACACGACCGTCACAATGCTGTTTAGTGCCTCTTCGTTGGTACTACCCAGTATTATACTTGGCAACCATACCTCGATTTGAGCTTGTGCATTCTGAAGCTTGTTGTCAGTGACATGGCATTCAACGAGAAAATCTATCATCGCCAACCGCAATTTGCTGATCGATAGACTACATAGATCATACCACAGTCAACATCGATTTCACGTATTAATCGTATATACTGCCACTCACGCGCTTCTGCATTTCCAATGCCTTGGGGGAAAGAATGGTTCAGCATCGAAAACACTCGATAATTATGAGAATAACTTTGATATTACCTTGATATGGTCTTCAGCGTTCTGAATGATGTATCAGCTTTCATGCTTCATTGTTGGACCAGGGAGATACACGTACTTCGATCATATTTGCGTAGTACTGAACCATCGTAATGTCAGCTGGGTATCGCAAATTTTGATATTAAAGCCAATGAATCGCGTACTTTAGCTGATCCCTGTAATTCACGTAAGCTGTTAGCTGTTGTTCGATGGAGCTAATAGGAGCCTTGGATATAATACATACTGCATTTCCATCCCGATAGGGACACTTCGTCTTCTTGTGCCCGACTTCGTCGCACAAGGAACACTATATCCGCTTTAGAATCGAATCGAATCATTGGCTTTGATCATGTGGCTAAGTACCGTGGGTTCTAGATCCAATCAAGCAAGGATTAGCAATGTTCGTATGGTAATTTGGAGGATTGACTCACTGAGTACTTTGAATTCTGTTCAGAATCACCGCAGATGATGTTGATCAGCCACATCCATAGACTTGAGAATGTGTATCTTCATGATGCAAGATTAAACAACTTACCCGTGGCTCGACACAGGTGCTGTAAAATGACAAATACGTGAGTGAAGAAATACATCGAATCATAGGGGACATGCATACTGGCTGGCTTTTCTGCTGATAAGTCAGGTAGACTGTTCTCAGCCTTGTAACAAGAGTAATGTAGATGTACTTCCGTTGGATTTTGAAGGCTGTCTATATGCCCGTCATTAGCCATCGTGTTCTTCGATAACAACGAAAAGAACGTGGGATCGGACAGGGCGCATACCGTACGCTGTGAGATGACGCTTACAAGAAGGAAATGAAGTCTCTCGACGCGAACGAGAGGTATACATTCGCACAGGCAACAACAGGGTCACGTGCTTGCTCCCTACCCGATATGGAAGACCATATTCGTTTGCTTGCCCAATACGGAAGGCGCGACCCTCGGGTCTAGACGATAGATCAGTGAAGAGAATGATAGCTGCGTTCATAGTATTTCTTCATACTTGAGCACGTGCTTAGGCAAACCCCACCTGCCAGCGGTCAACAATGTTCATGTAATGCATCTACCTAGCGTAGACTGTTTATCGCTCCGTCAAGGAGTCTACTGAGTTCATATTGATGATTTCTAAATGCATCCCTTTTCATCTAATAGGGTTGAACCACGTAACGTTGCCTCGACAGGGTCGACGACTACCTAGGTATGTCTTGCAAGGCTGCGTTGAATCGTTCAGCATAACGTGATCTAGTACTCATTAACGTCTCACGCAACGGTGAAATAAAGTCCCACCAAATTCCGCGATGATTCGTGCGCAGATGGCGACGCAGCTATTCTCTGTTCACAAATCATACAACGAAGGCGTGTGCGCGACGTACTGCTGAGTTGGTTTTGAAAGTGGCACCGCACATAGTCCCCATATCGTCAACGACTACTTGACAGCTAGCGATAAGATTTCAGGGAAACAAATCTTTATATGACTCAGCAATATGACTGACATTCCACCATTGAAACATGAATTGTTGATCGAATCAGGCGCTTCATCATTCGCCTCCCTCGAAACCATTGGACCTGTCTTGTAATCAGTACTGCGCTCGTTTCTTGATCACCGTCACGAAGACATACGCCAACAATCCTCCCAACGACGGTTGGGGAATGTTGTCTCCCAAAGTTGTTTATCGACAGCCATCGAGGGAGGATACCAAAGGAGTCCGTTCGGATTTGTCCAAGGCCCTGCCATATCACGTTAATACCAAAAGCGTTTCTTTCAGTAAATATTCAAAAAAAAAAAAAAAGGACTGACCATGGAAATGACCATGAATGGGATGGGGATTCTTGATCTCATCGGCATTCGCAAGAACAGCGCGAAATGTGTCTACCGAAAGTATGGTCGATGACATCGCGTTGATGTGTCTCAGCACCAGTCTGAGTGGATACTGGGGTGGTGAGTGTGCTGTATTGACGGAAAGATAAATAGGGGAAGGGAAAATCAAATTGTGATGAATGCTAATTGAAAGTCATGGTACCCTTATGCGCTTTTGACCTTATGCGAACACTTGAACCGACGCGGGAGGGCTCTACGTTGAGCTTTTGAAAACGATGAACTTGCGGACGCCGACATTTCTTTTAGCGAGCTTCTTTTCAGAACGCCGAGCTCATAGCTAGGCAAGAGGTTCAGAACAGGTGGTTTAGTTATTGGACATATGTTTGGCATATGCAGGTAGGTATCAAATGGGGATGGAGTTATTCAATTGATGGTTGGACAGATCGAGATACTTGAAGACTATTAAGAGGATATTAAGATCCCCGAAACACGAAACGAATACAAAACGATAGAAGCAGACAACGACTATGCTCTTCCCTTTCCTTATCCATCGCCCGAACGGCCATATGAACTAGACAATAATTCCGGAAACTCCTCCTGTTGAGAAGAAATCCCACGACTCTGCTCCTCGGCGAGACTCAATTGAATCGCAAATTCCAAATCATCCATCTCCTGTTGATTGCTGCTTTCGGCGGCGGTAGTATCCTCTGGCGGAGAACTAGAGGGTTGACGACGCTTGAACTTTGATTTTGTTCCCTTGGCATATTTGATCGGAATCGATGAAGTGCCAAATGACGATGATGACGGTGTCTGCTGCCACTGGTCGTCATGTTGTGGTGCCTCGTCGAGTAGACTTAGACGAATAGCCTCTGCAATGTCTGGGGCAAGTTCTTCCTCGACAGTCTCAAGGGCTGGCGACGAAGATGACGAGAATTCACGTGGTGGGTAGGAGCTATCAAAGGCAGCTATAGTATCACTAGAGACGCTGCTGGCTCTCGTACTGGTTCCGCTCTTTCTCTCTTTGAATGCGTCATTATTCAAACTCTCTTCACTCAGCAGCTGAGCATAAGCTATGAGCTCCTCTTCAGTTGCATCGGGTCCGAGCAAGTCGGTTCCAAAGCGATAACTCAGATGTTCCCTCTGTTTCTCGTTTTCAACAATCTGCCGTTTCATCTCATGGTGCTCGTCTTCGATAAAGTCTTTCAAAGCACCGCGACCAGTACTAGTAAAGCGCTGTCCTTCAGACGATGAGTTGCTGCCTCGGTGAGAGCGTCGACGACGACGCTTGTTAGATTTATATTCATCGGCGGCTGATGAACTGTACGACCAAAAGCGAACATGCGTACCGAGAGAAACAACGCCACGTAACAAAGTCGGATCCGGATCAAGACAGATGGCGCCCGCGGCAAAGTAATTATTTCCAACACCTAGGATAGATGCTTCAGCCTGGATGAGACGACGACGGGCGCGAGATGAGAATCTAGAGTGCAATGTACGAATGGGTCGAGTCGTTGACGCCAAGGGATCCCACGCTTGAACCAGTCCATCGTTTCCGCCATGTACGAGATACAGAGATGTCAAAGCAAGACATGCAACTTGAGGCGATTCTGTCTGGATGATCCGCACCGGAGAAACGGTATTCATCAATCCAGTAGTGCGGCTCGGCGGGACACGCATATTCCAAATATACACAGATCCTGAATCAGTGCCTACGGCTAGGAAACGAGCTCGCTGCCCAGGAACACCTGCTTCCGAGCCTGAAGCCTGCATATGCGGCAACGGGGAAGAGGCGGGCGACGACATATTGGAAGCACTTGACATTCCGAGCAGAGGATCTTCGGCAACCGTGAGTTGTGCGAATATCGACATGTCGATTGCTACTGAAGTCAGTCGAGAGAACTTAGATCCATTGAAAACGAAATCAGTTGCTCTCCATTCAGTATTAGCAACAGTCGACATGCTATGACCAGCATGGCTCGAAGCTCGAGACCGAGGCTGACTGGTGGGCTGAGATGACTGCGGCGTGCTTGGTCCACCAAATAGAGAGGCCACTGGCTTGAAATTTGACACACTCGAAGAATGATCAGAGCTGAGTGCCGCTCCTGATATCTTCTGACGAACATGACGACGAATTGAGGCAGGTTGGTCTTGAGTAAACCCACAGTTGATGATGAAGATCTGTTCACCAGCACCGTTCAGATCGTCACCAGCAAAATCGACTTTGAGCTGTCTTTGCATGTCCCAACCCTCGCACACCTTGCGGAAATGCTTAGGCTTGAAAGCCAAGTACTTTTCAATCTCTTTTGTTTCAGCGGCGATTTGGCTCTCGCTTAGGCCCATTGCATCAGTAGAAGACCGTGGACTGTAGCTACCATCGACCGCATCGCGATTGAATGGATCCGGACGAGCAACGCGGCGTGTAGACTCGATAAGTTCCCAGCGAACACTGCGACCAGCCTTCCATGCTCTTCTTTCCAGTACTTCGGGCAAGACAGCTTGATTCGACTCTGGTAGAGCCGGGAGCTCTGTCAAATAATAAACTTCACCCAAGGCGTTCAAAACTGTAGCCCAGATCCGACGAGTAGAGTATCTCTTTGTCGAAAAGTTTTCATCAACTGAGATTGAAATGATCGGAACACCGGGACTGAGCACCCATCTTGCTGTAATTTGACCAGGCTCGAAACGACGTTCATGCAAATGACTGCTTCCAAGAGAGTATGCAGTCAACACACCCGATGTGGAGCCACATAAAATTCCGAACATATTGTTCGTCATCTTCAAAACGTTAGGAGACTTGGCAATCCAAACTGAACTAGCACCAGTAGCAAAATTCTGAATATCGGGAATGCCCAAAGCAGGCTCCGAGTGTAGTTCGGAGCCACCGAGAAACCGACCTCGTTTCTCATCAGCGGATAAATAGTAGCTGCGACCTCTGGGACATCCTTCGCCGTAAATCATGCCATATGGTTGACTAACATCCATCGAGTTCGGCACACCGACCATGTCACCCGACCCCAAGCCGTACTCTGCTTCGCCGGAATACATATCTGCGAAATGTTGGAAAAGAGGATGACCGTACAGACCCCAAGGACCCGACTTCCCGGCGGAAGGATCACTTATCGAAGCGACACCCTCCTCAGCCGCTCCATGGATGATCAGAGGAGATTTCTTGGCATTGGTTGGTGTAAACAAGGCATCGATGTGAGTGATGGGATACAGAAGCTGCGAGGTATACGTCGCAAGAGCTGATCCACCTTGGAGGCCTCCTGTACGAGAATTGTGTTTGCCAGATGAAGGGAGTAGCGCCGGCTTTCCTCGACCGAGAGAACGTAGTAGTCGAGTTCGGAGAATGTACTCGCTGCGCCAGGACGCCAAAGCGGTCAACCTAGTAAAAGCGCGCCTTGACGAGTCCAGGCCTTCGGATGTCACATCCTCGTCAATGCTGTAGGGGCCTGGGAAGTAACGCCCGAACGCGGTTCTCCAAGCATGAGGGGTAGTGACTAGCGTATGAAAACGACGTGATACAAGTGCAATGGCTGTGAGAGCAGCTGGCGTAAGGTGCGAAAGTATATGAGTAAGAACCTCTGCATTTCAAGTTAGCAAGAGCGACGTCAAGACTGATCACTTCAGCGTACCATTTGGAAGATCCGCAAGAGCTTGGCGGGGTTTAGGTCGTAAAACGTAAACCTTCTTCGATCGACGCGATGCCGGCGAAGACGGAAAGACGTCATCTAATGAGCCTCCAGTCTCAACACCGCCACGGAGTGACGATGGCGAAGATGCAATTGCGACACTGTTATCAAACCCGCTCAATCGTCGTAATGAGTCTTCATCGCCGGGAGCCCCTCCAGGAGGGGAAGATGCCGGATCATCCGACGCGTGGTCTCCGACATCCTCGCGCGGGAGAATGTCGAAGACCGGTTCATCACAATGATGGTCATTGCCATGCTGGGACGAGGTTGTAGGTTGAGAGGAGGGGACGTCTGAAGAAGAATTTTGCGAGACGATGGTAGGCTCTGAGGGCATAAACGTTTCGAGATAAGACCTGAGAAATGGAGCGCGACTGACCAGGATTTGCTGAGTCAGTCGGTAATTAAGATGATGGGCAGTGCGCGTGGGAGTGAGCGTTCGTTGAAGCTGTGTCAGCGAGGAACCGAGCCGAGAGATCGAGAAAATGGATGGTGAAGAGATGAAAGGTTATGAAAGACCGAAGTGCAAAATGAGTCAAGCCAGTCGTTGGCCACGCGGAGCTGACTAACGGCGGGTTTTATCGGCCTCCTGTTATCGGACGTTGAAGCTTGTCGAATATACAAAGAGGAACCATGCATTAGATCCCATATGGTATGGAGCTAGAGGCATTAGACTATCGATTTTCAGATTGTTACTTGAACTTAATGGTTTTTAAACCAGTCACGATCCAGACGAATGCAAGAAATATCTGTAAAAGAAACTTGATGCCTCAGGCACCAACAGATAAGGCGATAAGCTCCTTTGATGCATCACGCGTCTTTTCGCGACGTCGGGCAAACTTGACCGTCTCAACTACCAAAGAAGCGACGGGGCTTCAGGGTAATCTAGTCGTACATTTGGTAGTCTGCAGAAATAAGATGGCATGTCACATGTAAAGAAGAGCGGCGTGGTTCATTTTCAAGTTGCAGCTAGCTCTTTAGGCAGCACCCGCTGGTTCATCAATCAAAAGAGTGGCTTTTCATCTTGAACATTGCATAAGAATACATCCATCAAAATGCCACCTTTAGGAGGTAAGTTGTTATGCCCTTTGTTCAACCAGAGATACTAAAGCAAACAGAGGCCGACACAATCCGCATCCTTGTTTCAACCGACAACCATGTCGGCTACAACGAGCGCGACCCCATCCGCGGTGACGACAGCTGGAAAAGCTTCCACGAAATCATGTGTCTCGCCAAACAGCGCGACGTCGACATGGTCCTCCTGGCTGGCGATCTTTTTCACGAAAACAAACCATCCCGAAAATCCATGTATCAAGTCATGCGTTCCTTGCGCGCAAATTGTCTAGGCGACAAGCCTTGCGAATTAGAGCTGCTGAGCGACGCTAGCGAGAACTTTCAAGGGGCATTTAACCATGTCAATTATGAGGATTTAGACATTAACGTTGCGATCCCGGTGTTTTCGATCCATGGGAATCATGATGATCCGTCGGGAGAAGGGCATTTGGCGGCATTGGATATTCTGCAGGTTTCAGGGTTGCTGAATTACTACGGACGAACGCCAGAGTCAGATAATATACAGGTCAAGCCGGTTTTATTACAAAAGGGCCGCACGAAACTGGCGCTCTATGGGCTGAGTAATGTGCGCGATGAACGATTGTTTCGGACGTTCCGGGATGGCAAAGTGAAATTCTTCCAGCCTTCGGTTCAGAAAGAGGACTGGTTCAATTTGATTTGTGTACATCAAAATCATCACGCTCATACGGAGACGGGATATTTACCAGAAAATTTTCTTCCCGAGTTTCTTGATCTGGTCATCTGGGGCCACGAACATGAGTGTCTTATTGATCCAAAGCTGAATCCAGAGACTAATTTCCATGTGATTCAACCGGGCTCTTCAGTGGCTACGTCTTTAGTTCCAGGTGAAGCCGTCACTAAGCAAGTGTCGATTCTATCTATTACCGGGAGAGAGTTCAAGAACGAACCAATCCCACTAAAGACAGTGCGCCCTTTTGTGATGAAGGAGATCGTGTTGTCCGAGGACAAAACAGCAAAGAAGTTGGCAAGAAAGGAGAACAACCGCACTGAAATTACACGTCTGCTAATGACCTACGTTGAGGACCTGATTGAGCAAGCTAAGCAAGAATGGCTGGAGACCCACGAAGATGACATTGGAGATGACGAAGAGCCAGAAATTCCTCTTCCTCTTGTTCGTCTTCGTGTGGAAACTTCCACACCAGAAGGCGGTAGTTTTGACTGCGAGAATCCACAACGCTTCTCCAATCGATTCGTGGGTAAGGTAGCCAATGTCAATGATGTAGTGCAATTTCATCGAAAGAAAAAAGCCGCTACGACTCGCAAGAAGGACGATCTGGATGCCGAGGTCGCTATGTCGCATCTATCGACCCTCGACACAGTCAAAGTGGAACAACTAGTACGCGAGTTACTTACCGCGCAATCGCTAACTATTCTACCCCAAAACTTATTCGGCGATGCCGTCACTCAATTTGTTGACAAAGATGACAAGCACGCCATGGAGATGTTTGTTAATGAGTCACTTGATAGTCAGATCAAACATCTTTTGACGTTGGAACGTGATGCAGACCTTGAAGACGAGGACGAGACACATCAATCTCTACGGAACGCGATGGAAAAGTATCGCGGGCAAATGGAAGACATGTTCGCCAAGGGGGCAGTAAAACGAACCCGAGGGCAGAAGAAGTTCAAACCCAAGCCAGACGGTTGGGATTCAGAGTTTGATGGGGCTTGGGAGGATCAGCCTGGAGCATTGATTCATTCTGATAACGAAGGTGGTGACCCGATCGAAGAGGATGCTGCTGAAGATGGAACGGAAAGAGCCGCACCATCAACTAGGGGAAGAGGAAGGGGTCGCGGTGGACGAGGAGGAGCCGCTACTACTCGCAAGACGACAACAACGACAACTGCTAAAACGGGCATATCACGCGGAGGCAGAGGCAAGAAAACTATTGTGTCGGATGACGATGAAGACGACGACGTGATGATGGTTGAAGACTCCATGGAGGAGCCTGAAGCAATTGTCTCAGATGAGGATGACTCGCAAGCACTGTTTGTACAACAAGCGCGCACCAAAAAGACAACAACTACAGCACGAAAACCGGCGGCAAGTACTACGACGGCAGCATCCAAAAGTCGCAGCAAAAAGGCAGCATCTCCAGCGCCATCATCGGTGACCGCAGGCGCATCATCTACGCGACGCGGCGGTCGCGCAGGAGCAAAGTCGACGCAGCAGACGACACTGACTTTCGCGTCGCAGGCCACCAGTTCAACGGGCACCAGGCGGAATGCGGCTCGTACCGCAAGGGCCGGGTTTACGGAGATGAGCGATGTTGAGGATGACGACGAAGATGATGCGTTTGAGCCAGCGACGATTACTCGTAAACGTCGGTAGCTATCGTAAGCTGTCTGCTCTCGCTACGCTCGGGGAGTCCATGAACATTAATTTATGTAATCAACGGATGCCATTCTAAGACAATCAGAGACCGTAGTTCAATCTCTTTTATTTACGTATATTATTGGGTTGCTTACTTACATATTAACCAAAGCCCTCACGTACGTGGGCTAACACAGATTTACAGAATGTATATGCGTATATCTAGTCTTTGGCGCTCGCTGGATAAGGCGCATATCAACTGGCACGTATGCTCACTGGATTTGGCGCTTGTCAATTGGCACGTACGCTCTCTAGTAAGAGGGTGATATGCCTACCTAGGTAGGTTATGTAGCTAGAGAATACCCAAGTATGCTTAGACGTCATCACCAGCCCTTGCTTATCCAAACCTGCTTATCGCTATCCCTGTATCGATAAGCAACACAATAACCATGCTGTTTCAGCATCACGGTGGATTTTATCTACGTAGTGTATGAAAGCGACCGTATCGTGCAGTTCAGCTGTTATTCAGCGGAATATGATCATCAAGTGTTCGATGTTTCTTGCATTGACTGTCTACCGATCTGATTGGGCGATCGACTAGAAACGAAGATTTTTCACGTGATGATTCATTGATGGACGTTTCACATAGAAAACTCTAGCATGAGCTGTTAGCCAATCACCGTTGGAGTCGCGAAGAGTCCGATCGACAGGGGGGATGTTCATACTAATAGTACGTAGTCAATTGATCCCAGAATTTGGAGGAGAGAAGCGAGTAAACAAGAGAACTTGCTTCAAGAGTCTACGTAGACTTGTCTGTCCCGTCGGGGGCATTCACGGCACCCCTATCCCGGCCAAGAAGCATAAGAAACGAGGCTTGAGGGCAGCGAATTAATACGAAGAAACCAGCCATGTTGCACTTGGCGTCATGAAGAATGCGGGCTCTTCGGGGCTCTTTCCCCACCGTAGCGAGTCGAGTGTCGCAGTCCAAGAACTGTGCTCAGACAGAGTTTCACTTAGCAGACCGACCCCGACTGAAAGAGGCCAGCACCGCCCAAATGCCAATGTGCCAATAACAGCGCCAATGCTGGACAAAGGGCAGAAGGAGCCCAAAGACGACGGAGTAAAAGACAGACGCGGTGGAGACTGTGGTACTCCTAATTTAGCGCCAGTCCCCTCTTTCCGCCGCAACACTTCCACCACCCATACTAATTAATTGGCCGTGTTCCTTCCTGCTTCATCTTCTTCTTTCTTCACCTTGTCTCAGCATCGCTCCTTCTGTATCAACTACGTCCTCCGTACGGAGCTGTCATCTTTACCTTCTAGTCACTCGTTTGTCGCTCAGCGACTCAGTCTTTTCTTGCGCTCAGTGCGCCGCCAGTCTCTATTCCCCTAAATTCCACTTCAGCCGCTTTTGATACTCCGTATTTCATCGCAACATCACACCATCACAATGATTCCGGTGTGTATCGCCCTTCTCTGTGTGCTCGCAAAAGTATTCGAATGCTAATTGATCGGTATCAGTCTTACGCAAAAGTAATCGCCGCCGTGTGTGGTTTGGCTTCCACCGCCGCCGCCGTGAACCCCGTCGTCGTTCAAGGAAAGGACTTTGTCGACACCGTCACTGGCAACCGATTCCAGATTGTGGGTGTCGACTATCAGCCTGGTGGTTCTTCTGGCTTCAAGGGTACCGCCGACCCTCTGAGCGACTCCGCTGCCTGCCTGCGCGACGCCGCCATCTTGCAATACCTTGGTGTATGATTACTTCTATGCTCATGTGGTCTATGTCCACTGACTTTGATTAGGTCAACAGTATCCGTGTGTACAACTTGGCTCCCTCCGCCAACCACGATGAGTGCGCTTCGATCTTCAACGCCGCTGGTATCTACATGATTCTCGACGTCAACTCGCCTTTGGATAACGGTTCCCTCAACCGTGGTGCTCCTTGGGAGTCCTACAACCCCATCTATATGGCCCAGGTCTTTGGTGTCATTGAGGCGTTCAAGAACTACCCCAACACTGCTGGCTTCTTCTCTGGTAACGAGGTTATCAACGAGGACAGTGTGGAGCTAGTCCCCAACTACATCCGGGTACGTTCGACGTCTTGAGCAGTAATGATGATAACTGACTGTTTAGGCCGTCCAACGTGACATGCATGACTACATTAGCAAGAACTCTGAGCGTGACATTCCTGTCGGCTACTCCGCTGCAGATGTCCGCCCGCTTTTGGTTGACTCTGCCTACTACTTGACTTGCAACCTCACCAACTCCACAGCTTCTCGTTCCGACTTCTTCGGTCTCAACTCGTACTCGTGGTGCGGTGATGCAACCTACACCTCTAGCGGATATAATGTTCTTACTGAGGATTTTACCAACATTACCGTTCCTGTTTTCTTCTCCGAAACCGGTTGCAACAATGTCAAGCCTCGTGTTTTTAATGAGATTGAGGCCATCTACGGTCCCGACATGTCTCAGGCTCTTTCTGGAGCTTTGGTGTACGAGTACAGCCAGGAAGCCAACGACTATGGTTTGGTCAACATCAACGATAACGGAACCATTAGCCTGCTCATCGACTTTGAGAACTTGAGGTCTCAGTACAACAAGCTTGACTTCGGCTCGATCACTGCCCATAACTCCAGCCAGACCGCCATTACCGCTCCCGTCTGCGACCCTAAAGAAATTACCTCCAACATTACCAAGAGCTTTGCTGTCCCAGACCGTGTTGACGGAATTGATGATATGATCAAGAATGGTGTTACCACCAATGTCTCTGTTGGTGCATTGGTTTCCGTCACCTCTACTAAGATCAACCAGACCGTGTACGACAACAACGGCAATGTTGTTACCGGCTTGAAGTTGAATGTCCTTTCCAACGGCACCGTCAACACTCCCAGCAACTCTACCACTGTTTCTTCATCTGGCTCTGGCACTAGCTCCGGCACCAGCAGTTCTGCTTCGGCTTCATCGACCAAGGGTGCTGCCGTATCAGTCCGTGCTAGCGCTCTGACCGGTCTTGGTGCTTTGACCGCCATGGCATTTTTGGCCTTGTAATTTGTTTATTCACCTCATTTTCATTCTTTGTATTTTATGCTAAACCATAGAACCTGGCGTAAGTCGATATCTCAGTCAGTGATTCTTGTATATGTCTTTTTGGGTGCATAGTATACCTTGTTTTATAGCTTAAGGAACTTACAGTTCGCTCATGCGTTTTGCAATGCATTAAGTCAATAAATCCCTTTCTTGGGAGCGCAAAGTTTATTCATTATTTCATCCGAAAATCAATTGGTATCTAGCTTCGTATCATCATTTATGCTTGAAGGATTTCAAGGAGAAACAACCTTCGTCTCCGTACTCATGATTACATCCTCCTTGCCCGATTTCACCCACCACTCCGTCAACGCATCAGTCGCCTCTCTCTGAATCCGCTTCACCAAAACCGGATCCTCACGTCTGTCCTCCCTAAAATCTCTGAGCGCCTCTTTCACCGCTTCATGCTCTTTCGGTCCATCGATAGGCACAACCTCCCTACCCATCTCGACCGCTTCCTGAAACTCATTTAACCGTGCCAGCAGTCTTTGCATATCCTTGAACAATTGGTCTGGCGGTAACCTCTTGAGCTCAACCCAATCCAATCCCGTAAGCCTATATTTCGGACCAAACTCAACTGTGGCCCTGATAATTCCCTGCGTCCTGTACGCATTGTCGTCCACAAAACATGTCCTCCTAATCGCGTTTGCTTCGCCTTGTAATAGTCTCGTAATTCTCGTGGCCACAATCTCGGCGAGAGACGCATAAACCAGCAATGCTAGAAATGCAAGTTGCATGTACCCAATCATATTCACCATGCACGCCACGGAGCAAATGGCCGACATTGTCCCCGTAAACGTCCAGAACCAGTGCAGAGAATTGGTTTTGAGGGTGCGCTTGAATTCCCAGGTACTTCGCGCCCATGCTTCCATCGTATCCTGCCGACCCTTGAAGACGACCGTGCCGCCAGCGGGGCGTTGGTAGATTGCGTACCTGATTGTCGGGTCTGGTTTGATAGAAATTTTCTGCGGTACGACGAGTGATGTAGTGGAGATGGCGAGCCCGGCGAGCCAGTGCGTGCCGTAGAAGAAGAAGAGCGTAAGAGCCCAGATGTCAGCACTTAGGGTGCCGAGGACTATCCCCGCGACGATGATGAGTCCGTTGATCAGGGAGATCATATTCAGCGCTGAACAGCCCAGCCGTCTCCGCACTTTCGACGGTCCTCCATGCTTCCCCTTTTTTTCTTTGATGCTGCCGCTAGCAGGAGTTGGGAGGCCAGTGTCGTCATCATCGTCATCCATACAAACAATCATAAAATCATTCGCCGGCTTCAACGAAGCCTTGAACGCAATCACATCCCCCAGCCACATATTCCCAAAATCCAACGGCAGCTCCTTGAACACCATATTCGACACCACGCTCAGCAACTGCGTGTCCCGCGTACACAGAGTTATGGCTGGGTGAATAGACTGGAAGGTCGCCGTCAGATGCTCCACGAGCACTTTTACGGGGATCAGGCTTGCGCCCATCATCATGGTGTGTGGCCATATGAAGAATTTCCTATCGTATTGGGTGTAGAGTCTAGCAGCGGAAAGACTGGCGCGAGGATTGTGAAGAACTGCGGCGACGCCCAGGGGGTCGAAAGTGACATCTGTTGAGGTCTTGAGGTGTGCTTCCGGTTTGGAGTCTTGGGCTAAGGGCAGGTCACCGGTGGCTCGCGCCGAGGCCACATTGTATCCTAGCGTGTAGATGAGGCCCAGTGCTGTGTGCCATGAAGACATTTCTCCTCTAATGAATTGGGGGTATATACCAAGTAGTGGTTGATATGTACAGTGTTGTGAAACGAAGTTGGGAACAAATGTTTACTCCGAGTGCGGCTGAAGTCTTCGATTGATGCCCATTTAGCGCACGGTCTAGAGCATACGGTAGCGTGATTCGCCTCATTGTTGGTTGCTTATTTCAACTTCCTATTTTTCCAAGTGTTTTATGATTGTCAAAAGAATCTATAGCTGTCAAAGTTATGATCGTCCGGGATACACATATTTGCTGTATTGATAGGTATTTAATTATCGATCTGTATGTTGGAACCGTGGTTATGGAATTGCCAAGAATTAGTCTGACCGTAATTTACCGTCGAGCAACATCACATCACTTAAAACTCCCTGCACATTCAGGTATTCTATAGAAAATCCAGTCAAGCCTCCCTGACAGCTGTAAACAACCATCATATTCCTCTCTTGCCTACTGTCATGCCCGAAATGTCCTTCGTGGGTCTACATCGAGTGATTCGGTCCAGAACACTAATGCCAAGACTTCATGTTGACTGTACACAATCTCTTGGATAGTACCTCGCTGCCAAGAAGATCTAACTACATTTTGATTTGAGTCATGAAAGTTTGCCTTGTTGAATTTGTATTGAATTGTTTAGGACGATTCGGTATCAAGACGGCGCTTTTATCTTGGTGGCTCAAGAAACTGGGTAGAGTCTAGTTTCTCCAGCTTTGGAGGTTCCACAGGCCCCAGCCATATGTCTACATCCACATCTGCAGTTTTGAATGCTTGTGCCAAGGGAGACGGCGGTGTCCATTGACCGGCGGGCTTGGGCTCCTCTGTGTCGCTGTCCCAGGTCGACTCAGGCGAGCTAATGGATACCGTCCGTAAATGGGGTAGATGCTCTTTTTTATGCGCCAGCAGACCGCGTAGAAACTCGTCTTCGTCAAAACGGGTGAGGTCCCAGTCATCATAAAAGATATCCAATCTCTCAAGACTGCGTGGAAGACTGCTCCAGGCGTCGAGAGGGTCCTGATCCCCGCATAGAAAGACTTGGTAGATGCGTAGCGTGGTCAGGGCCGTGAAATCGTGTAGATCGATGCGTGGTCCGTTGCCCAATCCTTCATGTACGAGCCATGGTCGACTGATGGTTAACTCCCGTAGAGTGGCCTTATGCGGTTGAAGGGTTCGTACAAACGCCGCGCATGTCCAGCTTTTGGCAGGCTCATCGCCATAGTGGCCATCCCACTCTCCTTGTTCGGCGTCGTAATGGAGCACTTCCAGCGCGGCTGGCCAGCTGAGCACAGCGGCTAATGCCTCCTCATGCGCTCCACAGTCTATCAAATTTAGTACTGTGACCGGCGATGTGCCAACATGTGAATCGTCGTCAAATTCCAGAGGCTCCCAGTCATTGAACCCGTGAATGCTAAGTGCCTGAATGTTGGGTAACCAAAAAAATTGATAAATGTCAAGAATCGAGTCATTGCAGGGAACAATTGCACAGATAATATACTCTTTAAGCTTTGGATCGTTCTCGAGACTTCCCATCAACTGGTCTAGTGGATGGCTGCGGAACCCGTTTTTGCGAACGCAAATATTCCGGTACAACGTCGGTTTTAACAAATTGTTCAAGCGAGCGCATACGAGGCAAAGAGAACGCAGGTCTTTGATTCGTCGCAGTGGATTCTTTTCAACCAAGGATCTATACACATCCCCCCAGTGATAGAATGGTACTGATGTCTGTGTTGTATCTGCTTGCACGTGGTTGACGATAAGAAGAATAAGCTCATTTGGGAGGTCTAACAGGCGCGCCATGTGCAGCCCATGAGGCAGAACTGCCTTACGATGACCGTGAGGGAAAGAAAGGCGAATCGCTGACGCTGATGAACCTCAGGCGAGTTTTCCTGCCTTAACTGGAGTTAGCACGTACAGGCCCTAGTGCCACTGTAGCCTACTGCGCTTAGGCAGGACACCGATCCCAGCGCTTTGCCTGATAAAGGTTAGTGTTCAAAAACATTAAATAATTGAAGCGAGAAAAAGCCTGCACCGTTTTTGTAAATAAACTGTACATGGTACTGATGAACTTGTTTGATTTTTCATAAAAGTCCAGTGTGGTGGTTCTCAATGCTCAAAAAAGCCCATCTATTAAACTTCACGGAGCACCTGATACATACACAGATATTACAACGCGTTCTTGGCTTGTCCTATATCTTCGATAATTGTGAAAAGTGCACGATCAACTTATTATTTAATTGATGGCATGAGCGTTGGCATAGGTCTCGAGACAGCCGATGCCTGAAAAGAAGGTTTGTAACGAAGGGATAATCCCATCGTAACCATGAAGCCATTCCCCTTCCGTGAGAGCCACCCGTAATTCGCGAAAAATATCTTTAATACACACACGGACATCGTTCCGAATCCTTCTTTTTGGGTATCATGCTGGCAGAATTGTAAAATTGCCGAGTCAAACCGCGTAAAGATTCATTTATCTCGGAACATGGCCAAGCACATTCCGAGCCATTCCGTACTGTGTAATCGCAAGCAAGGTCAGTTTGCGGGGTTGAAGAATGCATGGACCCGACATTGTCAAGCATCGTGGCGTCCGATTGGTAGTGCTATTCTCTTTGGGATCATGGTGTTGAAGCGCTTGGATATCGGATTACTCCTTTTAAAAGGAGACCGAGGTGTAAGATACGTCCGTATGTAAGTAACAGATTACTCCAATTTTGGACTGCGGAGAGATAGTCTATCCGTTGCCCGGATTGGTGGTTTCGCACAGTCTTTTCTTTAGTCGAACGATAAAAGAAGGCGGTATACTCATGCTGTGGCGAGATCTTGGCCCTGCATGTGCGGGGAAGCGTAATGCCTATACCTGCATTAGTAATATGGGACAATGCGTCGATGTACCCGTCACGTCGCTGCCCCACCCTGCGGTTAGAAGTCAACCCAGGCTCAGATACCACCCAGACTCAAATACCAAAATATTGACTACATTATAATTAATAGAATTTAAGCCCTGGTGGCATTTGAGCCCGGGCTGACTCCCAACCGCAGGGTGGGGCAGCGACGTGATGGGTATCAGATGCATCGATTGCTACGCAAAGATTGTTCTTAGCTAAAATATTCTTGCGTTAGAAAGCGCGGCGACCAGTACCGATCGGGAGGAAGTATGCGTTATGCAGCATGTACTTTCGCAAGCATGTGAAGATGAAAAGATGAGGTTGACCTACAGTACATAACACCAGAACTTGGGGCTTCCTATGTCAGTACAAGTTCTAGCTCAATCCTGGGTTCAGCAACAGCGGGCAAGCACTCTGTATTAATACGTGTATGGTAAGTACGCAAATACCTGGTACCATGTTCTACTTCATCGGCGCGGGGTTCTGCATTTTGCAACCCCGCCCTGATTTAGACTATTTCCTATTCTAGCATCACTCCGCTGTATCATTGGATCATCATACTCGTATTTCATTCATTACCGTACGCAGGCAGTTCTTGGCTTGACGTAACGGAGTCTAGTCCCAATGTGTATGGAGGAGCTCCTACCTTCGGGGCATTTCTGCTCTGTCTGTCTGATATAAAGTTCACCTCCCCCCTCTGTTGTTGCTTTCTTGGTCCTTCCCACACACATCTTCGCAAACCTCATCACACAATCATGTCTCTCACACAAGAAATCAGTCTTCCCAACGGGATCAAATATGAGCAGCCTCTTGGCTTGTATGTTTTTCTTCCTCTTCTCTCCGGAGCCTTACTAACCATCTGTCGTAGGTTCATCAATGGCGAATTCGTCAAAGGTGTCGACGGCAAGACCTTCGAGACCATCAACCCCCACGACGAAAAGGTCATTACCAGTGTCCACGAAGCCACCGAGAAGGATGTCGACATTGCTGTCAAGGCTGCCCGCGATGCCCTCAACGGTCCCTGGAAACACATCACCACCACCGAGCGAGGTCGCTTGTTGACTAAGCTTGCCGATCTTTTCGAAGAGCACATTGACGTTCTCGCCGGTATCGAGTCTTTGGATAACGGCAAGGCTACACAATTCGCCAAGGGTGATATCCAGGCTGGTTCATACTGTCTCCGCTACTATGGTGGCTGGTCCGACAAGATCGTGGGTCAGACCATTGACACAGATTCTACCAGCTTGAACTATACCCTCCACGAACCCATTGGTGTTTGCGGTCAAATCATCCCCTGGAACTTCCCCATGTTGATGTGGGCATGGAAGATTGGTCCTGCTATTGCTACCGGTAACACCGTCGTCCTCAAGACTGCCGAACAGACACCTCTCTCTGCTTTATATGCTGCCACTCTTATCCAGAAGGCTGGTTTCCCTCCTGGTGTCATTAACATCATCTCCGGTTTCGGTCGTGTTGCCGGTGCCGCCATTTCATCGCACATGGATATTGACAAGGTTGCTTTCACTGGTTCAACCTTGGTCGGTCGTCAGATCTTGCAGGCTGCCGCCAAAAGTAACTTGAAGAAGGTCACTCTCGAGCTTGGAGGGAAGTCGCCCAACATTGTGTTCCCAGACGCCAACCTCGAGAACGCTATCTCTTGGATCAACTTTGGTATCTACTTTAACCACGGCCAGTGCTGCTGTGCTGGATCTCGTGTACTCGTCCACGAGGCCATCTACGACAAGTTCTTGGAAGCATTCAAGGCCCGTGCTCAGCAGAACAAGGTCGGTAACCCGTTTGAGGAAGGCACCTACCAAGGTCCTCAGGTCTCGCAACTCCAATTCGACCGTATCATGGGATACATTGATGAGGGCAAGAAGGCCGGCGCCAAGGTCGTTATTGGGGGTGAGCGACTCGGTGACAAGGGTTACTACATTAAGCCCACCATCTTCGCCGATGTCAATAATGAGATGAAGATCGTCCAAGAAGAGATCTTCGGACCTGTCTGCACTGTCCAGAAATTCAAGGATGAGGAGGAAGTCCTCAAGCTCGCCAACGACACTACCTACGGTTTGGCAGCTGGTATTCACACCAACGATCTAAACACTGCGATCCGTGTCTCCAACGCCCTCAAGGCCGGCACAGTCTGGGTCAACCAGTACAACATGACCCACTACCAGACTCCGTTTGGTGGATACAAGGAGTCAGGTATCGGCCGAGAGTTGGGATCTTACGCGCTTGAGAACTATACTCAAATCAAGTCTGTGCGCATCCACCTCGGTGATGCTCTGTTTGGTTAAAATCGTCAAAATAGTCAATAATTAGTTCCATGTAACGATAGTCTACCTCTCGGTATTATGAATATATGATGCACTATCTATGTCGATCTCTATACTTCAAACAATAAATGTCTATCCACAGCCCTTCAAATAAAATTAGTTATCGTCCCTATTTTCGCCGTCGCTATCAGGCATAATGAAATACCGAACCATAACTATCTCTGTCGTCGGATAGACGTTGACATCCCTCCTTCGCGCTCGGTAGAGCATTACACCGAGACTGCCATACCCCACCATGTCATGTATCTACGTACATCAGTCTGTATCAAACTATCCGTACGGTATGAGTGGAAAGATTTTTTTCTTCTGTATTTGTGCTTGGTGTTGTGTGGAGGGTTGGTAAGCAATATGCAATGAAACGCTCTTTTTTTGCAAAAATTAAATTCCTCTTACCTAGATACGCTTGAAATTATCACACTTGTGGATTATGAGACGTATGGTATTGTTGAATACCTACGTGTATTCCCATGAGACCGGAGTTCAGTGCGAGTATCTTTTGAATAAATCTGTATTTGAGATTGAATTTGAGATGGTTTCTTAGCTGAACTTAGGCTAGGTATTGATTCAGCGGTGTTTGCGATATGTATATTTCACTGTATGTATGATGATAAATGCAAGTTTTGTAGCATGGATGATGACATGTCTATCGTCTCTCTAGTTAGATGTAATCTTCCGTCCTTTTCAGTATATTTCTATACAAGTCCAGCATCTTTTGAACAATATTTCCATCATGATCTTCGACTGTGGGCTGAGAACAGGACAGCTCAGATGCTGAGTGTCTTCGACCAGCGTGCGGAACCATATCAACCCCCGCAGCAAAGGCAATATCAGATTTGCAGTTTCGGAACTCCTGTTTCTTGTCTTCTGACACTTGTCGCTGACCACAAAGCATACAAATAATGCATGAAAAGCTAACCCCCAGCTCAATCGCGCATACACAGATGAGCCGTATCCAGAAGGAATTGAAAGACTTCAAACTCGGTATGAAGACTGTCGCATTACACAGCTCATAGACTCGTGACGAAGGAATGGTTCGCTTGTGAGGATAGCCATCTTTCCATCTATAGTCCGTGGTGGCCGTCCGACGCTGTAAATGATGACCCTGTCTAGCATCAATCTCAACACCCAACAGAAAAACCGCCGCCCCATACCCCGCCGCATCAACTTCCTGCGCGATTCGTGCAAACATTCGTATCGCTTCCAGAACCCCTACATCATGCACATTGCTGACACAAATCTCGAGTACGCACCATGGTCTGCGGAGGACGGCGAGTAACGTCTCCGTTTTGCTGCAATGACCGATTATGCAGTGGCTTTTGTGGAGGGAGGCGTTGAGGAGGAAATGTGGTTCTTTGCGGAGGATGAGATTCTGGACCTGATGGGTTGTGGTGGATGATGGAGATGTGTTTAGGGAGTGGATTTTCAGAGTCCCGCGTTCTGGCGATGAACGAAGTATATCCTGCCAGGATATATATATCGGTAGAGATGCAGATATACTATCCGCGAGGACGTGTAGTCTTTGTACTGTATTGGAGACCTCATCCCCGCTGGCAGATGAGTGCAAGATATCCGTCCAAAGAGGCGGTAACTTAGCCGTTGAGTAGATTGCGAATACCTCGTGATTCAGTCCTACTCCGCCGCCCTTGTCGCTTCTCGCGCATGCTTCGAGGAGATTTGTCGTGTTACAATTGCTAGTGCATTGCCTGCCATCGCCTAATGTGTGCTGCGTATGTTCGTGGTTCGCAGTAGACTCTTCATGCG
Organism: Talaromyces sp. F31; assembly: GCA_037356135.1. Classification (NCBI taxonomy): domain Eukaryota; kingdom Fungi; phylum Ascomycota; class Eurotiomycetes; order Eurotiales; family Trichocomaceae; genus Talaromyces; species Talaromyces sp. F31. The sequence continues at coordinate 971,357 of JAYXSF010000040.1, read as the reverse complement.
GGGAACCAGAATGTCTACCAGTATCAGAAGATGCTTTTGGGTTCAGTGCCCCATCTTGATTCATTTCCTTTAGCCCAAAGTTCTCAAGTTGTGAGTCAGAATACAGACATTATGGCACGATTGTTGTCATCTATGTTCGTGAATCGTGGATAGCGACGCTTGGCTCAGTGTTTGATGGTGATGGTGATGCGGGGTTATAAGGAATGTCGCAGTTGGTGAGACGGATACATGGATTTCGCTTATCTGCATTTGAGATACTTCGCAGGAGTCGGGGAGCTAATTAGGAAATTAATCGAGTTGGCAAAAGAATGAGTCAATTGAAGAGAGAAAAGGGTACACGTGACGAGGCGCAGTAGATGTCGTATCTGAGGCTCCAGCTGATATATCGAGTCATGTGTCTATCTTCAAACCACAAGATCTACACAAAAATGCAAATGTACGGGATGGATCAATATAATCACGTAAATTCATAATGGTATATAGCCTCAATCTCTTGCAACGTTCATCACCAAGCCAACAAGCACACGCCATACGCCATGCAACCGATTCCCTCATTTGACGACAGTAGAAAAATCGTGGCAGCGTAAATGAGACAGACAAATGACACAAACAAGCTTGGTAATCTACAAAAAGTATTCACTACGTCCAGGTCGCGACGAGGGCACGTGTCGCTGATCATCGCTGACGGCGCTGAAAAGTTTAAATGTAGGTTTGAGGTCCTCGCGAATTTCGCAGACGGACGCCAAATTGCCGCAGCGGTAGCAGTAGTTTGGCGCACTCCAGACTGTGACGACGTTTTGTTTGGCGAAGTGGTATTTGTAGCCTTCGTTCACTAGTTGATGGGCTCGTGCGATGAGGCTAAGATCGTTGACATGACAAAATTCTTCGGCGACTTTGTTTCCAAATAGCCATCCTGAATACAGTCAGTAGTAGTTCATCGAAATTTGCGGTGAAAAACAAACCAGCTCCTCGTGGGCTGACAGCCCATGTTTCCACGTCGGCCGCATCTTCAGGATCCGACCACACCAGATCACAAAAGGCTCCCTCATGGGGAATCTCTTGTGCTCGAGCAACGACACGGACTTGATCGAGCGTTCTGATCTCCGGACTCAATCCACCATGCACACACAAGACCTTGCCATCAATGATCGCACCCAGCGTCATGAAATCAAAGACTTGACAACAGGCTTTCCACACCGATGCATTGCCGTATTTCTGAAAACATTCTTCGTAAAATCCATAAACTTGCGTAATCTGTCGTGACTCGTGGTTTCCGCGTACTAAAGTTATACGATCGGGATATCTAATCCATCAGCACATGGTCTTCAGGGCGACGAAGAAAAGAAAGGAGACTAACTTGGCTTTTAGGCATAGCAAAAGAGTCAATGTCTCCAAGCTGAAATATCCTCGATCGACATAGTCTCCCAAAAAGACAAAATTGCCAGGAGGAGGACCAGCCACTTCTTTTGACGATCCACTACCGGAACGGCCTCTACCAGAAGCACTATCGTCGCCATCCTGCAGACTGTCTGCGTTCCTTATTTTCTTCCGCAATTTCGGGTCTGTTATCGTCGAGGGAGGCTCGATATCGTCGGATGTGATGACCGGAGGTGTGTTCGCTGGGGGCTCGACATTCGTCTCATTTGGCATTCCGCCGGCCACTCGAAAGAGCTCCAATAAATCGTAAAACTGTCCGTGTATGTCACCACATATCGTGACCGGCGAAGTGACCGGTTGTATATTCGATTCTGCTAAAATGAGCGACTCGACCGAAAGAGAAGAAAGAGATCCTGCACAAACCTTCCATCATGAATTCCTTGACAATGTCACATAATTGCTTCATATGATGCTCTGACAGATATTTGCAGTTTTTGGCTGCTTCCAGCCATTCATCCGGACCAGCATTTCGTTTCAGCTTGGCTGGCCCAGGTGCTGGAATAGTTTTGTCGGTCATTGTAATGTGTTTAGTAATTGGCGATAATGAAGGGGTTGCGGATGTTGTAGTCTAGCAACACACACACGGAATCTAATGATTGAATGAAAAGTGAGTATAAGAAATAAGGAGCACTAGAATTTCAAGAGCCCCCAGACATAAACCGCCTGTGTAGGGTGATAGTCGAGTGAAAGTCGTCAAAGACTGTTCATCTGCGGGGAGAACATCCGTGACGGCACTTGCCGCACATCTGGTTTATTTCGGGCACCGTACTCTCAGATCCATCTTGGAGGGACATTCCTAAGGAAAGATTAGGTTGTCCTACTACAAGATGCTGGCTTTTTAATTATTGCTTTTACTGATGTGTGAAGCTAGCTATTTAATTGTGCAGGATCAAAATTTCTACATCCTCAGCCCCCTGGTTTCCCACCCTGCACACTTGCTATGACACAGTCAATCGCCAAAGAAGCTGGCATTATCCAGCTGCCACTATCAGCAACACAGAAAGCAGCCCCAGCAAAGCGTGCTCCAAAAGCCGCTGCACCAAGACTCAAACTCATTGTTCGCCGTCTTCCTCCTGGACTTACACGAGCCGAATTCGAGACTGGTCTGGGCGATGAGTGGAAAGTAGGACGAGGCAAGATCGACTGGTTTCAGTTCAAACCAGGCAAGATCTCTAAAGAGTGCGCTTACTATTTAACTTGACAATTTTAGTCATCTGCTCGAAGCTAACACTACGTTATCAGCCCCGCCAAACCATCTCGTCCTGCCCGGGCCTATGTACATGTGCTATCGGAAGAAATTATTGGTTCCTTGTCGGAGAAAGTCAGAGCTACATCGTTCCACGATGCACGAAACACCTCGAATGATCCTGTTCTCCTTGGACCGCCATCCGTCGAATTCGCCCCATATGCACGAGTGCCAGGAAGCCGCTCAAGGAAGGACGGAAGACAAGGAACCATCGACCAGGACCCTGAATTCGTTGCATTCCTTGAAAGCTTGACGAACCCGATCACGAAATCCACTCCAGTCGAAGGCGAGGGAGAGAAGAAAGAAGAAGAAGAGGTTACCATCACCCCATTGGTTCAATTTATAAAAGAGAAGAAAGCAAGCAAAGCGAAAGACTCGGCGTCGGGCAAGTCTTCTAAACGAGGCGCCAAAGAGAAGGAGACTAAGGCCGAGAAGGTGGAAAGCAAGAAACTCTTAAAGAGACCAGATCGCGAATCGTTAGCGGACTCTACACCAGCATCTCCAGAAAAGAAGCCAGTTATAGCAAAGGTTGAGAAGGCCACGAAGGAGGCCGTGAAAGCTGCCAACAAACAAGCTTCTGCCACCAAAACGAAACAAGCCGCCGTGAAAGAAACAGCACATACACTTGCAGAAACATCGACGACTGAACGCAAGAGGGAGCGAGGTGACGCAAGAGCTGCAGCAATGATTCTACAGCGCGATTTAGGTCTCGCGCCATCTAGTGGCCGACGCCGTGGAAGAGCTGCTGCTGCAACTACAGAGGGCGATCGTGCCAAAGCAGAAGAGAAAGCAGAATCGGCTCCCACAACACCTACGATACCAACAGGGCCAAAGGCTTCCAGGACGAGCGCAAAAGCGGCCAAGGATACTTCATCTAAAGCTGCTGCTACTAAAGCTGCCGCTGCTACCACAGCAGCGACACCAGTAGAGTCCGCTTCTACGACTATGGACAGCACCACCCCAGCAAATACGCCTCGAGCAGCAAAAGCAACAAAACAACAAAAGTCCAAATCCGCTGCCGTACCATCGACCGCCACACAAGCATTCCTCAAACACGCGAACCCATCACAGGGCGTGACAGAAGAACTTCTTAATACCGCGTTTAGCGCTTTCGGAAAAGTGACTAAGGTCGAAATTGACAAAAAGAAGGGATTTGGTTATGTAAATTTTGCAGAAGCAGAGGATCTCCAAAAGGCCATTGCAGCTAGCCCTGTGACTGTCGCACAGAGTCAGGTCGTGGTTCTTGAGAGGAAGAACCCACCTGCACAGCAAGCCAAGGCAGCTGCTAAACCTGTTGAGACGGCTTTGCAAGCATCGCCTACAGCACCTGCTCCTCAACAGCCTAGTGGTGGAAATCAGAAACGGTCACGGGGGCCTCGTAGTCGAGGGGGAAGGGGGAAGGGGAAGGCAGTAGGTGAAGGAGAAAATACAGGAAAGCCTGAGGGAGTCGGTAACGAGATATGATTGTAGATGTAGCAGATACTATCTTCACGAAATATGATACCCATGGGACGTATAGATACCAATCACAATACATTTAAGACATGTAGGGCGTATTGGTGCTAGTCAGGCATTACGGTATAGTCGACTATTACATGTACATAATTAATCGATACTGATGTCAAGTATAAATTCATGAACATTTGAATTGTAAATAATCATCTAGCTAAACGCAAAAAGCAAGGCCTTTCAGACCTCCTCGACACCCACCAAGTCCAGCCGACCGAAGTCAAGACGCCAAAACAAGGTAAAGATCATCACCACTCCCTGGAGAAAAGCGCGTCGTTTCTGTATATCCCGGAGGAAAATACAAGAAAGCTCAACACAGTTCTCGAGGCGGGAGTAAACGGACAAACTGCTAAAAAACAGAATGCCAACAAAATTTCACTTTAGGGCATCGAGGACATGGAGGTCATCAGCAAGGGTGGGATATGTGGCTATTTTCGAAAAAACAGCGGAAGACGTCTACTAATGAAATGATTCTTTGAAGTAGAGTCGCTATGAAGAAAAAAAGAAAGAAAAAGACCAAAAGAGCGAGGAGAGCAAGGCTGTTTATATAGACGAGATTTTCCAGGTGCGCTAGGCTCGTTTGGGATAGATGTTTTCGGTGAGCTGCAGAGTTTTTTTCATTGTGGACCCTGTTTGCTCTGTTTGCTCCATCAGAGTGTTTGTTTGGCGCTACCTCCGCTGTTGGGCCAATGACAGCGCTTAATCAGTTTTTCTCTCGTTTGTTTTTTGATGTTTTGTATGTTTGCACGTTTTTTCTTTCTAAGACAGACGGATTGCCAGTCGAAACGGGGTTTTCATTACAAATGGAAAGGTTTTCTTTGTCGATTCGGTAGACGTACTCATCATGGTTGCCGAAATCAATCATTGAGGATGTCGGTACAGGTTACAGCCGATTACAAGGTATGTTCATTAATTAGTATTTGACTATGTCCATGGAGTCTCTACAATATCCTCATGTACGCCTCGACCGAAGAAAGTTGAAGCGGTTCCGAGGACTTATTATAGCTTAATTTGTTTCAAATTTGCCTTTTCGCCGGCAAAAATGGAAAGGTCGCGTGTATCAAGCGGCTAGCGCGACAAATATGCCGCCTCTTGACGCGCCGTTCAATTAGAGTTCAATATACCCCAAACGCGGTTAGTAACGATGGCACTAACCGAAATGGGCTCTGTTTGATATGACAGGCAGATGGCTTTGTGGCTTCAACAGCACTACCTTCACTCCAAATGATATCAGGCAAGCTTTTAGTTGCTGTTCGAGGCAGTGTGCCTATTTTTGGTTGGGTCTTTGAAATGCGTTGACGGTGATTCGACGCAATCGCACCGCACGCACGGCCCCAGAAATAAACAAATGTGTCTGAGGATCATCGCAGACGGACAGACTCAACCGCTCTTTACATTTCGAGACAGCATGTGACTTGACCTTCATGTACATGATATTGAACAAAAACGGCGGATTTGCTGGGTACTTCACAGCACTGAGGACGACAGGACTGTCAGTGGCAGCAAGAATAACGATCCGAAGTATCGCCCCAAACTTATCTTCATCGATAACCTGCCTCGCGATGTAGTGGCCAAGGATTTTGCGTGAAGCTATCTGCTGCTGTTCATCCACGAGGGTATATAGCAGCTGGCTGATATGGTGCCCCGAGTAATCGACTTCCCATGTCCTGGCATTGTATTTCGTAACGTGTTTGGTATTTTTAGGTAGCGCCGGTGGGCTGACTCGAACCACATCCCTATTTAAAAGCTATTTCCGGTCGCTGATGTAAATTCAGCTTGGTCGTGACTTGTGAGACCGGTGGCATTGTCTTTGTGCACCTTCAGCCGCGCAGATCGATCCAATTTTGGTCATCATTCGGGAAGAAGGGGGGCTCCCACCGCCGACGCTTTCCATTACGATGCCATACTCTTATTTTTACTCCCTAGCAATTAACGGTTTGAAAGGGAAAAAAAACAGATCGAAATCGTGTGGAATGCCATCCGCTCCAGCTCGTCAGTAATAGTGGTGGACAACATGCTCTCCACGGGGGATACTCTGTGCGCGGTATTACAGCTAAGCTACTGGAAAAGGCCGGCATCGACGCGGAAAATGTCAGAATCGTGGTCGTGGTGGAGTTTTCGGTTCGTCGTGGTAGGGTATATCTGCGTCAACGTGGTTTTGTGAAGTGAGTATTCAGAGCGCTCTGCTTTTTGGTGGTCCTTGAGAGATGAACGGAATGGACTGTAAGGGTTTGGATTTCATCACGAAATTTTTTCACGGTCAATGTATGCTATCGGTTACTAGATTGGTATGACATGTACTGATGTTGGTGTATTAGGTCTATCTTGGGTTAGTATCATCAGAGTCATACCAAGCCATGCGAACTTGACTCGGTGGCCGTACTGAACTCTGTACAGTGAAACCAAAGCTTATCACGCACGTCATTCGATAGAACTCAGGTAAGGATCTGTTCAAAGCTCGAGGACATTCAGTATGTAAGTAATGACACCGAGGTGAACAGACCCTCGGCAAGCATCGGACATGCTCCGTTGCTCTTATCTTGTCTGTTTAAGCTTTGACCATGCACGTGGTGAACAGTAAGCGAGCTAATGAGATGATCTTGAAGGGCCAAAGTCGAAATGAAAGGTGACTGTAAGCGCAGAGGGCCAAAAAAACTGATCGCATACCAGGTACCTCATCTGACCTTCCTAAGTACCCAATTCCAGCCACCGAAACCATGTTCAAATATCGCGGACAAAGCCGAGATTCCTCTTCGCCAAATGTCCGAAGCTGCATTAGCATCAAATCCAAGATAATCTTACAGGCGCCAAGGCTTTGTCCTATATCAATACTAGAAATCTAGCGAACGAATCGCCTACTTGTACTGAGAACTGAGCCTGTCGCTTTGCGAATCAACGGTAGGATAATCCCAAATTAGGTCTGAGCCATATTTTAGCACGCAGTAGAGTGTGTTGGCGCATACGACGTAGCTGAACCGTCCAATCTTACCCCGTGGGGATCGTCTGCTTGGGTTTTCCCGGGGGACCGGGGACCAGCCCGATAGTCGCTAGGCCTAAAGCAGAATTCGCTGGTTGTTGCCCATTAGGGCTTCTATTTCAAGTCACTTCCCCCTGCGATTTCTCTGTTTTTCCCTTTGTATTTATCCTTCGTCAGCCTCAGATATCTCTCTCCCTTCCTCTGAAAGTATCGTTATTTGAAGCTGCCCATCATGACTGCAGTTCATAAAGAGACTGGCCGCCCTGCCAGTGCAGATGAAAACATCGTTAAAGAAGATATTGCTCATCTAGAGGTTGAGGAGAATAACAAGGATGTCGATAATGTGATCGAGAAGCCGGAAAGTATTCGGAACTTGAGCCCCGAAGAACTCCAGCAATTGGAGACCAGAATGGTTCGCAAAATCGATATGGTTATTATGTATGCCTGGATGGCGATGATCGCTATTCTTGACTGAAATCATCACTGATAATATTAATTTAGGCCGATTATGGGTATCCTTTATATTCTCAACTGTGAGTTGATACTTCTTGATCGTCAAGTATTTCCGAAATTGACTAACAACATCAGATGTGGATCGATCTGCACTTGCAGCTGCTAAAGTCTACGGTATTATGGACGATTTGCACATGAGTACCAACGACTTTGCGACTGCTATTTCCATTCTTTTCGGTAAAGTTATATCTTTATGTGAAGTCCCACTTTCTACAAGTCTAACATCATACAGCCGGTTATATTCCGTTCCAAATCCCTTCGAACCTGCTTATGACCAGAATTACTCGCCCCGGTCTATGTGAGTGACTGAATACCATTACACGAGGACTGTACCCCTTGCTAATAGATTAAAGATATTTGCAGCGCAGCCGCCATCTGGGGTTGCGTAAGTGCCTGTACAGCCGCCGTCAAATCCTACCATGGCCTCCTGGCAGTCCGCGTCATGCTGGGTGTAACAGAAGCCGTGTTCTTCCCTGGTGTTATTTATTTCATGAGTGCTTGGTACACCAAGAGCGAATTGGGTAAACGCCTTGGAGCTTTGTTCATGTTTCAGATGATTGGGAGTGCTTTTGGTGGGTTTATTGCTGCTGCGTGTTTGACACTTGATGGTCGTTATGGTATTGCTGGTTGGAGATGGCTCTTTATTGTGTACGTATTTCTTGCTTCCCTCAAAATCCCCTTCAGATCAATTTTTGCTAACAGTCACAGGGAGGGCACCACGACAATTGGTTGCGGTCTCATCTCCGCCATGCTCATGCCGGAATACCCACACAACGCTCGTCTCCTCAAGCCCATCGAACGCGACTATGCAGTCTGGCGTATTGAGATGGAAGCCGGGGCTGGTGAAGCCCACGAAGAAACTACTGCTCTCAAAGGATTCAAACTCGCAATAATGGACCCCAAGGTCTGGGCTTTGGTCTGGTGCATGGGCATGAGTCAGGCTATGGGTTCAACTGTCAACTTCTTTCCGTAAGCTATTTTCCCGGATATTGATTGTGTTACACATCCTTACTGACTGGGCCAGCACCATTGTCGGATCATTGGGATTCAGCAAGAATATTACTTTGTTGCTCACTGCTCCACCTTACATCCTTGCAACAATTGTGTTCTACATCATCAGTTATATCAGTGATGTATGCACTCCACACTTCCTTTCTAATAAAATTAACTAACCGTGGAACCGAATTAGCGCACAAATATGATTCTACCCGTCCATCTCTTCAGTCTCGCCATCGCAGTAGTCGCCTACGTCATTTCGATATGTACGCTCAAACTCGGCGGTCGATACTTTGCCATGATGTTGATGCCCTGTGTCGTTGCTGGTCCTCAGATCTTTCTGTACAAGACACTGAATATCCATATGGCTCGACCTTATCCCAAGCGCGCCGCTGGTGTAGCCATGATCAATGCTATCGGTGGACTGTCGAATGTGTGGACGAGTTATCTATACTTTAGCTCGCCGCATTATTATGCTGCGTTTGGAACTTGTAAGTCTTTCTCTACTTGCTGATGCATCATCTTTTCCACAGATCTGTACTTATGCGTCGTTATTAGTGATCGGCTGTGCAACCGCATTCTTCATCGTCATCGTTTGTTACGCAATCCACGTCCGACGCTTGAATAAGCTTCTGGCCGGTACTCCTGAAGAGCAACGCCGTGCCATGAAGAGTGGCGTCACCCAGCAACAAGTCGATCTGGGATGGCGCTATTTGGGTTATTAGACCGTCCAGAAGGTCCGATTGGAATATGTCAACTGGCAGATATCATGGGTGAATGGCGATCGGTTTGTGAATATGATACGATCATACCTAACACCCACGGCGAACAGCTTTGATGTCTTTAAGAGGACCACTATGTTCATTCAATGTCACCCAGATACATGTAGCTCTATAGTACGATAAAGCTTAGTCATACACAAGAGAATATCGATACGATTGAACGAGCATGACTTTCAAAGGACACTTCTTAAAATACTATCCAAGTCAAAAATATAATAGTGACCATGTTCTTTGCGTAATCAATGAAAAAGAGTTACTAATTTCTCTCTTCTGACAAAATATCGACGAAAGATATTTTCCAGATGATATTGATACGAGTCCTTACATGTAATCGAAGAGTCGAAAATTATATACGAATTTCCAATAATTGACTGTCTATCTATCCTCTTTATACAAGTAGCTCTGTATTTCAGCCTGTGTTCTTCTATAAGCACCCGTTCTAGCCCAAGATCTCATCGCTATTACGACCATCAAATTAGTAAAAAGTCCAACCATAAATGCAGTAGCTATGAGAACTCACGTATACAAATGATCCGGCATCCGAATCCCATCATTAATCGAGACACCCATCAGCCGTCCCCCATCCACCGTCAACAGTGCACAATTCATATACCCTCCACCGGGACTGGACAACAGCAAGACGGGTCCAACCATCTCCTCGGGACGACCGGGACGACCTGCAGTACATCGCAGCGCTGCCTTTTCGGCTTGATGATTGATGTTGTATTCGTGTTTGCCGGCAGTGACACCGGTCATTTCGGATGGGAAGATGCCGGGGCAGATGGTGTTGACACGAATTTTCATTCTAAATGAAATTAGTTTTGGATTTGTAAATTTGACTTAAGTTATTGTAATTACGGATGAAAACGACCGGCGAGGAGCTTTGAAAGATGAATGACTGTACGATTGTCACTAAGGTTGTCGGCACAGTTGTCGAGGTTACTCACCGGCAGCCTTGGAGACGCTGTATGTCAGGGATCCCATAGACCTTATGAGTGTCAGTATCTATCATAGTAATATTTGTCTTTGTTGCACACCTGATATTCCCCAATCCCGCCAACGAAGCAATCACGCAGACATTGGGGTCCTTTGATTTCCGTAGCAAAGGTATGAAGTTAACCGTGAGGAAGTATACGCCGTTGACATTGACTGGACACTAATTAGTCCATGACATGTAGCGCATGTGTAATATGAGCTCTAACTTTGATTGCTTCGGTCGAAATCTTCTCTATAGGGACTGTTAGCAAGAATTTCGGCTTCTACTGAAATGAGCATCGAATACGAACTCAGTCAACCCATTGATGAGAAGATTCTCAACTTGGTCGGCTGCAGAAAGTCAGCTTCTGTATTCTCATTTGCTGCTTCGAAAAAAGAAGACCTACGGTCATTATGATCCTTAGCCGTCACTCTCCAGGGGCTATTGACTCCGGCACAGTTTATGAGTGTATCAATCTATAAATTCCAACATCTCGTCAGTATGGGAAATCATGTTGTAGGATTTTCAAAAAAAGAACTGACATGGGACTCTTTGGCAGCAACACTCTCAACAATAGCCTTACATCCTTCTGCAGTCTGCACATCTCCTTGAATTCTTGGGAAAGCCGACAAGTCAGTTTCATCGACAACAGTTGTACAGTAGAGATCATCTCACATATGAATATCTCCCCCAATCTCCTTCGCAGCCGTCTCTAATGTATCCTTGCGTCTACCAGAAATGTACACTTTTGCGCCATTAACCGCAAACCCTTCAGCAATAGCTTTACCGATACCAGAGCCGCCGCCGGTGACAACGACGACTTTGCCCTTAACGGAGAAGAGATCTTCGATTTTGAAGGAGACGTGTTGTTCTGCCATATTTGCGAATTTCTCTTCGGTGATTTTAATGTCTCTAGGATGGTAACTTTTCAGGCACCTTGGAATCTGAGGTTGTTTATGCCAAGGGTACTGACATGGCCAGCTCGGAGTTCTTCCGAGATGACTGAGTGCGGGGGATCTTGTAGAGGGGACTGACTCGACTCCGCATAGACTGTACACTATCGCCGGACCGGAGTTCTGAGCGAGAGCGATCGGCTGAGCACCAAATTCATACAGGTTTTCAAAGCATGAATCTAGTTGTGTTGGCGTTGAATCGCATGATTTTGCCGATGCCCTGAATAACTTCCTCGGACGTTCCCCGTGGGGCTTGAGGAAGACATAACCTGGAAAGATCAATTCTATGGATCCTTAGAGAAATAAAATGAAACAGAGAAATATTCACTTTTCATTCATGAATCGAACCTTTTCTTGAACTAAGCTTTGCATAGACCTGGAACAAGCAACCACACAACCATGCCCACAGCTGCAGACGGCCCAAAGGCTATTGTCCTCACCGATGAAGAACGAAACAGCGGCGTAATGAGCGACATGAAGCTTTACGAAGCAATCGAAGCATTTTTTACAGACGGTCTTGTCGTGGTCGAGAATGCCATCGATACTACGATCATCGACAAATTGAATGAGAGGATGTTGCAAGATACGGAAAAGTTGCTTAGTGGAAATGGAGAGATACATTTCAAGTATGTTATCACTCTCCCCCTATTTCATGAATAAAAGCTAATAGAAACTAGTCATCTGAATGTAAACGCAGCCACCAAAGGTGCAGCTGCAGGAGGAAACCTCTCACAAGTCCCACCCCTGGAAAAAGGTTCTTATACTTCACCTCTACAACCCCCATCTACACGACTGACCTGACGATCATTCACAGAATGGCTCTTCCCACAAGTCTACGCTAACAAACACGGCGCCCGAATTGTTTCCAATATACTCGGTCCCAACCCTGAAGTCCACTTTATCCGCTCCAACACTCTCCTCGCAACCGAAGAGCGACAGATGGTTCACGCCGATATTCGGTTTGAGCATCCTGAACACCCATTTGCAATCGCTTTTAATACGTGTTTGATTGATGTTGGTCCTGAGAATGGAACCACAGAATTATGGTTGGGAACGCAGAATACGAATCTAGATTATCATCGGGAATTGGGCGAGCCGATGATTGCAGAGGAAAAGCTAGAAGAGAGGAGGAAGGTGAGGCCGCCCTGTTATCCGAGGATTAAGAAAGGGTCTATAGTTTTGCGGGATTTGAGATTATGGTACGCACCCATCTACCCACTGATAGAAGAATGGAAGAAACTAGTTAGGGCTAATTATGGCGATAGGCACGCCGGCATGCCTAACCCAACCTCAGATGTCCGCATCATGCTCGCCATCGTTTACTACGCTTCGTAAGTTCTCTGTAACACCCCCTTAAACCTATCCTGACTCCTCCTCGGGAAAAAAAGATGGTACAAAAATGGCGTAACAACGCCCATGCCTATATCGCTCCGTCCCACCATCAAAGGCTTGGAAGAATACGCAAAAACCAAGTTCGCGATTGAATGGGTGGCTGATGAAGGGTACGACTATCTCAGTATCAAGTTTAGCAATAATTTTAGCTCGACGCTGACGCCGTGGGTTTGGGAGAAGATTCAGCATATTAAGACTGTTAAGGGGTACTGAGTTGGTGGTCGGATTTACTGTTTGTAATTACTTCATAGAGAGACTGAGGGGAAAGATATACGCCAATTCCAGATTCTCCACATGAAAAACGGATTCAAAATGCCTATGACTTTACATAACTCGATAGTGGATGATTGTTCAAAGACTTTTAGGGTTAGTGACAGCAAACCCCGCACTTCCCCAGGCTTTTCCCAAAGCGCTTTTCTGGCGATCCGCTCCGCCGGACTTCTCTCCGCAAGCTAGCCCCGTCGCAATGAATATCAAGTGTTTGAGATCAAGTAGGACAGACAATAACTAACTTTTGGATGATCTCGACAACACTGCGGCGGCCAACTTGCCGCTTAGTTTCTGTATTTGGTTAACCCAGCTCGGGCGTCATATGATTAATTGCTTAGAATCGAAAGCCATGGAAATCGAGGCTTTGGACATGCTCTCATCAGTCATTTTGGTAAAAGCCGAATACCAGTCCGAGTGTATGTCGGCGCTTAACATCACCATAAGACAGCATAGTTAGACATACTTCGATAACCTCACTGTGATACGGAAAAAACTCGCATAGAAATCAGTTGCCGAGATTCCAACCCTAAGCTTTGGATTGTATTTGATATGGAACTGTTATCAACTATTTCAGCGAAGCGACATATGTTGCATAGAATCATATGTCATAATCTTAAATAGACTGATAACTCCATGAACACTGCTCTTGGTAGTCGTACCTACTCTGCAGGTTGGTCATTCTTCGGTCTCTTGTTTCGAACCTTTCGAACACGTTGATCATTCGGATCGAAACCTCCATTGCCCCAAAGAGCCCATTCTTCGGTTTCTCTCATATAATCTTCGGGGCGGAATGAGGTACCTTCCGATTTCTCCTTTTCTAGCAATTCAAAGAATCGATCGTAATCGATTCTCGTATGCCATTTGCCATCGACTTTGAACCTGTTAGAGGCGAGTAAAATACAACAACTATGAGCGTGTTCCGCTCCAATTCCGTACCCCAACCCTCGTCTTTCGAGCTCATCATTCAATGCGAGCACAAATGCGACAACCTCCTCATAAAACGGGACATTCTTCATAGTGAGACCTACACCTGCGCTGGAACTTGTGCCGCAATATGTGACACCCTTGACTTCGATAAAACAAGGCAATCCTTTCTCAACAAGATCGGCGTACTCTTTGACCTCGTCATCGATGTTGAAACCTTTGACAAGTGTTAAGCGGAAGACAGTACGTTGAACATGTCTTTTCTCGCGGAGAATGTCGAGACAACGCTGGAAGCGCTCCCAGAAATCACGGTGCAGAGGACGATCGATTCTTCGAAGACTTTCACGATTGCTCGCGTCGATAGACACGTATAATTGGGTGACGCGATGAAGAGTGGCTAATTGGTCTGGGTGCTGCGCATTGCATACCAAAAAGCTCGATATCTGTTCATTGTGAAGCATACCGAGGAATTCATTAATATGAGGATAGAAGATGGGTTCTCCAACCAAACTCAAAGCGCAGTGTCGAATCCGCATAGCTTCCGCAAATCGTTCTGCACGGACCCCAGGAATGCCCTTTAACATTTTGATCTTCTTGTAATGCCCTTCTTTGACGCCGTTAAAGATCATTTCCGGAGGATCGACTTTCCATCGCCACGTTGTCCCTACAGGATTTGTACCATGGCGCCAGCAAAAAACACATTTATTGCTGCATGACAATGACGGTGTAGTTTCCATGCAAAGATGTGACTTGATACCATAGAAAGAGTACTTGTAGCATGAGCCCCGTCCTCGTAGTGCTGATTTGGTCCAACGACAAATTTTGACTCCAGAGTGAGACCCAACGATCGTGTAGCCTTGTTTCGTGAGCGATGCGTAGGTTGGTGACGTAGATGGTACCATTTCCTTCAATGTTGTCGGGTTTATCTGAACTTTGGATACTGTTGTAAAGTCAACAGGTATCGGGTCGCCTTTGCTTTTCTTTGCACTGGCCCCGAAATTGATATCCTCCAAGTCAACTACCGTCTGTGCTTTCTTGTTAGATGACTCATCTTCATCTTCTGCTGCAGACTCTTCATCACTTTCCACTGGGTCACCGCTACCAGCAACACCTTCGCCTAAGCCACCGGTCTGTGCTACTTCGAGCAGAATATCAGTCAACCCATTCGTCCAATCTTTCAAGCAATCGAGTGCATCAGTTTTCGTATCGCCCATACCGAGAGGGTATGCACGCCTCTTGGCAGTAAGCTTGGCCATCCAGCGGTCTATTTCCTTGGCCTGAGAGCAGAACCCTTCTTCTTCCGTGGGCCAACCTTCCTTGTCACCAAATCCAAATACGGAGTATCCAGCCAAGCTCGACAATGGTGCAGTATCAATACGGAAGTCATTATGAGTCTCATCCAAATGAGCAATGAATGTGTCAATAATGGTATCAATATTGTAGGTTGGAATCAAGAAACAGTAGACGTATCTCGTATTTGGAGAGTTCGCTGGTGGCTTGGGCGCAGTAACAAAATGATCGTCAAAGTCAACTTCGGCCAGGTCATAGATTTCTGGAGGAAGAAGGCCCCATTCCTCGTCTTTCCCAGGTGATTTGTCTTGCGCCGCTGTGCGCAATTCTTCCGAAAGCCATTGCGCATGTGTCTGGGTTGATGCGGTCAAGGAAGCGAAGAATATAACTGGTTTGATGTATGACGGGCCATTTATTTCACCGACTTTCTGTGTATCTTTTCCACCACGGCGGCCTTTATTCCCCACAACTCTCTTAGGGCCGGGTGCGACGGCTTTTGGCGTTGACTTGACCTCAGTAGCCAACTTTTGATCGAGTATAGGAATGACGGGTTTCTCCTTAGGAATGGCAGATTCAAGACGTGGGGACGGAGGAAGTGACGAGGATAGTGGGCTCTTTGCCCGTTTAAAACCGAAGAACCGTACAAAAATAAAGAAGACTGCTAGCGAGACGATGATAGGAACGCGAAAGCTGTGCCAGGTTGCCAGAAAACCTGCCATACACCAATTAGCACAGGTATTAGCGTACCAGAATTGAGCATTCATTACCTGACACAAACGAAGAGTCTACCATAGCCAGAAATTTTCTCGTAAACGAGAGAAGGTGACAATGGTGAATTTCAGTCTGATGAAAATTTGGACTGGATGGTGGCGGGGCACGTGATTGTCTCGGTGTAATTCAGTCGGCCAGCATAGTAGGTGCAGGTAAGATAATTTGTTCCAAGCGACCGTCAGTGTCCATGTAGAGCTATGAAGATATATAGAAGACGATGCCCGAAAACTGCCCGCCTTGAGTTCCTGTCGTGGTGAGGAGGCTTATTTTGCGTCTCTGTGGTTGATCGGGTGGGGCTTATATAAGCATGCCATTGGCCAGACACGTGGGTCCCCCTTATCGCGTTATCGTCCAAGGCAGGAAAATCACCCAGTGCTTTCGGCCTTAACAACAACAACAACCCATCTCTTACAGTCCATCGCTATTTTGGATGGTCCAATTCATGATGGACTCTCAAAACGAAAAGCATGGCCTCCTGGGCTACGAAATCCGCACTTCTTCAGAATTCTTCGAGACCAAAGAGGACCTTGCTACTATCCTGGCCCCCCGCCGCTCTTTCCGCTCTCGGGCGTGGTCACTAGTGCTCGCTATTCTATTGACATTGACTGCATTCGCTTACTGGGTTCCTTCATCTTTAAATTCTGAACATAAAGTGATGCCAATCAAAAGCATAGAACACCGAGTTCACGAGATTCTTTCCGAAACACCTCTTATCGGTCAGTAAATGCTAGCTTCAACCTAAACTCTAGCTAATTAAACAGACGGCCACAACGACCTTCCTATACTCGTGCGAGCTATATATGGCAACAAAATCTATAGCTCCGACTTCATTAAGCGCTTTCTCGATGGCAACTTGACTGGCCACGTTGATGCACCACGCTTGGCCGACGGTCAAGTCGGCGGTACTTTTTGGAGTGTGTTCGTCCCGTGCCCTGCAAACGGCGCGGATTTTTCCAGCGAGAACTATGCAGAGAGCGTCAGGATGACATACGAACAGGTTGATGTGATGACAAGAATTCAACAGGAATTTGAGCATATTCTTTCAAAGCCGCCAAATGGTAGAACAGCCCTGAAAGAGTTCCGTCGAGGTAAAGTCATTTCACCTTTTGGAATCGAGGGCTTGCACTCTATTGGCAACTCTCTCGCGCATCTTCGCTCATTCTACGAACTTGGCGTCAGATACGCGACGTTGACGCACAACTGCCACAATATCTACGCTGATGCAGCTCTGGTCGAAGTCCCCGGCGCGGGAGTCGAAAAGGCACACCCAGTGTGGAATGGCATCAGCGAAAAGGGGAAAATACTCGTTTCTGAGATGAACCGACTCGGCATGATCGTCGACCTGGCACATGTTAGCGAAGCTACGATGCGCGATGTCCTGGGTGCCGGCAAAGATGACTGGATTGGCAGTGAAGCACCCGTGATTTTCAGCCATAGTTCTGCCTATGCTCTGTGCCCTCACCCTCGCAATCCGACAGATGAGACGCTGCAGCTCGTCAAAAAGACTGACTCGCTCGTCATGATCAATTTTTATCCTCAGTTCATCAGCTGTACCGCATCCGACCGCGAAGACGGAATGCCTGATTTCTATCCCCCAAATGCAACCCTTGCCCATGTTGCAAACCATATTATGCATATCGGTAACCTCATTGGCTTCGACCACGTCGGCCTAGGTAGTGACTTTGACGGCATCGAGTCTACGCCCGAGGGTCTGGAAGATGTATCCAAGTACCCGGATTTGATTGCAGAGCTGCTTAGACGTGGAGTCAGCGATTCGGATGCTGCTAAGGTGGCTGGAGGAAATCTGCTTAGGGTTTGGAACAAAGTTGAGGAAGTTGCGCTCGAGTTGAAGGCTGGCGGTGTGATGCCGGCAGAAGATGATCTTCCTCCTTTCGGCCCTGATATGATTTCTGTTTAGACTTGTGTGCATCATGCTAGATTGCTTATGCGACTTATTATAGAGCTGTATTGCTAATGACAGCTGGGTATATAGTTCAATTTTATCATCGTAAACCAACTAAAATCAACCTCGTAATATCGTCTAATCTATCACTGGGGTATGCCCATTTCTCGTTTAGAAAAGACAAACAGAAAGCAACTACACCTTGGAAACCTCAACAGTATCCTCATTTGCAATTACTTTCGGCCTCCTCTCTTCCAATTTCAAATAAACTTTAAACGCCTCCCACGCCGTCTCCCCCTGCACACCCACAAACATATACGGCGCACCCTCCTTCTTCTGAAGTCTGGCACTCTTCTCAACCTCTTCTTCGCTTACCCACAACCAATTCACATGCTCCTTCGGATCCAGCTTAATCTTCTCCTCCCACTCAACCTTGTCCCCCGCCTCATGCACATCAACCACAAAACTCCATTTAGCCGCCAGCCCCAAAGTTTTTCGCTCAATCCACTCATCGACGCGAACAATATCGCGGATCTTGCTAACGTGCAACCCCGTTTCTTCAAAGACCTCGCGCGCCACGCCATCAAGAAGAGTTTGATCCGCGCGCTCGAGCGAGCCACCAGGGAAATCCCAGTATCCGCCAAATGAGTCGTCCAGGGCGCGTTGAATGATGAGCATTAGGTGTGAAGTTTTTTCCTCGCCGGACGTTGAGGAAGCAATGTGTTTCTTGGTGGCGTAGTCTGATGCTGAGTCTGGGAGATGTTGGGCATGAGAGCGGTGCGTGAATACGAAGCCTGCTATGATGAAGAACTTGTATTGTGGATGGGCAAGCGCAAAGTCGGCGAAGGGGACGTCATATTCAGCGGCCAAGTGAGGCGCGACGGTGTAGCTGTAGAGTGAGGAGCCGGCTTTGTTCGTAGCCATTGTGTGGGCTTCGAGTCTTTGAAAGGTATATACAATTGATCAACTTTTGATATCTCGCTGTTTTGTATTTGCGCTCTGTGCGAGTTCTTTCGTTTTTCTTATGTACATGCTTTGTGAGTCATCGATTTGAGTGTAGGCAACCACTTGGACACTCACGATCAGCCTTGCGATACGAATAGAATATTCTTGACAAACCACTTTGACTATCAGTTCGTCTAATGCCTACAGACTATCTCATTGGTGAACCGTAATTATTCGATGCTCTACATAAGAGAAGCATATGAGGCTGAAGATAGCTCCATGCCTGGCTCTTGAAGTGTCTTCAGAGATCACGATCGCAGCCGGGGCTAAGCCGGATACAGAACATCACCTGCAACATTTCGCTAACCCGATGCTTTGATACGCGACAAGTTTCAGAGATCGTCTCGAAAGTATGTAGTATTGAATTAGAAAAAATAGGGAAAATATAACGATGCAACCACATACTCCGTACAGTAAAAAGGCAACAACATACCACATAGCGAATAATATACTTGAAGATCAGCAGAGTCCCCAGGGCTGGATCCCCCCTTGGTACTGATCGCTGATTCGCGAATAAAGAATGCCCTGAATGAGTCTAGAAGGTCAATGGCGTCATATCAGAGCGATCGCCGATTTAGTGTCTGTGAGCGCAGATCCAACCGCTACCAGAACGCAGCAAGAGAAAGCCGAAAAGAAGACGAACTGTCAGGGAGTGTCTGCCGGCCAATTGTCTGCTCTGATACTGGCTAGGCCCGTTATGGCATAGCGCATTGGATGAACCAGTCCTCGGGGACCAATGATGGCTGTCGGCTGGACTATTCTGGGCTTAGTGGCCAACTCGGAACAAAACCGGATTCCTTCCAGAGTTAAGCTTTACCCTCTGTCAGACAGTTTTTCTTCGCTGCTGTCTTGACTTCTCCATCTTTCAGACAAACGCTTTGAAAAGTACGGCAGAACAAAGTGAGGAGATTGAAGAGACGAATGCTGCACTTGTTAACGCTTTGATGTCCATCCACTGAATTAAGCGCCTGCAACTGCCGTCCTTTGGCGTCTGGATCTTTCCACGCAAATCTATTGGGACGGAGCCGCCTGTCCCCCACATCCATCCATCCTGGACTGCTTGGACTCTTGCAGTCTTCAGCCTGGACCCGACATTTCATTCTTCTCATTTTCTCATTTTAATTCCATCTGAAATCATTCAGTCAATCGCTGACTGCCTGTCTTTACAGTTGGCGTTAAGAGAGAGAGAGAGAGAAAGAGAGAGAGATCGCCAGTGCAGACTGCATAGTGCCCCTCTGCATAACATCACCCATACACTCCCAATCGGGCAATCCCCACTCAGGCACCAGATACAATATCGAATGTTCTCGCTCTTCGCCTACATCCCCCGCCTCTTTCAATCTCTCATGCACCAACTGTCAGCTTCAATGGCCATCATTGGAGGCGGCGATGAGACACTGGCCAATGTGTTCGCTCCCCTCTCCATAAAGTCGGTTGGATCGAGGCCTCAGAGCAAAGAACCCTCGCCCATGATGTCTGTTGTCCGAGTCAGCGAACACAAGCCAGAGTCCGCCCGCCGATCACACTCGCATAGTATTCAGCCTTTGGATCCCTTTGAACCGTCTTCCCCAGCCACAGACTCGGATCTGGGTCGTATTTTCTCCTTGTCTCCGCTGCCGACTATTGTGCTCAATGCGAATTTGCGAGTGGTGCAAGTCTCCGAGACCCATTTGGTCTTTAGCGGGTATACTCGTGCTGAAGTTGTAGGTCACAGTATTTATGACCTCCCAGCACATAAGGTTCCGGCAACCGACATCACCAGTCTTCACCGGGTAATCACACACGCGGTCAAGACAGGTGAATTGCAGATTATAGATGATATTGCAATTGACAACGGTGTTGGATATACGGTATACAGCGTCCACATTACACCCATCCAGGATCAAGGCAAATTACTCTATGTAGTCTTGTCGGTTCATGATGTGACCAAGGAATCGTCGGCCCGAAAAACCAACAGAGAGCTGGCCTACATGAATGAAACATACAAGGTTCTTGTAGATACTGTGAAAGATTACGCGATTTTCATGCTCGACACAACTGGCTGTGTCGCCACCTGGAATTCCGGAGCAGCCATGATCAAAGGCTACAGCTCAGACGATATTATCGGTCGCCACTTTTCGACTTTTTATGGTGAAGACGACCGAATCGTCGATAAACCAGGCAAAGAGTTGGAGGTGTGTTTGAAAGAAGGCAAAGTGGAAGACGAAGGATGGCGGTATCGCAAAGACGGCTCGCGCTTCTGGGCCAATGTCATGATCACCCCGATATACACAGCTGGCCGTCATGTCGGTTTTGTCAAGGTTACGAGAGACTTGACAGAACGGAAAGCAGCCGAGAGTCGACTGATAGCTGCTTTTGAGGAGTCCTCCAAACTCAAATCCGACTTTTTGGCGAACATGAGCCACGAGATTAGGACGCCGATGCACGGTATGCTGATGTCCATACAGATGCTCGCTGGAACCAACCTGGATGATAAACAAAAGGAGTACATCAACATCATTGAAGACACTGGTTCTGTTTTGTTGCAGATTATCAATGATGTACTGGACTACTCTAAACTATCGTCTGGCACCTTTACAATAAACGCTGGTGTTGTAGTAGACGTGAAAGAGGTTGTAGGTGCCGTTTCACGAAATTGTCGATCATCTTTGAAGCCGGGAGTGGACATGCATGTCAGTTACTCGGATCAATTGCCCAAGCACTTGAAGGGAGACCCTCTCCGATACCGACAAATCATACAGAACCTTATCGGCAACGCTGTCAAGTTTACAGAAGAGGGTAGTGTTGACGTTTCTGTCAAGGTCACCGAAGACCCGCAAGACAGCTCGACCTACGAAATAACCACCATGGTTGTCGACACTGGTATCGGCGTTCCCGAAGGCGCTGCTAGCTCGCTTTTCACCCCATTCACACGGTTTGCAGACAGCAATCGAAAGAGATATCAAGGTACAGGGTTAGGTCTATCTATTTGCAAAAGCTTGGCTGAGCTTATGGACGGGTCGGTCGGGTTTGCGCCCAATCCCGATGGTCATGGAAGCGTGTTTTGGCTATCGGTCAGAATGGGCACGGTCGACAATACACGTTCCGGCCTACGTCTCAGCTAGACTCGAGGTCCGGATCTGAACGCAAAAATCCAAGAACTAGCGCCTCGAAAACAGCTTCTGCTTGTTGAAGACAACATGATGAACCAAACCATTATGCTCAAGATGCTCAACATGATCGGTTTCGAGAAAGTCGACACAGCTTGGAACGGTGCCGAGGCCGTCCGCAAAGTTAAGCAGAAACCTCTTTCATACAACGCGATCCTGATGGATATCAATATGCCAGTCATGGACGGTGTGGATGCCACCAAAGCCATTCGCGCAATGAGTCGAGATGTACCCATTATCGCTATGACGGGTAATGCGCTGAAGGGTGACTCGGATTTATATCTCGCCAGCGGCATGAACGACTATATTGCGAAACCGGTTCATCGTCTACATCTGGTTTCGGTACTCCTGAAATGGATCGGACCGTAGGTACATACCATACCTCCCAACATTTGATTTCTTGTACATCATATTCCCTCACGTATTCTTTCTCATTCGCGGACGGAGTCGTTTCTACATCGAAGGCGTTTTTAACAAGGGCAGGGAAAATGCCGTCAGGCGATTGATTTCTTTTCTGGCAATGAGTTACGATGCACACCGTTGGTTTCACCGGTGCTGCAATTGAATATGTATCACGACATATGTTTCGTTTTTTGACATACATCTGTTTGGTTTGGGCCGTTTATCATCTATACCCACTCTACGGCGCTGAGTTGTTTTTCGAGCGCAGCATTTTGTTAACGTGCTACCAGCTTTGTTGTGCTACAGTTTATAGCGCATACTTGCTTACATACATATTTGCATATTAATCTATGAGATTAGAGATATATCGAAGGTTTATCTAACACTTGACATGCGCAATGTTCTAAATGCACAAGCCTCAAATCCCACAGAGGAAGTTGTACAGTGCTACATATCTAGTAAAACCAGACGCAATCATACATGTACCAGAGAATTGATCTTGTATTGGGATCTATGGTTGATACCTACTAAATCAATGTACTTTCGGGTTTCTGCATATGTAGGTACAATCACAGACGGCAATCCGCAGTCATGCTCCATGTTATCGAGACAGCGGGTCTTTCGATTGATCTATTCTACTGCTACGTTTTCGACTGTTGTTTGCATGAAGCTGATGTTTCGTGTAGTACCTAGATATGTGTGCTTCTGATAGTATCGGAAAATGGAATTGGGACCTCGTACAATTAGACCGTAGATTGATTTCGAACATATTGATCAATCCTATGCTAGATCCCTTTCCTCATTCAAGTTGTTGGAGTCACCTGTTTTCCAATCGTGGAACCATATACCTTCATCTGTTTTCCCTGGTGCATTAAGGGAGCTTTCAGCAAAAAGACGGGTCGCATGTACTACCCTGAAATGCCCCTTCATGCAAAGATTCTATTTTGGATAATCTCGCTTTGAGAGACGTTGTATGTACACGACGTCGTTGCGACACCATTACATGGCAGTCATTCAATTACCCAATACGACGCTATGGTACATACTTCAAGCCCTGCAGGAAGTCTCTGGATGAGCTTCAATACCTGTTTGTATAGCAATTGCAACACCAACTCGTTAAGATTCCCGTACCTACTTAAATTGGAACTCAAAAACACGAAATAGAAAAAGAAAAACACAATGCTTCAAAAGAAAAGTCTCTACATCCCCTTCACAATCCTCCTCGTCATCGCCACGGTCCAACTCGCACTCGTCTCTCGCATGGTCGCTTTCTTGCACATTCAAAAGACCGAAATTGGCACGTATCACATCCTCAACACTAATACTAGCCCAACATACAGCAATGGTTACTATCTCCACGTTCTGCCCGAAAAACTCTCCCTGAATCAGGGACATGTCACCAACGGTGCGGCTGGATATGGCGTTGTAATAAGTATTGCATCGATGGTGGCATGTTTATTTCTCCGGAGGGATGCATATCAACGGGTTTGTTTTCCCTAATCAGATATTCCCGAAGGAATATAAGCTCATAGAAGAACAGCACCACAAATCAATACTCCTAGCCATCACCATCGCCCTCTCACTCCTCGTCCTCTTCATACTCGCAGCCTTGACCTACGTCTCAGCCGTGACATATCTCACCATCGATAACAGAATCAACATCGACATCGCGCGCACCCTTTCACCTACCGGACCTCAGGCAGTGGCATACAACATCGACAGCTGGACGCCCGAGACGTGGTATCGAGCCTTGCTATTGCTGCCGCTCGACGCGTCCACGGAGTCGGGGTTATCCGCCGCTGTGTCGGAGATAGTTGCTTGGCGGACGTGGATTACGTTGTATGAGATTGTTGCGGTGGTGGTGATGGGTTGGACGGGGATGGTTTATTTGAGGGAGTGGAAGAGGATTTGCGGTTGTGGGTTGGGTTCTGGGACTGGGACTAGGCTAGCTGGTTCTGGGTTCGGATAGACTGAGGAGGAGGAGGGGGGGGGGGAGAGGAGCTTGTGAAGTAAAGGGTTGGGTTTGATGAGCGTAGAAAGTAAGTAGTCTCTCTTGTGTCTTCGAAATTGAGGGCGCAGATGTTTGAGCTGGGTGTTTCTTGGTTATAACCCCATAGTTTTCTGCAAGTCTGTCAATATTAACATATTTTCACGGAAATAAGCAAGAGTAAGTATAAAAGTGAATCATGATTCGCACGATAAAATACAATTATAAAGCGTCTTTATAAGCAGGCAAACAAAAAACACAGTACCAGCATCAAGCTGCCCTTGTAATACAACAACAAAAAAAGGCCCCTAGTCCGAACATTCGACGTTCGTCCAACACATGCAACATCATACTGCGCCAGAACTTTGATCTTGGAATGCTCGTAAACCGGCCCGGAAAAAAAAATAAAACAGATGCGAGGAAGTGTACAGTAGAGAAGTGGAGTTGGAGTTTTGGTGTATCGAGTTGACGAGGCATATACCAGTCGAAGGATGCAAAGTCTAGTCTGTGCCAATTATTATTTGTTCGTTCTGAGTCATCCTCATCACAGTGAAATGGAGGCAAGGCGAGTGAATCGCTTATTCGACGCCGTGGTTGTCGGCTCCGGCTCCGGCACCGGCACCCTCGTTGGTAAAGGATCCAAGCTTCAATCCCGTATCCAAAGCGACCATCTCCGCCAGAATCTCCAACACCTCCTTGGGCACAGTCTTATCATATATCGAAATTAGATCCTTGGGTTGAGGATACACCTTGAGCGCCTTGTAAAAGGCAAGAGCAGCTTCGACGTTGTCCGATCCTTCAGCGCAAAGGCTCTCTCCCTTGGCAACTTGGCCCATGAAATAAGCCTCCTTCTCCTCAAGGTCCGTGGGGAAACCCTCGTCCTTTGCGGCATCGACGACTTTCTTGATCTGGTCCCGTTGAGCAGCTCCTTGGGCCTCGGCCTCTTCCTTTGCGGCGCGGGCCATGCGGCGGTTATCTCTTTTTAAAGCCTTTCGGAATTCGGGATCGGACTGTCTTTTGTAGTCGAACCATACTGCATATGCTGATGGTGATGAGGCTAGTTAGCTGGATGCACAGGTTGTGTTGATGTGTTCGGGAGACAACATACCGAAGAAACCTGTAATGACGGTGCCCGTCGAGAGGGCAATCAATGTCGAAGTCTTCATGGCGGTGTGGGTGTGAGATAGATTGCGAGAGAAGAATCAAGATAGATTGAGGATGTTGCTACAGTTCAGATGATGGTTGTTGTTGTTGTTATTACGATGTTAAGTAACTACCGGAATCGATGCGTCGCGGCTAAAATTAATTTTGAGCTGGGTGGATCATTGTTGTTCCGCCGCGGCGTTTCAGTTGCTCGACTCCGCCCGAAGGACAACAACGTCAGTCAAGACTGATACAGCATTGGAAACGCTTCTTTGGCAGCTGCCTTCTTTACACGCTGGGCTTTGGCTGACAATGGCCTCCCAACTTGACAAACTCAGTAGTCTGACGCTACGAAACAAATCGCGCCGACGACCACAAATCAGTGCGCCGCAGCCCATCGCCGGCCCAACCCCGTCAGAAAGGAGACCCTCCGCCGCTCAGCCAGGTGGCGGTGGTGCTACTTCAGATCTCGTCAAGCGTCGCTACTCTGCTCGATTCAACCAGGTTCCTGACTCGACTCTCGATGCTCCTCCTATACCGAGTCTGCCTCCCGATCTACAAGTGTTCAAGAATCGCGATGGGCCGTCCGCTATCCCTGGGGGGCTGCAAGCTGGGCCGAGTGTCACATTAGAGGTCGATCTAAAAGCATTGAAAGACCCTTCATTGCCCGTTGAAAAATGTATGAAACACGGCCTTTTTATTTGCGAGTTCACGGTTTAAAGCTCATTGTTAATAGATGTGGCCGGCCTCCTCGCCAATGCCTCCGAAGAGGAGATCCGAAACTACCAACAGAGCCTACGTAGAGTCAAAAATCGTACATCGACGGATTTACAACAGAATGTGTACCAAAACCGGACACAGTTTATCAAAATCAGCGAAGAAGCAGAGAAGCTCAAAGGCGAAATGCGTACCTTGCGTACACTCATGTCGGAGTTGACCACAACCCTGGGCCAGACACATGATGCGACTGGATCGAACCAATTGTTAGCTGCTGATGATCGCGCGTCAAAGCGCAGTAACCGCAGCTCTGTTGCGAACCTGGAAAACATGTGGAATATTCAACTGCACACATTATGGAAGACAGTCGAAGGATCTCAAAAATTTCTACCAGCAATTCCGGGCAGACACATAGTCCTGGAAAGCGGCCACTGGGTAGAGCTTGACTCAGCAACCTGGAAACCACGTCGTCCGGTACATATCGTCCTGCTCAATGACCACTTGCTGGTTGCTGCCAAAAAGCGCAAGCGGATCGACCCCAACAGCCCAAGTCAGCATCGTGGCCCAGCGCCAACCAAGTTGGTGGCAGAAGAATGTTGGCAACTTCAAGATATCGATATGATTGATTTGGGCGCAAATCTTGGATCGGGTGCTGCGCGCGCCGAAGCGGAGCATAGGGGTGTGGCTCACGCAATTAATATCCGCGTCGGCCCTCAGTCATACACCTATCGGTACGACCAACGCAATGACACGGCCAAAAACGAGCTTCTGGCGACTTTCCGCAAGACTGTCGAAGATCTCCGTAAAACGCTTCGGTCTGAAGTTGAAACGTCAGGCAGGGTAGGTGATGCGTTACGTACTCTTAGCCAATTGGAAGGGCACCGTAAATCCGGGATGCTCGATAATTCTGAGAGCTTTAAAGACAAGGCCGAAGTTCGGATTGATGTGGACGGTAAACAACAAAATCTGCGGTGGGTTGAAGGGCAGATCGACGAGCTGGATATTGACATTGCTCTACAGCACTTCGAGGAAGCTGTCTCAAGCGTGGAACGACTCAGGAAGCTCGCTCGCGGGTTGAAAGGAAACACATTCGCCCAAGACGTGATCAACCAGAAAGTGGACGAACGAGCGACCAATCTCGCTAGCATCCTATCTCGTGCCTTGGTTGACAAGCACTCGTTCCTAACAGCCACAAAGACGCATGTCAGCTGGCTTGCGCGTCTAGGCTTCGAAGATCGCGCTCGCGAAGCCTATCTCCGCGCCCGATCAGAAGTGATCCACAAACGCGCCCGCCAATGCATCTTCGAAGGTGACCTTCCATTGTACATTTTCCAAATCTCCTTCGTCTACTTCACGCTTGTGAAAAACACCATCAGTATTTACCAACAATGTTTCCCGCCCATGATGTCCAGCGCCAGCATCAAATGGGCAAAAGAGCATTTGGACCAATTTAATGCCATCCTTGTCAGGCAGTTGAGTAGTGTACAGCGCGGAACAAAGGTTTGGCAGAAATGCATGGATACCCTTGACGAGCAAGCGGCGTTGTTGACTGAGGTTGGAGTCGATTTTAGTGATTTGATAAAGAGGGGTCTGGTTGAGATGGATAATAATGGGTTTGGGGATACGGAGCTTGGAGAGCCGGGGGATGCGGAGGGGCAGTGATCGGGTTGAAGCTGGTTTAATGCAGTCATGACCATGAACGTGTATATATGTACTAGCGCTAGTTACACATACTACGTATTTCCATATTCAACCTAATTCCTGCACCTAGACGACATAGTGGATCGATTATACCGACTCTTGACCCATGCTCACCCAATCAGAAGTGTTTATTTCTCATCCCGAGCGGTGACATAGATTAAGTCAACGAACCATGTCTTAATGGACTTGAGAGGCATGATAAATCATACGCTGGAGTCCCCTAGAGCCTGAGCCTACGACCTAGAGTGTTAGAATACGGCTATTCAGTATGATCCTGGAGTACAGACTCAGAACTACCAAAGGGGGCGTAACCCTAATTTTCGAGTTTACGGATGAAATACCAGCCTTTCGTTACAGTAAAAGTTTCTTATCGTATAAGTAGGAGCAATAATCACCTAGAAAATAGTCGAGACTATTTGTAGAACATTTCCTAAGTCGTAACCATACAAGTACAAGCCGGATTACACTCAACAGAATGTCATTCCTTTCCCTTCCCCCCGAACTCCTGGCTTTAGTCGCCAACTACCTCGACAAAGAAAGCGACATCAACTCCCTATCACAAGTCAATCGAGCTCTCCACTTCCTCTACACCCATCTCTTATACCAACGCAATGCGAGCTCTGGACATGGTTCCGCGTTACTGTGGGCCGCGAAACACGGTCTCAGAGCTACAGCAGAGAAGAGTATATTGCTGGGCGGATGTGGCTTAAATGACACAATCGATGATTCTGGTCTGAATGCGTTGATTTGGGCTGCTCGAGAGGGTCATGAGGATGTAGTCAGGTTTCTACTTTTACTGCTCGGGACGGGCAAAGAGCTGAGTGTTAATTTGCAAGATTCGAATGGCCGAACAGCGCTATCGTGGGCTGCGGAGAACGGATTCAAGACTGTAGTCAAGCTTCTGCTTGATACTGGTCTTGTGGATTTGGAGATAAGTGATGACATGCGTATGACTCCACTCTCGTACGCAGCTGAGAACGGACACCGCGCTGTGGTGAGACTGTTTCTTGCTAGGGATGTAAAGAATTTGGATATGAAGGACTTCACAGGCTCAACTCCACTCTCCCGGGCCGCGGAAAACGGGCATACGGTGGTTGTAAGCGTGTTGCTCCAAACTGGACGAGTGGATGTCAATTCAGAAGATTCCGAGGGTCGGACGCCACTGTCTCTAGCCGCTGAGAATGGACATGGTGCGATAATCAGGCTCTTACTGAAAACTGAACAAGCGGATTTCAATCTAGAAGACTCTGAAGGTCGAACACCGTTGTCTTGGGCCGCAGGAAATGGTCATACTGCTGTCGTCCGAGCATTGCTGAAGAATGTTCGGGTGGACGCAGACTCGAAGGACTCTCATGGCCGTACGCCGTTGGCTTATGCTTCTCGAAATGGTCACGAAACAGCTGTCAGAATACTTCTGAAACATGATGAAGTCAAGGTAAATTCAGAAGACGAAGATGCTCGAACACCGTTGTCCCTCGCCGCGGAAAACGGGCATGGAGCGGTAGTTCAACTCCTACTCAAAGATAAACGGGTAGAAGCAGACAAAAAGGATTCAACAGGTTCAACGCCTTTGTCCTGGGCCGCGAGGAAGGGAAACGCTACGGTAGTGCGGTTGTTGCTTGAAACGAAACGTGTTGATATTGATTCAAAGGATAGTATGGGCTGGACTCCTTTGTTTTGGGCTGTGGTTGGAACCCATGAAGAGGTGAAAAATTTGCTATTGAGTAGCCAATAAAATTTTCGAGATAGTTCCATATCTAGAAAGAAGTATGGTATAGTAATATCGCCGTAATATACAATCGTATGTGCAAAACCGGCTAGGCAGGCGTTTTGGCTGACTCTGCTTCTTCAGCTCCTTCGAATTCATCCTCCTCCTCTTCATACTCCTCCTCCTCCTCTTCTTCTTCTTCAAGTTCCTCCTCCATGTCCTCCGATTCATTCAACGGCCTGATTCTATTCTTTGTCTGTGTCTTGCGAGGAATAGCATAACGATACCTCTCCCCATCATTGAGCTTTCCTTCGCTATCCTTCCCATACAAAAACCTCGCCTTGGATAATGAATTTTCAGACCAGATCGTCTCCCATGCTTTACGGTCTGCTGATAGAGTACTATCATTCGCCAACACGCCTTGCGCAAAGTCTAACTGTCGGCCATCCCCAACTTCAGACGGAAGACGCATCCAGAATCGCACCGTGTCCGGTATTTCTTCTGGTAAATGGCTAACCACGACCAAGGCCTGTTCAGGTCCTAGGTATGGTAAGGGCATATTGGCCAATTCTCCATCGACAGGGGGTCCAGAATTATTCAAAAGGTAAAAACACTTCTCGCGCATATTGGCCGGCATTCCAGAAAATGCTTCATCGAGAATGATAAGTTCTTGTTTCTTAATAATAGCTCGAATGAAAAGTACGAGACGCTGTTGCGCGACAGTGAGCTGGCCAAAGGTAGTATTATCGGCATAATCAACACTGTGTTTCGGGGGAAATTCTGCTCTCGGTGTCGCTCGATTATCCACGGGAATTGCATCTGCCAAGTTGGCGCGAAACGTTTCAGGTATAAATGATATGTCAACTCCTTCAGAGCCCGTCGATTTGCTGTCTTCTGCAGAAGGGTCTAGTTCTGGCTTGAAGTATTCCAAAACAGCGTCGACAATTGTGTCGCGCTTGTAAGTTAAGACTGGCTTGGAGAGGAAGGTGTCGGCCCATGCAGATTCGATCGACGCCCGTATAGAAAGCTGCCGCGGAAAGAAGGCGTGAATTTCTGGAGAGGAATGGCCCATCCGAGCTTGAAGATCAAAAATCGATATACCAGGCCTTCCTCGTTCGGGTAAACGAGATTGGCCAAACATGCGAACTGGTTGGGCATATGCTTGCGGGTGATCAGATGTGATCACAGACAACAAAGTCGTCTTGCCAGAACCATTAGCCCCAAGAACCGCCCATCTTTGACCCCGGCGAACTCTCCACCACAAGCCTGGCCTGGCCCCCTTTTTGCCTCGTACTACTTGCCTCCAATTTCCAAGAACAACTTTGTCTCCATACTGGACATGTACACCTTCCATTTCAATGACAGGTTTGCCGTTCTGAGAGATCTGTGTTAAGGCTGTCGGATCAGCAACGCCTATATTACTTTTTGAGAACTGAGCTACTTTGGTTTTCGTGTCGTCTATATATTTATAACGCTGCAGTTCGAACAGGCCACCCGGCGCAAAGAGCCATCGCAAGGATATTCTAGCTTTGCTGGCTGCGCTTGTAGACATTCCACTGGCCTTCGTGGCCTGTTTGTAGAAATCTTTTTTGAGTCCACTGAATGCTATTCGGTGATTGTCGAGAATCAGGACGTGCGTGATCCAATCCGGAATAGTATCTTGTGGGCGGAGTGAGATCATGACTCTGGGTGAAGAACGAACTGCAACATCTCGGAGGAGAGAAGATATACTCTCTGTGGTAGCAGGATCCAGGCCCACTGACAGATCGATTAGTCTGGATATGGCTGAGTCTTATCTTTGAAGTACTTACTAAACGGCTCATCTAGAAGGAGTAGTTCCGGCGAGGACAGCAACGCTTTGGCTATCCGTGTACGTCTCGTCTGACCATTGCTGAGGCTAGACACGGGCAATTCCAAAAGCTCTTGCAATCTGAAATCCTTGACCACTTTCTCGAATTGGGCTTCATCAAATTTCTTGCCGGAATTTTCATCCTCCATAGGGTTGAGTTCTGTTTGTCCTAGCAGGAACTGCCGTACCGTCCAGTCCGTATCCTCCCTTAGACTTTCATACCTTGCGCTGAGATAGGCCCCTCGTGTACCACCAGTTGCTTGCGAACCTTCACCGCTGAACCCCACGTACGCGATTGCATTCTCTGGTGATCTCTTGCTGGGGTCTTTTGGACTGAATTTCCGAGAAATCAAATACGGCCATTGGCGTGATTTAGCCGGCTGTGCAATATAACGACCTTGAAGAATATGGAAAAATTCTGTACTCTCATTGCCAATTATCGCCCAGTGAAACGGTCCCTCCTCCTGTTGTATTGATTGTTCCTTACGCATGTCTTTCTCATAACGGTCCTTCACTTGTTTGAGGCTGTCCGGCGGGGGAAGCTCCGGCCATTGCGGCGGTCTGGATGGGAGACTAAAATCGATTTTAGTTAACAGCGGGTGGTTATCTGATCCGGAGACTTCTGCAGAAGCAGGATAGTCACGATAGAAGGTTCCCTCTCGGATGAGTATTAGCGGTCGCCATTTGAGCTGGTAGAGCTTGTGTAAATTCGTTTTCTGCTGGTACTTTTTTGGTTTTGCTGATGCAGTTGCACGACGCAGAAATTGGCGCGGTACCGAATTAGCGAATATTCTCGGTCGAAGCGCAGGCTGTATCAGCATTTCTGCACTGAAGTCCGTGGCTGTTTGGCTCAATGGCTGAGATAGGAACAGAGAGGTTGCAACTTTTGACTCAAGCTCCAAACCTTTATCCGATATCGCCGTGCCAAGCGGCCTGTATTCCGGAGCGACGCTTAGTCATAATGAACTAACCAATCAACGGTACCCTTTTCGGCCCCCAGAAGTAGAGCCGGATCTACGGGTTCCTGGATTTGGTGCCTTAGGAATCTGTCATCTAATCCGTCTCGGCAGCCGATCACTTGTCTGTTCCATTAGTCTTTTCAATTTTATTCTTCATTTCTTCTTTATGTGTTCTGTGCCAGTTACCAGATAAACACCCAATTGACTCGTTGAGTGACGTTCGTGCTGCGGGCCGATGAACACTTAGCATGTCTCTTGCGACTACGGCTAATAACCTCACTCCGGTTAGCAACTTTCCGGTCTTGTTCAACTGGCGACATTCTACGCCTCTGCTCATAGCCGCCGCAGCTGTTGTAATGACTGCTCCTGTAATTACAGTGGCTCTACTGCGAGGCCGTGGCGCATCTAGCCCGCCGCCAGAGACTACCTCCATCCCCTCACTGCCGTTATTTGTCGAGGCCAAGAAGCATGCGACCACCGACTACAAGGTAGCTGTTATAGATCGGACGAAGGGAGAGAGCTTTACGTACAGACAATTGCTATCAGATGTATCAGTCAAGAAAAAATGGCTGTTGGAACATTTGTCACTACCCGATTTGGGCGAGAGGAGGATAGCGTTCCTCATTCCCAATGGCTATGATTATGTTGCAATGCAGTGGGCTGTATGGGCTGCCGGGGGCGTTTGTGTTCCACTCTGTAGGCGTCCTATCTAGTTACGTTTAAAATAATCAATTGGCTAATTCTTCATTTGCATAGGCACTTCCCATCCCGTCAAAGAGCTTCTCTATACAATCGGCGACTCGCAGCCCTCATTGGTTGTGATTCATCCCTCTTTCGAAAAGGTCGGTACAGCTCTCCGCGAGCTAGTCAACGACGTACCTTTTACAGAATTTAGTCCGCTCTCGAGCGCAAAAGATCTGAATACAGTTCCTCTACCACCATTCCACGAGTCTCTTCTCCTCAACCGAAGAGCGCTCATGATATACACCTCCGGCACAACATCTAATCCCAAGGGCTGCGTCACGACGCATAAGAACATCACCTTTCAAGCGGACTGTCTCGTCAAAGCATGGAAATACACACCAGCAGACCACCTGATTCACGTTCTACCCCTACATCACGTCCACGGCATCATTAATGGCCTAACAGCTTCATTCCTCAGCGGCGCAACGGTGGAAATGCATTCGAAGTTCGATCCCAAAGTCATCTGGGAGAGGTGGCAAGATAAGGGCTCATCAACAATGTTTATGGCTGTGCCCACAATCTACTCGCGCCTGGTCGATTATTTTGATGCACATATTCGCTCCACAGAGGCAGAAGCAAGTACGAGAGAAGGCGCAAAAGCACTTCGTCTTGTTGTCAGCGGTTCCGCTGCCCTACCAACTCCAATCAAAACCAAATTTGCGGAAATATCTGGCCAAGTTTTACTGGAGCGGTATGGCATGACCGAAATTGGGATGGGTATTAGTTGCGGTCTTGACGTTTCTCAGCGACTGGATGGCAGCGTTGGCTGGCCATTACCGGGCGTTCAAGTCCGACTGACCAATAGAGAAACCAACGAAATAATCGAGCAAGATGAAGAGGACGGCATGATCGAGATCAAGGGCGATAATGTCTTCCTCGAATACTGGAATAAGCCAGAAGCCACCGCGAAAGAATTTACCTCTGACGGGTGGTTCAAGACAGGCGATGTTGCTCGTCGTTCAAAGGGTAATGGCGCTTATTACATCCAGGGACGCGCATCGGTCGATTTGATCAAGACCGGTGGCTACAAGGTATCTGCGCTCGAAGTCGAGCGGAAAATACTGAGTTTGGAGTATATACAAGAAGTCGCAGTCGTCGGCGTAGCAGATGAAGAATGGGGACAACGTGTCGCCGCTGTTATCAAACTAAGAGATGGCGTAAGTGTCTCTGATCTGGTGATGTAACTTGAATATAAGCTAACTGTCTTTGAAAGGCCGCACCGCTAGAGTTGTCAACCCTAAGAACGCAACTGAAGCAAGAAATAGCACCTTATAAAATCCCCACAATACTGAAACTCGTCGACAGAATAGAGCGCAATGCGATGGGTAAAGTCAATAAAAAAGACTTGTTGAAGAAGTACTGGCCGGATGCGTGAGCATAGAAGCCAGGTATGTCAACATAGATTCGTACATAGATGAAAGTCACTTATTTAGATACCACTTTATTTTTGTTTTGCTTATTGCAATTGATGACTGATGATTTGGTCGTACCATTCTCTGGAATACTTCAAGATTCGGGGGGTCTTTAGGGTATGCCGTGGATGCTTCATCTACATATCCATGGCTCTGAGGTCCATTACATCAGGCTTTTACCTACATATTTACCCTTTCTCGTGGTTTGTCGATGACCAGAATCATGTATCGCATGATCAGCCTCGGGCTATTGGCCTGCCTAGGACGACTAAACTATTCCAGTTTACGCTGTCACCATATTTCAAGATCATACTGAATACCCCAACAATCTGAGCAATTAAATTTGTATACACCAATTTTCACGTCTCTGATGAACACCGCATCAATGCCCTTACACATGCTCACCAAACATCGCCTCAAACAAAGCGACGGCTCCCTACCATTAACCTCTATATCTTCATGTCGCGACCAACCACCATCCACCGACGAACATGCTTTGTCCCTGAAACAAATCTCAAGCCTGAATAATGACAATTGTAACAGCAACTTAACCATCGACGGATTAACAAAATCACCCTTTCTGCACTCCTCATCGTCATCTGTGTATTCTTCATCGGCAGAGCCAACGAATAACCGAAAACGGGAATATACGACGACATTCACGAACAGTGAGACGAGTGCACCTAGTAGCATTGCATTGCAGAGCCAGGAGAGTGCGAAGAGCATCGACAGTTCTGTGGGGGTGACGAGTGTGAGTGAGGGTAGTCATTACAGCCAGAAATCTGCGCAGAAGCAGAAGTGGGGATTCAAACAGGCCTTGAGTTTTTCATCGTTGCGGAAGAGGGAGAGTGATGAGAAGAATCCGTTTAAGTGAGGCTTGTAGTATTCGGAAGATTAAAGGGGTTATGCTGACGATGTGTCTAGATGGTTGTGTCGCAGGTCAGATGCTAGTATTCGCCATTCAACGAGCGAATTGAAGCTCGAACAACAAGGAAATTTGGAAAAAGAGCATTCTTATGAATTTGGGAGACAGAATCTACCACCGCATTTGTTACCATTCAACCTTGGACCAGTGATTATCAAAAGAATGGAGAGACTGGAAGAAAAGATTGACATCATATTCTCGGGCCTGTCCTCTGTGTCGAGAAGTACAACCAATAGCACAAATCTGGAGCCAGGGGATCTCATACGTGAAGAAACAACAAGAAATGTCTATCACCATCCCCAAACAAAGCAAGACATGAAAAATCACCTCAACATTCTAACCGCCGAACTCACCCATCTAACCAAATCCAACAACAACCTTTCCTCTTGTATCGACGCCCTCGGCTCATCCGGTCTAATTGATCTACTCGAAATTCTGAGCTGCTCACTTGAGCGACTGCACACTGCCGTTAACTCCCTGCGCGAAGAGCGGAAACAATGCCAGCAACAACAAACCATCAACCCAAACCATCTCTATGAGACACAGCTCGATTCGCAAATGGAACTCATCCAACGTCTAGGATTTCTTCTTGGTCAGAGAGAAGAGCAACTGAAGCATGAGCGGAGACTCAATCAGAGTTATAGGCGGAGTACTGAAAGATTGGAGGAGATGATGCGTACGTTGGAGGAGGAGTGGGAGAGACTTATGCTGGTGATGGTGCGGTCGAATTATGTAAATGTAGAGTGAGTGGCTGATTGTATTGGAAAGCTGTCGAAGAACGGGGATTAGAGGTTAATTATCACAATATTTCTGGATTCGAGCCGTGTCTTCATGCGTTCTTATCTATCTCGTTGTATGAAGTTTTCTTTCAACGGATTTAGGGCTAGAATCGATTCTTTTGCTAAGGTATCTAGATCTTATACCTAGCTATTGATTTTGAAAAAGGATATGAAATGAAACTCAATGAGTTTCCTGTCGGTTTTCAAGATGCTCAGTCGTAAGACCACCACGAAATTTCCACATCGAGCAATCCACTTTGCTCAGTGCAGCTCGCAGTCTCTGTACCTTCACCTGATCTTGAGATTGACAACAACACTAAACTATGTTATTTGGGTAATCAAAATGAGAAGAAGAGAAGGAAAAAGAAGAAAATAAATTGATGGTATCTTAATACAGAACCCACAACCCAATCCGGCCACGCTATGCAAAAAACAAACCAAACGCAACGCCAAACGACACACAAAACACCAAACACAACACACAACACGAAACACAGTAATCATAATAAATCCATATACATACAAAACCCATTAATGCCAATCTTCACACATTATACATAATCATCTAGGAATCTATCTGTTCCTATCCAAACTTTAAAAACTACGTTCTGTATAGTTAAACAAAGAGACAATAGCTTTTGGTACATGCAAAAACGTCACAAAATAAGGAGAATTTTATATCATCAGGTCCAAATCGTGGCCATGGCTTGTGTTCTTCCACCTCCGACCGGAGACTCGAAGAATTTAAGGTGCCAAAATGAGAGCCAACAATGCCATGCGGCAGTAAAGACCATAACGCATCTATGAAAAACGTCAGTATGTTTGCAATCAAATCCCCATTAGTGAGACTTACCTGTCTAAAGTAGGCTGCTCTTTGGTCAAAGTCAACCTCCTCCCCAATCTCAGCATTCCTGGGCAATGGGTGCATAACAACCATGTGGCTCTTTGCGTGTTTCAAGACCGAGTTATCAACAACGAAGCTGTCCTTGAGTCTTTCGTATTCCGCCAAATCGGTGAACCGTTCCTTCTGCACGCGAGTGCAGTAGAGAACATCAGAGCCAGAGATTATCTCGGGAGTGAGCTCCTCAGATTCACGGACCAACTGACCAGAAGACACCACCAACTTGCGCACATCTTCCGGCAATGACAGAGCTTTGGGAGCAACTAATTGAACGTGGACATCGTAGAATTGGAGTAACTTGATCAAGGAGTGCACAGTGCGGCCGTACCTCAAATCACCAACAAAGGTAATTGTCAAGCCAGTGACAGTACCAAGTTCTTCCCGGATAGTGAAAAGGTCAAGGAACGCCTGAGTGGGGTGTTCAAGGGAGCCATTTCCACCGTTGATGATAGGCACAGTAGAGAATTTGGCGGCAGTGTGAGCACTCTTCTCATCAGGGTGACGGAGAACGACTGCATCTCCGTAGCAACCCAAGGTGCGGATGGTGTCTTGAAGTGTCTCACCCTTCTTTGTAGAAGAGTGCTCAGTAGAGATCACGACAGTACGACCTCCGAGGCGCTGCATGGCTGCGTCGAAAGAAGCGGAAGTGCGTGTGGAAGGCTCGTAGAACAATGTGCACAAGACACGGCCCTTGAGAATATCAAGAACGCCCTGTCTCTCAACTCCGATGCGCATCTCCTGAGCCACCGTGAAGAGAAGGTGAAGATCTGAACGGGTGAATTGGTTGACAGAGATGACATGCTTCTGCTTGAAGGTTGAGCGCGAAAGAAGTTCAAGCAGAGTGGTGGATGTCTGGGAAGAAGGAGTGAAGAGTGGGGGTCCGAGCTCAGGAACATTGGGAACAGCATCAGCCGCCTTTGAACGGAAGGGTCGCACAGGAGTGCTGCTCGAGAAGCGACGTTCAATAGCGTCAAATTTGGGCTGCACTCGTGGAGAGAAAGCCTTGACTGAAGGTGACTGTGGCACAATGCGATGAGTTGACATATCTGTACCTTGTGCAGCCTCAGCTTGAATCTCGCCATCAAGACAAGATGTCTTTTTCTGGAAGACCACTCGGTGGACGGAACCCTTCATTGGCTTGCCGTTGAATGGCGACCAAACCTTGCCACTGTTGAAGACATATGGACGATCAATTTCGACCTCGACAAAAGCGTCTTGCTGGTCATGCAGCTCAAAGATTCTCTTGGGATTGTCGTGGAGACGAGTAGTGATGTCGTCGATGGTCAGCTTGTTTTGAGAAGCTGCAGTGAGCAGCAAAGGCAGTGCATCGGCTATACCCACAGTAGGGCTAGCTTCTTTTCCAGCAAGCTGATAAGGAATGGTGCCAATGGAGAAGACATCGATAGTGCTCAAATGTTCCCAGAGGGCATTCTGATCCTCAACAGTTGGCAAGCCAGTGCAGTCTGGGAAGTCTTTCTGTGTAAGGAAGAGACTGTAGATGGAAACATCGCAGGTGACTTTGAGTCCCTTCTCCTTACTTAAAGCAATCAAGTGGATGTCTTCCTTCGAAGAGACATTCAAGACGTGAACGTTGCGGTTGTGCAAGCTTGCCAAAAGAAGGATCGACGCAAGATCGGTGGCTTTGGCATCAGTGATCATGGGTTTAGTGGCGGGCCAGGCTCCAAAGTGGCTGGTGACAGCAGCAACCTTGTTGATGTTGCCGGAAAGGTGGTTGAAAGGAATGAAAAGAGCTCCGACTTCTCCAGTGACCTGACCAATCTGTTCTGCGTTGGTAGCTGTGGCGGCAACAGAAAGGTTGTAGTCACAGTAGGCTCCAGTCTTGGAGTTCTGTTGGGCTGCCTTCAACGCAACGGCATCTGTCACAGAGGCATCAACGCCGACGGGAAGGACACGGATCATAGTAAAACCTGCAGCAACCGAGGCCTTGGTCACCTGTTCAAAGTCTTTTGAACCCGAAGTGACTAATCCCGGAACGAAAGAGGCGATGTTGATGAGACCAGGAAGCACCATTGTACGGTGGCTGGTTTGATGGTCAATAGTGAGAACCTCGAGTTCAAACTGCTGAGCAAGTGCCTCGATCAAAATCTTCGCATTCTTGACATTGGTAACCAAAGGAGTTTGGTAATCAACCGCCATACGTCTGGTTCTGTAACCCTTACTCATGTAGTTTGCAGGACGACGGTATCTGTTGCTGGATGGCAAGTTGATGTACAGGTCAATCAAGTTGTTGGCAAGATGCTGTGTAAGGGAGTATTCGGACTTGAGATCTTCCTCCTCTCCATTGAGAACTTCCAAATACTTGACGGGGATGCCATGCTCCTTGATATAGTCAGCAGTACCGGCGGTGGCAAACAGTTTGTAACCCATCTTATGCAGCTTCTGAATAGACGGAAGCATCTCCAGCTTCTCCTTATAGGAACCAATAGAAAGCAAGATGTTCTTCTTGGGGAGACGGAAGCCAGTCGAGATCAAAGCTTTGAGATAAGCTTCTGCTCGGTTACGACCGAAAGAGGCGACCTCACCAGTAGAAGCCATCTCAACACCTAGAACAGGGTCCGCACCAGAGAGACGGGAGAAGGAGAATTGTGGCACCTTGACACCGACATAATCTTTAGGAATACTGACGCGGGGATACTCCTGGAATGGTATACCCAACATGGCTTTGGTTGCCATTTCAATCAAGTCGACGCCCATAACCTTGGAAACGAATGGGAATGAACGAGAAGCACGAACGTTGCATTCAATGACCTTGATATCATTGTCTTTAGCAATGAACTGGATGTTGTAAGGACCAGTGACATTGAGTGCATTTCCGATCTTTCGTGTAGCATCTTCGATACGCCTGACAGTTTCGGGATCCAAGTCCTGAGGAGGTAAGATAAGAGTGGCATCACCAGAGTGAACACCGGCATTCTCGACGTGCTCAGAGATAAAGTGGCCGACCATGACACCATTGCGGGCAACAGCGTCCATTTCGATTTCCTTGGCATTTTCGATATACTTGGTAATGACAACTGGGTGCTCACGGGAAACATCTGCTGCCTGTTGCAGATAGGTTGCCAAATCGTCCTTGGAGTAGACGGTGTTCATAGCAGCTCCTGAAAGAACGTAAGAAGGTCGAACGAGCACTGGGTATTTAACTTTGTCACAAAAAGCGGTGGCCTCTTCGATACTGGTCAGCTCCTTCCAAGCGGGCTGGTCCACTCCAATGCGGTCGAGCATTCGGGAGAATTTGTATCGGTTCTCGGCGCTGTCAATCATCTCAGGAGAGGTTCCCAAGATCTTGACATTGAGACGATGCAATGGCAAGGCGATATTGTTGGGAGTCTGCCCACCCATGGACATGATAACACCGCTGGATGACTCGAGCTGGTAAATATCCAAAACAGTCTCGAGATTGATGTTCTCAAAGTAGAGCTTGTCGGCCTCGTCGTAGTCAGTGCTGACGGTTTCTGGGTTGTAGTTAACCATGACTGTCTTGTGGCCTTGTTCACGAAGTGTACGGATGGTCCTGACTGAGCACCAATCGAATTCCACGGAAGAACCGATTCGGTAAACACCAGATCCAAGAACCATGACACCATGGTCATCGAAAGTAATGTCATGCTCCGAGCCATTATAAGTCAGATAGAGGTAGTTAGTGTAAGCTGGGAACTCTGCGGCGACGGTGTCGATTTGTTTCACAACTGGAATGATACCGGCCTCCACACGCATACGCCTAATAGCCAATTCGTTAGAGCTCAAGAACTTGGCAAGCTGACGATCAGCGAAACCAAGTTGCTTGGCCTGGCGAATGAGATTGACAGGAACGTTAGTGGCATTGTAACTGGCAGAAAGATGTTTGCCAAAGTCACTGAGGCCCTTAAGTTTGCGCAAGAACCACTTGTCAATTCGAGTCAACTTCCAGATGTCATCAACAGAGTAACCGCTATGCATCGCGTTGGCGATAGCGAAAAGACGCTGATCAGAAGGCGTCTGGAGCTCAGTGTCGATCGACATCAACGCATTGGTCTCGTTGAATCCCAAGTTGTGGTAGTCAACAGAGCGAATGGCCTTTTGAATGGCTTCCTCGAAAGTCCGACCGATGCTCATGACTTCGCCCACACTCTTCATGGATGAACCGAGCTGGTTGGAAACACGAGTAAACTTCTTCAAATCCCAGCGAGGGATCTTGACAACAACGTAATCGAGCGAGGGCTCAAAGCAGGCACAGGTAACCTTGGTAACTGAGTTTTTAATCTCATTCAGTGGTATTCCGAGACCAAGCTTGGCTGCAATAAAAGCAAGAGGATAACCAGTTGCCTTGGAAGCAAGAGCGGAGGAACGCGATAGACGGGCGTTCACTTCAATGATGCAGTACTCTTTGGAGAATGGGTTGAGGGCATATTGAATGTTACATTCACCGACAACTCCCAAATGACGGATGACATTGACGGCAGTCGTTCGCAACATGTTATAGTCCTCATCCGAGAGAGTCTGAGAAGGAGCAACGACAATGGAGTCACCAGTGTGAATGCCAAGAGGATCAAAGTTCTCCATGTTACAGACAGTGATGCAGTTGTCTTGAGCGTCTCGGACGACTTCATACTCGATTTCCTTCCAGCCTTTCATACTTCGCTCAATGAGAACTTGGGGACTAGCTGCAAAGGCTTTAGTACAAAGCTCTCGTAGCTGCTTAGGATCATCGGCGAAACCGCTACCAAGACCACCAAGAGCGTACGCCGCGCGGACAATGACAGGGAAACCAATATCCTGAACGACTCGCATGGCCTCATCAATGTTGGAGGCGGAAGCAGACTTGGCGCACTTCTCGCCAATGGATTCCATGCTTCGTGCGAACAACTCTCGGTCTTCTGTGGTGATGATGGTATCAATAGGTGTTCCGAGCACTTTTACGCCGAGTGCTTCAAACTCATCTTTCAATTGAA
This sequence comes from Talaromyces sp. F31, assembly GCA_037356135.1. Classification (NCBI taxonomy): domain Eukaryota; kingdom Fungi; phylum Ascomycota; class Eurotiomycetes; order Eurotiales; family Trichocomaceae; genus Talaromyces; species Talaromyces sp. F31. The sequence goes on along the minus strand of JAYXSF010000040.1, from coordinate 929,088 downwards.
TACCGACTTGCAAGGCCGTTTGACCACCGAATGTGACGTAGATGGCATCCGGTCGCTCGTGCTTGATGACCTTGCGCACAAAGTCGGCATTCACAGGAAGGAAGTAGACTTTGTCGGCAAGACCCTTTGAAGTCTGAATGGTGGCAATGTTGGGGTTGATAAGAATTGTGTAGATTCCTTCTTGTTTCAACGCCTTGATCGCTTGACTACCAGAGTAGTCGAATTCACCAGCCTGACCGATACTCAAACCACCACTACCCAAAACGAGGACTTTTTTGACAGATACGCGAGGCGCCTTCTGTGTGTTTTCTTCAATGGTTCCACCGGGGAAAGACACGGGTTTGGTCAAAGCTTCAGATGAAGCCATAACAGACTTAATCGTGTTGATGAAGACATCAAACAGGTATTCTGTATCACGAGGACCAGGTGTGCTTTCAGGATGGAATTGAACACTGAAATAAGGACGGCTGACATGGCGGATACCTTCGTTACTGCCGTCATTGGCGTTGACGAAGAGTTCTTCCCAGCCCTCGGGAAGGGTGGTTGCATCAACCGCAAAACCGTGGTTCTGGGAAGTGATGTGGCACTTTCCAGAGATCATGCTGGTACAAGGGATGTTGTGGCCTCGGTTACCAAACTTCATCTTGATAGTGTTGGCTCCGACAGCCCGGGCGAGCAGTTGGTGTCCTAAGCAGATACCGAAGATGGGAATTTTGCCCTCCTGCACAGTTTTGGCGATGTTTTGCACAGCAGCGGCGATAGTGGCTGGGTCGCCGGGACCATTGGAGAGGAAGAGACCGTCATATTCGTTTCCAGCGAGGGTGTGGAAATCGTAATCCCAAGGAATGACCAAGACTTCAACGCCACGTGACAATAGGCATCGAAGTTGGTTGTACTTCATACCGACGTCCAAGCACAAAACACGGACAGGGCGACCAGAGGGATGTTTTAACGCAACGGCTTCTGGGGGGGTAAAAAGTCGGGGCTCTCGAATGGACACTGTGACGATGTCGATTAGCATAGTTCGAACGAAAAGCCCAGGGCGAATATAGCATACCTTCAGCAACGAGATTCTTCTTGTTGGGGTCAACCCACTCGATTTGCTCAAAATGCTGTTTCCACTCGGCTGAGGACGTAATTTCAGTGCCATTGGAAACCTGAGAAGACTCGAGCAAAAGACGACCGAGCATGCTACCCTCCTCTCGGATCCGCTTGGTCAAGGATCGGGTATCGATACCATAGACAGCAGGAACATTCTGCTCCTTTAGCCATTGACCGAGGGAAGACTGAGCTAGGAAGTGGGAGTAGTCTTCGCCGCAATAGCTAGCTACGACCAAGGCAGCAATGTGAATTTGAGAAGATTCGAAGTGCTTGGGAAGCTCTTTCAAGACCTCATCCATAGTTTCCCGTGAAGGCACACCGTAGTTGCCCACCAAGGGGAAGGTGATCACGAGGATCTGTCCCCGATAGGATGGATCAGTGATAGACTCGGGATAGCCCACCATTCCGGTTTGGAAGACCAATTCACCGGCAACACTCTTCTCGGCTCCGAAGCTGTATCCTTGATAGACAGTGCCGTCTTCAAGCTCCAGAGCCATCTTCTTTTCAGTGCTGCCCACGATGGGGGAGGTTGCAGCAGGAATGAAGGCGCCGATGCTAGCTGAAGGCATAGCGGGCAGCGGCTGCAAGCTGTTGACCGACTGGTATGAGGCAACACCTCCGCTTGAAGGGCTAGAGGGAGCTGCATTGTCGCTCACGCGAGTTGCGCGGGGCGAGGTGGCCTCGTGCTGCGACATTGTCTTGTGTGTATGTATGGAAGTGATTTCAATTCAAAAAGGTCCTCCAAGGGACTAAGTCGAATGAGATTCACTCTACCGAAGCATTAGCGACCTCCAAGACCAAGGATTTATCTCGACTGTCACTTCTGCACGGGGTATTAGAATGGGGTAGAGGGGGAGAGATTAGATGAAGGATTGAACGGCAGAGAAAAGAAAGGGAAAAAAAAAAGTTACAGTTAAGGTAGGCAGGTACGAGGGCGGGAAGAAAAAATGCAGCGTAAAAAAAAAAACCGATCGATGGTTAGGTAATTTCCAAAATTACCGCCGAGCGGCAGAATAAAAATTTTGTGCGTGCAGACCCGCTGTTGTGGGATGAGATCTGCCGAGTACGTGCTCTGATTGGAGGCTACTCCTAGAAAGCGGTCTGGCGGTTCCCCAGTCGATTGTGGCTAACGCCAGGGTTGACTCTGACCGCCTGCGTATGCAAGCTTAGCGCGGTAACAGGCAAAACACCATGTTTTACTCCTCCCCCGCTTGTTTCTTTTCTTTTTCTCCGGCTGCGCTCTGGACCCTCGCAGTCAATTGACAATTGACAATTGACCTGATGGACTGGAATCACTTGCATGGTCCGATTGCAAATCTACATCTGATAGGAATATGACGGCAGGACTCACATTGACTCTTCCTGAAGTCTATACGTAGTGGTTCCTGTGTAGAGATGCAGGCTGGATCTAGGCCGCGATAAGATTTGCTGCTTGGCGATATCGGTCCTCTTACATCATTCTTGGCGTCTGCCCGGCAGGAACATCCTCTTTAGTCTACCAAACAGTAAACTACGTACATACATTCCAGGGAATCAGGTGACATACACAGTTCGACTTAGACATAGTAAGTGTATGGCAATGAGACTGTCGAAATCTTGTATACTTATCCATATACGTATACGCCTTTCAACCTCAAACCTTGTTTCAGTCACAAGCTTCGGGAGTTGCTGCACTATATACACTGTGAGCTTCGAATAGACTGCCCGCGTCGAGTCTGATCTTTGCTTCTACTACGCAGTAGCAAACTCCTAGTACACCCATCCACCAATACTGACGTAGTTTCCTAGTCAAGACTACTATCTGCAAACAAGCATCAAGCAGCCAAATTTCTCGAGTGAACAATGGGCTGGATGATGTAAACAGAGAACGCGGTCCAAGCTCTCTGCAGTCCTTGCACGCTTGGCGCAATGTCCGTACTTCGCAAGTACCATTCTACCCAATCATGCGCTGTTTGCTGCACTGCCCTAGCCAAGTCAGTCCTAGCCCGGCATCCAAGCACTTGCGCGGTACAAAAATCGAGTCGCGTGGCCAATCAGCGTCGCAGTTTGCAACATTCCATTCACCTCGTGTCCATGTGAGCACTTCTTATCGCGAATACACCTCAAGTCTTCCTCATATAATGTCAATAGGGATCTCCCCATCGTTCGGGCCCATCTCCTTCCACGTACTGACCCTACCTTTCTTAGGTTCAGCGTTGTCATTCTTGCATTTTGTTCGGGCGGCTTAGTGTTCTTCTTGCTCAGCGTTTCTGCATCTCCAAATATTTCCTTCTCAATTTCTTCTCCTTCAGCAACTCAAAAGTCCCAATGCAGTGACATCACCCCGCATACTCGACGCACATCATGCTTGCCTCACTACTTCGACCGAGGAAATCGCGCCAGCCTGTTCATCGTTCTGTTTCGCCTCACGAGACGACCCCGTTCTTCAGGAGCTTCCTGCGCGAAGATGAGAGCCTCGCACCTACCGAGCCCGATGACTATCTAAATGAAAACAACGATGGGCGACCATTGTATGGAGACGAAGAAACCGAGCCCCGCGATGACGACAGTGACGGAGGGGACCTCTTACCGATATTCTCGTCACCGCACTTAGGTGAGCAATTAGCGACAATGACTTGAAAGCAAGAAAATTGATGAATCCTACACGCAGATCTTATCCCCGTCTACACCATCACACACTCGATACGGTCCCTCGTTGTGTCACGCTGCGAAACGAGCTTAACATGGGAGCAGTTACGATCTCCTCAAATATCTCAATTCCTTCTCAAGCCCATCCAGCAGCAAATTCGAGGTGCTCATTTCAATCGATCGACTCTATACGCACTGATGGCCAATTGCCTTCAATTCAACAAGGAGGCCGACTACAATCCCGGAAATAGTGGAACCTCCCGGACGAGAGCGCTCGTGAGTGAGCTGTTGGCAATCAAAATTCTCAAAGACTACACTACAAGAGAATTGATTGACGCGCTGTCATACGACTTTTATCCGCTTCAAGGACAGGCCCCAATTTCCGCCGCCAGTTTGCGTGCCTCAACTTGGAATCAGGCATCTTCGAAAAGCAGAAATGCCGCCGGAGCTACGCGGATTTCGTGTCTGGAAATTGCCATTCGAGCCCAGGCCAAACGTTTCATCGCACATCCTCTAGTCGTCCAGCACTTAGAAGCAATATGGGCTGGTACCATTGTCTTTCACTCGGCTGCCGACAATTTGCATCGTCCGAATGCCGCATCACGCCGTGGTCCGCGCTATGGTGCTACAAATAACTCAGGAGAGCACGAGTACGGCAAAAACCGGCAAGATCCCCAGCTAGAGGAGAATCCACGTAGAACTGTAACTCTCTACGATCCAAGAGATGCTTCTCTTTTCAAGTTGTCTCGACTACGTGTACCTCGTTATCGACACTTCCTTTCAACTCTTTCGTTCGCGGTTCTGTTGTGTCTCTACCTCGCGGTGCTTATTGAAAGATCATTACATATTACGACAGTTGAGGTTATTTTCTGGTTATGGGGCGCCGGTTTCATGTTGGATGAGATTGTCGGTTTCAACGAACAAGGCTTCAGCCTTTATCTTATGAGCTTCTGGAATCTATTCGACTTGGGCATCTTGCTGCTACTTTTTAGCTATTCGATACTTCGATTATATGTCATGGCTATGCCTGATATTCGACAACTGGCGGCTGCTAACCAAGCATATGATATCTTGTCTGCTGGAGCCGTCCTATTGTTTCCACGTCTTTTCTCGGTTCTCGACCATTACAAGTACTTCTCGCAACTACTCATCGCATTCCGGATCATGGCCGCCGACCTGATGGCTGTGTTTCTTTTGATTGTTGTTGCCTGCAGTGGCTTTTTGGTCGCATTCTCCTTTTCTTCCGCATCATCTCAGTCGCCTCAGGAAGTCATCTATGCTCTGTTTCAAATATTGATGGGCTTCACTCCCACAGCATGGGGTCTTTGGGAGGAATACAACTCGCTAGGACGGATCATTCTGACAGTCTTCCTCTTCATTTGTCACTTCGTGGTCGTTACAATACTGATCACTGTATTGACGAATTCTTTCATGTCCATTGTAAAGAATGCACACGAAGAGCACCAGTTCCTGTTTGCAATCAATACCATTTCCATGGTCAAATCGGATGCACTGTTTTCCTACGTGGCTCCCTCGAATATCCTCGGTTGGATACTAACTCCATTGCGGTACTGCATTCCGCTTCGTGATTTTGTGAAATTCAATCGTACTCTTATCAAAATCACACATTTTCCAATTTTATGGTCGATTTGCTTCTACGAGAAGATTATATTGAGTCCAAGTATCATTGATCCAGCTGACCTAGTCGAAGGGACTACTCGTCTGGGTGCCCGGTCCACAGCAGTCTTGCGCGCAAGAGACGAACGACAAACTCGATTTGACACATTTCACCGTCTCGCACGGGAGCCCTCCATTGCCACGTATCAACAGGATCGTGTGTTGGAGGAACTCTTTCGACGACCATTCCGTCAGCAGTCTATGCAAGATGTCGCGGAAAGTCCAGATGGACGCCGGAAATCGACTATGGTGGCGAACTGGATGCAGGGCATGGAAACAATAGAGGAGATGACGCCGCGGCGACCCAGTGCGCTGCGGAGAGTGATCTCGCCGTCACACCGCAACTATATTGAAACTAACCGATCTTTTGCAGCCTCTGATCCGGAGGAGTTTATGAGCCGGGGGAACCTCCATCCGGTCCCAGAACACTCTATTGTAAACAACACTCAGACACGCTTAGGAAGGCATGCATCCCACGCAACAGATATAGAGGGAGATGACGAGAAGTCAAGCGATGAGAACCATGACGATGAGTCAGATGAAGATCATGGAGAATCTATATCTGAATCACGACATGCAAGTCAAACTCCTCGACCTAGCAGCAAGTCTACCCCAAAATTTTTCAGCTCTCGCCCTTCTACTGCAGTGTTCAACTCTCGCAAAAATAGCCCGACCCGACACCGTCCAGCGTCGAGCCATCTACATGCCCGCAATACGTCCAGCGTGACAGTCCTACACAATCGTCCCCGCGATGCCGACGACAGTACGGACGATGCCATGCCTGGTCCGTCTTCTGCATCTCCATTGAAGCTAGACACGGAAAGGCCGCCTCTCCCGCAACGGACAAACTACATGTCAGTTCCTAATTTTAATCGAATTGGATCTGATATTGGCGATATTGGTCTCTTGCCATCGAGTCTGGCCACGCAGATCGCCACCGACAACGACGTCCTTGGCCGGCTGGTGCTGTCGCGTATGCAGAATATAGAGGCAGGTTTTCGGGAGGTGCTGAAAGAGGTTAAGGATTTACGTGGAAAGCCGGCCCGCGAGTCTAGATATTCAGGCCGTAAGCCCGCCAGCGATGAGATGTAACGTTCGAGAGAAAGTCGAAAAGAGATACAATCGGAGGATTGATGGATTGAAATAGGGCCTTGTACAATTGTTACTATTGCAATAGATACCCACGCGTTATGTTATGTTATGTTACTTGTTGTTTGATAATGCTACTCTTTCCCAGACATGACTTGCAATCACTCTACTCTATAATCTTATCTGATAACACTCCCAACAAGCTCAATAGATGTAGATGATCTATGGCTCATTGTAACTCTTCAACCTCACCCTCCCCGCTTTCGCCGGCCCCTGATCCGTCTGTCTACTCGGATCCGCGATCCTTCCGTTGTAAGCATAATGTTCCTCGGGTTTTGCGACTGGTTGGCCGCCCTTGAGATAATTAAAAAACAGGACTGTGCCGCCTACGACACCGACAGTAGTCATGACGGCCATGTTGCGACTGCTCCTGTAGAAAGACGTGTGTCAGACGGGTAAGGGGGGAGATATGAGAGAAAGGGGCGCACGTCATGATGGCTCTTCGGGTTGTTTTAAGGAGTCCTTCTTGGGCGAGTGTCATTTTGATGAATCTTTTGCGAAAATTCCTGTGTCTCTTGAGTCTCTTGAGCTGTCCAAAATTCATACAATAGGGCTTTATTTTTATTATAAACAGTATACCAGAGGAAAGTTTTGAGCTCGAGTGATCAATATCGCCATCTACGTACCTACTAACCTCTACTCGCCATTCCTCTCATTGTTCGCCTCCAAATATCCTTCTGTATGTCGACCTGACGTCAATCCCTGATCCTTCTTCCAGGGCTTCCTGATAACGCATCAATTTTCTATATCCCTCACATGATTTCCACTTATTTTTGTGGGGTTGATCTGGATCTTAATTCTCCATGAGCTGAGAGCCCATGCCGTTTTTCCGAGCAGGAAACCCTAAGAGGCCTAATCAGGTCGGACAATTCATCTCAGCTTACTAATTGTTCACCGCTCGTCTCTTTTATGTATTAATCATAGGCATAACTGAAAGGATCAGCTTGATTGACTAGTAATCTCCTTAATTGACAATACCTTAGTGGATGTGTAATCTGACGAGAGAGCCAGTAGAGAATGGGTTCCAGTATACATGTGCCCCCATACATCCCATAAGAAGCCAATAATGTTCGAATTGCTAAAAAGCAAACAAAGAAATGAGAAAATCTGTGTAACTAACTAGTATATGAGCAATAGCTTAAAACTTGATTCTGACTTATCGAAATGGAAACGAACGTACCTACCTCTAGAACGGATTCACGATAAGTGTTTATATATTTGAGGAACTGCAAGGCTGCAGAGCTTTCGATATCGACTGGGGTCAATCGATACCTGCCATAGTCAAAACAATCAAAGGTAGATCTTTCAAAAATCTGGATGGCTAAACCCAGCATTCTCATCGTCGGCGCCGGCGCCATGGGCATGGTCACAGGCTTCATCCTTCATCTCGCCGGCGCAGAGATAACATTCCTTGTTCGCCCGCACCGCGCAGAGGCACTCAACCATCCCCAACTGCTTTACTACTATAATGACAATTCACTGAAGGAGTTCAAGGAGTACACGTACCTCACAGACCCTGCTCAAATCCTCGACAAGAAATACGACTTCATCGTAATCACACTGGACGGCGCTGCTCTGAAGAGTGAGACTGGTCAGAGTCTAGTCAAGACCATAGGCTACGCTGTACAACAATCGAAACACACCGGAGTCGTTCTCGGAACAGTGTTTTTCAACATCCGTTCTTGGTTCCTGGATGTATCTGGCCTGCAAGAGGACAAAGTGACGCTCGGCTGGATCACGATCCGTGCCTATTCCACTGCTGCCATCACGCTTCCTTTGCATCCACCTACAGACCCAGGGCTACTCTCCAAAGCCAGTTTCGCATGGATCGACAACCTGGGAAATGGCTTTGGTGTCGACGACAGTGCTCCCAAAGTCGCAAATGCGTTTGCGAAACTGTACAATTCCAGCGGTGTGTCGACCTGCGGCATCACGCCCAAAGCGCAGGCGGGGTCATACACGAACCCCATATTTGCGATATACGCCGCCTGTGCACTCCTCGACTGGCCTAGAATCAAAGACATCGATACGCAAGGAGAAATATGGCGTCTTGCGGTTGCAGCTGTAAAGGAAATACAGGCTCTGAGCATTCACGGAGAGCTAGGTCAACAGGCAGCAAAGTCAACCACGGAGGCAACGATGGCGGAGAGATTTGCAGATATAGACGCGAAATTGCTGCCACTGGATAATAGAGCATTCAATCGGTATCATCATGGGGGGAAGGTGAATGAGCAGGATACAGAGCATCTTCGTGCTTGTCTTACTTTCGGGGAAGAGGAGGGGAAGGATATGGCTGCGCTGAGGGAGCTGGTTAGAAAAGTTGAGAGCATTTCTTGATTTCACATATACAGCGGCGAACATTAAAGATATGTATCCTTAATATTTGAGGAGTCAGAGTGTAATAGCTAAGCAGGGGACAACATCGCGATCTTAAAAACCAACCTCGCAACCCATTGTTATCTTTCGCATCCTCCACAAATCAAGGGCATGAATGGCGCCGCATGACTCATCTCCATGACCTTTAACTAATTAGAAGATGCAGATTGGAAATGGCATATCCTAGTCAGTCAACACCAATGAGGGGCAAAATTATGCAGCTAGCCCAGAGGCTGATCGTCTAGGCTAGGCAGAATGCTTGCACTGCAGCCTTGCGACACAGCCGCAGGAAAGATCTTTGAGCAACTGTTCAGACAAACTTTTGTTGTTTATTTCTTTCTGATTGAATACTTAAAAACTTTATGTTTCAAGATAAGCAGTACTGCTTCATATGTTATGAATCAGGGTGTGATTTAAAAATTAGAAGTCTGAGATCTTCATCTGAGTGACATCGAACAGCGATCCCAATATTTGCTCTCGCTCCACCAGAAGAATTATCAGCTTACTCTAAGAGTATCGTCAAGATGCAAAACTCGATTCAAGGAGCTGCTATTGGCGGCATTCTTGAGGACACTTCAAACACCATCCCTCTTGGAAACGCCGACTTTCTCAACGAGAATCTAAGCATGCCTCTGCTCTTATTCACCGACGACGAAGCAGACACACTTGTCTACATCGATCCCGGCCCTTCGCAACCAGGTGAAGCGAATAGTCACCAATCTCATCGCTGGGTATTTGGTACGCAGACAACAGTACAAGCCATCCCACACCGAATACACAGTCGGAAACTGCTCGATACAGGATCAGATGTGCTAAAAGATCTCTTCAGACCTCGTAATCAAGCACGCGTCCGCAAGCGCTATGGTCTCACCAATGACATGCCGCTGGGCATCAAGTACGCTATCGATCTGACTCCTCCATCCGAGGGCGAGGAGGCAGTCATCTTCATGACGGAGCTGTCGTGTCCAATGGGTGTACGAAAATGGGCACAAATGCAATCCCGATGGAATCTTCCTCAATCCTGTGTGAGCGGGCAGGATGAAATCGAATGGATTAGAACTGTGGATGAGGTAGCCCCTACTCCCATAGTTGTTTACGCAGATGACGAAGTCAAGAAAGACAAGGATCGTCGGAAGCAGGAGAAGAAACAAGCAAAAAACGCTAGAAAGCAAGCAGAGAAAGAAGCCAAAACGGATGATCTACCTCAACGTTCTGAAATGCCTCGTAGGATTCTGAATTGGCAGGGAAATCTGCCCACCTTACGAGCTGACTTGGATCCGCCTCCTTCGTACGAAGAAAGCGAAGATAGTTATCAGAAGGCAGCTACAGTGCAGAACAGACCGGAATCTCCAAAGAGGGAAACTAAAAAACTGCCAGGTCTTCCATTTGATTACTCGTCTTTCCGACATCGAACGTGTCTGGAGCGCTTCCTGCATGCTCTTGAAGGTCTCGATCCGAAGCTCGATACAGCGCCCAAACTATGGACATACTTTGCTTTGGCGAAGATCCTACAAGTCGCCACACACCCAGCAGTCGGCGATCACATATTGGTTTGGTTATACAACCGGACAAACACCATGTTCATCGAAGTGAACCCGGAGCTGGCTTACAAAATTGGGTGTGGTTTACAATGCCGTCCTCTGTGTCAAACCTCATTTGCAATCCTTGTTGGAGAGGAAAGCTTGTTGCTTCTGGACTCATCAATAAAAGGCGAAGTGCCCAAACGTAAGGCTCTCACCTTCCACGGCCGCAACCGCGAGTCGTTGGACGACACAGAAGTACAGAGAGTAGAGTACGCGAGCAAAGTCTTCCTTGACAGAATATTGAACGAATTCATTAAGCTCGCTGGTTCCAAGATGGAATGGGTAGAAGAAGCGGTAAAGGAGAAACTCGACAAATGGTTTCTTCTTGACCTCACAGAACACCAACAGGCTTATGACGAGCTCGTCAATTTTTGCAAGCTGTATGTTCGCTGTCAGATATATCAGGTCTTGATGCAGCCATCGACGCCAAGCGCGGAACTCAGATTCCATTCGAATGATTCTTCTGAATATCCGGGCATCGATTACTACATTGCTCGCTCGTCCATGCACCCTGTCTGTCGCATATTGACTCGCGGGTTTTGGAAAGCCCTCTCTGCAGATCTTCCCGTACTGACGGGCGAACATACCTGGATGCATTCATCGTTAGACTGCTTGGCACCTGAGATACCAAACCTCAAAGATCAAGACCTTGCTGCGATCCGTCCTATATCACCTGCAGAGGTTGACCGAATCTTTACGAAATTTCAAGGAGCGGTGGGTATGCACTGGGTCGATTTTACAATCTTTCAAATGGTGATCAAGAAGCACCTGGAAAAAATAGCGACTCGTATTGCTGGACCTCCGCAGTACGAGCAGGTTGCCCCGTCCATGTTCGACGTCCCGTTTGATATTGTCGATACACTTGTATGTCTACAAGAGGACGAATTCAAGTTTCTGCCTCTGTGGGCCGGAGGATTCGATGATGGTACCGGCGGCGTCTTTGATGATCAGTCTGTTCCAATTCTGGAAGAAGGGGGATTCTCAACTGCAGGTCCTTCCGTGCATTTGGGTAGCGTCCAGGATCCAGACGAGGTTACTTCCATGGGCTCGTTTGAGTCTATCCGTCCCGATGAGGCAGCCAGTACGGTACATCGCGCTTCACATGAAGCTACGGACAGCTATGCTTCCACGACAGTCGTATCTGCGGCGACCTCAATTTCTGACTTTGAGCTTGTCGGGGGTGTGCACCGGTTGAATATCAAGAGTGTGAATGGGTCTGTGGTGAGCGGTGACGATGATGTGCAAATGGTTGATACTGTTGAGGACGAGTTTGAGTACTTTGATGACGAATACGACGACGACGATGATGATGATGATGACGACGATACGATTGGGAGTTTTTCTGATGTGGAAGATCTGCGGCCGTGATCTGTACTTAACAAGCCTCTTAATAAATCTTTACTTGAGATCTAAATATGTATGCACCCAAATATAGTCGCCCAGATGTAGGTAGGATCTTAGTTTAGTAGGCCACATGGTATGCTGCATGAACGTACTAATGTGGCCTAAGAACGCTAATTAGCTTACTGCATGGGTTTACGTGCTCACAAATATGTATCGAAACGTCTCGTCAAGAACTCGGATATTGCTGTCAGTTTCAATGTGAACCGGTAGAATCTCTGACTTATCCACAACCCAGACAAGACATCAAATCAACAAAAGAACGAAATCCTCCCACCAAAAACATTAACATTAAACACCGCGCTGAGTGAAACAAACCAACAAAACCCTCTCCATCAAGCCAATAGATTACTCTGGCATCACCACGCAAACATCGAGGCTAGTCAATTCGCAACCGCTCCCTTGGGCGGATACTCCTTCCCTTCAACGGTGACCTTGGGCGCACAGACGCACCAGTCGTTCTCGGGGATGGATTCGAAGACCACAGGGATGTGTTGCCCGCAACCCCACCAGGTTGCTTTGTCTTTGCAGATGTTAGTACAATCAAGCCCTTCCCGAAATTGGTGTAAGAGGGGGGTGATGGCGGATGAAGGGAGAGCGAACATACGACAAGTGGCGCAAGTAGCTTTTCTGCACATGTTGTATATTCTTTGTAGTTGGGACCTCTGCTTCAAGATTCCGAGGACACTGTCTGGTAGATTGAGTGAATGCGCGTCTAGACCCAATACGCGCGCGTTAGAAAGATTGTCGTCGGAATAAGCTATGTTCACAGAGGGTAATCAAAGAGGTAGGGATGACGTACAAGGCAATATTCCAGACGAAGGGAAATACCAAGTTGATTGATACAGCCTCTGGGTATAGCTGTTGAAACGAAGTACGCGAGTGCCACGATTCGACGATACGAAAAAAATAAAAAATTGGAAAAGAAAGATAATGGGAGAAGCCCCCCTTGATATGTATTTCTATGTGTAATCTAAATCGCTTTTGTGTGAGGGGAAACATACGCTGATTGTTAAGGTATGGTAAATATCTTGTAATATCGTGCGGAGAAAGACGAAAAAATTACAGGCTGATAAGCTGAAAACGTTGCCGAGAGATAAGGATTTAATAGGCGGTCCTAGTTACATACTGTAGTAAATTGGGCTGATACCCTGAACGGCGATGCTGATAACGGCGGGGTTGGTGGGCGGTGACATTGTATTGGGCTGTATTGTATTGCGTTACCAAAGCCTAAATAGCCCGAATGGGCGGTTTGCCGCGGAAAACATATACGTACACATTCAGATGAAGACTGAGGAGAGTTGATTATAGGACTAAGTCGGTCCATTTACTTAGATGTAGGTGTATTGCATATCCAGAAAGTCAAAAATTCTCATGAACTCGTAAAGTGATTTGTACATCCAGTCCCAATCCGTCACAATCTGTCCAACTCAATCGCAGACAACTATGCAGACTGCATATTAGGTAACCAAAACTGACTTCCCTCCAAAAACGCACTAAAGTCAAGATTGTTCTGATCAGCCTGTGGCCGAACGCCAATCTCGAGCACATCGCGCGCCACGGCTTTGATCTGCCTCATGACCGATTGCGAGATCGCCCACGTCCGGCCCAAGGACTTGAACACACCAATTGTGAGAGTGAGGCGATCGCGTCGCGGATCCGGCATTTGGCCGGCTTTGACCGAGTATCCTGCCAATTGGACAATCGAACTCAGGACCAGGGCGCATATAAAGAACGGGGTGTGTTTTGTGACGGGCATGCGGAGTGCTGCCAGAGTCGAGATCTCGCTTGCAGCGTTAAGGGCTCTCATGGCATGCGCATGGTGCGAGAATGCAGGCATCAAACACACCCCTGAGTGACCGCAAATAACCTCTGCAGCTACAGCCGGTGATGAAAGGAGATCCGATCGAGGAAAGTTCAAATAGATCGATGCACCGTTGATCACCATTCGCGCCTGGAACATCATTTCGTCCATCGTTCCGTCCGGCCGCATGAGCTCCATCTTCGAGTCTGGAATGTGATGAAACCATGATGCGATTCGCGCATCCACTGATTCCACCTCTTCCTGTTGCTGCTGGCCTGATGCAGACTCCGACAAAGACACCACCCTACCCAGAATTCGGACAGCTTCGATACGGTAAGAAAATGAAGAAAAGGTGATATCCTCTTCGGCGAATATCCGGTCATCAAACTGTTTGATTGTGGGCGGATAAAGCGGTGGGGCTAGGCCATCCTGGTAAATGCGCTCTTCACATGGAAGCGGCACTTCAGGGGGAACCTCGCTGGCTGTAAAGGTAGTGCGCATTCCTAGCGCGGTCAACATGCCTTCGATGACAAACAGCTCCCACCAAGTGCGGCGGAAGCTCTCTCGTCGGATCGGATCTTCTGCCATGTTCTCTGCATACTCTTTGCGATGCATGCCAAGCTCGTATGCCAAAGACACGGCTTGCGCCAAAAGCTCTCCAGCCTCTTGGCGCTCGTTGCGCGAATGGAGGACAATGGTAAGCAATAGCAATGCCTGAACCTTTTCAGGACATGGATCTTGGCCGACGGTTGCGGACACAACAGACGGTCTATAAGGCTCTGGGGATGCTGCTGGCGTAAAATGAGCACCAATGAATTTAATAACTAGTTCGAGATAAGGGGGCGGAGAATATTTGTAGAGCATACCCGCCGGAGGAAGAATTGGGTGAGCGGGATGGAAATTAGAGTAAAACACATCGACTAAGTATCCATCTCTTCCCAATGCCGATGGCGGCGATTCAGGAGTCAATGGTGACTGCATTCTTCCAGCTTGTGGTGTAGTTGAGGCAGCATAGCCGGCAGGACCGGTGTTAGTAGTAGTATTAGTAGTCGTTATCACTCCTCCTGGCATATCTGGGGGTGTGAACGCTTGACCAGCCGGTGTCGCTGACGAAGGCACAGAGCCAACGATGCTGGGGATGTGCCAATCCGGCGAGATCTCTAGGGGACGACCATCTAGATTGAATATCTGCTGATCGATATTTGCAATTTGTTGTTCGTTCGGCTGAGGATTAGCACGACGTTTCTTTGAGGGGCCTTTATACCCTCGTCGTGATGGAGTGTATTCACAAGCAAGCTCTCCTGACTGACACCGACCGCAGATTGGTTGTCTGCCATCACACTTAAGGTGCTTTTGTCGGCATGCTAAGCAGGCCAAGGGCGAAGGACCAGCAGATTTCTGATTGGTGCTTCCATTTGAAGCTGTCGTCATTCCACTAACAGATCCATTCCAATTTTCGTTGATTTTTGTATCATCATCGTAGTTTCCATTTATCGCAATAGCGCCATTGCTGTTGCTGCTTGGGGTGATGCTGGTTGGAGTAAAATCATTGTAGACGTTCGGGTCGATCGAATAAGTGAATGCGCCTGGATTCATGGTGGCGGTATCATGGATCAATGCTGCAATATATGGAGAGTTGGTAATGTCGCCCTTCAGTTTCAATGTAAGTCGCGATAATTTTTGACTCTGATTGAACGATCGTTTCGTGGCGAAACGAGCTGATAATGTGAAAGCCTACTCCTTTGATGTAGGGACCACCTCCATTCGAGGATTTGCATTCGTCACAATTGAAGATGCTCTGACCCGGAATGTCCGGCCGGTAAGGAGACTCGCGATGGTGCGTAATCAATGTTTAGTTGCGAACAATCTGTACAGAAGATGGTAGCAAGATGCGAAAGAGGGGCGCGAAAGCCGAGGAGTGTTCGCGTTCTTCAAGAGGATCGGAAGCACATGTAGGTGGTACCGTGCAGGGTGACACTGACGAGGGGTATCCGAAGTTACGGCCGTGTGGATTGTCGGTGGAAATGATAGTGATGAGGATAAAAGAGATGTCGGTAGTGCGAGAGATGAAGGCAAGAAGAGAGCCGAGATCTAGATCGAGAAAAGTCGGGCGGACAAACGGTGAACTACGGACTGGAACAACGTTACAGCTGAGCTTACGAAAAACCGTTGCAGATCTCGCAACGCCACTTGACCGTTATGACTTGTCTCAGATAGATGAAATGTATCGATATGAACTGACCTGTCTGGTATCCTCGTAGTACTGTCGCAACTGGTGATTGTTCGGTTCTTACCGGCTGAAATGCGACAGGCAACCCAACACAACCCTCTCGGGATATGCTTACAGTAATGTAGTACTAGGCAATCAGCAAATAACATTGATCTAATTTCCCTTTCGAGATCTGAAGTTTAATAGTGCCCTATGGCTGGTACATAGAAGTTCGGCGATCGATCCCTTTTGTAGTGGATCTACGGAGTAGTCCATGGCGACAATTGATTACCTCTACTAGTCTTAGCTCGACACGTATGGAGGAGTACCCTCAACCACCACCAAGACCACTACAAACACCGCCTGAGCATTTCAGAGGCGCATTCAATCTCCTCTCTCACAATCAAATTGCCAATCGCTCCACTCTTATATTTCTTCTCCTGGGTGGTGACAAAGGTGCGTTAAACACGGCCACTCCGTCTGGCCGGCATCCGCAATTGCAAGCTGGCCAGACGCAGCTCTATTGCTACAATTAACTAACACCACTACACAGCACGCACACCTCCATCAGCACATGAAATCACTCTCCGCTCCTTTTAATCCAACATCTTCAGAACAAAATGATCTCCGACGACGACCTCTTCCGCCTCGCCATCTTCCTCGGCTCATGCGCCATGCTCCTCATTGTCCTATATCACTTCCTCGAAATCAACGCTAAAGACGAATCACAATCTTCTCTATCCACATCCTCCACGACATCCACAGACAAGAAGATTCCCGTCGGTGCGGATCCCGTTGTTTTTGCGCCTGCTGCTGCGGTGGCTTCGAGGGGAAGTGCCGGGAAGACCTCCTAGATGATACTGTGTTATTGTTGATTGATGTGAGCTCGGGGTTACAGAAATTGAGTTGTGTGGTTAAATTCTACTGTGAAAATATCAAATATTTAAAGTATTCGCATTTTTCACGATGATTTATGGAGCCTTCCATTTCTAAATAACTCCATGCCGCCGGCGCCATCCCTGAACTCCATAGTCGATCCGACCAGCCAAACTCCATAAGAAATAATATCGTAACATATCCGCCCTAATGATTATCGCTTTGCGCTTGGGAAAACCACTCGTCGGTCCCCTCCACTTCATCAGTAACCACCTCGTAATATTCCTCGTCGTTCACGAATAGCTTATTTCGCACGGGCGTCGAAAACTCGCAACCTTGTTGCTCAAGACCGATACCTACGCGTTTGCGTCGTTTCTGCACTGCCCTCAAAACCTGTTGCGCTCGCTCGGTCGGCTTCTGGTCGCCGTACAACTTGTTGAATGCGCGAATCGGGGTCGGTTCAACCGGGAAAATGAGGGTGTCGCTTTCGCCCGCCGTAGCAGCATCGGGTGTTACAATCAAGCCATTGGCAATCAAGGAACGATCGAGATTAAAATTGACTAATACGAAGATAAACGAAAGAAGCGTTCATCCTCAATTATTTGTTCATGACACAGTAACAGCAACCTGCGAGGTAATTTCTGTCTCACCAGTACCGTTGCCGGACGGCCCATCCCCGTACTTCCATGCCAGAGGCTGGATATGTGCTTTTGCCAAATGCTCCTTCAGTCCTTCACCGCTATACTCTGTCGCGGAGTTGGGACAGTTCTGCCATAGACATGTTTGCTGACCAGCAACGTGGTTCTTAACAACATGACGCTCCAGCGTATGCACGCCATGGAGCTGCGCAGGACAGGACACCCATTCACACGTGAACATAGGATAGGATGGCTCGGGAACGGAGGTAGCAGCGGCAGAAATGGTGTGTTGCGTGTTTCTCGTAGAGGACCCAGCAGTAGTCTTAGCAAGAGCTTTCAACGCCGCTTTCGTAGGGTTTTTGTTTTTAGCGCCGGGCGGTCGACCGCGACGACCAGTTCTCTGACCAGTGGTCGGTGTACCAGCCATGGAATCGCGTGCACCGTGAGGTGTGGAAAGAGAAGTAGAAGGCGGTTGTACAGGTGCAGCAACTGTTTGGCTCGGCTGAGGTTGACTATCCGAAGTGGGGCCTTTGACGTCGGGATCGTCACGTGATTCATCACGGCGGCGCTTTTTACGAGTAAGCTGGGGAGGCTCGACGAGGATGTCCTCGAGTTCAACGACTGGCATGGAAGGTCCACCCGGGTCAACAAGATCCCATCTGAAAGTTTCAAGATCTGACCGCATGGTGACACCCAAGAATGTTTGTGTTAAGTTCATCAAGTGGAAGTTCAGGGGCCGTTCAGACGGATGACGGCCTGTAGCAAGCATGATATCCCGTGCAATTGTTTTCGGATTGTAATAGACTCGTTTCAATGCAACTGACGGATTTAAAGATTTGCAAATGTTCGGTATACGTTTGATCTCACGAAGGACAAACTCATCATCAGGGTCAAATTCGATATCAGGTTCTGGCATTTCAGCGCGGGAATCAGGTCGACTTTGGTCGATCAGATGTGACGAGTCTGTATCGATGTCCATAGGATCTGGCCCAGGACCTTGGAGGCTCTGGTTCTGAGAAATGTCTATATTCATGCTAGGAAATGGATGATTGGAAAACCCATCTTCATTATCATCGTCATAATCGCTTGGCATTTCCTCGTCACTGCTCACTTGTGACATGTCCACAATCTCAGAAAATAGTCTCTTCTTGGCCATCTCAGCCTTGGGCCCAACAGGCGTATTCGATGTCCATGCCCCGTCCGATCTCCGTGGCCGCTGCCAGTTCTTTTTTCCTTTCTCGACTGTACCTGAGTTTGAATTGGATGCACGCGGTTTGTGAGCCTGTACTCTAGGTTGGTAAAACACAACATCCAAGTCAGATATGGGTACCCCTTGAGGAAGATGAGGAAGAGGCAGTATCATAGATTGAGTCGGTGGGGCTGGTTGAGATACTGGAGTCGGCTGGGTTGGTTGGGGTGGTTCAGTTGGCGGAGATAGTGGACGTGGAGGAGGCTGCGTCGTATTTAGAGGAAGAGCCGGGCTTGACTGTGCTGGAGAAGTATTTTGGATTGCTTCTTCTTTCTTCTGATCCTGCCCATTGTTACCGCTAAGTAGCGCAGGAACCGCTGCAAGAAGAAATCTGGCCATGGCCTGTCTGTCCAAGGCGAACCCTCGAGACTCCAATTGAGCACAGAGATCAGGATAGGTTGGGTTATTTCGTAAAAGAAGCATCAGAGACTCTGCCGAGCATTCTTTGCCTTGATTTGCAGCATCTTTGCTCAAATACTCCGACGCAGCCTGGGCTAGCTTCTGTTGAGTTGCCGCTGGCCAGGTAGCCTCTTGTGCTGGTGTCGCCTTGGGCTTGGATGCTGAGGCAGCTGCAGATGATGTTTTCTGCTGCGTTTTCGCGGCTGCTTTTGCGACTGCTTTCTTGGTGACAGGCGCAGAGACGGGTATGGGAGATTGCTGATGTTGTTGGTTCAGCATGGAACTGACGTTAACTTGAGCGACTGATGCAGAAGCATCTAATTGCCCGTTGGCAGCAACAACTTCTGCAGCATCACTTTTCTTTGTTCTTCTGCGTCGTTGTGCAGGAAATCTTCCAAGGTCTGGTAAGCCATCAATTTCTTTCTCTTGGCTTACGCCTGGACCCTGGTTCTTGGGTGTTTTACTGGGAGTCCTAGTAGAAGGTGTGTTGGTAGATGGGGTCGATTTGACCGTCGACCGACTCGGGTCAGCGGCTGGCTGCTCTGGAGTTGCAGCTGTCTGGGTGCTTGCAGCCGGTTTTTTGAAGTCGTCCCATAGCTTAGCAAACAACGAAGGATCCTTGCTTCGCATGCCACGGAGTTTTTCCAGCATCATCCGCATCTCAAGAGCCATATCATCGTCATTCTCTGCATCTAGAGGATCTGCAGGAGCGGCATCCTTTTCGGCAGCTTTTTTCTTCACAGACGTTCTCTTTTTAGATGTGTTCTTTGAAGTCGAAGATTTGGCTGCATTATTCTTAGCAGCGGTCGAAGACGTCGCTTGCGCATTTGTGGATGAAGCTTCCTCTGCAGCCCTTGCAACTGCTTCCGCTTGAGCTTGGGTCTGAGCTTCAGCGTCTTTCCTTTGAGCTTCTTCTGCCGCCATTTGCTCTGCTTCTTCTGCTCTGGCACGTTCCTGTGCGAGGAAATACTGTTGAGTATATAGATCAGTAGGATTGATATATTGGACTTTTGAAGGCGAAATCTGATCGGTAGTTCTGGTTCCTGCTACTCGAGGGTAATCTTGCGTGGCAGTAGGCACAGTATCTGTGGAGGTCGACGTATGACTAGGGTTGGCCACGGATGAGGTATGGGCGGTATATGAGCTATATCCGTGAGACGCTTGCGAATACGATGTCGCGTTCCAAGATGCATCTGTGGAGAAAGGCGTAACAGGCGGGCTTTTGTAGCTTGCAGCTCTTTGCTGTCCACGCTGGCCCACTGTCGGCGATGGGCGCCGTTCTGGCTGTGACACATGCGCAGGTTGAGTGTGATATTGTCTTATGCCATCATTATTGACCGAAGTGTTCGGGTATGTAGTATATGAGGTCGAGGACGTCCGAGAGGCAGCGCTAGAGGCTTGCTGCGGCTGTTGAATATAGTGTGTGGTCGTCTGGGTATTCGCTGCTGAATTTGACCGAGATGGGTAACCAAACGAACCCGTCGCACTCTGGTATTGATTCGAAGTATTCGAGCCTTGAGTACCAACATTCGACTGTGATTGGCCCGAATTCTGATCAAGCGAAGAAGCGTAAACCAAACTATTCAATCTAGTACTTCTCTGGGTATTGTCATCCGCGCGGGTAGCTTGTTGAGGGTAGCTACCGAGCGCAGCAGGTGTATGCGCAAAGCTCGACGAGCGATCTCGGGCGCGCGAGTACGCGTCGTTGGTATTCGAATATGGCCTGTTCGCGTTTTGACTGTTCCAAGAGTATTTCGCTTCCATATAACCCGTGGGAGGTTGCACTGACTGCTGCTGTGGTTGCTGTACAGGCTGGCGATTTCTTCTCGAGTTCTGTTCGTCCTGACTGTTGGGGTATTGGAATGAGTTGTAATTGGGGTACGACGACATGATCTCTACAAGAATGGCCGCTCACAGCGATACCTATATTCTAACATATTTCGCCCAGAGATATAGTCTTTGCGAAGCAAAAACGCAAGACTCGAGGGCGACTTTCAATATGAAATAGCCACGAGTGGCAGCCGCGGTCTGTGTTGCCCATGTACAATGTGAGCGCGGAGCATCTACAAATTGCTTGGCGCCCACAAAAACAGTCAAGCGCGATGGAGTCCATTCCGACCAATCCGCGTATCCGCTTAGCGTAGTCATGTGACGCACACAGAGCAACTATCGAAGCGCACATTTTCGGCTAACATTTCAAGATCCTAGACGATCACGACGACGCAAACGACAAGATCCTTTTACAGAGCCCTTTTTGCCTTTCGACACCGGCTCTGCAAAAATGACCAAGACATATCACGGTATGTATATGCATCAATTGAAGCGATTTCTCGAACGTGGATCATATCGTTGTTGGGATATGTTAGGATATTCCTCGATTTTGATGTGGTTGACGAGCACGATTTGGAGTTAAGTTACTGATGGGATTTTCTACAACAGCCGTCGCCTCCTCGCGACGCAAGTCGCGCAAGGCTCACTTCAGTGCGCCTTCCAGCGAGCGACGAGTCATCATGAGCGCTCCTCTCAGCAAAGAGCTCCGTGAAAAGCACAATGTACGAACCGTCCTCTATCCCGCGATGTCCCTCGAGATTTTCCAAGACACCAACCACTTTACACGGAATATTTTCTGTTGAAAAGATGGAACGAACAAGAGATCTACGAAGATTTGAATATCAAAGGACAAGACTAACACAATTTATCCAGGTCCGATCCATCCCCATCCGCAAGGACGACGAAGTCACCATCGTTCGTGGCTCCAACAAGGGTCGTGAGGGCAAGGTCACCAGCGTCTACCGCCTCAAGTACTCCATCCACATTGAGCGTGTTGTCCGCGAAAAGTCTAACGGCCAGAGCGTTCCCCTCGGCATCCATCCTTCCAAGGTCGTCATCACCAAGCTCAAGTTGGACAAGGACCGTGAAAACCTCTTGGAGCGCGTTGGCAAGGGTCGTGAGACCAGGAAGGCCGCTCTTTCAGCATGATTTTATGTTAGCAAGCGGCAGAAATGAAAAAATTTGAAAGTTTTTTTCTACCTTCCATCTTTTTATTCGTCCATCATGTCATTACGGTAAAACAGACGGATTGGAAATAGGGTGTGTGTTGTGCGTGTACTTTTTTCTCTGCTACATGGTCATGAAATGGGAAAAGGCGCGAATTTGAGTCTTAAAAAAAAAAAAAAAGAAATTACGTGGCCGATGGGTCTATCCAGTGAGATAGGCCATCATCAGGACTCGAGCATGGGGGGGGGGGGGTGCGAGACTATTCTAATGTTATAGTTGTTTGGCAACCCCGGCGTTCCTACAGCTGAATCAAATCGAAAAGACTTCACATTTCACTCCTCCCTCTTTCCTTCTTCCTTTCGTCCTTCTTTCTCTTCGAGAGAAACGCCAGAATATCTCCGCATTAACCTATCACTTTTCATGGTTTATGAGGTATACGGCTGGCGTAGATTGAACACCCAGTAACTACAATATGAATCACAATTGTTTCTGGCTCATCTGCAGACTCGTCTTGAGAATCTTCAATGATAATCACGGGTTTGATGATGAGATACATCCTTTCTAATAATATCTATTTTTTGCAATTCCAATGTGAAGCAATTTAGTCAAAGAGTTGTGTTCAATTTCAAACCTGCCTTTGTGTATGAAGCAATCTGTACAAAGGCGGAAACGCATGGCAGAAACACACAAAGATTATTCATGCCAACAGGACATGAGCTGACATCGTAATTAGGTAGTATTTTGCACGGAAAACTCAATACGAAAGTATGAAGGAAATCAAGACATCTGGACCATGTCAATTGGATACTGAAATTCACGCCATGCAAAGTAAACAATCCCCATCTCGCCAGACAATTTTGATATACATATACACTATCCTCGACACCTCTTCCTACCTAGGTATGTACTCGAGGATAATTCATTTCCCAATACACCTCCCCCAAGCTGGCAACCCACACCCCATACCGACAAACAAATAAATCAAAAACACAACCACCACAACCAATAACACCATAACCTTGACATTCTTCCACCACATCTTCCTCCTCAACCCCCTCGACCTCATCCTGAAATCGTGCGCACTCCCTCCCAACCTATCCGTCTTATCAACCAACAAATCAATCCTTTCCCCTCGTTCCAGCACCCGCTCAATGTTCTCCGTCATAATATCGCGCACATTATCAATCTCCCTGCGTGCAGAAGCGAGCGAGTCTGCCGGCGGCGCGGTATTGTATTGCTGCAACAACGCCCTAAGCTCGGAGTTGTACGCTGCGCAGCCATAGGCCGGTAAAGCCGCGAAATCAGTTGTAGAGGGTGGATAAGCAGCTAAAAATTTGCGTTTGGCTTCTAGCAAAAAGGCGAAGGGGATGCGCCGGCCTTGTTCTGCTGTTGCGACGACCAGATAGCTGAGCGAGGAGTGCGAGTCTGTTTCTCCACTACCACTAGTAACGGGGTTTTTGCTGTTGTCGTCTTGGTAGGATTGGGGATTGCCGCCGGAGGGTGAGTCTGCGATGTAGTGTACAAAAAGACGGTCGTGCGTATAGGTGAGTTTTTGGGGTTTGTCGTGTGAGATCTTGGGGAGGATGATGGATGCGAGGGACGAGGCGGAGGTGGACGAGGCGCCGGGAGAGGAATGTTCGGCTAATATTGTGGTTCCATGGGCTATGCAGGAACTGTCGTAGACTTTGTCAGATACTGGGATGGAAATGACGGTATTCAGAACTTACTATAAAAGGGAGCTGGATGGCTTGGATGACGACGCCATCTTGAGTTGTGCAGTGATCCGTCAATCAAACAGTAGTACCTTCAAAACTTGCGAGTAAAGTCTAGTGTCTGTTACGATGATATTAATCTCTGTCTTCTCTGGTTGTGTAGCTGAGTATTTGGATGATTGTGTAGGTTGTAGCCGGTGACGTCGATTGAATTGATGGCGGGTATCACGTGACCAGTATCAACACAAATTGATCGTATCGTCAAATTATTGAAAAGACTACCGTGAAGACAACTTCGTTGATTATTTCTCATTGATGCTTAAACTTAAAAACCAAGCAGACTAAAAAGTAATGATATTGCCCCCCAAAATGCTGCAATCTCTTGACTCCAACGAACACAACCCCAAATGCACAAAATCAAAAAAAAGGCAAAAATTCTAGCATAAAGAGTTGGGTATCATTGTATGCTTTGCACGTACTTCCCATCTCGTCAAAAGGAACGAACCCGCCTGATGCAAATGATATGACGCTAAATGAAGGAAGGATAAAGGTGGTATATTGCGCCTCAGTCTGCAAAAACAAAAGGGATATTTTGAAGGAGTGTATTAAGTGAATTGTTCTGTGTATATTGTAGATGAATCAATCATCTGAATGGGTAGAACTTTGATAGGAGTGACCATCGTTCTTCATCGATCGCAAGGCGGCAGCTCGTCTGGCAACGACATCTTCTCTGCGAACCACGTTCCTTAGAGCTTCACTCGCTTGGATCAAGCCATCAATGCTGATTGCATGGTTAGTCATTTGATGGTTGACATATGTATAAACTGCAGCGGGTGTCTGGCAGGTTGTCAAGAGTTGTTGCTCGTTAAGCTTCAACAAGGCCAAGGCGACTTGAAACAAGAATGTGCTGCCGCCACCACTCGCGGCTGCGGCATCTTCCTCTGAATCTTTCTTCGGGCCATTGACAACAGCCGTTGATCCCGCTCTTTCGCGGGTCGTACTTGTGACATTCAGACACAAGACCACATCCCATACACGATAAAGAGCTTCGGCAGATAGACAGTCTGTGAACACAGACAAGAACCATTGAAAGGTCAAGGCCTCTAGCTCGATACCAAGTTCATCCAAATGGGCTGAAAGTCGAGGGAGTACTTCGGTGATATACTGACGTAGAACTTGTTGGTCTGCTCTAGAGGCTAAAAGACCGTGGTCGTAATAATGCTGAGGTAGGATATTCTCGATCATCGAGGTCATGATCCAGAATGCGTCCTCGGCCGTTGGTGTAGTCAGCAGAAGCGAGCCTGCAATGAGATTCATTCCTTGACAATATCCAACCTCGGGGTTGCGCCGTGAGTAAGCTAGAAGGACATCTCGTAGCTTCGCCACACCAGGTCCATTGCGGAAGAACACATTGTCAGTGAGGGTACGGTAGATATCCATGTCGATCTGAGCGACAATAGTAGGATCAACATCAACGACGTTAACCATATTCACAAGATCATCGTAGTAGCCAGGGATACGCATCGCCGAAGCACCACTGCATTCTGCCCAGATCTTCGGGCGATGGGCGACAGGAATTCCGGAGAGCACTAATGACCGGAATTCTCGCCACTTATTGCGCCCAACCTTGCCTTTATTGCCTAGACCGGCGATACCAACAACTTCACCATCAGTCAGGGTAGCTTCAGGCATGTTTAGTGCCATGTTTGCACGTTCAGGGTCCTGTGCTGCAGCTGCTTCACCTTCTCGGCGACGTTCAGCACGAACTTTGCGAAGAAATTCATTCCACCTGGTCGTTCTTTCGCGTTGAAGAACATCGTGCAGCTCTGTCAGTTGCTCGAGCAGAAGTTTGACCGGCTCTTGTTCGTTGGACATGCTGATTGTGGTCGTCATCTGTGAGCGAGCCGGTATATTGGCAAATTCAGGCGTGTCTGCTACAATTGCCGAAGTTGAGGCCGTAGGCTGTGAACTTGGGCTAACTGACGGTGCTCCAGCTTTATCTAGAGCAACTGTAGATGCCACTCTTTTAGGAGGCTCATCGGGTGCAGATACACCAATAATCGGTGCGGTTGAAGGGGTATGAGACAATAATTCTGTTGGCCGTGTTGCGATACGAAGATAGTCCTGCCAGCGCTTCGCCGTTAAACCCTCGTTATCAGCTTCTTCGGCCGAGACTGGTGTGTCTGACTGATCTGGTATCGTCAATCCGAGGCCTGTCTGGTGATCGTCCTCATCATAACCTTCTTCTAGGTCCCCGCTGCGGTGGCTGTTGATGGTTTCGGTCAGGCTGTTTCTATTGGCAGTTTTTCTCAACAAGGCAGCTTCCTTTTGTCGCTTCTTCCGCCGTTGGTCGTATATGAAACCAAAGCGATCCGTCAACAAGCCGCCTGATTGGTAGTTGAAATTAAGTTCACTCAAAGCCGGTGGTCGAGATTCCATGGGAAGAATAGCATCCATCTCAACGGGGCCGAGGTTTGTTGCTGCCGTGCCGTTGCTGCGGTCTGCATTGGGTGGTGGTTGAGGCGTATTCGATCCAGTGACACGCCGTTGAAGACCTAGCCTACTAGGGCTAGAAGTTGTAGAAGTGTTGGGAAGGCCATTGACTCCGCTATAACTGTTGATACGCTTCAGAGCAGCCACGGCGGAAAGTCCATTCTTCCCAGTGAGGTTTGATGTTTTTGCAGTATTTTTGAGCTTGTCTTCTCCTAACGAAGACGCTCGGCTACGATCTCCACTGGAAGCGCTTGGTGTATCCTTGTTTTGAGAGCTGCCTGCGAATAGCTTGACTGTCCAAGATGTAACAGATTTTGACGATTTGCGTGAATGAAGACTAGACGTTTCCGCAGCTTTTGAAAGCTTTACTCCCGCCGGAGAAGCTGCACGGCTCAGAGGAGGTTGAAAGAGCCTCTCGTCTAAACCTTTCCGACGCCCAGACGCTGTATTATTCGTTGCAATGCGAGAAGCTCCAGCAATTTCGTCAATATCATCGGCATCTGTCAACACGCTGCTACCTCGACTAGTCCTACGACTGGCATTGGTGGTTCCGAAGATGTAGTCCTGCAACATCCGTACAGTCCCCTGTTTCCGCTGAGTACCAGATTCGATACTCGAGGTTCCCGACTTCGAGTCGCTGTCGTTTCGATGTGGTCGGAGAGTCGCTTGCAGATCAGTATCATCCGAATCGAACTCACCGACAGGGTCGAGCATGGCCTGGCCCATGAGATTCCCAACACTAGACTTCGTAACGAGCTTATGGATACCGTCCGACTCCCCAGGCGATGATTCCTTTGACGAGGGATTCTCCATGTCATATAGACGCCTTTCAATATCCTGACTAGATACCCCGACATCTCGAAGCATGCGTTTCAGCTCCCGTTCTCGAGCATCAGCTCTCCGTCGAAGCTTTGAAATCTCGGCATCCCTGACTGCAAGATCGCGCGCAAATTGTCTGACCGTTTTCACCGCACCGTTCTTTTCCAGCAAATGTTCTATATGGTCAGCGTCGACCAGATGTAACGCTCCTGGTACTTCTGATGTCGAGAGTGAGTCGTCGAATAAAGCAGGACGACCCAATCCTTGTGATAGTGTTGATGTGAGCCTTTCGAGAGCCGCCTGTCTACCTCGTTTCACATCTCGACGACTCTCCTCTTCATCTTGCTGCGGTTCCAATATCGAGTCCACATCAGGCTTACCGCGCAATTCTTGAGGCGAGCTATCCGGTGACAAGGAGGGAAACGAAGTCAAATCAGCAGGAATCCCGGAAGTGGCTGCGTTCGAGGACACGATTGACACCGCCGAGAGCCGTTTCGTAGTCTGCTTTGGGCGAACGGCGGCGGCTGCAGCTTTATTGTTGTTCCCATTAGCCTTTTGGCTTTGATGAGAGGAGGAGGAGGTTTGAGAAGAGGAGCGTCGTGGTTGTAGTGGTTGTTGCGGCGTGGATGTCGGATCCGCCATGACTCAACTGGCGGTCAAGGCAGTGGGAGGAGAAATGGGAACGAAGGTAGGAGTTATGAAAATTCATGGGAGCCAAATGTTGATCAGGTTGAGAAAAAGCGTTTCCAAAGGCTGAAGCGACAACTTCGTCGAAAGGAGAGGTGTGCGTCTAGAGCTCAAGGATCAGGAATGTGATGGGAAGGGATGGCGAGAGGCTGCGAGAGAAGAATCAAAGACTCCACGAGGTCGAGTGAGAAGAGTAGTGAGGATGAGCGACGTCAGGAATGCTCGCATAGACTCTTCCTGTAAGTTAGCATGTTGTGGATTGAGGAGGTAGTTGGTGTGTTGTCGCCCAAAATCAGCTTCGAGTCTGGCCGCTTCTTTCCCACCGAAATACACAAAATGACGTGCCGCCTGCAGGTCACATGTTTCCCCGCTTACAACACGTCAATTTTTTTTGGTTTCTGCTGATTTGCCGCCTCAAAATAATCGAATAACAGACTACTATCGCTCTGTTGGCTACTTTCAGGTATTGGCTCGATTCATATATACACACTACACTTCTGTGTACGACGGATAAATCAACCGAGCTTCCCAGGCACAAAAGGATGCCCAGCACTTAACCCCCCACAAACCGTCACAGCCTGCCCATTCATATAACTACTCTCCTCACTACCCAAAAACAGAGCCACACGAGCAACTTCATCCGCCACCGCTCCTCTGCGCAAAGGGTTGAGTTGCCCTATCTTGTTCTGAGTTCCTCGCGCTCGCGCAGCATCGTACATGACTTTTGTCATCCCCGTCTCGATCACACCGGGACAGATTGCGTTGACTCGAACCCCGGTGCCCGCGAGTTGGTAGCAGGTTGTCTGGGCGATGTTGATGACTGCGGCTTTGGAGGCGGAGTAATCCGTTCCTCCAGCGTTAGAGCGTATACCTGCGACCGAGGCGGTGCAGATGATGGAGCCGGAAGGGAAGGGTTTTGAAGCAGAGGTTATTTGCATCGCGGGAGCGGCGTATTTGACAGCGAGGAACACGCTACCCGTCTTCATTAGAACGATTCTTCTTTAGAACGTGAGGGATTGTTCTGACTCACCCTAATGTATTCGTCTTGAGAGTCTTCATAAAATCCTCCGGCTCAATCTCCGTAAACAGCTTGGTCGACCCAACCACACCCGCATTAGCAAACATAATATCCAACCGTCCATAACGCGCAATCGCATCGTCAACAACAGCTTTTACGGAAGGCGCATCTCCCGCATCGAATTGGCGAATCTGTACTTCAACATCCGGGTACAAGGATTCGATTTCCCGTTTGTGGACCGGGAGGTAGGTATCGTCGTAGTCGCACAGGTAGACGGCTTTAGCGCCGTTGTGCGCGAATTGGTGGGCACTTGCTCGTCCGATTCCGATGGGGGAGTTTGCTCCTAACAATACATCGTTAGTAAGAAGAGCCGCGAACCGAGCCTCAGAAAGTCAAGCGTACCAGTCACAATAACAACCTTGTCCTTAACCCGTCTAGTCAATTGACGATCAGTATCCTCTCGTAACTTGTTAAGTATAACCTGAAGAGAACTCACTGCCCAACAGAATCCCCAGCCACAGCACGAATACGTGGAATTCCCTCAAATGTGCCAGCATCCGGAATCCCTTCGACAAGCTGCTGGCTGAGCGCCTGCAGGCGCCGTTTAGCAGACGACGTCATTTGAGTACTCCCAACCTAGCAATATATGCCAGGAAAGTAAACAAGATGCACTGTTCAAGATGGAATCAAAAGTAATAAAGTAAAAAAGACAAGAATATATTGAAGGTTGCTTTACATTGCTAAACCAGCCAGATCATCCGATGGATGGATGTTACATTCGATGAGCCCAAACAAAGGATCTTCGGGCTTAATTAAGCGGATATCTTGCGGGGAGCCGAGGTATTGTTCGGTCCTTGCTGAAGGTTAATTCTTGGCTGGACTTCTAGAATATGGGATACGTATCTCTAATTACCACAATTAAGATACGAGAACGAAAATGGTAGATATCCTCAGGAACTTTATTCAAACTGGTCCTTCAACTTCAATAAATACATACACATATGAGATTTGACATGCAGTCAAGACAAGGCACTGGGCGCCTGAATAGTTCAAGATAAAAACAGACATTTTCAGAAACATTGCAATACATAAATCCTGTATCGCTTGTGAGCTGCAACGGCGTTGGCTTACACTGGTGCAGCTGAGTTCGAGGAGGAGGTTCTGTACAGAAAGGGACATGCCGCTTGAGGAACGCATGCGGACACATATACACAGCGGGGAGAGAGAAAACAGGTAATAGGTAGACAGACGGCAAAGGAGTATCTAGCAACGGCCATCGTCAGGATCAATCGAAGAATAATCCACAATATATTCTTCAAACTTTGGCATCAAAATACAAAACCTGAAAAAGTCCAGAAGGACTTTCTGCGGGGAATAAATAGAAAAATAGATGTAACACGAAATGAAGAGAAGATGGAAATGAAATAGGAGAGACAAAGCTAGAGCAAAAACCGTCTACGCCTGGAAAAGAAGCTAGAAAATTGCAACTATCACGAGGTTGCCACTGCGATCGCATTATTCGTTCTCTTCGAGCATAACTTGAGCTTCGAGTCGCCTCAAGAAATGACACGAGAGGCCGGGGCATTGATCATGCCTTGACTGGGCTTCTTAGAGACTGTGGGGGTTTCAATGGGGTCAACGAATGCTTCCGTCTCGTGGAGGTGCTCATCTTCATCTTCCACAATCTTGGTGGGGATTTCTCCAGGGTTGTACTGCTGGCTGGAGCGCTCCGCAATGGTTGAAGTGCTGACCATTGACATGGATGTGCTGGAACGGTTGTGCACGAGATCTGGTGTTGGTGGAATGCTGGAGACACGGTTGTCAGCATGAAGGTA
The DNA here is from genome assembly GCA_037356135.1 of Talaromyces sp. F31. Lineage (NCBI taxonomy): Eukaryota > Fungi > Ascomycota > Eurotiomycetes > Eurotiales > Trichocomaceae > Talaromyces > Talaromyces sp. F31. The sequence goes on along the minus strand of JAYXSF010000040.1, from coordinate 898,437 downwards.
GCCGCTCTCGCTCTCGCCGGCTTCACTGCCTTCTTCAGGGGCGCCAGAGTTAGAAGGCGCAAGGTGAGTCTCGTTCTTGGCTGTCTCGGCCTCTTCGTTCTCGGCATCTTGTGCAAGGTGCAGTCCCTCGACGGCAGCAGCGCACTGTTCACTAATATTGCGAATGATAGCAGCAATAGCATCGGTCTTGTCCTTCAAATAGCGGTCAGCGACATCGGGCATGCTCATTTGAGAGAGGCGTCGTTGTGCCTTGTCCATGACAGAGTCCATCTCAGGGCTAATGTTATCGCTTCCACTGCTCGAGCGGCTGTTGAATGCGCCAGAGAGACGAACGCGAGAGCCAGGTCGGGACAGACGTTTCATAGACTTAGGACTTTCAGTCATTGACCGTGCGGGGGAGGATGTTGAAGTGGATTCTTGGGCTGAGTTCTCTAGGGCCTGGTCAATGTATTCGCCAAGGTCAGTAGAGCTGGCGAGGTTTCGAATGATGTGTTCCATATGGTGGGTCTGGCCATCGATCAGACTGCGCAAGTGCACCACAATCCTCTGAGCCTCATCACGTTGACGAGTGAGAGTCGAAGTGCGGTGCTCCATGGCAGAGAGCTCCTTCTGGTTGCGCTTACGTTCGCGCTCGAGCTCCTCAGCGATTTCTTGCTGAAGAACCAATGCCTCCAAAGCGTCATCACGTTGCTTCTCTGTGCCGGAAAGACGTAGAGTAAGACGGGTAATGTCATCCTTCTGTGTGTCGATGAGGGTAGTGAGACGGCGGTTCTCACGCTTGTGTCCTTCAATCTTGACCTTGAGCTCGGAGGTCTCCTTGGTAAGTTGTTCAGCAAACGCTTGGAATTTGAGGAACTAGAAATTGTCAGTTCTGAGCTTGAAAATGAGATCAAGTCGATTCCTACCTGTTGCTTCCAAGTCTCCAATTCTTCGACCAAGAAGTTGTTGCGCTTAGTGACCTTGGATAGTTCGGTGTCCATGCGTCCCTTGAGGTTGATGAAATCCTGCCAGGCTTCCACGGTATCGCGAGAGTATTGGTTGCGCTCACGGACAATCTCGTTCAAGTGTCTCATCGACACCTTGGTCATGAGTGGCTTCTTGACGGAGCCACCGAAAATAGCCTTCATACCCGTGTTGCGTCCCTGTACTAATTAGCATGTACTAAAAAATAATATAAGTATCAGCAAACTTACAAGTTTCTCGCAGACGTGATCGGTGACGCTCATGATCGCATCTTGGTTCCACCAGGCAGGATCCTGAACACTCTCCACTTCACCCTTCATCACAATAATCTGCCCGGCCGGGATCAACTTACCACCGCCATAAGCAGAACGTAAATGTTGTGGTACGCCGGACGGGGTGACTTCACCGTTCAAGGCTTGCGTCAGACGGCTGATGAATTTGGTGCGCTGGCCCGGGGTAAGGACATTGGGTGGGCTGGAAGTGAGGACGAAGTTTCGATCAAGGTCGACAACCAAAGCGTCCGATGGTGCGGTAAACAAGGAACGGCACTCAGGAGAGATACCGAGAATGTAAGGACCGGGCTCCTCAACGAGCTCCTTGGCATGACGGGCATGCACAACGGGTACATAAAGACCACTCCACTCATATACACGAACGCAGAATCGAATAGTCTCAGCAGCGATGGTAAGCATGGCGGGGTAGTGGCTGACGAAGATGATCCGGCGAGTTGGGGAAACAGCTGCCTCAATAACGCCTACGATGTTAGGAATGGAGAGACAGTTGAAAAGCGGCCACATGGAAAAGTTCTGGAACCCGGTCGGAGACGAGGGAAACTGATAGCATAGTGCGTAATCCTTCATATCAATTCGGACCAAGTCGTTCAGGCGTGGAGCTGGGAAACTGAGGATACGGGAGACTTCTTCCGCATGGAACAGGTTGGTGGCTTTGTTCCAGTGAATCCACATGCCACGAAGGTAATCTCCTAAAAGATCATAAAGAGGATAACGAGACAGGAAACTCAAGCAGTAAGGAATCCAGTAGGTCTCGTCGGGGTTATCATAGTAGTCGGACTCGGTCTTCTTGCGTAGGTCGCGGATGGTCTCGGCACGCTTCTCGTCGGCGCGGGACCAGACACGCAGTGCAATACCGTACAGGGTGTGAGATGAGTCCTGCTGGAGAACAAACGAGTGATGGACGCAGTGGGGCTGTGATTTGCCAGTGCAAATTTCAACATCATGAGGAAAGCATGCCTATCACGATTAGAATATATCATCAATTTCACATTGCTCGTTTTTCGAGGCATCTTACCCTCATAGCGGCATGCAAAGACCGCGCAATCTCATTATCCTGCTCCAACCGCGGGCTGCTACCCAGAATCTCGGGCAGCCAGAACTGGCCAACGGCGCCCTTCATGTGCTGGATTTTCCCCTGAATTGGTGCAGGCGCCTTGACCCATTGGGATGGCTCACGGCCAACACCACAGACCATATAGGCATGAGTCAAAGTCTTGGGTGTGCGCTGTGCGGGCTTCAGATTCAATGTCGAGGGAATTGGCTGGGTGATACGAGAGTGCAAAGATGAAGTGCGACTGGGGATAACAAGAGAATTGTCGGCTTGGTCTCTAGTCACGGGCCGGTCCCGAGTGGACGGGCGGACAAAGGATGAATGATCTCTCAGTGAGGGAGCCATTTTGCATTGGTTGTGTAAATTGAATAGGGGAAAAGAGTGGCAGTCGTAATCGGTGATTCGGGAGACAAGAAATGAAGGTGATCTCAAATCGGTGACTTTTTAGGACTTCTGACAGTGTCCAGTAGCTGCTCCAACGAAAGGGGGGCACCTATTTCACAGCCAGCGTGAGGCTATACGCACATCTCCTGGATGAGTCTTGGGTCTGCGGGAGGAGCAGAGAAAAGCGATGGCCGTGTCAATATCAATGGGTGAGGAGCGAGGCACACCAAGAGGGACAGAATCGGTTCTGTCTATCCTGTGCACTACGAAGAGAACGGATACTCCATACAGCAAAGGAAGAGAAGAAGAGAAGAAGAGTAGCAGAGCGAGCAGAGCGAGCACGGAGACAGACCGAGTAGGGAGCAGGTGGTACGGGGTCAGTGCCAGAGAGCAAGAGCCGACCGAGACTGAAAGCGGGACTGATACCTGAGGGAGACTATGGCACTTTGGCAGCGAAACTAGCGTGGGAGGAGCCAATGGGCGTGCGTCTGGGAGTCTTGCTCATTAAAAGGTGCCAGCTAAGACTGCTTGAACAGGCCTAGCGTCAGCCGGCGTGGACAAAGGAGGCGTGCTGCTTGCTCAGGGGTCAGGGTTGCTGATTGGCCGACGGCAGAACAGCCCACTTGGCGCTGCAGTAGCGTCTTTAGTCTCTGCTCTGGGTGACGAGACGAGACTGAACTCGACGATACCGTACTCTTAATTCAAGCAGGTCGATGAGGAGATTCAATTATTGTGATTCCGATTGTCGGGGTTCAATCTCATTTCGGCCGTGCAGAGCTCTCAGCGAGGTTTCTCTTCGCATGCAGATGCAGAAGTAGAACACACACAATGTTGTGGTCGCGACCAGGGCTGTAAGTCGCACAAGTGGCACTTCCTTGCTATCAGGCACTGTTTGGCGTTAGATGAGATGCATCCAATTGCAGGAACAACTGCAATGGTAGACAGAATCAAGAAATCAAACATAGTAAGTACATAGCCAACAAATGTCTCTTAGTACTACATAGTAGCAGTACGTAGACAAGATACTAGGAGACCCTGCAGTGTTTCGGATAGCAGGCTAAAATATTAGCATCAGCCGTGCTACCAGCACGTATATGTCGTACCACTGCCGTATTTCCAGTAATCTTACGTATCCAGCGAACCATGAATGCACCGCGCCAAGCTCCCGGCTTTCCGGCCCCGCTGGAGCTCAGCCATGGACTCGATTGGCCTGTCACCCCCGGAGAAAAACAGACTATCTGAGAAGCTCTGTTTGGCAGTCTCTGCTGGCACGGATACGTTACAAAGTTAGTGGTCAGTCATTAACCTTCTACTACCTAGTACGAACATAGTACGTACCTACATACAAGGTAAATGTAAGCATTCAAGAACCGCCCAGCAGATCCATAGTTTTTTATTTTTTTTCTCCAATCAAGAAAAACGTCCGTACCGGTCCCACCATAGCTATCCTCCAACAGAAAGGATCGACGGTCTGGTCGTCGATGGGTACTTCTTGATCCTGTCGTACAAGTGCGGCTTGACGAAGTTGCGAACTCGAGGAGATACTCGACCCTACCTGAGTTGCGGGGTGGTTGTTACGCACTTGAGCCAGGGGTAACAACTGAACGCGGCCGAAAAAACGTATTCATATCTTCTGAGCGGGAATGATGGTGAATATACCTTGGCGCAGAGAGTAAGAAACGTCCTCAAATCGGTGAAGCACCTCCATATCCTTATCCTTGGAGACAACTGCCGCCGACGCGATGCATCGAAACCTTCCGCCCTCGATTGCATACACGTCCCGTCACTCAACCCCTCGCAGATAAGATTCATCACAAACTCGATGCATCCGTCGGCGTGCATGCATATAGTATTAGTATGCCGCAGTACATACATGGCATGTGCATGATGCAGTACTAGTAGCGAGGGGTCAATTCATGAAATATCAATGACTCGGACGGAGCCCAACCTGGCATGTGGCAAAGGGTTTTTATCCGCGGAGTACTTGGTACTACGCACGACGTATCTCGATGTCAATTCAGGCGGTGTGAGCTCGTGAGTTCTTTTTCAAACCGTCATCCATCGCCGTCCATTAATCTTCTTTTTCTATCACAGTCAACAACCGTTTCTCGCCAGTAGTACCTGTATGAAAAATGCAGCAAGTGACAATAATCACATAAAATACGTACACCTACCCTCAAGTGCCGAATACATATAATAGAAGCACAACGGCGTCATACCCAAATGGTTGAAGTATTGATTATGACATGGTGTAGAAATATGTGACATTTTTGCTCCGATTTTTGACTTTTCTTCTGATCCAGTCAGCGAGGGTTCACCCCATGTAGGCTTTTTTGTTTCGCTTTCTGCATCAATCCTCTGTCCCGAAACCTACATCAAGTACGACACCCCCATAGTGAAGTCATCCATTTTTTTTTTTTTTTTTAAAAAAAAAAGGCTTCTCAAGCAATTCTTAATGCGTTTTGATTAGTCTATGCTTATTACTCAACCTCGAATACATCACTGAAACACATATACCATTCCAGCCCGATCCACGCTCACAGTCATCCCATACGGCGCTCTGAGAATAGCCACATCCAGAATCGAGTCTAGATGACTCTTAAGTAACTGCTGCTGTTGCAGACTGATCACTGCACTCCGCGGTGGACGCGATGCGCTCGCACTATGGCCCTTCTTGGCAGACGATGAACTTCCGCTCCGTCCACCGGCGCTACTGCTCGTTGTTTTTGCGAGGTTGGGGAATTGTTCCGTCGTGACCGTGAGACTCGTCGTTGGTTGCATAGTCTCGTAGCGCGGTTTGGCAGCTATGCCGGCCTCGGCGGAAGAAGCGTCCAAGCCGCTGACTATGCTTGATAGCTCGGGTCGAACAAGATCCCAGAATCGTACTTTGCGGTCTGATCCGGCGGAGATCGCAAAGCCGCATTTTGTGCTTTCCTTACCATCGGCTGGCATGTCATAGCCTACGTGCAGAGCACAGATACCGTTGGGATCACCTGCCCCCGGGGTCGCTGATGCTGCACTCGGCTCAATTCCTGCCGTAGATGTATTGGCGAAACGACTAAGCATGCTTTCAGGCCGATCCTCATCTACACGCCATGGTTCGTAGCTTTTAGTGACAGTGTTCATTGCAGCCAATTTATTGACTACCGACGTTCGATGACTACCAGGAGTCCCGTTTGGTGTTGACGGGCTGTTGCCAACAGTCGATGCCGATGCTGCTCTGTAAACTTCTCGGCATTGAACTTTTTCCACGTCCCAAACCGTGATTTCACTGCCATGTACACTTCCCCCAGCCACGCAGACCCAGCGGCCACGACCTTTGGTCGGATGAATGTGCAGTCTGTGTATCGCCGTGCCTCCTGGGAGACCCCACGCTTTCAGCCTCACTCTGAATCGCAAGTCCCACAGGTCCAAGATGCCATGCGATGTGCCAATTATAAGCCAACTGTGTTTACGGTCGGAACAAAACACTTTGGGCGTGCCATGGTGAACGGGATTCTGTAATGAATATAGTGGCAACATAGTCTTCATATCTAGTGCCAGAATGCGAGATGTGTTAGTGGCGATGAGCAGCGTCGACTGAGCTTCTGAACGGTAGTGTTCTATCCATGTCGCGTACTCAACCGAACCGTCCTCTCCTACTGGTAGCTGATACTGTCGGACTACCTGCAATTTCCCGTATCGTACTGTTTCGTTGACGCTCTGATAGTCAACCTTTACAGTGTGGATACTACCGTCCGTTGCAGCACTAATAAATGTGTAGGTATTTTCGACGAACGTCAAGCACTTTACTTTTGTCCCGGGTGCATGCCGATGGGTCTGTCGCGATCTGGGAGTCAAGTTTTTCTCTAACCGCGTGGTATCCCAGACTTTGACAGTGCCATCATCTGAGGCGGTCACAAAGAACGCATGGTCTGGCGCAGCCACTACCCGATTGATCGGTCCGGTATGTTCACCAAACAAAGCAACGAGCACGCCTTCAGGCCTCCATGGCTTATCACTTTCTTCGCCACTAGCTCTTCGGATTGGCCGCCGCGAATCAATCTCCTTGACATATGGACCGAGATCGAAAAGATCCGTGGGGTAGTTCTCAGCAAACACATCATCTAACAGCCTCAGAATTCGAGGGTCACGCCCTTTGTATGAATGTCCGGCACGGTATCGCTGTGTCACTGGCTGCTGGACTGGATTCAAGTCCTTTGCCATTGCCAACGGTGAGCCAGATGCTCTCACCTGCTGAGAGTGTACATCCACTTTGCCAAACGCATTTACCGAGTTCGTACTAGTTTCGGCAAAAGCTTTGGCCGTTTCTTTGCGATTCAGTAGATTAATAGCACTGGACTTCTTTTCAATTCTGTTCAAGGAGTTGATTCGTGACAGAGAGCCTGTTTCCGTCATGACGCTGCTCCGGTCCGATACCCTATCTACTTCCATCGAAGTTCTAGTAGTCGCTCGCTCTATATCCGAGTTCGGAGCCGATGAATCCTGCGAGGCTGGCTGAGTTGTCGGTGAAGATGAAGTAGAAGCTGCCTCTGAGTCGGCTTTCATGCCTCCCGCGATCGCCAGACTCCTTCGTGCTGGGTTGCTATCTTTCGGCCATTGCGTTGCCGGTCGCTGATGTTTTCGCCGTGCTGCTGAATCAACGTTCGTCGACGCATCAAGAAGTGCGTCAGCTATTGTATGAGATCTCGGCTCTTGATTTGTAGACACGTTATCCGCTGCTTGAGTTCGCTGTCTGAGTTCCTGATTCTTGTCAAAGAATACGGTCTGGGGCGTAATCCCATATTGCGTGAGACTCAAAATGTCATTCAATGGGGTCGGCTCCGTCGCATCAGAAGTTTTGCGCGATTTCATAGCAACCCTCCATAGGTATTCTCGCAGAACTAGAACCTTAAATTCATCTTCTGATGTCATACCAAGGTTCTTCAGTCTTAGTATCCACTGTGAATCTTCTTCATTCTTCGATATTGTGGTAAGAGATACGTTCTTCGGAAACCCTTTGCCTATAATGGCGTCGCTGCCAGTCAGACTAAAAGTGCTTTCTCGACTAGCCGCCTTCCAGAAATTGCCCTTTTCTGTCTTTTGAGCCCATATTATAGACATGTCGTATATACCTCTTGGTAAAGGTCGTTTGAGAGCATCAAGTATTTCACCCTCCGTCACGGTGATGATGTTGGTTTTTAGGAATGGTCGTATAAGTGGTGTGAGTATGGAATGCTTATCTGCGAATGAGAGATACTTGGAGCATGTGACGACAAAGTAAACAGAGGCTTCCCTGATCCAGATGCTTGGATGAGCAAAGAACCGCACAACAATATTGAGCAGCTCCCAAGTCGTTGACCGTTGAAACAGACCCAAATCTGCCATGGCTGCCATGGATCGAATCACCCGTTCAACTACAAAGTCCTCAGTGTCGGTGAGCGACGGGACCATCAAGGGTAAGATAAATTCCTCGAGACTTGTGCTTCCAATATAAGCAGCAACCCCAACGACAGCTTCAAAGAACGCACACTTTAAGATCCAGTCTTTGTCATTGAGGTATGTATTCAAGTGGCTCAGAATGACCTCGTTGATCTTTGCACTGCCGAAGAATACACATAGACTTGGAACAGAGCCTAGAAAAGCGCGACGAACAGAGGGATCACTATCCGTCAAGAGAGATTTGGTATGGATTTCGAAATACTCCAGAAGATCGGCTCTCGCCACATCATAGAGATTATGGAAAGTTGCTTCTTCCGTCCAGTCAGCTTCAGAGCCAGCTGGTATGACTGAGCGCAGCCGTGTATCGGTCCGGAGAGCTTGAATCATATCCAAGAATCTAAGAGATGATTGCGCCAGTGAGGAGATACAAGAAGCATAGGCGGCACGGACCATAGCACTAGGGTTGAATGTGGAGTCAGGCACAAAAGGCTGCAGCCTAGGAAAGATGTACTCCGGGAAAATGTATGCGTTGACTGGTGATACCACTTGAACTATTGATAAGAGTTGTGCCAAAGTGCGAATCGCTGCCACTTTAACCACGTCGGATCGATCATTAAGCATAGTCATCACATAAGGCAGTATACGATCGAGTTTCGATTCGTCCGGAAGTCGTTCGGCAAAGGCCAATAACAAGTCGCAGGCTTTGACTTTTGCAGAGGCTTTTGATGTATTTCTTAGATTCGACACAACCACCGTGAGGAAGATCAAAGCACCCTCTTGAGGCTCCAAATTCGAAGTTTCGTGTTGTGAGTTTGGTAAATCCAGCTGCACGGGTAGAACCTGGTTGATGAGATTGGTTGATGTCAATTTCGATCCTTCCTTTACAGGTACCGGAGTAGATCCCAGAAAGTAGGATATCTTGTCAAAGTCTAGATAAAGTCGATCGATTCGGTCGTCAGATTCTCCAAAATTTCCGGTTTCAGCATCTACCTGAGCCCTCCCTGCTGTAGGTTCTGTTATCAGAGACATGTACTGGTGAAGGAAGCTGTAGAAATAATCAGGAAAGACTTTGTGTCTCCAAAAATTCAAATATTCCTCTGCGGAGTACCTGGATTCTGGATCGATTTGAATCATGTGAAGTATCAAGTCTTTGACATAGGAGTCTTCAATCTTTGAGAGCTGGCTATGTTCGGGACTATACTCTCCTTTTCGGTACTTGTAAAGCTGGCTGAGAGTGAAAATGGGAGCTTCAAGGAAGAGTTCGGCGATAACACAGCCAACGCTGAAAATGTCCATTGCCCAGTTGACTTGTCGATCTCCGGGTTCTTCGCCTGCTTCCAGAAATCTTTCGGGGGCAAGATAGCAGGTGCGTCGACCTGAGGTGTCAAAATAGAAAGAAAAATCCGCGGGGTTATCTTCTGGGAGGAATGTCGGCTTGAAGGATGAAGAAAAATCGGATAGATAGAGCCAGTTCCAGGAAGTGACGAGAACGTTTTCTGTTTTGATGTCTCCATGGAAAACCTCTTGAGCGTGGCAGTCTCGAAGTGCGCATAGCAGTTGGAATGCAATCCATTTCTTCTCTATGTCTTCCAAAAACGGTCGCGTACTGTATTCGTCAGTAGAGTGAATTATCTATTTAGTCTAGACCCGGACTCACCTCAGTCTATCGTATAAAGAGCTGTGAATATACTGGCGAACCAGATATCCGCTAGTACCTGTCTCAATAATTCGCTGATAAGCGAGAGCATTCGGAACACTGGCTAGCAGTTCCCTTTCACCTGTGGACAAGCGATCAGTTTTTGTCCAGAAAGATGCTCAAAAGCCTTAACTTACGTATTATTGCTTTGACGTAGGGGTCCAATTGCATGCTTGGATAGGGTTTCATAATAACCTTGACAAACGCGAGACCATTCCGGTGCCGAGCTCTGATACTTTTCATAAATCGCGCGGAGCCCAAAGATTTCTCATATACCATATCAGAAAGCTCGGGGACATCGATACCGGCCGAGCCGGCCGACAAGGTCGTTAAAGAATAACCCTGGCCCATTATGAGAGGAAGCAGAGTACTTCTAAAAGCAGCGGTTATATGTCGGGAAGGTAAGACAGGCGGATCGATGTCATCGTCAAGATCATATTTGGTGTGCACACATCATCTCAAGCAGCCAAAACCCTGATGCGAAGCGAGTACATCTGTACAAGTAGACTTGGTGAGCTTTTGCTCTGTGAAGATTTGTTGCCAATAATCAAGGGGACGGAGTCTTCGATATTGAGATGAGGTTCTTCCGCTTCGGTGGAGAATGGGCAAGACGTCAGGCGCTGCCTGCGGTTCGCGATCCGAGCATTCTGATTGGCTGCCGGCCCATCCAAGTCCATGTATATACATCCAATTTTACTCCCATAAAACGATGGATATTCTCTGTAAATATGTTGGTCTCCTTCTTAATCATCTGGTCAGTACTTGATACTAGCTGTATTGATCTATCGGTTTCCTCCTTTCCTGGTCAACTTCGAGTGGATTCACAGCTAGAATGCCATCGCGATAAACCATGATTCAGGGACTGCCTGTAATGGAACTAAGCTCAAAGACTGAAAGGAAGTCATAATTGTGCGCAAACCCTGTTATTGATGTTAATTCTGCAAATTAATAGACATTGAGTATGTGCCACGGTGTAGCTTCCTTGCTCAGACTGTCAAGGACATATATTTCCGCAACGATATATCCATGTGATCTCCAAGGCGAGTAAGATTGGATTTTGGTTCGGGAAAGACACATTCATAGCATCAACCCAGGTCATAGGTAGTATCAAGCCTCTGAAATTAACGACAATCAAGGGTTTTTACATATAAGACCGAAACATACAATACGCTGAACACTTGAGCGAAGATCGAGGAACAAAAACGATGGGCGTTACGTCTAGAGTCTCGATAAAGAGAAAATATTTGTTCCAATGAGTCATGATTTCTAGAAAGCATTAGTCCCTATATCTACCATCAATTTACTTGTTTGAGGTCACGCGAAGCAATCAAAACGAGCCAAAAACCCTCGCAGCCTCTTTGTGCCATTTATCCTTGTGTCAGAGGTATTGAATTTAGGCCTCGAGAGAGATAGCCCACCTAGCTAAATTGATGTGAGAATCTGATATGGCTCACGGAGTATTCTTGGAGACAGTCAACGGCATGCTTCATTCTACTGTGACTCAACTTAGGGCAATCAGAACCTCGAGGTCCAGATGGTCGAATTGATACCATAATTGTCGTTTCCCATGAGTCACTGGGAGTCACGAGTCTGCCTTGGCTGATCAATGCATGTTTCTTTCATTATTCTAGGGCCAGACAGCACAGCGTCAGGATCAAATCGGCGTGTTGGTACGTAGGACAGGGTTCATATTAGAATCCTTGCAGCTGAACGTTCGTCCCGGCTTCACCGATAGGTGTGCTATATTCAGCTTCAGGGGTGACTGAGAAGACCGCTAGTTTTAGCTGTCCTCCACCTCGGGGTCCGCATGAAACATAGAGTTGATGCGGTCTGATAACGGCACTATCTTTTTCTCAACTTAGAACCTTTTTCGAAGAACCTTCTTTGCATGTTCCGCCGTCGGACACAGCCCCCATGTCTCAGTAATGTGCTGACAGCTAGCGCATGATATCACTTTGAAGCTAATTGTCGATCGGTAGTCAAGACGTTTATCAAGGCTGTGTCGAGCATTCGTACCTGGGCTAAAAATAAGGCGTTCTAGACCAGGGCATCCTTTGCTGATCCTTGTACCTTATCCACGTCCACTGGTGACCTCGTGATCAATGAGCGCGGCAGGAGATATTGACGAACCACTATATTTGTGTTCAGATATCTCGTGCAGCGCTTATCATGACGGCGGTCCCGACAAAGCTCCGCAATGCTTTTCATGGCACCGCCCTCTTGAATCTAAGTAGAGGCCCTTTGAAATCATTCTCAGGTGGCTCAATCGGTTGGTTGTCAGAACACCATTCACAATGTAAAATGTGGCTGTTACCTGTCCGGTATCAAGTTTTTGAGGCTTTTTAAGAATTGATTGGCTGTCGATGCAAGTTTTTTGAACAGTCTAAATTAGTTCTTTGAGTCCCGCATCTTATTGTGGTTTAGCGCGGGTTTCAGGACTAACCCAATCAAGCACATCGTGGCACTTTGCTTTGGCACAAACATCGAGCAACTGGAAAGTTGCATATACTTCTGGTCACGTTAGTAACAAGAATAAAACTTTCTCACAGTAGGAGTAGTCTTGTTAACGTACCACACTTGGCGAGGCGAAGCGCTCTTACCGAATGCAACCGCCGGACGAGCTAAAAGCGTATGGGTCAGTTGGTGGACCAGAAACTATAGAATTATCCTGTGCAGGTTGTTTATGCTTTGATTCGCCATTGTGGATAGTTCAGACAGCTCTTGTAGGAGTGAGCCTCGCGTCAATTTCTGTCTTCTCCTTGATTAGAGATTGCAATTGACTGAGCTTGCCTTCTTCACTTGCGTACAGAGTGCGTGTGAGATACGCAAGTGATCGATGGACCGATTGCGCTCGAACCATGACTAACGGTCTTAGTGTCTGTCAACTGTTCAGCCAGCGCGGCCGCTACTTGAAGATCAGACCATTGATTAACTTTCCTGAATCATTAGCTGCCGCCGGTTAAAGTGCTTTTTGCTGATGTATGATGTATGATGTATGATCTGTAGCGACGGCTGGCCTTGTTCCGCTGGCATAAATGATCCAATTGTACCAATCCAATCGCTTAACTGGTGGTTGCAGACTACATAGTACGCCGTCCAAGTAGATTCCGCATTAGAATGAATTTCTTTTCCGCTGAAATATGAACTTTGATCGCATCCGTCTACCAGTCAAAATACGACTTGGGCGAAGAGAGTTTTGCAAAGACCCTCCTTCGTCGGCTGCGCTATCGATCGTTCCTTCTCGGCCGGCAATAGCCTCCGGGGTCCCGGCAGCACGCCCATTGGGCGCTCGTAGGGGCCGTCACAGTGCGATCGAGCGACCGTTCCGCGCCGTGTGGGTCGTGCCTGTTCGCGCCCATCGAGAACGCTCTGGTAAAATTGTTAAATGGACTGGCTTAAGAAAGTTCAACAGCGTGGAGAGCTTCGTTACGAGATCTGTATCGTGTGCTCTGTACACATGGAGTTACGCACTCAAACGCCTTGCTTCATGTTTTCGTGTACCAACAATTCTAGTCATTACACCGAGACCAGGATGTTAATGCGTGTCTCCAGAGTCCATGCATCGGCCTACTACCACCACGTATTAGCGTGAGTCCAGAGGCAACGCCAGGGAATAAGGAACGGCAATTAAGTCGAGAAGAGGACTGACCCAGAGGGGCATGGTGCTGCAGATTGGGGGATAGATTGACTGGTGACTGAGCAGCTGGGACGAGGAGGGGAAGCGCTAATTTCCACGCCGGCCGTGACGTATCGCAACGCAGTTTCTTGTCTCCCGGTTTGTCAGGAAGAGCACAGCACCATAACGTGTATGAACTTTGAAGCGTCTCAGGTGTGGCATGAGTAGATTGGTTGTTTACAGGAAAGAAATCAAATAAAAGCATGGTCCGGTAGACGGAAAGAAGCTACGGAACAAATGGGGAAGGCACGACTGGAATGCGGGTTAGGGTCACGTCCCTCCTTCCTCCCATACCGTAGCTTAAGCGCATACAAAAAAAAAATCGACTACTCCGTAAACCAACGACACGACCTCAACCTCCTTTCCACGGTATTCTTCATGACTCTCGCGTAGATCTTCGCTCTTTGCTTCTTTTTTCATTTGTCTTCTCCCCTCGATCCTCTTTTCTTTTTTTTTTTTTTTCGTCTCTTCTCTAGCGTCAAATGGCCAACAGCAGGCTAAAGCCAGCTTAGGAAAGTGGCACACCTTCATATGCTCAGCTCAACCTATCATTGCATAGACAGAAGCGTCTCATTGCACTCATTCCTCCGGGCAGTGACTAGTGATGCACGCTGGCAGTCCAGCACGACAATCTCTGCCATTCAGACACACAGCCGCCTCGTTTAACTAGTCTATCCAGACTGTCGGGTCCGGACTAAACTGCTTCAAGAAGCCTTCGAAAATGAGAGTCACACCCCGTCGCTGCCCTGCTAGACAGGTGTTTCCGCCCGCCGTGAGCTGCCATTTTCAAGCCTTTCGACAACAATCCGTTGGCTGCCACCCACCCCCCCTTGACCCTGGATGCGGCCCTGAGCTGACGCTCCTTTTTCTCCCACCGCACGTATCTTCATCATACCCCTCTGTTTTAGTCCAATTCTGTGCGTTCATTGACACTCCAGCCCTGTCCCCTCCCTCCAGGACCCGCTGGAAAACGCTCTAGTGCCGATACGTGCTGCTGCTGCCACATCGCACCGCTCCATCCCATCCTGCATGGCACCAAATGTACCAGTCGCGCCTATTTGACCGATGCAAGAGTAACACCCAAAGTGAGCAAACATCCTTCATGCAGAGTCTGCCTTGTGTACGCTGTCATGCTGCTCTTTTTGACTCACTGCTAGCCCTTGCAATGGCACCATCAGTTGGACATGCACCAGTCTAATTACCAGGAGGGCGTCGTCACCTGTTGCTATTGCTGCAAGTGCCATATAACTCCAACCCTGGATCCCGCCTTTCGTCTTGCACCTCATTGTTTTAGCTCAACTTTACTTATAAATATAGATTGGTTGGCACTCGGATCACTTCATCCATTCTTCAACGACTTGATATCGCAAACACGACTATCGAACACTTTAGCTGCGCAATTCCATACCGTCTTTCTCGACTGTCATATTTTCTTTCTCTCGCTCAATATACGCCATCAACGAGGTGCTCTCAAAATCTTGCGGCCAATTCGCCGATTCCAACATAATGCATGACTCTGTGAAGCGATCGGCCGCCGCTGGCCAGCGAGGGCAGCAGACCACTGCGAGCATGTTCGGCTTCAACGACCCCTACATGATATCGCCTGACTCAGTGCAAGTCAAAGCAGAACCACGAGACTATGCGCATCAATCAGCACTTCCTTACGAGATGTCTCATGGGCTCCCACTCACACCTTCGGTTTCCGCGCACGGCTGGCAAGACCAACCCATACCGGGCACAACGGCTTGCTACAATCCTGCATTGAGCGCACCAGACTACAGTGGACTGAATTACTACCAAGAGCCACAATACACGGTCCCGCCCATGATCGACTCGGCTACGATGCAATACCCGATTTTCACGAGTAGCGGGCAGGTCCAAGCGCTCTACTATCAATCAGGCTATGGTGCCAATCAAGACTTTGCGCAAATTGCTTCAAGGAGGTGGCCGACGACACCTCAATCCCACATCGGCACACCTGAAAGAACACAACATCCCAGTCCATCAGAAAACACTTGGTCCTCACCGATCCTGTCGGGCGAGAATGCCCAGAACTTTGAGAAGGTGGGTAACCACAACGTCAGCTCGGTCTCAAGAGCGCATCTTGAATCTCTTGCACGATCACCCTCACACGAAACCGAAACATCCAGTTCTGTTTCCAGTCAAGGAAGGTCCTACTATGGATCTGTTTCCCCCATGACTTCTGCAACAGAGATCGGATCAAGCCGCAGGGAGAAATCGGCTAGTCGAGGCCAGGCCCTAGCTGAGTTGGACCCCGAATTACGTTGCCCGCTTTGTGACAAGGTTTTCACGCGACGTTCCAACTGCCGAGAGCATGTAAAGCGCCATAATCCAGGAAATAGACAGGCGCATTCTTGCAGTAGCTGCGGGAAGACCTTTGGCCGGAAAACAGACTTGAAGCGACATTACTCAACAGTGAGATTATCCTATGTTATTAGTTCTACGCTTAAAACTTTACTGATCACGTTTGACAGAGGATTCATGACGGGGAGAAAAGATTCACCTGTGAAATATGTGGGCGACAATATAGTAGACTTGATACTATGCACAGGTTGATTTCCCAAGTTCCTTCATATCAGAGACAGAGAGCGCTAATTCATGTCTTTAGGCACCAGAAGGAAAGATGCCCAGATCGAAAGCCTAGAGTGAAAACTGGAAAACACGGGTCTTCGGCGCTTGCAGTTCAGTATGCTCAGCAATCTCCTTCGTGACAGCGAACGACAGCGGACGACAGCGTTTGTACAGGTATTGAGCTTCGACAGTACACCATTACATTCCCCGTGACTAGGATCGTTTTTGACGAGTGCCCACCGACTTTACGACTGGGAGGTTCAAGAGACTTTATTGACGAACTGGCATTCGTCTCATGCAGCAATGGGCAGTCCGTAACGTTTTTGACGGTTTTGCTTTCTCAGCTTCATACATAACCCTTTCTCAAGTCTCGAATTTTTATTTCTTTTCGCACCCAGTGTACACATATTATGGCACGCCCATCATAGCGGGAAAGTTGAAGCTGGTCTTCAGAGTCGGAATTCGGAATTGATTCCAGACTTGTTTCATCATAGATAGATATCACGCAGCATTTGCATATATTAGCTACATATCCATGGCGATCTTGGGATTTATCATCATACATTTCACAAATACATTATTCCGTGCTCGCAAGCGCGTCAAACAATAATCCCCGATGTCGCGATTGTCCTACGCAGATTCTGTCTCGACACGAAGTATTTACTCCAAAGGGCAAAGTTGCCCGGTGTCGACTTGAGATATGTGTAGTCAACTTAGCAGCCCACTGTCGGGTGCTGCAAGCCTAACGCTTAGGGAGGAGCGTGCCCATAACATTAAGCGCTCGTTCAATGAGACTAGCTACGTACGTGCCTAGTACCTATATTTCATTATCCGCTCGTCTTATCTTTTTTCCTTCTTCACCATCACCAATCGGGATGATACATGACGTCCATCAGTAAATTTCGTGCATCAGGCGAACAGTACAGTCTAGAATGAAAGGATCATCAACAAATCAATCCACATAGCCGAATCAACTACCCTTATTGACATAAGAAGCGGGGGAGCGCTTCGACATCAAATCAGCCAGCGCGTTTAGCGCTTTAGTTATTCTTTTTTCTCTCCTTGCTTGTGCATCCAGTGCATTGAGGATTCCCAGAAAATTTAGTCCTGTTCCCAGAAAACCTTCGGCCAGAATCCTGGTATTCCCGGCTCGAATCTTTGGGACAGACATGGGGGACTGCTTGTTTCTGTGGCCACTGGCCAGTAAGAAATGTCTGCAGAGGCCTTGGATTACCTTGGACCAGATGAACTGTAATTTTTTTTCGGAAAAAGCAAGCCTACTTATTGCACCACGGAAGCAAGCAGTCGGAAAAAAGTGAATGCCATGACTCGCGATCTTCACGGGTTCGCACATAATCTACACATGTCAGAATGGATTACAAGTTCGCCGAATCACGAATGACTCGCAAAATATTTCCTGGCATATGGCGAGTCATTCCGCTAGGCATTACGTATCTCGCTCAGCTAAAATGAAGAATCGAGCTGCTAAGGCGGATGTGGACTAGAAGGTGTGATAACACTTGCATAGCCAAAGCACATATTGTGCTTCCGAGGTGACATCGTGCAGTACTACAGATATCTCTCAAATGCTACTGGTTGGGATGAAATTGATGATCTTCAGGTAACTCATATTTGATTCGCGTCTTTCTGGTTGATCCTGCGGCTTATATTCAAATACTTTTGTTCCCTACTAATGATCGTGAGGGTACGTTAACGGGACGCGCGTGCCTTTCGTTTTCTGTGCTACATTGAAGACATGCGACCAAAGTAAACGCGGCGCGTCAATCGCATTCGGATTGGACAAAGTTCAGATCTTCTCGATGAGCCCGAGATCCTCCCTTCAAGCTTCTTTTGAGTTGCGTCAAAGTGCTGCTTAGCCTGTCTTCCTTATATACTATGCATGGAATACTGAGTCAGAGTCCGGAACTCAAAAGAGAAAGAAGAAAAAAATGATTGATAGAAGCTCATTGCGATCCAGTATGTATTAACTCTTTCCAGTTTTTCCCCTTCGTAATCCCTGAACGTGCATATATTAAACTCGCGCCACCCAGCTCCAGCAGCGAGTCCAGACTGTTTATTTCCCTTTTAAACCTTGGACTTAAGACTTTATGACATCGCTCGACGTCAGTATCCCGTTAATTCGGAGAGTATTTGATTAGTTGATGTACTGCCTAGGGGTTAATCAAGTTATCAATTTGATGATATTGGAGAAGCTGATGCCAAACTATGCGACTGTCCGAAAAGAGCCAAAAGAAAGCTGAGGGGGACTACGAACCAACCGAAAGATCCCTGCTCTGGGCTATTGTGCTTGCTTCGGTGTGACGCCGTCTTATAAATAGCTAAACGGTGTATCGGAGTTCGCAGTCCCCGTGGCATTTTGGGGTAAAGAAGACGAAGTTGTGGGGATAGTATACCTCGGTTGTGGTTCTAGATCTTATGTGTACAAAGAGTGAGAGGATGTGGCAGTAAGATGGACGATCAATCATTGATTTTCATTTAGATTGTTAGATATATACTCGCAGTAATTCGACTGATCGTGCTGCAAAATAGAAAATTATCTCTGATGCTCGGGTCTCGATCTCAGTTCATTCTGAAAGGGGAAAATGTCGGGCTCCGAGCCTGTGAAGGCTGTGATACCAGAGACATTTCGTCTGTTGCTGGCTCAACCACATCGATAAGATATCGCTTTTGGCAATATCATCCGCTACAGTGAAAGTCGTCTTGAGGAAGAGTGAGAAGTGAAAAAAGAAGGTCCGATAAGCCTAGGTCACGTGAATTAGGAATTCAGCCATTGTCTCTGTGGCAACCAGTTACAATGTGGCTTGAAAGGGTGGCAGGCGACGTCTAATTGGACAGACCTAACCCCGAACAAAGAAATAAGTTCTCCGAACTCCCTCCACCGGGACATACAGACTCTCGACAATTGAGCACCTCTCACATTTCCACCTCTTACTAAAATATCATAACGACCCGCTACCTGCTGTAAGGCAACACTACCTAATCTATAAGCAAGATGTCAACGACAACCGTCACCGAGACCATTGCCATCACGGCAGAAAACGTCGCTACTCTCTTCCCCGATGTTGATACATCTCTCGCCCGCTCAATTCTTCCTTCTTCGAGCGATCCCTCCGTGCGCCAGGGTGGTGACCTCGAAGGTTACGATGAGGAGCAGGTAAAATTGATGGAGGAAGTCTGTATTGTCTTGGACAATGACGATAAGCCCATTGGCAGTGCAAGCAAGAAAACTTGTACATTGCCCTAATTCCTGCCCTCCTTTTTGCGCCTCATAGAAATGCGCTTGCTGATATTTCATCTGTATAGGCCATTTGATGACAAACATCAACCGCGGACTTTTGCACCGTGCGTTCTCCGTCTTCCTGTTCGACTCTCAGAACCGCCTGCTGCTGCAACAACGAGCTGCTGAAAAGATTACTTTCCCCGATCTGTGGACAAACACCTGCTGCTCTGTGAGTTTATTCTTCTCTATGCGGGCGATAGACCTCCATCTAATACGTCAACGTGTAGCACCCTCTCGGAATCGCAGGCGAGACCGGCGCAGAGCTATCCGCTGCCGTTGAAGGAGTCAAGAGAGCCGCCGTGCGCAAGCTCGACCAAGAATTAGGAATCAAAGCCGAGCAAGTCCCTATCGACAAATTCAAATTCTTAACTCGAATTCATTATCTTGCCCCCAGTGACGGAAAATGGGGCGAGCACGAGAGTGAGTCATAACCCCTGCCTCTTCGTACGATATCGATCAATACTGATTTATGCCTTCAATAGTTGACTACATCCTCTTCATCCAAGCCGACGTCGATGTCGTACCAAACCCCAACGAAGTCCAAGATACCAAATACGTCACCCCCGAAGAACTCAAGAGCATGTTCGCCAACCCCGAGCTCAAATTCACTCCTTGGTTCAAATTGATCTGCAACACTATGCTGTTTGAGTGGTGGAGCCATTTTGGCACTGAGACTTTTGATCAATACTTGCTAGAGAAGGACATTCGCCGGATGTGAGCGAACTATTAATTATAAACGCAGGTTACTTTCTCCTCTACTATTCCTTTTTTTGTTATACCGTTCGTTATGATACCATTGTTGTCTGGGAGACATGGTGCCTGTATTGAGAGTAGCTGTCTGCATAATTTAGGAGCATTGATATATTGGATTATAACGTACAATCAGTTCCTATGTACATCACGTGAAACTATCAACAGTGAAGTGTTAAGGTCAGCTGGTGACTTGGGGTGGAGAACACGTTTACGTACTATTTTGTAACAAGATTACATATATACCTAGCCGTAAATCAGCCATGATATCCTTTATGCAAAATGCTTTTGATATTCTTAGCCTGTGGCTATCAATATTATCTACCAGACTGTCTCTATCTCCGCCCTCTGAACCCTCCTCTTCCTTTCTTCGACGGCCGAGCATTCTTCTCCCTCCTCTTCTCCTTAAGGTTTCTCGCCTTTCTGATATCCTCGCTATTGCGAATCTCATTCTTTGGCTTTCTGCCCCCTTCGTTACCAGCAGCAGCGTCAGCAGCCTCCTTTGCCGCATCCCATTTCTTCTTTTTCTTCTCATAATCGCCACGAAGTTTATCCAACTGCTTCGGTGCTTGTTGTTTGTTATGCTTGTACTTCCGACCTCCAGATATGGAAGCATTCAGATCACCGGATAGCGTGGTATTCTCCATGTCGCCAACACGAGGCATGCGTCCCATTCGTTTACCTCTTTTCCAAGCATCAAAGCGACCGCTACGGAAACTGGCGGCGATCTTGGTACCGCTCTCACCGCGAATGAGCGCTGAGCCACCACGAGAGCCGTCCTCGTCGTTACGGCGGGAGACGTATTTCTTGTGTCGTTTGTCCCAACGCATGGAAGATTGTGCCTCTCCAAAGCCGGCTTTTTCATCCGCGGTCAGGTCCATGGTTGCATCGCGTGAGGCAAGGGCGAAGTTGGAACTGGAGCCTGAGTGGACTCCGTATGCGCGGTCTTCGGCGAGAGATGCGTCGGCGGGAGTGTATGCCATGAAGTAGTCTGGGTTCTGAAAATTAGTGGCATCGTTGCCAGAGCTCTTTTTGGATTTGTTTTTGTTAGATTGAGAGTACTGTGAGAAGGTGACTTCGAGATCGGACTCAGATGCCATCGACATGTTATCGAGATTGTCTTTAGGGACTTCGTCTTCGTCGGAGAAACCATTGTTCATTTCGACGTCTTCTTCCTCATCGGCAACAGCTTCAGCGGTCTCCGTCGTAGTGGCTGATGGTTTCTTCTTCTTATCCAGAGCAGATCGCACTCGCTTAATCGTCTCGGAAGCCTCATCAGTGCCCTTTTTACCTCCTCGACGACCGCCGATCTCAAAAATGGTTTCCTGTGGTCTGTAGCCGCCTAATCGAGCAAGCATCTTTTCGCGCTCAGCTTCCATTTGGTTATTTTCTTCAGCAAAGAGAGCATGCACCGTTGTCCATTTATCGGAAGTGACAATTTCTTTTGCTCGTTTGGCGCTTTCTAATGACGCAGCGTTTCTCGTTCGCATGTATAGTTTCTCTCCTCTGTTGGCAACGCCTCTCTGGGCTTGAATATCGGAATTGTTGTCTAGTGTCTTTGTGACCCATTCACAATGACCAGACAGAGTTTCTCGGGGAAAGCCTCCGACAACTACTTCTTCGGCAAAGTTTGGTTGTTTCTCTGGTCGCCCAAGAACCAATTTTCGGCCCAGGAACAGTTGCAGATCAAGTAAGTAAGGAGCATCTGCAACCCTGACAAGACTATAACTCCAACCCTTTTGTCCAGCACGTGCCGTTCGTCCGACACGGTGAACAAATACCTTCGGTTGTGAAGGGAAATCATAATTGATGACGTTGGCGAGAATTGGGATATCAATACCACGAGCAGCAACATCTGTAACGACCAAGATATGTGTGGCTCCGGCCCTGAATCGTTGGACCTGAATGTTTCTCGCGGTTTGATCAAGAGAACCATATGCATAAGAGACTGCGAATCCAGCTTCACGCAGGATACCAACTATATAATCGACGTGATGTTTCGTGGCAGCAAAGACAATTGTTGAGTGCTTAGTAGGCGACTCGGTATACTTTCCAGATTTGTTGGAGTCGAAACGCTTGCGTTTCTTGTTAAATCTCTTTCCGTCTTCCTCATCATCCTCGTTAGATCGAAATTTGACTCCAGTTGGACCGGTGGGTATTTTGATAACATCGTGTAAAATGTGAAGTAGTGCTCCTTCCTTATCTGCTGTCTTGACGGTGAAAAATGCATTCTGCAAGTCGGGTGATATTTTGCCTTCAGTATCCAAACGAATCAAAGTCGGGTCTTGAAGACCCGCTCTGGCAAACTCTACCAGTGATTTCGGAAGAGTCGCTGAAAATAGTAGAGTCTGGCGGGTAGCAGGCAATCCGTGTAGAATTTCGGTAAGCTGTGCAGCAAAACCCATCTCGAACAATCTATCGGCCTCATCAAATACCACATATTTGATACTAGATAGATCAAGGTTCATTTCCACTTTCAAATGCAAGAATCGACCAGGTGTGGCAATGACGATATCAGGGTTGCCGACCATCAGACCGAATTGTTCCTCCAAACTATCACCACCAACCAACAAGACTGCTTTTAGATCTGTGCCTCGGCCCAGTTCTTTAACAACCTTCAAAGTCTGCAAAGCCAACTCACGGGAGGGCGACATAATCAAACCCCTCACGCCGACTTTACCACTATGACTCTTCAATTTCTCGATCATCGGAATAACGAAAGCAGCAGTCTTTCCGGAACCTGTTCGCGCCATGCCCACAACATCTTGATCATCCATTATCACGGGAATCGTCTTTCGCTGAATCGGAGTCGGGACTGAGAAACCCTTGCGTGCGATAGCTTTGAGGAGCTGGGCATTGAGTCCCATGGCTTGGAAACCACCACCCTTTTTCACGGTACGACCTTTCAGATTGGAGGCCTTTCGGTTAGCGGCAGCTTGTGTCGCGGCAATAAATGCCTCGTCGTCTTCGCCGTCGACATCGTCGTTACCTTCGTCAAGTAAATTCAAACTCGAAGATGGAATCACTGGCTGCTTTTTCTTTTGCTTCTTGTTCGGTTTCGAGTCCCACCCATCTTCGGAATCGGAAATTGCGTTGCCTTTAAAGAGAGAACTTGATATATCAAAATCGTTCTCTGAAAAGGCCGGGGAGGCCGCTCGACGAGGCATTGTGCTTTCCCTGCTTCGAGCAACAATGGTGATGCTCAATATGTACAGCGGCCAGACTTTTTTTGGCGCTATCAGAAAAATTGATTGATATCCGTAGGCGGTAAGAGAGATAATCAAAACTGCCGCTTGTCACCGCCTAAGGCGGTCCACGACGCGCGACACGTCCGCCCCGCGATGTTACCCAAAACAGTTTAAATGGCAAAATCAACACTTGACTTTTCAACCAACACCTCACTGCCACCACATTAACATCAGGAATCGAGTCGTAAGATGGGTATGTTTGAATATCTTACTCTATATCTATCTTGAAATGCGCTAATCAAACAGACGGTGGCTACGGAAACTACTCAACCACCTCATATGGCGGGCAAGGTGGCATGGGAGGAGGAGGCTTTATGCCAGGCGAAACGAACAGTCCTGCTGGTGGAAGAGTACATTGTTCTCCTCCTGGAAACTCTCATTGACTTCAGATTGTCTAATTGTGTACACTGGCTACAGCAAGGCGAAAACCCAACCCTCAGACCAGTAACCATCAAACAAATCCTCGACGCAACCCAAACACACCCCGAAGCTCCCTTCCAAATCGACGGCGCAGACATCGGATCCGTCTTCTGCATTGGCCAAGTCCGCAACATCTCCACACAAAGCACGAACATAACATACAGACTCGACGACGGCACCGGTGAAATTGACGCCAAACAATGGGTCGACTCGACCACGGCGCGTATAGAAGACAACATGGACGTGGATGGGCAGGGAGTCAAGCACAGTACACGCAAAAAGGTGGAACTCCACGGCCATGTGAAGGTATTTGGCAAGCTTAAAGTGTTCGGGAATAAGAAGTTCCTTGGGGCGCACAATGTGCGACCTGTGTCGAATGTGAATGAGGTACATGTACATCTCTTGGAAGCGACGGCCACACATCTATTCTTCAAGCATGGCCCTCCACCGAAGGCTGATGGCAATGGAGCCGCATCGGGTTCTGGCTTTGCTGAAAATGCTGCCAGTGACATGAAAGGAGGAGACGATTACAGCGGTGCTGCAGCCGGCGGTCGACCGCTCCCACCCATGTCGGCATCGGCGCGACGAGTGTATAACTTGCTTAAAAATGAACCCCAGAGCAATGAAGGCCTTCATATGCAGAACATTTCAGCAAAGTTAGGCTTACCATCCACGGAGGTCGTCAAGGCGGGCGATGAGCTGTTATCGGCGGGATTGATCTTTTCGACAATGGACGAATATACCTGGGCTATTTTGGAGTTTTGAAAGATGAAAATGTGTTTTATTATTTGTCACATGAGTTCTATCAGGTTTCACATGTGGATTCTAGAGGCGCCGTGACCTACCAGCGCCCGTATGCTGCTACTGATTGATGATGATGATACTCAATTTGTATGATGATAGCCAGTAAGAGAAGTCTGTCGAGGAATAGTGACATTTCTCTTCTTTTACAAATGTCTTGTCTTCGCCCGCTGAGTAGTTTGAGTATTGCCTTGCCTACAGACGAGTTATTCTATACGATCCTAGAAGGAAATCAAGTATTCTTCGACTGCGTAACCAAAAACAAAATACAACACCCAATAATAACAGAAGCCATGATCCCAAACATTGCCTGCGTCTTCCACCCACTTTGCACCAACGCCGCTTTCCGACTATACTTTTTCACAGTAAAGACATACAGCGAAAAGCCACTCGCAAGACATGCAAGACTCATGCACCAAAAAACAATCCCCAAAGGTAAGGCGATGAGTCGTTCGAGATGGGTGGGTGTTGAGGAGAGATGAAATGAAATTAGGATTGCGGAGGAGACTATAGCGAGATAGATGGCGAGTCGGAGCCAAGCGAGAAATGTGCGCTCATTGGCGAGATGGTCGCGAGCGTCGGATGCTGCGTTTTCGAAGAGGAGAGGGCCTAATAAGGGGCGGGCGAGGAATATGTGATTTGTAGATGAAGCTTCACTGGTTTTGTGGTCAGTTGAATGTTGAGATCATGTAGAGTATGAATATATGCATGTTCTTCCAGATACATGTTGGCTCGACTTATCAACAATTTATACTACAGAACTGCCGATGAGTACATGTTCCAGGGTAGATGTAGATTCGTATTCTGGGGAAAAGTTGTGAAGAGCTGCCATACTTTTCGACAAGAACCGGCCTCGAATTGACCGGATTGATTAGCGGGTTGTACGTGCGTGGTCGAATAGTGTCCATTTTCGCACTCAATATAGCCGAACTGTTATGTTACAACACCGACTATCAGCTTCGGGGCTGTACAGAGAGAGAAGGAGCTTAAGCGGGCGCTGATTAATTAATCAATCACCTAACCTTAAAAGTTGAAGTTGAATTTAGTTCAAGATGGGCGTTGAGCTAGTCCCGTTGTGGAAGCTGATGGCTACTTCGTCCAGAGTCACGTTCTCTTCAATGTTTTGTTCTCTGCGATATTAAATTGATAGTGATTTTGTAGTGACTGCGTGGTGCTTGATACTTATCTCTATGAGCAGTCTCTCGTGAACAAGAAGAAGAAGAAGAAGAAGAAGAAGAGGAGGAAGAAGAAGAAGAGGAAGAAGAAGAAGAGGATGTTTGATCTAATCATCTGTTCTCGATCTGGCCAATCAAAATGGAGGAAACCAAAAAATGCGGCACGTGATTGGTCAACCGCAAGGACTTTCCTTCTTCAGCCGCGGGGCCTCGTTATCTCTTCTTTCGCCTCTTCCAATTTTCCAATTTTCTTCTTCTTCAAACGTACATAAGTTCTTCATCTTTGATTCATGAGGATACTCGAAGTGTCAAATTGTATGCTCTGTACACAACTCCTTGTCTAGCACACGAGATTGTACAAAGATTGGACCAAGCCCTGGAGAAGCATCTGCGATGTCAAATTTCGGGGACGCTAGGGATTGATAAGCCCCAGTTCTGACTCACTAATTAATCGCATAATACATAATTTTATTGCGGAGTCCGCTAGCCATCCACTCGACTTGAGATCAAAGTCTTCATATTCTCTGTTTTCTCGTGATGTTTGCCAGTGGTGCTTATACCGGCCGATACATTTGATAGACAGGTACTCCGAGAAGAAAGTTCAATATGGCGTTGAACAATTCTTCTCCGCTTGCGATTGCTCGCACTGATCAGGACAGTCAATCATTGACGTCTGGTGCGTCGACTGTTCAGACGGTGATTGCGCGAGATATCGCCTCTTACAGTTCCCGGAATGGAACGAGCCATGACATTGATGATGACAGCGATGACGATGACGATGACGATAATGATTTTAGTGGACTGGTACGTTCCTCAAGCAATGCTTTAGGCACTACGCCTCATTCTCTAGTTGGTTCCTACCGTCGTCCAGGCCACTTCACGGCCGGACCCCGTGGAACGGTTGTGCCGCATGGCCAAGGCCAAGAGCAACATCTCACGACGGAGGAATTGGAGCGTGCATATACGGAAGAAATAGATTTGCTCAGTGACAACAATTTCATTGCGCCTAACGTCTCAAAGCGAGGAGGCGCGATAAGCAACCTGACGAAGCAGCTGAATGCCGGGTTACGGCGCGCATCTTTAGCGAGCCAGAGACATGAGGATATCTCACCAGCGCCCGCCACAGCCCCAAATGAGACATCGGCTCTACTGGGAGACCGACCTCTTGACAATGATGAGATCGACCGCAAATGGGAGGAAGCAGTCACTGCTGGCCTAATCCATTCTAGTTGGCAGCGAGAAGCGCGTGTGATTGGGCAATACTCTCTGCCACTTATTGTTACTTTCCTTCTTCAGTATTCCTTGACTGTGGCATCCATTTTCACAGTGGGCCACTTAGGGACTGTAGAGTTAGGAGCAGTAAGTTTGGCAAGTATGACTGTCAGTATCACCGGGTCCGCTGTTTATCAGGGTCTTGCCACCAGTTTGGATACTCTTTGCGCACAAGCGTATGGATCAGGGAGAAAGAAACTCGTTGGTCTACAAATGCAACGAATGGTATTCTTTCTGTGGGTCGTCACCATACCAATTGCCATTATTTGGTACTTTGCCGATAAAATCCTGGTGGCAATCATCCCAGAGACAGAGGTCGCACTTCTTGCTGCGCGGTACCTCAAGGTTTTGATCTGGGGCGCTCCGGGATATGCGTGTTTCGAGAGCGGGAAGCGATTCGTCCAAGCGCAAGGCATATTCACCGCATCCTTATATGTGCTCTTAATCTGTGCGCCATTGAACGCATTCATGAACTGGTTCTTCGTCTGGAAGCTTGAAATGGGTTTTATCGGAGCACCTATCGCAGTGGCGATCACAGAGAATCTCCTTCCCTTATTCCTCTTTTTGTACGTGTACTTCATTGGAGGCCGCCAATGCTGGAACGGATTCACATGGAGGGCATTCCAGAATTGGGGCCCTATGATTCGACTCGCATTACCAGGTCTGATCATGGTTGAGGCCGAATGCCTTGCATTCGAAGTTCTCACATTGGTATCGTCATACCTCGGAACAGAAGCCCTCGCTGCGCAATCCGTGCTCAGCACAATCAGCAGCATCACCTTCCAGATTCCGTTTCCCGTGGCCATCGCAGGTAGCACTCGCGTTGCAAATTTGATTGGCGCAACACTGGTCGATGCCGCGCGAACAGCTGCCAAAGTCGCATTGACTGGCGCCGTGATCGTCGGACTTCTCAACATGTTGCTTCTCTCATTACTGAGATACTCGCTCGCCGGCCTTTTCACCTCGGATGAGGAAGTCATCGAAATGGTCGCAGCCATTTTACCCATCTGTGCAGCTTTCCAGCTTTTTGACGCCCTGGCGGCAGTTTGTAATGGTATCCTGCGTGGACTGGGTCGGCAAGAAATTGGTGGATATGTGCAGGTGTTTTGCTATTATGTTGTAGCGATGCCAATTAGTATGGGGACAGCTTTCGGGTTGGGATGGGGCATCTCAGGTCTATGGACGGGCGTGGCGATTGCATTGGGGCTGGTGTTTTTCGCTGAGATTATCTTCCTGAGCAGGACAAGTTGGGAGAGGAGTGTGGAGGAAGCAAGAAAGAGGAACGATGTTGCTTGAACTACCTAGCTGGTACACAAAGATGTCTGCTATCATCATTGTCCATACATGTAACTGTGTGTATATCATTTGATGGAATCAAGCATGTGATCGTTCACGTACGTTGATCTAGTGTGTATTCATTATAGTACGAGTTTCGAACGGTCAAATGCTATCTTGTATAGGTGTGTGCCAATTCTCCAGGTTGAAAAACACGGTATCATTTGAGTGTACAAGGTATTTCTATAGGCAATTGGAGAATTAGGTAGGAAGCAAAAACACACTGGATTGAAGGTATGTGTAGGCCAGACATGCGCTGAAAAATGAAGGAGTATTACAACCAGTGAATGATATATGGTCAAGCAATAGAAGAATGCGAAGAAAATAAGAACGAAGGAGGGGGAATCGCTATGCTACATATACAACAACACAACAGCGCCTTGAATGTGTATAAGGAACAAGAATAAAAGTCGAAAATAGTATAATGCAACGATGTGATGGCTTTTGCCACTCTAACCCTTTGTAAGCGGACCAAATCAGACATAAGTCTATATCGAGAAGAAAAGTCAAATGGGTAAGCAATGTGAAGAGACAAGAAAGAGGTTGAGAGAGACAGAGTGAAATTAATCGTTCTCTCTAACAGCGTGGCTAATGGTTGAAATAAACCCGGAAATGCAGACGCAAATTAGTATATATTAAACTGCGAGCTCATCCTTCGAGGGCGACACTTGCAGTCTTCGGTGTAGACAATTCGATCTCACCATGGAGTACCAGCTCCAATATAGCAGTTGTGTAGGTTTTAGTAAGAGATATTATGAATAAATATTAAACAGTAAATATTTGATGTAGGTATGTATCGCCCTTGGCTAGTCATTCACGATATCGTCCAGTGCCATCCGTCGTCTTTTCGCCGGTTGTGCATTCTCTTCGTTGGGGTCTGCCGTGCTCTTTCGTCGTTGTTCATTACTTGTTGGTGGAATGACCATACTATGTGGACGTTGAGTCTGGTGGGTATATGGTGGTGGGCTTCTCTCGTGAGAACCGACAGCAGGTCCAGAAACCGGGGGATATGGCGATCGAGACTCAAACACGGAGCGCGGAGACTCCTGAGGGCGGATGAATTGTTGCGACGATGAGGGAATCAAGGGAGGTTCCTGCTGCTGTTGCCGAGGACTGGTGCCCAGAGGTTGATAGGTGAAAATATTAGGATATGAATCGCTTCGTCGATGGGGATGTGTCGAGATATGAGCCGCAAATGTGGGCGGAGAAGGGAGGATAGGAGGTAGACGAACACCCGGCTCGGTGTAGGGTTCTCGGAACCCTAATGAGGAAGGGACTGGAGCAGCGTCCAACCCACGACTAGGAGTCTGTGGGCTTATTCGTGATTGCAATGCCGGAGGAAAATGTTGTTGATATTGTTGAGGCGACACTGTTGGTGGCGTAGTAGTAGGTGGACGGTCATTATAGTTAAACACCGCCGCCATATCGGAAGCCCCTGGCGGCGGCGGCGGCGGTGGTGGTGGTGGTGGTGGGAACGCCGTGATATGGTAAGGTGTGAACGGATTATTATATGCATAGTTGACAGCAGATATAGGTGAAGGTCGTTGATTGTGACCGGATGGAGGCATTTGAGGCGACGTAAACGGCTGCCATCTTCCTGAAGATGCAGCTAGCGGGCTTATACTGCTACCTAAACCTGCTGGGCCGTGCTCCGGTCGTGAATATTGTAGATCGGTCACTGGTCGAATTTCTCGTGAAGATGATTTGTGGTGACTTGGTCCTCGCGCAGCCCCTGCTGTTTGGTATTGTTCTCGCGAAGGTACCGAGCTGTCTAGTGCAGGTACGGCTCTCAAGGACGTCTCTTCGGCTTTGAGAGGCGGGCGTCCTCTTTTTTTGTGTGTTACGTCTACGCATGTCGACTATGAATCTGTTAGTATGATTTCAGTCTCTCTTCCTGCAACAACATACCGCTTTTCCAGACAGAACACATCGTCTGCAAGGCCTAGCAGAATCACAACCCAAGTGCTTCCTCTTACAGTTCACACAAGCTGAAGCAACATGCGCCTTAGCACGCCTCGTAGACCTCGGTGGTAAAGCTCGTATGACACCGGAAGTTGGCACATCTTGAAGTCCAAGTTGCGGAGATCCTGAGATAGTCTGCGATAATGAAAATGTGGAGCTGATGCTTGGCACCTGAGTAGTCGGGTTGACTAGTAATTCTTCGGTAGATAGAAACCTCGGTGGTTGAGTAGATGCCACACCCGGTCCTTCAGTAGGAACCAATTTTGGTAGCCTTGGGGGTAGATTTGAGCGATTTTGATCTGCTGAAGTCGAAATCTCTGTCCTTTCCGCTCCCAGCTGCTCTCTTTGCGTTGAAGTGGTGTTGATGTCTGCACTTTGTGGTGCCTGGGTGCCCGTTGGCACAATGCCAGACATAGGGAAAGTCGAATAAGATGTCCTAAAACTGGCCCTCGGCTCCGTGGATGACGGTGGCCGCAAGTGGGCGGATACACGGCCAGGATCAATATCGAATCGGTGCGGCCCAAAATGCGTCTTGGAAAACCACGGAGCTGGAAGAAGTAGAGATTGCATTGGAGTGATGCCGTATGATTTCGCAATTGCTAAGCCGGAATTCTTTGACGTTAACGGCGGTTGTATAGCACAGCTACAACAACTCGATAGACAGTAGTGGCGGTGACATCGAGAAGAAGTCGAGGCCGCAGGGTTGGTGATTTGAATGAATTGCTTCTAAGCTTTTTGATAGGCTTTCAGGCTGGTATCGCCCAGTAAAGCAACGCAATAACCACCAATCAACCAGAAGAACAATCTTTCTTTGCTTTTTTTTGTTCTTCTGTTACTTAATCTCTCCTTTTTTGGGTAGACTTCTACCGTTTTTGGCAATCAGTATATGCCGGTAACTCACCGCGCGATCTTGGTCCTGCAGAAAAGACGCGCTGGAGCTCCGATATCAGAGTGTTGGCCCTGCAACGAAAGCGTGAGTCGGCGAGGGGTATTCGCTGTTTAATCGGATAAGGGGAAAATATGAATAGATCAGTTTCAGTTCGCACGGTGCGTAGTATGTAGCCCTGCTTCCTTTCCCTTTTGCTTCAATTCCTCCAAAACGTGATCCGGTGCATTGTCTAGGTGGTGGAGGATCGACGAGCCGTCTGGGCAGCTCGAGTCTAATGAATGACACGTCGCAGACCTGACCCAAGGAGGTGGTGGAATGGGAAAAAGTGCAACGTATCGAGATCTAAACTCAAGCCCATCATAAGAGGTCTTAAGACCCGACAGATCCTCAGTACGGCGTAGTGGTACGTACTACATACATACGTATGGAGTCAAGAGGGAGGATATGTGGATCACTGGGGCGCTGCCGGCATCTAATAATCAGTAACATAGGCATGCCCACAGATGGTTTTTGTTTTAGAGCCCATGACGAATTATGTACGAGGGAAGGATTTGAGCAATGCCCGGGATCTGCAAAGCTTAGAACGCGCTGGATGATCAGTAGCTAGTGTGATCCCCCTTCTGCTGTAGGTCATGACAATTTGCCTGGAACTTTTCTAAGGCCGCAGCCCGGAAGAGGCAAATAAGCCCCTCCCTCTGTATCTCTACAAGCAGCCAGCTACTTAGCTAAGAGCAAGTCCTGCGGCTATTGATTTTCGCTTTTTTTCACCGTGCTTGTGTCGTTGTTGTTACTGGTAGCTACAACCCACCGCATCTCACCTATCACATCGTTCGTTCCGCTCCGTTTCGCTCTTGTCGTTGACTCTTGTTCCGATCTTCATAACGGACAGATCCACTTGTAAGTACGCAGTTAGCTCAACAGTGCGCTATGTGCCTTAGTGTGTACGTGACGCGAAGAATGGAATCGTTCGCATTGCTACGTACTTGCCATGTTTGGGTTGTCCTAATCTCGAGTCCCCTTAATTTGTCAACAGTTCGTATGGGAGAAGGGGGGGGGGCAGCAATTTACGTCTTGTGGCTCGTGATTCGACGGGGCTATTGTCTTGGAGAATTTCAAGTATGGATAAGTGCGTCGTTATTAGTTAGTCAATCCAATAAACTAATTGGGAAACACGTACAAGAAAATACCCGAAAAGTCCGAGTTTGATTGGACAGTCTAATAATCTCTATTTCTGATCTTATCCTGTTGGGGGTGTGGTCTGCAGTCGGGCTTGCAGTAGCTGAACGCTCACCAGGTGACAGAAAGGCTACCGCTGTCAGCGAGACTTTGTTGAACAGGGTCAACAGGCCCAGCAAGCGCCGAAAAGAGTTAGTTGTTGGCCTAAAGAGGTATGTAGCGCACGGCCCATAGACATGGGTTTGATTTCTTGACGGCTGGAAGTGGACTCGAATTGTGGAGAAATGCGAGCTCTCGAACATGAGTTCAACTGAAAGCCCTAGAACTAAAAGCTAAGCTAATGGTTAGTTAGTCGTTAGTGTGTCGTTAGTAAGGAACTGAACGTAGTGGGGAGCTGTCTCTATTTGGCGTCCTCTAGGGAATTGTCACCAAGCGAATCGGGGAGAGCCACTGCTGTTGGCCGGAAGCTTTCCTAAGCTCCCAGTACGTACTTGACTGGCCACGCTCCAAGGCTAGCATTGAAAGGTACTCAATACATGTGCAGGAGCCTGGAGGTAGACACTATACTTGGCGGATCGACGTTATCGCTCGCCTGGAATTTGTCCGGGCCCGTCAATAATTACCCAATAGTTTTCCAACTGTCATAGGAGGAGAAAGGAAGGATAGGTACTAACATAAGGCGACGGAATGTTGGCTGGCTTGTGGTACAGGGGTCTTCATGCCGAGTAATGCTCCGTCCAAGCTCCGCAATCTCGTGTAATATCACCATGTTTCGCTATCGTGGTTGGGAACTTGATGACAGTACGCACATACTCCATATGTAGCTGGTATGTGAAGTAACTGCTGTCATCCGCATTCCTTTTTCCTTTTTCCTTTTTTTTTTTTATCTTGTGATCATAAATTACCCTGGCATCAATGGCATGTGAAGGGCACGGAGAAATGGGCTCAGCGTGGCGCCCATGATCGCGGACCGCATCCCCACAAATTCCCTAATCCTTGATCCTTGGAATCTGAGCGATCCAACAAGGCACGCAAACTAACGAATGATAGGCATTTACGATGTGACTGCTTACCGCTGACTGTCAGTCTATTGGTGATATGTTCCTGAACACCCGCTCGCCAGTCCGCATTGGGTGCATACTTGAATCCTTACCAAAGCTTTCCCGACGCTTCGGTAGAGGTCCATGGGGGAGATTTTAGATTTCACCGGCACCAGAGAGAGTTTCGACTACGGAGTAATAGTTTGTCGGGTGGATGCTTAGGTTGAATATTCCGAACATCCGTGAGCACTTTTCATTATCCGGTGATTTTACCTCGGAACGTTGCTCTTCAATATGCGTGCCAATAGTCTGTTTTTCTTCCGAGGGTGCCACTTGAAAATTGATAGGGCGACCAGGAATTCAGGCATGTCCACTTCATGATTGGAAGCAACGTTCACCTTGAGAGTTGGCGAGATAAACCCTCTTTTTCTCTTCCGGCACTCGAAGAACGCTTGAGCCGAAGCTAAAGGGTGCAGGCTTCATCTCATCTAAACCGACCCACATCTTGTCACTTTGACTATAGACCAGAGAGGGGAACTTAATCTCTCTTATTGTTCCTTTTTCCGGTTTGCTCTTTAGCTTTTTTATTCTTGCTTCCTTTATCCATAGACCCTTGGTTTTTGAACTGGAGGGGTTGCTAACGTTGTCTGTTCTGTAGCGCCGCCTTCAGACCAGAGGAGACCGGAAGGTGTTCATGTTGATACAATATTGAAATCTCGACAAGGGTAAGCCCTTGTACGTGGGAGCGCACCATGAGTAAGCTGCAATTTTCAGTGAGACTCCAACCAAATTCGGTTAGTCGGGGCTAGAAGTCAAATGACTTCTCATTTCTGCGCCCATAGTCGGACTCAGTCAACTAAACCCGACCACCCCACTCAAGAGCGTTCCTGTCAAAAAGATGAAGCCTTGGCTTGACGATCGTCGCTTTAGCGCGAGATAAGGTGTATTCGGAGGGCCGGGATTTTGCTGAGTCCGACAGCAGTGTGTACTTCCTGTACATAGTAATCACTGCATCGATCCTAAACACACGAGGGAAAAGCAATACGAGGCGGATCCCCAGACTCACCAAGCAGTTGGAACGAAGATTAGTGGTATGCGTACTAGTACTGCGGTCAACTTGGCCTTGTACGGAGCTAGATGATTTTCTTTGCAGGACTCCACTCGAATTTGACACAGACGCCTGTTCGCTCGGCAACATTACTCGTAATTGCCCCATTCCTCAACACTTATCGGAAAGTATGTTATAGACTTTCCCCGATCTGGAGTTCACATTGTACCCGTCTCATGCTTGGATCACGGCCACGTTCTGTCGTTGCGCAAGGAGTTGTGTCATCTGGCCCACTAGAGATGGGAGGATTTCCGAGTTTATGCGCAGGTCAATGCCATGAACCTTTTTATGTGCTGAGGCACACAGGCATTTCTATTTCATGCGACCAAGTCGGTTATTAGCTCCGAGACGAAACAGTGCGAGAATTGTTTCACAAGGTCTGTCAGAAACAGGGAACAACCTTGTCGGAGACAGGCACAACTTACACGACGAGAAAAATTCCGAGCGTCATGCGCAGAGGAAATTTAGCCCGATATTGGGTATTTCCACGATGCTTAAAGTTAAGATTGGTTGGGTAATAAGTGGATCACTTTGAGCTCAGTTGACAATTTGAGATTCGAGCCTGCAAGCAATGTCAAACTAGTAACCTGGCAGGCGAAGCGTGGGAAACCATAAGAGCCTTAACTAAGAGGAAAAGTTAATCTACTTACGTACAGTACTATAACATCGGCTCATACACTGGGCCCGACTGGGTCCGAAGCATGGGACGGCGTCGCAAGTAGCAAGGGGTGCTGCCACTGCAATGCCATGGAACAGTGAAGCCGCTGGTCGAAACAGACGCTGAACAATTCGGCAACCACGGCCACAACTGATGGCCGGGCGAAGACTAATGTTTCCTGAGCTGGTACCTAGTGTGCATTTTAGACGGAGTAGCGAGCGTGCTAGTACAGCAACATAATTTCATGTTGAGTGTTGCCCCTAAGTAGCCTAGATCTATCTATCTCTGCTCGGGGCTCGGGACTCAGTGGCGGCATGAAAGTGTATTAGATGAGCGACCATGGGTTTGGGTATAGAGGACGGTTTTTTCGTACTTGAATGAGAGAGATGTAAAGATGAAACTGGAGAGCATCGGAATGAAGTCACGGGTAAGGGGGACAACGGTCGACTGACACGACGGGTCGTCCCTTCCGAAAGCTACACTTTCTCCTTCCCTTACATTAATCCCAACCTCACTCCTACAGACTATTTGCGACGAGGCAAATAATCGATATGACAAGTCTGGCGAGGTCTACGCTTCCACGACAAAGCAGCTCGAAGTCTATATTGTGGCTCCTCATCCCTCGAGCGAAGAAAGAGACTCGAAAACTGAGCACTCAGAAAAGCCGAACTCGAACATTGGCCAACGACCTGCATGAAGCCTGATACCACCAAGGCAATTGAACGGTTGAGAAGTAAGAGAAAAAAGCAAGAAAGATAGACCAATGGTCTCGAAATTACTCGAGGCGAAGCTCAACTTTCTTTCTCTGTCATTGGTTCCTTGAGGTGGTAAGAAGCACCTTGCGTCGAGACTGGAAGTTGATCTGACTTGAGGCTGCAGCAGGCCAGACAGCGGTCAGCTTGCTTTGATATCATCATCACGGATTGCCCAGCGTCCCGTGATGCTATCTCTCCGTCATCATCCAATCCCCTCAATCTTGAAACACGGTCACCAAAAAAAAAAAAAAAGAAAGAAAACAATGCAACCTAACCTGCCGCTAACGAATGACTGTGGCTTAGATCTCGATATGGCGATTTTGAATGTTTCGAGCGATCTAAATGCGCGCTCCACCCGCGTTGCTTTTACGAAGCTACATGTTTGATCTCGGTTTATGGGATAATTCGATGCCGTGGCGATGAAGTCTTCCCGATCGTTCACGTCGATCATACAATGTCGATAGGCAAGAAAATGGCCAAATTCCGCTCATGGTCATGAAGTGGCAGGCAACGGTAACTATGGCTCGTCTTACACTACATGATTTGGCCCCGAACAGCTTCCAAGATCCGTGACGCAACGGAAATTGAGGCGTATCTCCGAGATACTTTCGCATCTCATCTGAAACAATTTCGCAAGGTATCCATGACAACATCTTTTTCGAGCGGACCGATGTCAGAAAAGCGGACGGATTGCGTTACGCTCTAAGGCAAATAGTAACAAGCTTCACCGTAAACACTGACGCAAATAAATGTACATGCAAGAGGACAATATCTGATATGCCGAGACGAAAATCCCTACGATGTCGTCAAGGTTTATGCGAGGGTTCCTGCCAATTTGCATGGTTCATGTACGTCGGTGAGTTGTCTCAGTATATCAGATACATACGATACGAAGCTGAGCTCAAAAGTAACCATGGAGATAGTAACCTAAATACCGGATGAGAAAGACTCCGGCTTGAAGTTAAACTGTGAATGCGAGCTAACTTACCACCAACTAAACAAGACATGACAATGCATTCAACAGGACCCATGGAGATAGCAGACTAAATTCGAGGGAGAAGGCCGGGCTTACCTTGCTACGTGTTGTACTACTTGTTTCGCGAAGAGGCGGTATTAGCTTGTTAGTTCCAGCTGGTTTGGTCAGTCAACAACGTTACATGCGCTTATGAACGGAGACGTATCATCAACTAAAGACTCGAAACGTAAATATAATGATGGGTGAGTAGGGTGAACAGGCCATAAATGAGTGAACATTCGTACATCACAAAATTCAGAGTTTGTCATGTCCTACCACCATGAAGGTTGCGACTCCAACAGTAGACATGATACGACGCTACACCCGAGAAAGCTGTGTAACCAAGTAAGATTCTTGTCTTGTGTCAAGTGATACATTCGCAGCAGCTAGGGTAGGGGCAACGGGCCCCGTATGAGTGTGCCACAGCGTCATGTAACATTATACCATTCCTCAAGTACCTCATCACCCATATATACCCGTGACCCCGGCCTCGGACAATATACGAAATGCCAATCCAAGGTCCAGTCCTGAAGAAACGAACTCGTGTTCCCTTCGAAATACCATTCTTTGGACCTTATTAGCCGAGTTCATGCAATCCATGCATTCCGTCGACGAGGATCCCCGGACTTTCGATGAACCCTTAGCAGACTCCTAGATGCACTATTGGTAGTCGGACTAGAGCATCACAACCATGAATGTCTTCTCCGTCTGGATTTAAAAAGAAACATAAGGCCTTGTGACTTTATCGGAGAATAGGCCTCGCGCATTCGGCAGCCGGGGCTGGGACAACGCAACGGTGCTTGATGCTTGACAAAGGTCGCGTAAACGATGTTCTGGGTCATGCTCGGTTTTCTCATTACCTTTCTGACGGATGGTCATGGACACATTAATAATTTCCAGAAGCGAGGTGTACGAACCAGGTATGAGGATGGTTTTGTGTGACATACAATTCCACTCCACCTGATGACTACACTAGTGATGCATGTAGAATCACAAGCCGAAGAAAAAAATATTTCTTCGAGGTCTATATCGGCCATAATGAAACTTTGAAGCCCAAAATCTCACTGTTGAGCCTGTTCTGGATCTATACGCAATTGACACCCGAGTCTTTTGAGGTCATCGAAGCACGGTGGCTGTCAGTAGACGATATTAGCTATGTTTGAAATCGAACGTAGTTATGATCCTAGTCTAGACTCGCTGTTTTCTTAGCCAGGATCTCGGTGTTCCGATGCTGTTTTTGAACGTCGTAGTACCCTGTACATGCGTGCAGAATCAAATAAGCGATGTGCTTCTTCCTCCACACAAGAATCGCAAAAAATATTTGTATGATCGCTGAGGTTCATTGACTAAAGCCTGGAAGAACAAACAAGTAGTTTTATTGATGTCCGTGTATGTCAGTGGTAGACAGTTGCCCTCCTATGCAAGCCACGCTAAATTAAGGCAAAAGCCCTGGGTTCCCAGCATGGTTGTTTATATTTCTGGCACATTTCTGGCACATTTCTGTGGTCTCCGGCTTCCCTGTGTCTAGCTGGTTGGAATGCTGAATGTATTTTCGTTCTATCATATAATTTTTTATGCATCATATCATTTACTCGAATCATATAGATCGATGCCGTATACCTATGTTACCACGACGTGCAAAGTTTCTACCCACAAGTGAAGATAAATTTAGATTGCGTACAACTATAAAAACCCTAGAAGAACAGATACGTAGCAATAGCCCCAAATTTCTCCTTCCACGACTGACCACGCGCAAAAGGACTTCGACGTGCAATTTCTAACACTTGCGTCCGTTCCTCATGACTCAATCCGCCATCAAACCGATCAGATACTAAATCCATCTCTTCCAATCGGACAAACCGTGTGCGCTTCAGGATCTTCCAAAAGAGGTACATGACAATCATGACGGGAATTTCGATGTAGTAGCTAACAAAGTCGACGGCGGCAAAACTAGGGCTGAAGGATGACCAGCCTTGGACGAGGACAAGAACAATGTTGAGAACCATGGCGATGATGGGGCCCCAGGGATAGGTCCAGTTTTTGAAAGGGAGGAGGTGTTCGAGACCTTGCTTTTTGACGGCGGCGCGGAAACGGAGAGAGGCAAAGCAAATGGCTATCCAGGATAGTTGGTTGGAAACACCGACGATACTAAGGATTTTGATTAGTCACAGATCAGCTGCATGAGGTAGGAATTTGACTTACTTTTGTAACCATGTCCACAACTGACCGGCACCAATGTAACTGGCGCCAAAGCAGAGACCACTAATGACTGATGTAGCCAATACCGCCACCCAAGGGACTTTCTGTCGGTTGAGTCTGCCAAAGAATGACGGGGCGTATCCATCAGTAGCCAAAGTGTAGAGCAAACGTGAACCCGCAAAGAGGGCATGGTTGCTTGCAGAAATCACACTCGTCATAACGACCGCATTGATAAAACTGCCAGCCACACTACTTCCGGCCTGCTCGAAAACAATGGTGAATGGACTGGTGTGGCTGTTCTTGGAACTCAGGCCCGGGTAGTTGTATGGTACATTGAGACCGATGATCAAGACTGCTAGGATATAGAAGAGCAGAATTCTCCAAAAGACGTTGCGCACAACACGAGGTAGATTCTTAGCTGGATCTTTGGTCTCTCCGGCTGTTACTGCAATGGATTCGGTTCCTCCGCTGTATCAAAGTCAGTACTTGGAGCTTATGTTCGTCTTCTCAGGGGAAACCCACTAGGCAAAAGAAGCGGTGACAAACACCGAGGCGAATCCTCCAATACCGCCAACAAAAGGAGCATCACCGATATGCCAGTTATGGCCACCGATGTATGAGTGACTGGTGTTTCCACCGCAGTTGACTACGATACCAAGGATGATGAATATCTGCGGAAGGTCAGTGACCGAAAGACACAGACCGAAGTACTGCACATACCACAATCGTGACGACCTTTAGAATACTGAGGATGTATTCCGCCTCGCCGTAGGCCCTCACAGAAATAACATTAAGGCCAATGACAACAAACAAAAAGATCAGACTAATAGCCCAACCAGGAAAATTGTCCGTCCAATATTGCAATAGTAACTGGAGCGCAATAAGATCGGATGCGGTTGACACGGCATCGTTGAACCAGTAATTCCAGGTCAACGCAAAACCGAAAGCATCATCCACGAAGCGACTGTTGCTTATTAGAACCGAGTCTCTGGAGCCTTGCAGTGTGAAAGTCGACTTACCCAGCAAAAGTACAAAACGATCCTGCAACAGGGACAAAAGCCGACATCTCCCCCAACGCAAGCATCGTGACAAACACAATTGCACCGACAATTGCATACGAAATCAGCAT
Organism: Talaromyces sp. F31; assembly: GCA_037356135.1. Classification (NCBI taxonomy): domain Eukaryota; kingdom Fungi; phylum Ascomycota; class Eurotiomycetes; order Eurotiales; family Trichocomaceae; genus Talaromyces; species Talaromyces sp. F31. Next base: position 858,128 of record JAYXSF010000040.1, on the reverse strand, counting down.
CGATGCCGGACCACCTTTGGCCAGAGAGTTGCCTGTTCCTAAAAATAAACCCGTACCAATGGTGCCGCCGATAGCAATCATCCTACAGTCGTCAGATGGTCTGGAAAAGCCAAATTTTTGCTATCATGGGGGAAGGTTTCTTACTGCACTTGACGAGCAGACAGTTTTCGGCTCAATTTGTTCGCTACGATGATGGGAGGCGCATAGTCCTCTCCATCATGAACATGTACGCCGTCATCCGGCCCGAGTTCGTACCGCTGAGGGCGTTTCTCGATGTCGGTATTCATTTTTTTGTGTAATTAGAATAGCGTCAGCTGTCAAGATACATCACGGCTGGTGAAAGTCGCGGAAAAAGAAAGAAAGGAGGAAAAAATGTCAGCATCGTGCACGAAGGATTCGCAGCAACAAAACTAGTCTTTATACGGATGAGATCATATAAAGCCGTCGTTGCAGTGACATCGGCTCCAGACGAGATTTTTTCAGTTTCTCTTTGATAAAATCTATTGCGTGCTCGTGGCGAGCGACCAACCAGCGGAGCCGTCAACCACGCTCCCAAGATCTGCTGTGGGCCGGCGGGACTTCACGATGGGGTCCAGTACGTCGCCGTTTTGAGGGCAGAGCCATTGGAACGGTTCTCTGTTGTTGTGAACGGATGTGGACGGAGGAAGCGTTTGTGAGGTGTAGAGTACCTGGGCCGGTGAAATACTTTGAAAGGGTCTGTGGCTGCAGACAGACGAACTGGAGGAAGAACCCCAAAAATAAAGCTAGTCCCAATACGGAAAGGTGATGGCATGCAAGAATTAAGCTTGAACGAAAGGACTCAACGCCTCAAATGCTATTTTGTATAGGCTAAAACACTAAAACACTAAACATTACCACAACACAGACATATAAAATCATTGCCAGGCAACGACTTCTTATGCCAAAAGTCCGGTTGCCAAGGCCTCCAGATCCTCCAACGTGTTGACTTCAAGAGGCTCCTCCGTCTTGTGCGATTTCTTAGTCCGCTTACTCTTGCGGGAATCCTCCTCCTCCTCCTCTTCAACAGAAACGTGTTTCATGCGGTTGCTGAGTCTCGGCACCTCCTCATCAGCAGCAGACTCGGCATCACTGCCACCATCTGACTGGAACGGGTCAACAAATTCTTCATCGCCTGCCAAAACAGCAACACCATCCTCTCCCTCGGCCAAAGCTCGTTCCTTTGCCTTTCGTTTTTCCTTTTTCTCTCGTTTCTTCTGTTTCGCGAGCTCCTTGTCCTCGATATCCGCCACCCGGTTCCTCTCTGCTTCTGTTTCCAAGAACTTGGCTCGCTGGGTTTGTGCATCTCCGCCAGCTCGGAACTTGTCTTCGTCTTGCAATTCGTAAACTTCGTGCGCAACCCCATCATCGTCGTAGATAAGTTTTGTGCTGTTGCCCTTATACTTGAGAAGCTTCTTCTTCGATTGAAGCAATTTCTCACGGCGCTTGGAATCAATAATGAGCGGCTCCGCAGCATCAGAAAGCTTGACCACCTTAACTTCTCCTCCAAATTTAGGCTTGCCACCGTCATCCGCTGGGACATCCGGCGAGCTCGAGTCTTCCGAGTCGTCACCACCAAGAGCATCGTCGCCTGCAGTAAATCGTCGCTTGACAGACAAGAAATCCTCATCCTCATCCGCATCACCATTGATACCATTACTTTGATCGACCATTGTACCATCATCGTTGATAAGCTTCGAATAATGGTCGGCCAACACATCTTGATTTCGTCGCTCAAACATACGATCATATTTGGTACGAACAACCTCCTTCTTCTTCGCCTTCTTCTCGCCTTCCTCTTGGTCGGAATCATCACTCGACATGTATCGCAAGGCACGGGGCTGATTCTTTTGTAATTTACTATCCTCTCCCTTGATGAACTTGATTCGCGGAGCACCGGGAAGACCAAGACTAGCTGCAAAAGCGTCGAGCGCCAGATCTTTCACCTTGAAGACCTCTTTATCTTTCTGCACATGGATGGATTTCACGTACGATATGAAAGCTTTCTGGCCGAGGTACTTCAGCTCCGGGTCCTTGAAGCACATGTTCTGCAACTGATCCTTGACACTCTGCTGTTTCTTTGCTTTGACGTTGATTCGTTCAATGGGCACCTTCTTCTGCTCGAGGCGTTTCAGCATCCCTTCTTCTTCGCTCGGATCTAAGAAGAGCACCGCGCGTCCGTTTCTCTCGTAACGGGCGGTTCTCCCGACACGGTGAATATAAGTGTCCGCATCTTCAGGACAGTCCAGCTGAATGACCCAGTCAACAGCAGGGAAATCCAATCCTCGGGCTGCCACATCTGTCGAGAAAAGGACCGCGTATTTGGAATTGGCGAATCGGGTTGTAATATCGAGGCGTCCGCCTTGTTTTTGACGACCGTGAAGGTGTAGTAGCGGAATACCAGGTTGAAGGTGCCGTAGCGATTCGTACACAAATCGAACCTGCTTTCCGGACGACATAAAAACAATCGTTTTGGACTTGAGATTGCTTCTGATAAAGCTAAACAATGTGTCTAGCTTTTCTGGCAATGGCGTTATGATATAATGTTGCTGTAGAGTCGACGGCGTTGCGCTAGCTGCAGCTTCATGCACCGCAACGTACTCAGGATCTTGCAGACTCAACCGCGCAAGATCCGAAACTTTCTTTGTTTGAGTTGCACTAAACAGTAAAGTCTGGCGTGTTTTGGGTAAATGCTCAATGATCGCATCCACGGTTTTTTGAAATCCCATATCCATGATCCGGTCCGCCTCGTCAAGGACGAGCATCTGAAGGTTGTATACGTCAAGTTCAGCCGTTTGATCGAGATGTTGAAGCATTCGCCCCGGTGTGCAGACAAGAATGTTCATCCTTCCGAGACGTTCTTGTTCCTCCTTCAAACTTTTCCCGCCAATGACCAAACCCGCTGAGAATGTATGGTAGCGACCGACTTTCCTCAAAACTTCAAAGATCTGAATCGCCAGCTCCCGAGTGGGAGATAGCACAATAGCGCCTAGTCCATCGTATTCCGTCCAACTCTTGCGATAAAGGTTTTCCAGAACAGGGATCAGAAATGCCAATGTCTTTCCGCTCCCAGTTTTTGCAGCACCCAGAATATCTCGTCCTTTCAACGCATACGGGATCGATCGGGATTGAATGTCAGTCAAGGATTTGAAATGTGAAGCGGCAAGACCTGATGTCGTAGGATCTGAGAGTGGTAATTCGGAAAAGGTCTCAAGTCGAACTTTGGGATCGAGCTCTTCGACTCGCTGCTTGATTGTCGATAATTCTGTCTCATTGCGCTTCCGTTTGAGAGTTCGATTGTTCTCGATCGGCTTTCGAGCGGTCTTTGTTTGCCTATGATCTTTAGCCGGCGCCATGGCTGTTAGAAATGATGTTGGCAAATATATTTCACTAGGTGCGCACTGCTGTTGCATGTGTTATTTTTTTTTTCTCTGGGCGGGGCGCTTAGTCATCCTATGAGTGTCGATAAGCTTTTGCGGAGAAAAATGGCCTTACGTTTGGCTTATCGCGACAATCGTGACCCACGTCTTCTCCAATCCCTCTACCTGTCCTCGAATAGCTACAATACCCTACAAATGGCCGACGAGGATTTAGCCGCGCTCAATGCGCTAGAAAAAGAAGCCAAAGAATTCGACAAGGTATGACGTACCGCATCGTCCATGTCGCGCGAAGGAATTGTCACTGACTCAAGTTTCGATTCCAGGATGCAGAGATTGATCGAATTCGAAAGGCATTTCCATTAGATGCGTGAGTCAACCTACCCTCATTGATCCTATGTATATTCTCGACTTACTTGCGACAAGATACGCTGTACTTGACCTCCAACCCGGCGTCCCCGACTCAGACATCAAACTCCAATACCGAAAAAAATCCCTCCTCATCCACCCCGACAAAACCCAAAACCCTCTCGCACCCGACGCATTCGACCGTTTAAAAAAGGCGCAAACATTGCTTCTTGACGAAAAGGCCCGCGAACGCCTCGATGAATGCATCGCCGATGCGCGGCGCCTGCTCATCCGTGAACACAAATATACCCTCGATTCGCCGGAACTCAAGACCGACGAATTCAAGGTTGAATGGCGCAAGAAGACGGTTGAAGTGTTACTTGAAGATGAGGCAAGGAGGAGGCGGCAGATGAAAGCGAGGATGCAAGAGGAAGGCCGTGAAAAGCAAAAAGAAGAGGAAGAGCTAGAAGCTCGGAAACGGAAGAGGGAAGCGGACCAGGCCTGGGAGGCTACAAGGGATGAGAGAATAGGTAGTTGGAGGGATTGGCAGAAGGGGAAATCTAAGGATAAAGAAGGGGGAAAGAAGAAGAAGAAAATGAAGGTTTTGGGATAGACATGGTTCATGAAGATCACAGCATTGCGCATGATGTTATGACGATATTATAGATTAATTGATCAAATGAAAGGCTATAAGCCCATTTACTTCAGAACTCTATACGAAATACGGTCCAAGGACACAGCTTGGATTGGTGTAAGGCTAGTCCAAGAAGAGCACACAATACAGGTGTCAGATCAAAGAGTACAGCGAATTCTGACGATATCGATGACTAGATGACGGGTTTCTACAGGCAAATACGAAGGAATATTGGCATATCCTAATCTATGTGAATCGTTCAGGACATTGTATGTAGAGATAAAGAAATGATCAAGGTTGAAAAAATAAGTAAAGAATCATTCATTAGAGGAGGATGGGTTTACCCTTTCAAGGGAAAACCCACATTATTCTGCTATATATAGCAGAATCAGTGTGTGGAAGTCAACCAAGCATGCCCGGTTATCTCAATGGTAGAGTGTCAGACTTTTATGACCATTGTCAACAACTGAACCGTATGGGGTTCATCTGAATGTTGTGGGTTCGAGCCCCACATCGGGCGTTATATTTTTTTTTTTTCAACCCCCCGTTGCGGATAGAATGAATAATTGCTGCTCATACTAGCTCTCTGGCTCCTCATTTTGATTTCTGAGTCACATTCTATCTCTGGTGTATGTATTGCAAATAGGCGGCCTGCGGGTAGTTCCGGCAAAGCGGCCATACTATTAAATATGTCGACGTCGATACAATCGTCATCACTTGACAGTTGTACCAAGACTCGTGATATAATGGCTCACATATAATTGATCGGAGTGACTACTTAGGTAATATCATACATTGTCATATATTAACTGATCGCTCATTATTCTCATAACATATAGAGCCACCGCGGTGGAATTATACCACTAATAGTTGGATGACCTGTTGACGAACACCCCAGAATGTTCGGATTTCTGCGAGGAAAGCCAGAAGCAACACAGCGCGCAAAGGAATTGAAGAAGTCGGCGCAAGACTGAAATGGTTGAGCCGTAGAATGAGACCTAAGCGCGTGGCCACGATGTAGTGGTTGGAAGTCGTATAGATATAATCAACGAGTAAATTTAAACCAACTGAGAGCTGGACTGAAGACGACAGGTATACTCTGTAAATTATATGAGTTGGTGTCGCATACCATATTGGAATAACATCTGTTTCCGTAAGAGTACTGAATGGTCGCAAGAAAGGAAGAGAAAAAGCGAGCTGAAGAACCACGTGCTACAACTAAGCAGCGGCAGACTTTGGAGAGAACTTCTCGACCTTCTTTCGGGACGCAGCAGGAGAGACGGAGCTCGACTTGCGCAATGCAGGAGCTTTCTTGGTAGGAGTCTGAGGCGTCGCAATGCTCACAGTGACTCCGGGCCTGGTAGGCGATATGACTGCGCCCTTCTCCGGCAATGCACCAGGAGCAGCCGCAACAACTCTCTCTCTCGAGGCTGAAGCATTTTCACCGTTTGTTGAAGGATGAGTCCCGAACGGATGAACTCCATTCAATGCACGACGAACACCAGCGTTCTTCACGGGGATCCTACTCACTATGTCAGCGGCTGTTCTTCAGTCAGGCCAAGGATGAAAACATACGAAGGCGAGATAGTTGTAGCAGGAGTCCATGTAGGACCGATGCCAACTGGAGACTGGAAGGATAGGGGCGAAACATGTTCATTACCTAAGGTTCGGGAAGTTGCGGGTGACGGCGTTGAGCCCTGAACCACTTCAACGGAGTAATTGTACTCTCCAGCACGATAAGCACGACGTTCGTTGGATTGCTGCTTTAAGATCTTCTGGGCTTTAGTATCGGCGAAGCGGAGAAGCAATTTGTGTCCGTCCTTGCCAGCGACATTATGGAACTCTTCAATCACACGCTCTGCAATCTCACGGCTTTCAAAACTGAAGATACAGTTAGCCTAGACTCGTTTTTGGGGTCTTTGCAGGATCAATTACCGAGCGAACCCAACTTCCTTACTGACCCCTGTCTTTTCGTCACGACTGATCTTTTCAGACACCACTCGATAAGGCTCAAAGTGCCGACGTAGGTCCTAACAGGTAATTAGGATCCTGGACTGGTAAACTATTTGAGATTCGCTTACAGCCTCAGACCATTCGATTGGTACATTGGTGCAGTAAATGTTTGTAGAGTTTTTGTCTTCCAAATCCTTGAGACGAGAGTTACGACTCTTCTGGAAGATATCAGCATAACCCAGTCAAGTCAAAAAAAACCACGCACTTGAGCGAAAGAAGCTTGATAGCCAAGATAGTAGAACCCGCGAATGCAATTCTCACACGACTCAAAGTTGTAGAATTGGACGAATGCAAATCTGTATTCTAAGTCAGCGGATAAAGTTTCCATAAGACACAAGAGAGAAGAGAACCAACCCTTTGCAGAGACCCGTATCTAGATCTACAATTGCCTTGCATCGATCGATTTCTCCGAAGCGAGATGCATAGGCATGAAGCATTTCATCGGTCGTCTCAGGAGGAAAGCCACGAATGTAGACATTGGTAATGCCTTCGCGATTCTCAAGGCATTTGGCAAGAGTAAGGTCAGACTGGTTAGTCCACATGGCAGGAATCGCCCGAGGAATCGGAGGATCCTGCTGGGTGAGCAGCTCGAGATCCTGAACAATGTAGCCATTTGGGGTTTTCATCATCTGGTACTGAAGACATGGCTGCTGTAACTGAATACCTTGCAAAATAGGGTAAGGGCCTAACGGAGTGCGCTGATCAATCATTGAGCCATACGAATGGTAGCCATTGCTGACTCCGGAATAGTCACTCAAGGGATTCTTTTCCTCAAAAGACCAGGAACCAGCAGGGGTATGGCTCAAGCCGGATCCTTGGGCTCCCCATGGCATGGAAGGAAAGTTCACTGGGGTGATAGGTGCACCGCCAACGAAGCCAGGATAGTACACAGTTGGAGGAACAGGCATTCCGGCCATAGACGGACCGGGAGGAGTGACTTGACGTTGGCTGAAGTGACCATTTGGATTCATCCCACTCACCATGATTGGGGCGTTGTACATGGTATCTCGAGCGAGGCTGGCAAAGTCGGAGTTGGAATGATGCAGAGCTCCATTGCTTCCTTCTGCACCCTTGTGGCGAGTACGGAGAGGCAAGTTCAGCTTTCCAGCCGGAGGAATGTATTTTCCTGGCGAGTGTTAGCGGGAATCTTGCAACTGAGAGGTAAATATCATACCTGGATCGTAGATTGAGTCCTTCTTGATCTCAGGCGGTGCAACTACGGGAGTCATAGTGATCTGCAGGGTCATGTCAGTGTTCAACCAGAGAACCTCAAACATGTCGAGCGAGCAACCGCGGATTGTTGATCGAGTGATGCGAAAAGTGCATTGCAAGCACGATTGTGACTTACTTCTGATTTCACTGAACGATTGAACGAGAGAGTAAGCGGTTTGTAACACTTGAATTGCTCAACAGTATCGACCGACCCGACCGACCAAAGTCGTTGGATCAGACGAAGCCGAGATGAGAAAGAATCGATAAGAAAAGGAGATAACAGAAAGAGTATGAGTAGAATGACCGGGCGAATAAATGGAGTTCGACGAGAGACTGAAGTTGATTGTGATGTTAATGAGAACTGATGTGATGAGAAGAAATGAAAGAAGGGAACAGAAGGATGAAAGAGAATAGAAGGGGAACAAGAAAGATAATGGACTCTTTGGTGCAATTGAAGGAAGGAAGAGGATGAAGAAGGCACGACTTCCCAGAAAGGCAGGAGGGAGCTCACTGCGACTGCCACTGCAAAGGAAGGTGCCTACCCTCTCTGTATCAAAGTCGTCATGCCATAGAGTGTCTACATGATAGGGCAGCCACGACAAAATGCCTGTCAGGCAATTAATGGATCCTAACAAAGTCTTTGATTCCATAGAGATGTTTAGACTTGGTGTTGGGGACGCATATCCAAACCTCCTGTCCAGCGTAGGGAGAAGAGACTAGTGTCGAAGGACGGCAAGAAAAGAGGTATATTTATATTATCGAAAAATAATCTTCCGCTATGTTTTTACTCAGGCCGTTCTATCGAAAATAGAATAGAAACGAACTCACTCCAACGGCATCAAGGAGGAGACTCCACCAACACCCCACGTACAGACGCCTCCTGTTGAGCTGCGTAAGCCCCGATTGACCGATTTGAATATAAACAACTTTAAAAAAAAATTAAGAAGTAACAATTACGCACAATAAAGTGCATATGAAGTCAGAAAGGGATGATTTTCAGTAACCGCATTTGAAAGCACTCGTCATATGAACATGGAGAAGCGAATCAATCTATAAGCCGAGGAGACATGAGAGAAAGAGAAAAGAAAAGTCGTTTCGAAGATTGCGCATACATTTATGACCATACATCCTCCTGATAGGTCCCACTGCTGCGCATGTGCTTGACGATCTCTTCACCCTTCTCGGGTGTCAAGCCACGCTGTTCGGCAATGATTTGACCGAGAACGGTGTTGACCTCGCGAGCCATGTGTGCAGCGTCACCACAGACGTAGAAGTAAGCCTTCTGCTCCAAGAGCTTGTTGATGTAAGCTGCGTTTTCACGTAGTCGATGTTGGACGTAGACTTTTTCGGCACCTTCTCGGGAGAATGCGGTGAATAATTTGAAATTCTCTCCAAGCTGCTGTCCGTAGGCCTGTAGATTGACCGTTAGCATATGTAAGCCATCATAGAGAGTGAAGATTTTCAAGGGAAAACGTACCGTCCACTCATCTTTGTAAAGGAAATCTTCGGTACTCTTTCTGCATCCAAAGAACAAAACTGTAGGTCCGACTGCGTCACCCCGAGCAGCCATAGCAGCACGCTCTTGAACGAAACCACGGAAAGGAGCGACACCGGTACCGGGTCCGATCATGATAACAGGCTTGGAAGGATCCGATGGCAACTTGAAATTCGAGTGACGGACGTGGACAGGGACGTGAATTCCATCGTACTTGTTACGGGGACCGGTGATAGAGTAGGTGAGGCCGTGAGGATCGGGATTAGGTTCTCCGTGCTGCTTCTGCTTGAGGGCCAAAAGGTAATTGGTGGTGACACCCTTGACGATATGAGTGGCACCAGGAATGCGAACAGACTCGACGACTGCAGTAATGCTGATCTTCTCCTTCTGGACGAGTGAGGAAGAGGAGATGGAGTAGTAACGAGGCTGGATACGGTTGATACCTTCAATTAGACACGAGAACGGAACAGCGCTAAAAGGAGTAGACGAGACGCTTTCGAGAGCCTGAGAGATGTTGAAGCATTGACTGCTAATTTTCTCCTGGAAGTAGTCCTTGTCGTTTCCGAGACGCACCATCTCAGCCTTGGCCTTCTCATCGGGAGCGAATGCGGCGAGGGTGCTAAAGAGTTGACGAGACACGGGAGCGCAGATTTCCATATAGTAACGAGCAGCGGCATCGTACGTGGTGGGCGTAGGGAAAGGAACTTTGGCAGTGACATCAAGCCCCTTGATCTTGACGACAGTGTCACGCTTGGAGTCGAGACCGAAGACCTTCAAGAAACGGTCAACCTCAAGGCCAGCGTTGGTGGGCCAGACAGCAATGTGGTCACCGGTCTGGTAGTGTAAGCCACTCCCAGAGATATCAACTTCCATGTGCAAGCAGTTTCGGTCCTTGACGGTAAACAGTTCACGAGACTCGGCAATAGGGGCAATGTACGGGTTGTGAGCAGAGTAGGGTCCCTTGCCCGCATGTTCCAAATGGTTGAGGTTGGGTTCTCCAAGGTAAACAGCCGGGTCTTCAGGGGTCAAGTCTTCCTGTTCGATGATGGAGAAGACGGGTTCGTACTGGGATTCACGCTCTTCCAATCCCAGTTCAGCAGCGAGTTCAGTCCACATTGGCTCCTTCCATGCAAGGAAGTCCTCCTCCATTGTACCAGCACCGTCGTCGCCTTCACCTGCACTGCCGATTCTTTTGGCGCCTAGCTTGGTCAAGGCAGCGTCGACTTGGCGAACCATGGCGTTGTAGTGCTCGTAAGTGTTGTTTCCGAGACCGAAAGTTACGTATTTGAGTTTGGAGAGGGGCTTATCGTCAGCAGTAGCACCGCTGGCAAAAGCGACATCCTCACCAGTGATGAACTGATAGAATTCAACGGCGTTATCGGTCGGCTCACCCTCACCGTAGGTGGCAAGGATGAAGAAAGCGATTTTATCTTCGGGGAAGGTGTCCAAAAGGTCGAGATCGTATTCCTCCAGGTCGGCCACCATGGTCTTGAGACCAAAACGCTGGGAGCCTTCCTTGGCGAGACGAGAGGCATAGTCCTCGGCGGTACCAGTCTGAGAGCCGTAAAAAATCACACAGTTCTTTTCCGTTTCATCCAACTTTTCGATAATGTTTCTGGTCTTACCAGCCTTGGCCCCATTGAGGGCACCAGAGGTAGCAGCGTAAGGGTCTTTCTGGACAGCCCAGTAGGTTCCTTTTGTGAAGTAAGCAACAGTTCCAAGAAGAAGACCAATCAGGACGATCAGGTCCAGGGTGTCGATTTGCGCCATCGTGATGGATGGATGGTGGTTGACCTGGGGAATAGAGGCGTGACCAGCCACGGCCGGGGGAGATAAGAAGCGAACAGGAAGAGTTTACAAGCAACCCTCCTCTTCACACTTTGTCTGTCTCGCTCTCTATTCTTCTCTCACACAGACAAACACAATCAAATGAGCGGAATGAGTGAGAAATTTGCAAGACAGGAGCTATTGAGATAGGAATTAATTGCACGATACAACACAAGGAACGGAGAGAATGTATCGGGATTGGCACTCGGTGGGAAACAGGCGGGAAGATTCGATGCCAGGTGGTCTAATAGCGGCGTGCAGCCAATCACATGCACTAAGCGCAACTAGCGGCCGGCTGGAAAATCGCGGGTACCGCCGCGGCGCCGGCTGTTCTTAATTGCGCTGAGAATCGTCGTTTTCTTTGTTAGTCTACTTTATACGAGCTGGTGAGCCATAGCGGCGACGGCGAGAAGATGTACACTTGGGGACGTCACTGTCGAAACTTATTCGAAGAAAAAGAAAGAAAAATCAAAGACTAGGCTGTTCTCGGCAGGACATCAATCAATATAAGGTACAATATGCAAAGTGCCGGGCGACGCATCCGCCATGTCTGTTAACCTAGGCAAGCGGTTCGGCCGACGTTCTGGCTTCAGTGCGGAATCACCGCTCTTATCACATTCTTGTTCATTGGAACATTCATTTCATTTGCTCTCCTTGCCTGGAGGCTTTAATTTAAGAGGTTTATGGGTTCTGCAAAGACGGACACAGTTCTCGTTGGTCAACGCATCCCCAGAATATTCCCTTGCTTATTCTATTGGGCTCTTTGGCGGGTAAGTGGCGTAAACAGGGCATGTGGGAGAAATATAAAGACTCAAAGAGTAAGTATCATACTGCACCCTCCTAGCGATATGCCATAGTCAGACTGTACCTATATGCACGGAGTACGTATCAGGCGAATAAGTAAGACCACCAAACCAATGTTTCCGAACTGTACTTGATTGAGATTTGGCCCCTCTCGAAGGATTAATTGGGCCCAGGCGATCGAAGAGGGACACGTGACCGCTGTCGGCAACGGAAAGGAAGCTTTCCGTCTGCCACATCTCTGTATCTACCCCAGTTCCGAGCTGATTCCGCCATCGGAATTGATCTGTTTGGAAGAAGAATGAAATTTTAAGAGGCATCTGACCAGTTGAACATTGAAACGATTTATATGCGCAATCCAATTTTCAAGGTTGAGATCTTAAGGTCCGGCTGACGCAATGGTAGCGTATCGAGTTTCTATGCATTGCAAATGTTCCTCGAAGGTTGCGTGTTCGAGTCGCGCGTCGGACTTTTCCTTTTTACCTATTTAGTATTTTTTGTTTTTCATCTTCATTCATTACTCTTGCGCTGCGCAGTATGCTTCGATGCATTCTATCTCTCGAAAGAGAGGGCGAAGTTTGGACTCCATACATCACCCAGCGTCCTAACCGACTCGAATCAACGCACCCCGAAGTATGAGTTCGTTCGTGGCAGATTCGGTAAACGCCGGATAATCAATCCTAGGTATTGTAAGTGCTAATTGAATAACTTGCATGATGTCCGTGTTCAAGAATGTTCCTCATATTTAGACTCCGAGTTTCCTAGCCTACGTATATTTCTCCCTTCTACATGACACCAGCTAGGGCTCCGGGCTTAGGGCTAGACTAGTGCTAGACATGTCGATTCTTAGCATTGACGTGATCGAAAGCCTACAAGTCTCCTGGACTGATTTGAGGAAAATATATTTCACATTTTATCAGTGTGACTAGGGCTGGTTTAAATGCTCGTAAAAACAGGAGGCTTGAAATGAGCTGCTGAGATGCAACACCGCTCACAGATAGTTTCGCCGAGCTCGCCGAATACGGCAGCTTGACAAGATACCGTCCTACATACTTGAGAAGCGAGAACATGACTATCTCTATCTATTTATTTTCGCAATCCCTTGTATGAGGAAGTTTGACTGGCTCTCTCTGGTCTTGCACAAGTAGTATGTGGACTAGATTGATGGGAACATTACCTAAAAAGGGAATTTGATCTCCATCATACTCATGTACGTTCGATACTGGAACAGCTTTATGACGTGGAAGTAAGTTACTCAGCTACTGACATCTGGATTACCTTACAAAATGTGTTCAAGAATGGGTCCTGGCTGAAGAATTGTTTTCTTGCACGCTCTACTCTCTGTCATAATCCAAGCAACCCACGTATCAGCAGTTGAATTGTTGACTAGCAGTGATGAGGTATAAAAGACCCCATGGCTGCCCCCATGTAGGTAGATTCAATTTTTCACACTCTCACCACCATTCAAGAATCCTTACCTAGCTAGGAGTTCACAAGCTTACCAGTATCTGTTGCCACCATGCGCACTCCTCTGCTCTCCTCCATTCTCGCAATAGCTGCAACTGCATCTTCCCTTTCCCCCACGACATCATCAATATGTAAAGATATTGAAATTCCAATTACCGTATCAATACCTCGCTTCGCTATCAATGCAACTGTGGACGATAATTGGGACGCAGCAACACTCACGCTGAATCTGACCAGAAGAGACTTCAACACCTCAACAGATCCACTCCCAATATCTGGCAATATGACTTCAGCAATTGAAAGTACCTATGTCATTGGAGCGACGCTATGTGTATCGGGAGGTCCGATGTTAGTTTTGACGCATGGGATCATTGAGTCTAAGCTGTACGACAAAAATCCGTTACCAGTCAATGAATTACGCTGATAATTGCACTTGGTAGATACTGGCGACCTACTTTCCCTCAGTCAAAGATATACAGCTTTGTAGACGCTGCCGTTGCTGCTGGATATTCCGTTCTCACCTATGACAGAATCGGAGTCGGCTCTTCGTCAAAGTCGGTGACCTTAGAATCATCACATTCATTCTTCTGAAAACGTAGCTAATGCAGCAGATTTTCCCAGAGTAAACTCTCTATCCGACGCCCAATTCCAAGTCGAAACCGCCATTCTCAATGCCCTCATCACCTACGCCCGCCAAACCGCCAATGCAAGCCAAATCGCGCTTATAGGGCACAGCTACGGTTCCTACATCTCAACCGCATCAGCAAGCCAGACCGCCGTCGACGCTGTTGTCCTCACTGGTTTCAGTGGCACATTTGCATACTTTGACACTTTCCTCGCAGGTGCAGGGCTTCGAATCGCAAATCTTCAAGATCCCGGACGTTGGAGTGATCTTGACGCTGGATACCTGACGTCTTCGGATCTTTATGCCGAGAGTTATGTCTACTTTGCGGAACCGTACTTTGAGCACTCAGTGGCGGAGTGGGCGTATAGAGTTGCCAGTGAACCTTTTGCGCTAGGTGAGTTGCCGTCGTTGTTGGCTACGGATATTGAGTATGGGGATATCACTGCTCCGGTACTAGTGCTGCAGGGGAAGTATGATGTGTCGGCATGTGGTGGAAACTGTGTTGGGTTGTTGAATGCTACGAAGGCGCTGTTTACGGGTTCGGAGGTTGTTGAGACTGTGGATGATTTGCCAGCTGGGTATGTTGCTTTAGTCACTTGTTGTGTGTTGATACTGATACTGACACGGATGTAGTCATAATCTTAACTTACACAAGGTTGCCCCTCAGGCGTTTGAGATGATCTTTGATTTCCTCAAGGCACAGGGTTTGTGAATTCATTGAGCTCAACTGTTTTTCTCTTTTACATGATGTCCCATTTTAGTGAAGTTTACTGTTTCACTAAGAGTGATTGTCAAGAAGAATAAATAATGAGTATGAAATTGATTATGTACAGCTAAAAGTATGCAATTTGGGTATTCGACTTTCGCCAGTGCTCCAGGGTTCAACCAGTAATCGGCTCATAAACTAAAGAGATAAGGAGTATCCAGGGCTATTTACCTCCTCGACAGAGTATCCGAATACAATGTATGAGAAATGCAATTAGTTCAAAAGAATCCTATCTGCTCTGTGACCGTTGCGATCATATATGAACCCATGAACGTTTATTCTTCGTTTTTTCTCTGGACTGACGATATCAAGTAAGTCCCTGACGCCTTCCATTTGCTTGATGACGTTCAATTCCACCAAGTGTTTGTTTCGGTCTTTGTCTGCAAGGCTCTCTAATTCATGTCGATGTGTTGAGCAGAGGCTGCTTACTTTCCTTTTATACCTTTAGTACAAGACATCTGAAGGAAGAAGGGAAGGAGTCATACTTCTGCCAAGGGTATGCCGAGTTAGTGGCGGAGTCTGTTTTGACGATACCACATCCATAGTGTCCACAGACAATAATATGCTTGACCTATTACAATTTGTAAGCCAGGGATACATACAATAAGTAGATGTAGACGGGACATCTGAACTCACCTCCAACATCTCAACAGCATGCTGCACAGCACTCGCCCAAGCCAAGTCCGTACTAAGAGCCATATTACCCCAATTCCGCACCACAATCATCTCATCCTCAAGTAGATGATTCAGTGTCGTCGTCTCCTCGTATCCGCTATCAGAACATCCAAGCCATAAGATTTGTTGCTTTGATTGACCGAGACTGGGTATCAGGTCCTGCGGTATGGGTTCTACTTTGTAGTTGGGGGTTTGTGTTTGTTGTTGATATTGTGAGAAGAGTCGTTGACCCATGGCTGCGATGTGTGATCGTTTTTCCAGGTGTGAATATGTGGTAATTCCTACGCGGAGAGTGTTCAAGGAGGTTCGCAATGGCGATAACATGGGGGTAAGATCGAGAAATCAGAACAACAATTGACGTCCGGCAAGCTTATAAGTATCTGATGCTATAGTAAGATACTAGAGAAAAGAGAAGAAGAGATGCGAGAATAGTAAATGGTAGAACCCTGCTGACGAATTCTCAACGAGGGCAAACTTGGTCGGTTAAAACTCGGCGGAATTTTTTCATACAATTTTAGCACCAATAATTAGGGTTTCCATAGGCTTCAACAACTACAACGGCAATATCTCGGAGCATGTGAAACAAGCTGCGAGTCATATTTAAGCATCGTTGCCCTAAGCTCTTACAGCTACTATTAATTCTCTCATCGACGCTACGCCATCTAGTACTTACTATAGTACAGGGTTTGCCTTGTCGGCATTCCTGCCCAAACTTGCCTAAAGAGTTCGTAGATCCTCGATCGCCATTACTCGGCAGGTCTGAGAAAGACATGCATGCCCCTGTATACGCTCAATCGTTCTTCAGCCTTCATCTCACTAGTTGACCTGCTTAGAGACTACGCCGTCACCGCAGAGGTGAAAATCACTCGTCTCGCCGAGCCATCTCCGGTCCATCGCCGAGCCAGCGCCGTAGCCCTAATCTCGGCATTTGTGAGGCACATCGGACAGATGACCGAACGGCTACTTTTGTATACAACCTGACCCCTGAAGCTGTGTTTACCCTAGAAAATAGGAACAGGATTGCCGATTTGCCGGACATATGAAGCATATATACACGACGTTGTTGCCCCCCTTAGCTTAGGTTCCTAGCTCATCCGTATCGTGGACCGTCAGCTTGAAGATCCCTGTACTTCGACCTACCCACGACATACTGCTACTTTCAGTAGCCCAAGACATCGCTATGTGGATTACACGGAGTATTTCACTGGTCAACTTCACCGTCGCCTCGTCGGCACTTGCATTCCAGGTCTTCGTCTTATATCCATGGCACAACAAGTTGGACGACGAGTTCAAAGCTTTGAAGCAGGAGCATCTTCGGGTTTTGCAACAGATTAACCAGAAAACGACTGCTTGAGTACTATCGCGAATCATCCGATACCTCACAAGACGACGCCAAAGAACAGGCTTCTTGTTTAAACGATCCTGAGGTTCTGGCGACATCTATGCCAGGCAAAGAGGGGATGCAATTAGTGTATGACCTGGAGTTAAGACGGCGTTTCGCATTGAAGCATACAGTTACCGGATGCTAGAGTATTACTGCAAACATGGGGCTCAACAATACTTACAAGTCGGGTGGACCTTCATCTTAATCATCACCTGATTCACTTTCTATTCCTCTTCGTGTTATCTCATGCCACGGGTAGCGATCCTTCGTTATCAAGGACGGAGTGTTTCGCTTGAGAGGAACTACTTCAAGCTCGAGTGGTCAAAGTGAGGTCAATAGGTGTGTGGGGGAATACTTTCTTGGAGGTCAGATAGCGTGCTATCTTGGTCCTCAACGTGTTGGATAATATGGAGTATAGATGATAGACATACAGAGTTGCTTTCCCCTCTTGGGTTACATACTGCAGCATTAAACCTGACTTTGCTTAGACCTCACGAAATCGGTCCTTGTACAATTGACAGGCCCTGTCTTTTACCTATTTTAACACGGTTGTTGAATACCAGTATCTCTGGAGCGCGTTACAATGGCAACGCCCTAGAGAGCACTAACGGCCACGAGTCGATCACAATGCATATATGGGTGACGCAACTATGTATGGTAGTAGTACCCACCTAGGGCAGAGTGGAGTAGGTGTACTTATCTACGACAAAAAAGTGATCGACAGTACAAACGTGCCCTTCATTGACGATCGAGATCGCGTGGTAGCATATGCCCAGTTACTCAGACTTAGAAACTTCGGACCACTGATGCTATGATGGGTCATAGCACGGATTGGACAGAATGTTTGGCATTTATGGCTGGATGAGGACCGGTCTGGCGACGAGTGGCAACCTTGAACGTGAGGGACCCGTGACCTCGACTTGAGGATGGCCTATCACCGTCAAACATGTGTGATATGGGGTAATAACCATTGGTCGCAATATAATCTGCGAGTGCTACTGATTATAGTGCCGAAGGACCAAGATATGCGTTGAAGATATGATGTTGAGGTGAAGATAACGACGCGGATGATGTAAGTGAGCAAGCCATCATTCCTGCAGAATAGCTTTATCTGTGAGATGCTATGGAACTCAGACTGATCACCGCAACACCAAATAGTCTTAGTATGTCATAAAAGAGTCTGGGGTTGCTGACAAGATCTGTGGCTGAAGAAAATTATGAGTCGTTCCCGACGTTCCGCTTGGATGCGCGCTAGGGGAATATCGTACCTGAGGATCGACGACAAAATATTGCATGAACTCCGCGATGCTTTCCCCAGACTCGCTATATTATCGGTCGCTATATAGCATGTTAAATACTTTGGCAACTTCCAATGCTTCACCTCATACCGTCCGAAAACTTTTTTCGTTTCATGAAGTAATTTCCGGCTTAAGTCAGAAATCACCTGGATAGGCGATCAAAATGAAGCTGGGTTATCTCGCAATTCTTCCTGCGCTGGTAGGGACGGCATACGCATACCTAGCGACAACCACTGTAAGTGTTTTGTCCCATGAATCTTGCTCAACCTCCACTGACAAAGGTAAAGCGCTACTATGATGGACAAGAGGGCGCTTGTGGCTGCGGTACCAGCTCCGGAATAGATTCGTGGCAGGTTGGTCTTTGATGCTTTTGAAAGACCTGAGCTATAGTTAATTAACTTACACCTTACAGCTCGGTATAAGCAGCGGCGTGTACACCGCTGCAGGATCCCAAGCCCTCTACGATACCGCTGGCGCTACCTGGTGCGGTGCGGGATGCGGAAAATGCTATAATCTCACTTCAACAGGTAGCTCGCCTTGCAATGGTTGTGGCCTCGGTGGTGTGGCTGGCGAGAGCATCATCGTCATGGTCACCAACCTCTGCCCATACAATGGTAACCAGCAATGGTGTCCACAGGTCGGGGGCACCAACCAGTACGGATATAGCTACCACTTCGATATCATGGCACAGAGCGAAATATTTGGTGACAATGTTGTGGTCAACTTCGAACCTGTTGCGTGCCCTGGACAAGCGACCTCGGATTGGGAAACGTGCGTATGCTATGGAGAAACCGCTACGGACGTCACGCCCGTGGGATTGACGAGTGGAGGTGGTTCTAGCAGCTCATCTTCGACTTCTCCTACACATACATCGACGAGTACGTCGACGTCGACATCGACATCGACATCGGCTGGCGCTACGCAGACAGTCTACGGGCAATGCGGCGGAAGTGGCTGGACTGGCGCGACGGTTTGTGCAGCGGGTTCCACCTGTCAAGCGGAGAATCAGTGGTATTCTCAGTGTCTGCCCTGAACGAGGCTGAAGCAGTGAAAGCACGATGGTTGCATATCTAGATCAGACAGAGTGAAAGTCATGTATCATGTATCACAATGGTACTTGAAGATAAGGAAGTCATAAATTCTCCGAGGTCATATAAGCTCTGAGTATTTCGAGGTAGTTGTAGGTGGATACTGGCTCTCTTTCAATGAGCGTGAAATGTGAAGCCCGTAACAAGAGATGTCATCAGAATGGCAGATGTGAAAACAATCTGGCTGCAGGCTTGACAGGGATGCTTGCTCTGGACATGCAGTTTCCACGTGGCGGTGAAGCTAAGACGATAGGCGTGGTATACACACTCCAGAGCCCCAGCAGTGTTTCGTGTAGCACAGCAGCGCAGAGGAGCTAAAATTGCAATCCATATCGTCTCAAAATTCAGTTATCCAAGCAAGCAAAATAGAATGACACGAGAAGCTGCAAATTGTTATCGACGTACATGTAGTTACAGTAAGTGATGAGAGGTAAGATCGTGGACAGTTGGGCGGGCTAAATAAGCTTATTGCTGCAGCGACCAACCCACCGCCCGCTCGAAGCTACCGCGAACCTAGCCGCCTTAACTCCGTCTCAGTACCCAAGACATGAACTATTCCTTCTTGGTCTGAATAAATTCAAATTGTTTTTATCTTACTTCAATAGTGCTTCATAGATGCTAGTCGCACATGATATTTAGTGCGCTCTACAATGCTCGGTTCTGCTGAGAGGCTTGAGGCATTTTGAATATGCAGCAGCCCAACGGTGCGTACGACTTCCTTCGGTCCAGAACGTGACCTCGTCGCGCGTACACAACGTCGCGCTCTCATCGAGCATTTCACATCCTTGTTACAGATATATATCGATGGATTGGTCTAATGTTTGAACAGCTCCCCAACTGGGTCGGACAGCCGCGCCACTTCAGACAACCATACCCCTCGGTCCCGATGAGACTCCTATAACGTCGCACCATACTCCCACCCCTCCCTCGGATCGATTGACGCCGAGAAATGTCTCCTCCCAAGCTGTCGCCGGTATACACAGTAGGGACTCATCTGTTTCGGGTCCTAGGGGAAGACCTCTCGATACATCCGGTCGCGGTCTGACGACGCTGCAACCACAATCACGCAGTCGCGGCCAATCTCAATCCAAAAGTCCTGAATCCAATGCCGGTCGTTCAGACAGTGTAATCGAGCGCAAAACTTCTCTATCCTCTTACGGCCACCATCGCAAAACATCGATTGTCCATGGCATTCAACATTCGCGCAGCCCAAGCTATACACCCACATCCGCGGGCCCTCTAAGCCCGGAAATCATAGCGTCTGCAGGCACAGGTAGCATGGCCGGCATATCTGTGGGATCGGAGCACATCTTTGCCAACCGTGCCGAAGACTCAGAGCCCATCTTAAAATTCGCAGCCAATGGAAATAATGGCCCAGCGCCCCCGGCCAGCGGTCTTAGTACCATTCAAGATGACGATGAACACTTGACATTGGGACAGACGGTGACGAGAAGCAGCAGCTCTGTCCACAAGAAGATACCGTCAAATAGTAAGCTGCGACGAGAGCATTCACACAGTCGCGCACATTCGAAAAATCATCAAGAAGCGAAAACGGTTGGCGAATATGCTCTGCATCATCTTTTTAATTCTGTAAGCCCAAAGCTCCTTACTATACCTCTTTCGTTGCTGATGAGATCGCTCGCGATAGTTCGTCGCCTACGCGGACAACAAAATCAACCAAAGCATCGTCAAAGTCGGCGAAGTCGAGACGCCGGTAGAAGAGGTCTGCGGGGAAGGTGCAGATCCTGTTTTCGACCAGCTCATTTCTGCTCTGGGACACATCGCGCGCAACAAACCGAAACCTCTGATTGATACTATTATGCTATGGCGGAGAGCTAAAGGCGAAGCCGCGACTTCAGCCAAGAATCCTCAGGTAATGACCTTGAAAACCATGATATCATTGATATCTGCATTCAAAAGAGAGAAAAAAATTGACAGAAGTCAATATAGAAATTGCAAAGCACCGAAATTGGCCACCTTCTTCGTCGAAACACAGAGCCCATCCAACCAGCGACCTCAGAGTCGGATTTGGGTTCAGAGAATGCCCCGCCGGCTTCTATACAGAAGGATGGGGTTCAACTACTCGAGCGTCGAGCGAC
The DNA here is from genome assembly GCA_037356135.1 of Talaromyces sp. F31. NCBI lineage: Eukaryota > Fungi > Ascomycota > Eurotiomycetes > Eurotiales > Trichocomaceae > Talaromyces > Talaromyces sp. F31. Next base: position 837,001 of record JAYXSF010000040.1, on the reverse strand, counting down.
GGTTTCGGTATACCTCGTGTGTCGGGTGTTGATTGAGATATTCAACCAAAGTACTGTCGAGGCGATCGGCACTGAAATGACAGAGCGCCTAGAAGATATCGTCTTCGGACAACTGAAGGCGGTTGATCCGGAACAAATAGCAGCCTCGCCGCTACGTATGGCAAATTGGAGAATTTACGGCCAATTATTGGGAAAGATGAGCGAGATTAATTTCACTAGTGTCACGACGCGCTTCCTCAATGAGCTTGAACGGTACCAGAAAGATGCTGCCATGCGAGGTCAGACCAGAGAGCTTGATGCGAAGGCAGAGTTGTTGATCTTGGGCATGCGGCATTTCAGTATCAAAACATATCCAGAAGAGGCGTGGGCCAGGTCGTGCGAATACATGAGGTCCTTAGCCCGCCTATTTGTCAACGCCCACGGGCAGCGAGTCAAACAAGCCTATTGCTATATCATTGAGAAAGTTCTGATCTCAATTGCCGCTAATCCCGCATGCGACGTGGGCCATCCGCTGTGGAAGGACTTTTTGGAAATAATAAGTCCACGGATTTTACAGATGATTGCAAAACCCCGGCATTGGATGACTGCATTCCCCTTACAAACAATCCTGCTCTGTGTTTCTTCCAAGGATGCCTTCGCTAACCAGTGGCTTTCCATTGCACTGAATTTACCGGCCCGTCTCAGAGATAGGCCTACTCGAGGTCTGGCACTTCAAGCTCTATGTCGATTGTTATGGACATATCTTTTTCGATATCCAGACTCCCCTAATATCACCCTCAAACGAGTCGACGAAGTTATTCGAGTTGCGCTGCCGCCAGGAAGGAGGACCTACCTTACAACAGAGGCCTCCGTGGCTGATCCTTTGATCCAGCTGATTCGAATGATAGGATTCAAGCTCCCAGATCTATGTTTCCGCAACATTATATTTCCTCTAATAAACTCAGATCTTTTCCTTTCAGGGAGAGAACTGAAAATAGAACAAATGGAGCCAGAGAAAATGGTGGTAGGAATTCGATCATTCCTTTCAATCATGTGCGATCTTGAAATGGGCGACCAATTATACCCACCGTTTCCAGCTGGTCCTATTTCCACCCACTTTGTCGATATTCCCAATTTCTTACTTCCACCTCGACCACAACTCCTAGCAGATCCCAAACTTCGCGCAGTCGTTTCGGACCCTTCAAATTTGGCATGCCCAGTCGATGTTTCCAAACTCAATGATGTAGCAAAGGACTACTACGTGCAATTCTGTGAGATCTTAGGTAAAATTACCATTCTGTGCGACAATACCTTTGGTGGACAAGCAGCTCTTGATGAGAAATTCAGCGGCTCTACACCCAAGACTCCCATATCGGAGGCTTTCAGTTTCGGTCGGCGCGATGACCATGCGAGCCTCATTGAACAGAGACAAAGCTTCTACGATCTGCTTCATGTAGCTGTCCAAGTACTACCTAGATGCTTGTCCGACCATATACCCTTCAACTCTCTTATCAACCTCCTTTGCACAGGAACGGCACATGTGCAGCCCAATATAGCCAGATCCTCGGCAGAGTCTCTGAAATCAATAGCACGGCAGATGCATGCTCAGCAGGTCACTATCGGATTTGCACGTTTCATATTCAACTTTGATGCCCGGTATTCGACTATGTCGGATGAAGGAATGCTTGGACCGGGCCATATCGAATCTACTTTGACGTTATATGTTGAGCTTTTACATATTTGGATCGAAGAAATCCAGCAGAAGACAAAAGATATCGCAACTGACCAGGCGGAAAATAGTGCTAGCTCCGGTACCCGGGCTTTGCAACTCGATCTTTCCAGCGTACTAGCCTATGTCGAGGAGATTGAAGCACATGGTATTTTTTTCTTGTGCTCTCAGTCTCGCAGGGTCCGCCGCTTTGCTATCTCCGTGCTTCGACTCGTCACAGAGTTTGACAGTGCGCTCGGCAAGGAAAATACTAGGATAATTCGAATCCTTGAAGCAGATTCGCATCAAATCATGGACCTCAATGACGAGCACTTGACAATCGCAGAAAGAAGTCGTCTGCAGAAAGGAAAGCGAAGAAGTACCTCACAAAATACGCTGATTGAACTTTGTAGTAGCGACGTTTCTTACGATTCCAGCCTGTGGGTCAAGGTGTTTCCAAATATCATTCGTGTCAGTTTCGACACGTGCCCGGTTGCAGTCACTCTCGCTCGAGAGATCGTGTGCGCCAGGCTTGTACAAATGCACAGAAACATAACTGCTTTAGCAGAGAGCCAACGACTACAACAATATGCAACTTTCGACATGGCACAAGGACGATCCTTAGGCCGAGCTAGATCGCCAGCGGAGATCATGATCGAGCAATGGAAACTTTATCTATTGATGGCTTGTACCACGCTAAGCAACGTTGGGGCCCAATCTCAGAGCCAACTAGCGAATGCAGAACACGCACGTAGAACGTCCAAAGGAACCCAAACCGCACAGGACAAAATCGGTTCCGCTCGAGCTCTCTTTGCATTTGTGATCCCGTTACTTTCTGCTTCACTTGATTCGATCAGAGAAGCCATTGTTGCATCCCTAGGCTCAATAAACAAGGCTTTATATAGGACACTTCTTGAATCTTTGCAATATGCAGTGACGACATGCAACGAAGAGGCAAAATTGCGCATCGGCACTCATAATCGCACTCCAAGCAGTCCTCGTCGCAGTCGCAAGACAGATCGTCTGCGAACTGAAGTTACCCACGTGTATAAAATTACATCTACTTTTCTCAGAGAAGCGGAAATATTTAATGACGACTGGATCGTCAATAATATGGTAACTTACTCAAAAGACCTCCGCCTTTTCCTTAGCGACGCGGAAGTACAGAATGACTGGGAGTTTCAACGCCTGCGTTTTCATTACTGCGGACTGATGGAGGAGCTTTTTGAAGGTATCAATCGTACTAAAGAACCATCTCGCTGGATGCCATTCGAGTCCCGGAAATCTGCTTTTTCTTTGATGGAAGGCTGGTGCGGTTACTCCCCGAGTCAGGCCCAAATTGCTCAAAGAGAAGACAGTATGAGGCGATTTGCTATTGCGCAACACAATGACCCAAGTGACTTGAGAAACCCGGCAGCCTTGATAGAAATTGAGAAAAAGAACCTTCAATCTGCGGCGCTGAGTGCAATGTCGTCGTTATGTGTAAGGCGAATTTCATTAAAACGGATTTTTAGTCGAAGAAGCTGACTTTTGTATAGGCTGGACCAATAAGTACGACGACAGAAGGCGGGTCAATTCTTCAATTCGATGTGGGCCGAATGCTAGTCTGGATTGGCAGTATCTTTGAAACCGTCAGTGACAAGCTGCATGCTATTGGTCGACGGGCGTTGAAAAACCTCATTACTCATAACAAAGAGTATCCGTTTCTACTCGAACGCATGATAGATCTGTGCTATGGTGTTGACCGAGACAGGCGTCTTGGGGACAAAGCTCTTGAGAGCTATTTTGAAGTTGTCAATCAAGTCCTTATAGAGGAGACTGACTATGCAGTGGCATTCTGGAGAATAGTGGCTGTTGTCATGTACATGCTGGGTAATGAGAAGAGGGATATTCGTATGAAGGCAGTCAAGCTTATCCGCATTCTGGAAGAACGCCAGCAGAAAAATTCTCGGCTCCAAGATTTCGATATCAGTCTTTCTGATAAGACGACAGCAGTCTACAAACTCGCTCAATTTGAGATTTCAAAACGGCTCGCATCGCAATATTCTGATATTGGCTTTCTCATATTCTCCGAATTTTCAAGGCATTTCACTCAAACCATGTCAACTGATGACCAACGAAACGTCGTGACCGCGATATTGCCTTGGGTTCAAGCAATGGAGCTGCAGGTCGACCCTAATCAACAGCCCACTCCGCGATCATATATGCTTCTCGTCAATATGCTTGAGATCACTATCATCAGATGCAAACTGCTCCCTAATGAAGTGCAAGCTCTTTGGCAGTCACTGGCTACCGGGCTCCATGGTGGAAATGTCCAGGTTATTCTTGATTTTATCATCAGTCTGTGTTTGGAACGCAAAGAACAGAATTTTGTTGAATATGCTAAGCAAATTGTGGTGTTCTTGTCGTCCACTCCGGCAGGCTCCAAAGTTATTGAATTCTTCTTGCTCCATGTCGCACCAAAGTATATGATACAAGAACGGAAAGACGAGGTTGAATCAACGCCAGATTGCCGAGGACTACCCTACGTCGCTAACCTGAACGAGATTCTGCCAATTGGTAACAAGCAGGTAAGATATTCGACATGCCCTTTGCCCTTAATATTGGTTACTAACAAAGAAACTCAGGCTGGCTTATCGATGGGACAGCTTTCGATGATCTTTCTAGTGGATTTGATCGTTGGCCCTGTCACACTGGCCGTACAAGATGTCATCAAGCTTTTACATGTGGTCCTGATCTTATGGGATCATTACACCTTCACGGTGCAGGAGCAAGCTCGGGAAATGCTCGTTCACCTCATTCACGAGCTCGTTTCTTCTAAGCTTCTGGATGAGGTATCGACTGAAGCGCGACAAGCCATTGAGCATTTTGTCGACTCAATCCGTAAGAGCGATGCATCGGTCATTTGGGAATACGAGGATAATCATGGCAAAGATGAAGACGATGGTACTCGCGTTCCGCCTGCTATGACTTTCGTGACACGACAGGTTGTGCAATTCTTGAACCTCGTTCATGAGGATATTAGTGATCACTGGTCCAAGGAAGCTTTGAATTGGGCCACATCGTGTCCTGTCCGCCATCTAGCCTGCCGCTCTTTCCAGCTATTTCGATGTATTTCGAAGTCATTGGATTCAAAGATGCTGGCAGATATGCTTGCGCGGCTGTCTAATACAATAGCCGATGAGGAAACGGACTACCAGACATTTTCCATGGAGATACTCACCACGTTAAAGGTCATAATCAAATCGTTGGCACCAGCTGATCTAATGCAATATCCTCAGCTCTTCTGGACTACGTGTGCTTGTTTGAACACTATACATGAGGCTGAATTCATGGAAAGCATCGGAATGCTTGAGAAACTGCTCGATAAACTTGACGTGGGTGATCCCAATGTCGTGGCTACATTAAGTGGCGCGCAGCCTCCTCGATGGGAGGGAGCATTTACTGGCATTCAGGACCTAGTTTACAAGGGTCTGAAGTCTTCAGAGTCGTTTAATGAAACTTTGAGTCTGCTGCACCGACTCACGCCCCTGCCGGATAATGTACTTGTGGGCGAGAGTAACCGGTTACTATTTACGATTTTGGCCAATATACCGCACTTTCTTCATCAGTTCGATGCAGGATTGAATGACCCGAAGATTATGGAGAGAGCGAATCTCTTAGGACAAGTAGCTGATCGACAGGGCTTTGAACGACTAGCTGCCTGTTTGGTAGGCTTTGCTAACGCGCAGTGGAAGAAGGAACAAGACTTTCTTCAGCATATCATTTCAGAAATTTGTTCGTACTATTTCCCTGCGCAGGAGGTACAGAGTCTAGTGTTTGTGATGGGCTGCTTGACGAATGCTACGCGGTGGTTCCGAGTTAAGACACTGAGTATTTTGAGTGTCTTGATTCCAGAGATGGACATGCGACGAACCGAGATTACCTCCCATGGTCCAGACCTGATTTCTCCTCTTCTGAGATTGCTCCAGACGGAATTATGCCCTCAAGCACTTGAAGTCATGGATCATATCATGACTGTTTCAGGCAATCCAATGGAAAAACATCATCTGCGAATGAGTATGGCGTCGTCGTCCTCTTCTCGGGCAATTAGGAAGCAATACGAGCGGATACAGAGTCTGTACGGTATTCCAGAACCTACGGGATGGTCTATTCCTATACCAGCTGCACAGTCAGCTACTACACGTCACAATGTCCACGCTGTGTTCTACACTTGCGCAGAAGCAGATCGTATGGAAGCGCAAAGAGTCGCGACCCCGGATGTTGAGTTTAGTACTGAGGATTATAGCGAGTCCTTCTACCCTTCATCGATGCGGACGGATACCATGAAGTCCATTGACACCCAGACTGACGGAAATATGGGTGAGATTGTTCAGCGATTGGACAGCTTAGATGACTTTTTCGACGAGGACGACTTTGGATTTCAAACACCGTCCATGAATTCTTTCTCGGAGATGCGTGGTTATCCTGGTAGCTTTGCAGATACATCAGCCAGTCTTTACGATCAACAGACGGCACCCATTCTTCGAAAGTCTCTTGCTCGAACACCCTCATCGTCGTCATTCCATAACGGTCTTGCCGAGACATCACGGCCACCGACTAGACTTGACGGCGTGTTTCAAATAACTTCGCCTGCCCTTGGTCCGGGGCCTACCTCTGCACCTGGCGGCGCATTGCGACCTGTGATGCACAGTCGATCTGTAACGTCGCCAGCTAACCACCTGGTCAATCACACCCCGAGTCTCTCAGCTACTAGCTTGTCACCTCATCCTATCATGGAGTCAACTTTACTGTCCGACAGCGAAGTCGAAGAAAGCTTCTCCGACATCGACGAACGCGCAGGTCTACACCCGTCAACATCACGGAGCACACAGGCAACAAGTCTCGCCCGAAAAGGCTCGGAGGGGACATCATCCTTGGAATCCATGATACGCAGCGGCATGCGGCGTCTCACGGGCGGCACAGCCTCAAGCCGCGAAAAGGAGCGACAGCGAGATCTACTACGTGCTCACCAGCGCGCAGTTGCGCAGACAGCGAACTCACCGAGGGTACCGAAGGTTCCGGCAGAATACCTTACGGGGTCTGTGAGTAGTCCAACCTCTCCGGGCCAGGCGGGTGCACCGGGAGGAGCATGACGAATGGAGCACGATTAACATATAGAGGATATAGACCTGAAATCCCCATTTCTTTGGATTGATTGATGTTTAAATAGATTTATGTGCATATAATAGGTGTACTGTCTGTATGTATTAGTATAATAAGAGCGTTCATGTGCATCCATCTATCACATTGCTATTCATTATGTTTTATCTTCCTCATGTCCGAGGCATAGCCGCGTCCAGCCGACACTACCCACCCATCGTGGCCTGGTCTCCGAGGCGCCACTCGGCAGCCTGAGGCAGTCAAGCCCACATCCCCAACTTCTTCTCCAGATCCCCGCATACGTCTTCTCAAGGTGCGAAATGAATCAATTAAAGTTACGAATCGTATTATTGTTAGTCGATAACACACTCAAACTATTAGCAGGTCAAATTATTCTCGGTACAAGCAGAAACCGTGCATCGGCAAGAACCGGAAACCCCATGCCTGTTCTCATCTCCCTCATATAGTCAACTACGTACTGACAGTTGCAGTAACGGAGCAGACTGACCCGCGTCTGTCCCCGCATCAACTCGCAATTAGCCAATATCTTCAAGGATACCCGAGCCATTTATACCCGTTTTAGGATAGAATGTAGTAAAGTAGAGTCATCGGAAATCTTGGTTCCTGAAATCTATGCGATATCTGATTTGTGATTGGATGTCCCCGCGCTGTAATCGTAGTAATAATGTATGGAGGACGGAGGTGAGCTACAAAGGTCGTGTGGTCGCCTGCTCTTTCCTTCTCTCCTCCCCATTTTCTTTCTCAGCTCTGTATCTTCCTTCTCCAATTCTCATTCCTTGACGACACACTCAACACCTATCTCTCAAATAAATTCCTCTTCTGTATGATTGTAAACTCTCACACGACACCATGATCCCCGCACGTGCTCTCCCTCTGGGAAAATCTATCAAGATCGCCTCTCGCGCGCAACGGCTTTTCTCGACTTCGTTGCAACGAGATGCTACCTGGGGATTTATTGGACTTGGTCGCATGGGTATGTTCATGCGCTTATCTGATCGCTTTTGCTTTACTACAACCAAGTTCTTGAATAACCGACGACAACAGGCTACCCTATGGCAAAGAATCTACGCGCGAAAATACCTGCATCAGATACCCTGATCGTGCATGATGTCAATGAACAAGCTATGCGCCAGTTCGTCGACGAGGCCAAGACAGCCAGCACCGGTCCTGTCGAGTTTACTGACAGCGCCAGAACATTGGCTGAAAAATCAGTAAGCCTGTTGCACACCATTGGTATGACTTAGAGCTTCCACTGACAAATGCAGACAAGCATCATCACCAGTCTCCCCCAGCCAGACCATGTTCGACACGTCTTCCACTCCATCCTCAAACCAGGTCCTCTCCCCCAGCTTGAACAAGAACGCCTCTTCATCGACTGCTCCACCATCGACCCCGTCACCTCTAAAGAAGTCGCCTACGCCGTTCAAGCACCCAAGCAAGGCCGCTTCGTCGATGCCCCTATGTCTGGCGGTGTAGTCGCCGCCGAGGCCGGGACTCTTTCATTCATGTTCGGCGCCTCGTCCAAAACAGGTGCTCTTATTGAGCGCGTCAAGTCCGTTCTCGCGCTCATGGGCAAGAAGGCCTGGCATTTGGGCGAGCAAGGAACAGGTGTGAGTGGCAAGTTGGCTAACAATTACATTCTCGCAATCAACAATATTGCCGTCGCCGAAGCTATGAATCTCGGTATTCGATGGGGATTGGACCCGAAAGTGCTAGCTGAGATGATTAATTCCTCGACTGGTCGTTGCTGGCCCAGTGAAGTCAACAACCCCGTTCCTGGTGTTGTTGAGAAGTCACCTGCTAGCCGTGGTTACGAGGGCGGATTTGGAATTGGATTGATGCGCAAGGATTTGAAGCTTGCGATTGATGCCGCCCAAGAGTCAGGCGCGCCCTTGGAACTGGCTGCTACTGCACGTGGTCTATACGAGGCCGTTGAGGATATTCATCCTGGAAAGGACTTTTCGGTTGTTTACAAGTACTTGAGCGATATTTCTCGTCGGTGATATCACTCAAGTACCACAATGTTCACATCCTCGATCTCAAAATTGGCTGTTTCTTCTGTTCTTCTGGCATTTAGTGCGTGCATTGGGCGATGGACTGGATCGGAGTTTGCACATCTCATTTGTATTAAGCTTTGCGATTTGTAGTCAATTTGATCTTTTTAATTTGTTCATCTCGTCTAGGGAAAATCAAAGACTATAGAAATTAGAGATTCGGAGTTAACGAGTGGAGTGGACGTCATGTAAATTTAGCGGCGGCCGGAGTCTTCCTTCCGTGCAACAACTTGCTTAGCAACTCCCAGCTGTTTCAATGCTTATCAACTCCACGAGCGCGCTCCTTTCTTTTGTCGCGTCGGTTGTATGATAGGAAACGTCGATTCTATATCGTATTGGCACCGGATTGTTCTCTGCTGCGGGCTGCGTTCGTAGGCCTAACGACCTGACCTAGGTGCTCAGTACAGCATAGACGATCATTACTTCGACATCAGACCGACTGATAACACACATTAATCTCGAATACTGCTGATCTAGTCCTCAGCAGTGTCATCATATCTCAGTCATGGCCTACGTCGTCCCAATTCATCGTGCCAGCAGCGTTCGGCATGCGCTGAAGCTCAACTTTCTCGAGCCTGAAGAAGATTGTCTCGTTGTTGCGTATGATTGCCAATTGCTCCCAACTCGCCCTACCGTACTAATTTTTCCTTTGTAGGAAAGGAGCCCGCCTTGAATTCTACTCCATAACCCCCGATGGCCTCGCACTTACCACCTCTCGTGCTCTATACGCAAAAGTCTCGATGCTGGCCCGACTACCGACCCCCGCCAACTCGACAACAGACCATCTCTTTGTCGGTACAGACCTAAACACATACTTCACACTTAAGTGGGACAGCGAGAAGCGACGAGTCCGCACGGAACGGAGCTACGTAGATCTCGCCGACAAGGCCTCACGAGCCTGTCAAAACGGTGACCGGTGTTTGATCGACCCGAGCGGGAATTACATGACGCTAGAGATCTTTGAGGGTATCATCACGGTTCTACCCATCATCCAACCACACAAGAAACGAGGCAAACCACCCGTCTTGAAAACGTCGCATTACAGTAACCCCGACGAACCTACGCCGCAGATCGGAGAATTGGGTGAACCCATGATGACGCGCATAGATGAGTTGATGGTTCGGTCGTCGGCATTCTTGCATGTGGAAAGCAAAGCACATCCTCGATTAGCGCTACTGCATGAGAATAATCAGCGGAAAGTCAAGTTGAAGATTCGGGAACTGTCTTTTGAGGCGTCTGCGGAACCGGTTTTCCAGGAGACTGAGGATTTTACGGAGGAGTTGGATCTGGGGGCGTCACATTTGATTCCTGTCCCTGCTCCGTTGGGTGAGTTGTAGTCCTTTGGTAGTGAGGTGGGCTTTACTGACAAAATAGGTGGATTATTGGTTCTCGGGGAGACGTGCATTAAGTATATCGACGACGCTAAGAACGAAACAATTTCGAGACCGCTTGATGAAGCCACGATCTTTGTTGCATGGGTGCAAGTGGACGGTCAGCGATGGCTCCTCGCCGACGACTATGGCCGTTTGTTCTTCTTGATGTTGGTCCTGGATTCTCAAAACGAAGTAGAAGGCTGGAAGCTGGACTATCTTGGCGAGGCGTCAAGGGCATCCGTTCTCGTCTATCTAGGCGCTGGAATGACTTTTGTTGGGTCGCATCAGGGCGACTCTCAGGTCATTCAGATCAGTGATGGTTCCTTTGAAATTATTCAGACGATATCGAATATTGCTCCAATCTTAGATTTCACTATCATGGACCTCGGTACACGCGAAGGGGAGAATCATACGCATGAATTCTCATCAGGCCAAGCTCGTATCGTCACGGGCTCGGGTGCTTTCAACGATGGCACTTTGCGAAGTGTGCGAAGTGGCGTGGGCATGGAAGAATTAGGTGTTTTAGGCGAGATGGAACATATTACGGACATGTGGGCGTTGCAGGTTTCTAGCCCAAGTGATTTTTCAGATACATTGGTGGTCACCTTCGTCAACGAGACCAGAGTCTTTCGGTTCAGTCCGGATGGTGAAGTGGAAGAGCTGGATGATTTTCTTGGTCTGAATCTGGCAGAAAATACTCTTCTTTCGAGCAACTTGCCCGGTGGCCGTGTCATTCATGTTACAGAAAGCGGCGTGAGCGTAGCCGATACAGACAGTGGCATGGTCACATCAAAATGGTCTTCAGATGGCCAGATGATTACTTCTGCGGCATGCAATGATGAGAGACTAGTTGTTGTGACTGGCGGACAAGTTTTAGCCACTCTAGATATCACTGGTGATCTAAAGGTCCTAGCCCAGAAGGATTTTGGTAAAGACAACCAAGTGTCAGGAGTCACCATTCCACCAGCACCATCGCAAGTCTGCATTGCTGCTTTCCCACAGAAGGCCCAAGTGACCGTTCTCTCATTACAAGGCTTCGAAGATCTACATAGCCAATCACTGGGCGTCGCTAGTGAAGCTTTCCCGCGAGCCGTTCTTCTAGCAGATATTCTCGCAGACAGTCCTTCGACATTGTTTGTTTCCATGGCGGATGGCAGTGTCGTGACGTTCTCTTATGATTCAAGTAAACATTCCTTGACCGGTACGAACAAGTTGATCCTTGGATCAGAGCAGCCAACCTTCAAGAAACTTCCTCGAGGCGATGGACTCTACAACGTGTTCACCACATGCGAACACCCAAGTTTGATATATGCCTCTGAAGGGCGGATTATCTACTCGGCCGTGAACTCAGAAGGTGCCTCCCGTGTTTGTCATTTCAACGCCGAGGCCTACCCAGATGCCATTGCAGTGGCAACATCAAAAGATCTCAAGATCGCTCTAGTCGACAAAGAACGCACAACCCAAATCCAAACATTACCCATCGGAGCAACTGTCCGAAGGATAGCATATTCCCCGACAGAAAAGGCGTTCGGAATTGGCAGTATCAAACGCCGATTAGAGGACGGAGCTGAAATTGTTGAAAGCCAATTTGTGCTCGCTGATGAGATCATGTTCAGAAAGCTAGATTCATTTGACTTGAAGCAGGACGAGCTTGTTGAAAGTGTTATCCGTGCTCAAATGGTCGTTGGCAAGGATAGGTATGATGAACCTATCTACAAAGATAGATTTATTGTCGGGACGGTTTATGTGGACGAGGAGACAGCAGAGTCGATACGTGGCCGCATTCTGCTGTTTGAAGTTGATTCCAATAGGAAACTATCATTATTTCTGGAGCATTCGGTGAAGGGGGCCTGTCGAGCATTAGCTATGATGGGTGAATATATCGTTGCAGCACTTGTTAAAACCGTGAGTCAACCCCAGCACTGGACTGCGTATAAACTAATAATTTGCAGGTGGTCATCTTCGAGGTAAGAGGGCAACCGCAAACAGGGAGATACTCGCTACAGAAAGTTGCCACCTACCGCACATCAACCGCTCCTATTGATATTGCTGTGACCGATAAAACGATTGTGGTCGCCGATTTGATGAAAAGCATATCTGTTGTAGAGGCTCAAAACATTGATGCTTTGACAATTGAAGCAAAGGAAGTCGCCCGTCATTTTGCGACTGTGTGGACTACGGCAGTGGCAGATATCGGACTGAATCAATGGCTTGTCAGTGATGCAGAAGGTAATCTGATCGTCCTTCGTCGCAATGTCGATGGTATAACGGAGGAAGATCGGCGACGACTGGAAGTGACCAGTGAGCTGCTTTTGGGCGAGATGGTCAACCGAATTCGACCTGTGAATATCCCTCCAACATCGAATATGGCGGTTACTCCGAAAGCATTCTTGGGAACGGTAAATTTGCCCAGTAACAAGTATTTTCACGATGCTGATTTAAATTTTATAGGTCGAGGGATCAATATATCTCTTCGCATTGATTCAACCAGAGCATCAAGACTTCCTGATGCGACTTCAAGGAGCCATCTCAGCCTACGTCGATTCTCCAGGATCGATGTCATTCAACAAGTTCAGAGCTTTCCGGTCGACCGTGCGCGAGGCCGAGGAACCCTTCCGATTTGTCGATGGAGAACTCATTGAACGATTCTTGGATTGCGACACAGCCGTACAAGAAGAAATACTAGGCGTTGTTGGAAGTGGTGATTTGGAGTCGGTGCAGAAAATGATCGAGGCTTTGAGGAGGTTGCATTAATATTATTATGTCCACCATGCTCATATAGACTTGAATACGATGAATCACGATTATGAGAGCAAGAACAAAGCAATTATACCAGAGCTAGTCTAGGGTCTATACCTTGAAAGTCAAATATTTGTGAGCCTCCTCACTCGCCCCACTAAACTCACTCAATACCCTCTTCACAAGCTCATCAACTCCATCAACCTTGATATTCCCCCTCACAATCCCAGCGCCCAAACCCACAGCCCCAACAAGAGAAGCCAATACCGCACTGTTCCACAACAACTGACTCCCCCTTTTGTTCTTTCGGATTGATGGCCAAGGCGCAACTTCTTTTGCGCTCTGCTTATACACAAAGTCATGCTTAACAGGCACGAAGATGCTTCTTAACCAGAAATTGAACTGCCAATCCGGATAGAGCATAGTGTTTCGTCCGGTCTTGGTATCAATGTACCAGCTCGTACACCCTGAGGACCATACCAGATTCTTGGACAGGCGCTGAATCCAGGTATTATCATTCTGTTCCGCGGCGAGAGTTACAGCGACACTAGAGGGTTTTGGTGATAGCGAGAATAAAGAAGGCTTCTGGAGAATGGGCTTGAGCACACGGAGACTGAAGTTTACTTGGCATTCTGTCGAGTATATAACCGATAGATGCCCCGTGGTGGTATTGGGGCCCATCATGACGAAGAAGTTGGGAAATTGTGATATGCAGGTTCCGTAGTAAGCTTGTGGAAGGCCGTTGGAGACTTGTTGCCACTGTTATCAGTTAGTACATCGTCCCATTGTAATCAGAAGAGAGAAAGAAAGGGGCCTAACGTGTTCATCCAAACTAACACCCCCTTCACCTCTAATTTCCATATGCAACGGATGTAGCACCTTCTGTGTCTGAAACCCATTCGCCAATATGATCGCGTCCGCACGAACCTCCCTGCCGGACTTGGTACGCACACCCGTCTCTGTGACCGCAACAACAGGATCATCCCATACCAACTCCATATTCTCATTGTGTAAACACGAGAAGTAATCAGTATCATTCACCTTGCGTTTACATCCAATCTCGGTGCTCGGAGTCAATGCAGCATGATACTTTGCCGGTGCCGTGCGCTTCATATACTCTAATCGCTCACTTGTCAGATCCCGGCGAATCTTGACGCCTTTCAGCAGATCGAAGCCAAAGAAATCTTTCTCCATGTCTATATATAGCCAGAAACGGTACATGCGCATCACGAGAGGGATGTAGCGCATGCTCCATTTGAAGAAGCTGGAATAGTTGGGATTGGGTCTTTCGGCGAGCCAGTGCGGTTGACGCGCGAATTGGGTTACTCTTTTGACTGGGGAGCGTGGTTTGAGGTAGTTTTGGGTTGTGCTTCCGTTGCTTAGGATGGGGACGAACTGTGTTGCGCTGCAGCCGTTGCCTGCTCACCGTTAGTTGTGTTGTTCTTCAGGTGAAGAAGGAACAGAGAGGCATACCGATGACAACGACCTCCTTATCACCCCAATCAAACTCATGGTCCCACCTCGCTGAATGAAACAAAGCACCCTTGAAAGTGCCTGCACCCTCAATCTCACATTCTCTGGGGATCGACAATGCGCCCACTGCCGAAACAACAACCCTACTTCTGATCTTTCTCGTGACGCCAGTCCGTTTATCCAGCACATCAGAAACCCACACCCCATACATCTCATCCCAAACAGCCCTCTCAACACTGCACTCATACTCTATATGCCTCACAACATCATACTTACTCGCAACATCCCGGAAATATTCCAATATTTCCCGCTGCAGCGCAAATTTCTGACTCCAGTCCGGCTTCAGCGCAAAGGAGTATGAGTAGAAATGGGAAGCGACGTCGCAGCCACATCCAGGGTATGTGTTTACAGACCAAGTTCCGCCCAGGTCGGTAGTGGTTTCTATTATGGTGTAGGAGGCTGAAGGGTGGGTTTGTTGCAGGCGGATAGCAAAGTTGAGGCCGGACATGCCTGCACCGAGGATGAGGACGTCTGTGTCCAGTTCCATGTTGGCTAGTACTCTACGAATAGATGGTTGAAATTAAGAATTTGGAGATCAGATCTGGACTTCCATCGAAGAGATTCCCTCTATAAGTACACTCCCTATGGACTCAAACATGGAGTTAAGGCAAGTCTAGCGGGACACATTCTATTCCGCCAATTCCCCGCAATCCATAACGTATGTTCATCGTCTCGCTATACATATATTAAATCAAGGTTCAAAGATGAGAAAGTGGCCTTTATCGAGTCTATCCAACCCATAAGACCCAGTTCGGCATACTTTCCCATTTGGCGGATCTCCACCACCAAACCTTGAATGGTGAACGTGGGGTAGAATCTCCGCATCCGCAGAGTTGAATAGAGAAGGTAGGGCGATTTTTTAAAAGATAGACTTTGGGTGGAAAGTGTCAGGCAGTTTTTGATTTATGTTTGGAATATGAATATTTACAAAAGATCGAAGGGATTCCTCGGGGCTTCGCTTTGTCTGTCGCTTTGCGTCTGGACTCGATGCGAGGACTGAGATCTTGTTAGGGCGTCGCCAAGCTACCTCAGCACTTGAAGGCCTTTGCTGAGTGTCGTTACTGATGTTCATACCGAAATGTCGCTCCACCCGACTCGGTGTTAAGACATGGTGGCTGCTTCGTCCCACTCCCACTCCTTCAACAGCTGCTTCACCCTATACTCCGTCGCCCAACCCATATCCGCCTCTATACCTCTCAGCAGGTTAAAGATCGTCCTTCGTTCCCGTGGCTCCGTGAGACACTGTCCCGTGACAAAAAGCGGCTGCACAGAATGAATTCTCGACGAAGCATCCATCCTCGACATGGAAATATTACAGATCTCGTAACTATGAAGCCTGATTTCACTCTCGATCGAGCGATAGGACTTTAATCTATTCGTGACTGTCGTTCGACGAGCGGTGGATTCGTGCGGTTTATTGATAAGAAGAATGATTCGGGCCATGTGATAGTGCTGCATAGTGGAGGCGCACATGGGCATGCTATACCATACTTCGGCAAAGGGACAGTCATCGTCGACGCCGGTGGCTAGATCTGGGCGTCGAGCGGGTTCGAGCCTTGCGCATGGTTGGAATGTGTCCGGAAGTCCACGGTACCATGCATCTAGCTCACTGTGTAGCCTGTACCAGCGCTCTAACAAGGTGTTTTGTGAGACGCCGATCGGGCCTTGTTTGCTTGGATGACCTGCAGGGGACACTTGAATCTGATCACCGGCATCGATGAAATTGACAATCTTCGATAGAAGCCATATCAATGCATTCGAAATCATGTCTTCCTTCATGGTGCTTTCTGCATCGGTATTGCTCGGGACAACGAATCCGTTACTATCGAGTTGCAGTCCAGCGTCGGTCCAGAGGAGTAAATCTTCTGGGTTTAGTCGTGTTTGGCCTTCGTTGATGACTAGATGGCAATGTTAGGACAGACCAGGCTTATAATTATGGAAAGGGGAAAAGGAAATCTTACAAGCAGAAATGTAATCCTGTCGGGCAAAATTCCAGAAAGTTGCCCTCCGAGCGCGCGACAAACCTGGCCTCTTCCGCGGTAGTACACCGTCCGCCGGAGAAGACTCCTGTTCCAAAGGCATCATGCCAATTTCTGCAATGTCTAGCAGAGACTTCACTCCACTCAAATGTCCATTCCACGCAGGGCCAGTGGCATCTAAGAATTCATAAACCGAAAGAATCGCCGTTGCTGCCAGCACTTCATCAGAATGAGAACTAGAAAAGCGACTATTCGAGAATCTCCTCCTTCTTTTCCGCGCCCGTCCACCATCATCACACAGTTCAGCGGCTTGCCATTGCCCAAAGGCTTCGGGTGTACTCAACGGTGCCGGACTTCCAGCATCATGTTGTAATTCTCTCATGAGTAATTGAATAGCCTTATCGTAGTATTTTGCACCGTACCATTCCCAGTCTACATTCCCGGCATCGGGCCATAATTCCATGGAGGCTTGTTTGGAACAATTGCCACCCATGATGGCTTTCGCGCCTCGTACTCTGTTGAGTTGTTTTGCGGCGTAGGCGCATGCAGCGTATTTGAGTAGCGGGTTTGATAGAGCTTTGACGGGGACCAGTGATGAGAAATAAAAGTCAAGATCAAAAAGATCCATCCTGTAAACGTTAGAAAGTACTATTCTCATGGTCTGTATCTGTAGAGAAAATCACCACTCACCAATATCCCGGATTCTCGGCAAAATGTCTCAAAAGAAAGGCAATCTCATGGTTGGTTTCTACCTTCGCGCTCAGTCGTGCATTTAATAAGGCACTTCGATGCCTCGCAGTCCCCAAATGATATGACGAAGAATCCCTGCGCTCAATTGGCGTCGACAAGCCCTGGTCGACGGGAGGCGAACCAGAAACAGAAGGATTGAGGAGGAAATTGATATTATTATTACTATTAATATTATTAGAGGAAGAAGTAATAGATAGTGGCGGAGAAGTTGGAGGAAGCAATGCGTTCAGAGCTTTGATAGGGGAGTGAAGCGTTGTCGAAGTCGAGGGGATGCGCAGGTCGCTATTGGTGGAAGCATGACGTAGACCGGGGGTCTCAGGCAATGCCACAGATGAGTGCTGAAGAAAATATGATTGTTGTGCAGCGGCAGCAGTTGACAAGGCATTTAAACCAAGCGCGATATCGTTGGGGGTGGACATTGAGTTTCGTTGATTCCATTCAATTGCAATTTGCTCATGTCTACTGGGATCACTTGCGAGCATTGATGCCTCCAGCTCCTCTGCATGAGGATCTGTATTATCCACGAAGATAACTATCGATATATCAGTTACAACTGTCTTCTGAATCGCAACCGTCTCATACCATTCTTCGGAATATCGAGCCACACACTATCCTTCCCAAACGTATTCTTATAATTGTAAAAGCCCTTCAAAGAATCGCGACCATGATCTTCATTAGCAGCTTTATTGTTCATCGACGCGTTCTGCTGATGCCGAAACACAATCCCCTCACTGGGTCGACATTCCCTTGACGCCTTGCGACATTGCGTACATTGCAATTTCGATTCCCCATCTCCATCGTCAACTGCTTGATATTGCTCATCGCACTTTAACTTTCTAGCGCGGCACGTCAAGCTGCAGTATCTTCATTAGTACATTCAATGGACTATTGCTACAGATACTCTGACCCCGCAGAGGGCCGCAGATGATAGAGCTTGCTAGACTCACCACCCTGTTCGAGATCGCATGCCGACCGTCGATAGACCACGACTACTACCGGTGCATCTGGAGGACGAGGGTACGATGAGGGCGCAGACAATTGCTGATCATCCAAGAGACACGATGTAAATTAGATGGGAAAATGAGTCGCCCGAGAGAAAGGTCTGGCCAAGCGCCAAGAGGCCTGTTTATTTTCTTACTCCGCACGTTGGCTTACCCCGTGATCATGCCGCGCTAATATAGCACTCACTAAAAAGTGTTAGGAGTTTTAGACTGTCAAGAATCAAGAACTAAGAAATGACTAAAATTCGAACTAGCATTACTATCATTATACCAACGACGATACTCTTGATATGTACATGGTAAAACTCGGATAATTAACAAGATACGGATCGAGCAGTATTCACAGCGAGAGCCCGATCAGAATGGAATCACTCAACAATAGCAGGGTATAAATTTCAGCAGGCAACAATGTCAAACGCTAGATGGCAAAAGCATTATAAGAACCAGCTGAGTGAGATTTGGATTTGCTCTTAACAGAAGCGACAGGAAAAAGAGAGAAAGAGAGTGCGATATCATAGTGTAGGAACACCGGAATGGCGCTGTCTTAGTGTGTCGAAAAGATACTCTGGGGGTACTCTTCGCATGCTAGTCGGTCGGTCTGTTTGGAATGCCGTTGGCGCCTGTACATATCCTTGTCGATATCGTTGCACTCTGTTGAGAATGATGCCCAACACAACGATCAAAAAGACACATCCAAGGGCAATGCAGAAAGAAACGAGGACCACGAGTCCTGCCGAGAGACGGGGTGATTCTGTAATGCATTGATTAGTTTCTTGACCAAATAAGCTAGTTATACACAATTTGTACTTACTTTTACCGCTAAAGGTATTTTGCTTCTCTGTGAACATCTCCCGGATAGTTCCTGCTTTTCCATCTGCAGTTGACGAAAGAATGAAAGGCGTTAATGTAGTGCCGTTGTACAGAGCGGCAGAGGCATTTCCAAAATTGGGAATGACTAGCTGTCCAGTAATGAGTAGAATCTGGTCGTCATTCAATAAACTCGTACTTCTATGATTGGTACTGAGGCCGACTACTTGTAAGCCGAGGATGGTTGTGGACGCGCCAAAGAGCTGTCCCGCACTGTTGAACTTGGACCCATCATACTCCATCAAGAAGGTCGAGCCGTTTGAGGCTTGTCCCGCTATCCAATATGAAGAAATATCTGTAGCAGCAGGACCGAATGCGCTGATCGCACCAGGGATCTCAGATGGCGAGGCACCATCAACGGAAGACCACACCTGGGAGCTAGTGTCGTATGTGGCTATCATTGTTTGATTGCTGCCAATAGTCAAATTCCCAGCAGCGATCAATTGATTGTCACTGGCCCATTGAAGCGAGGTCACTGAGCCTTGCATATCTACACCAGGTCGACTCCACTGGCCATCGGATGTGTCCCAAACACATACCGCAGGGCATGGTAAGGCACCAGCGGCATCGAAGACACCACCAAAATAGACCTCAGTCGAACTAGGACGAACAATAATACTGTTGGCAACAACATTCTGACCAGTCAATGCTGGAGGTTGTGTCAAAGCAAACCCAGGTGTCGAAAGGTTGTAAGCTACAAAGCCATTAAGAGTTGAGGATCCAGTGGTACCGGTAACGGATCCGCCTGCGAATAGAGTGTCTTTGTAAACCGCGAGAGTGGTGAAGGTAGAATTACTATCTACTCCAGAAGGTAGGCCTGTGACAGTATCGTTTTTGGAGCCGTCCAGGAAAAGAAGATTTTGTATAGTGGTGCCATCAGTAGCTTTGGCAGTAAATTGTCCACCGAGGATCGTCAGGTTTCTTCCGCTACTGGTATCAAAGTATCCTACAAGGACTTCAGATAAATTTTGCGCGGCTGAATCCCTTTTCGATACTGAGCCACTGATTTGTGTTTCTTGGATGTCCACGGGGAGAGGCTGGATTGCCAGACCGTCGGAATTTGTAAGAGAAACGGCACCTCTAGAGGATACGCCATCAGATATAAGCGATCCAGCAAGAATCGTAGTGTTGTTTCCAGCATCAGCGGTTGCCATCAACTCTCCAAGATAGGCCATCGAATTACCGTCTAGGTTTTGTAACCAATTCTTCTGAGACGGTACCCAAACGGCAAAACCCGATACCTCAATAGATACATTGGATCCAAATGCCAGTATCTGGTCGAAAGAGCCGCTAACTGCGACTGTTGTCTCACTCGTTCCATTTGTTGAGTTGTAGGGAAATGCCAAAATAGAAGTAACAGGTCCATTAACACCCGCTCCTAGTGGAGACCAGGTTTTGCTAGATGGAGAATAGGAGGCAACATAATTCAAACCTTGCACACTCCCTTGGGCGGTGTTCGTGAAGTTTCCTCCCATGTAAAGTGTGTTGTCAATCAAGAGCAAGGACTTCACATAAGAATTCAAACCACCACCGCTGAGGGAAGTAGCATTGCCACTAGATGTGAATGACAGGATGTTATTCAAGGAAGAGCTAGAAAAGTTTCCTGCTGCATATGTCACATCTCCAGATTGAACAAGGCTATAGATAGTTGCACCATCGTCCAGATTGGATCCAATGGTGTCGATACTGTCGGACGAGAAGTCGGTGTCTGTCACATTCGAAGGGTCGTAGTCGAAAAGACCATTCAGGTTTCCGGTAGTAGAATTAAGTAGGTGAAATCCTACACGAGATGCCACAATTTGAATGTCGCCTTGTCCTGCGACTGGGGTGACGGTAATGCTCGACCGGAAACTGTCGCTATTTGCTTCAATATAGCCGGAATAGATGGTGTCATATTTCTCAAAGTCGTTAGTCTGGTAGATTATCGACGTGTCGAGGTTAGCATTTGGCTCAGTCGACGCGAAAGTCGCTGAGATGTTGACAATGCCCCGAGATGAGCAGGAGCCTGCATCCGAGCAGCCAGGGGTATACAGAAGGACTGAGTAGTTACCGGACTGAGGAATATCGGGCTTGAAGGTGACTGAAACGTCAGACTGAGAAGCATTGGCTATCAGGTAGTCAGTTGAGGCGCCAGCGGATGTCACCGCCCAGGTACCTGTTGTGTTGGATGTAGCCGGAAACTCAATACCAGTGCATGCTGGCTCATTGAAGTCGTTGACAGCATATGTGAATACTTGAGATTGAAAGATCTCAATACCATCAAGACCAGCACCTTGGCCATACCAGCTCAGGACCTGGATCATGAATCCAGACATACCAACAGGATTGACCAACTCGAAATCGCGGTATATTTCCGATGTCTCGTTAGAGAGGGGACATTCAAAGTCGCAGAATGCCTTTTGGCCAGTCGACGGATCAGTGTAAGTCAGGTTCATGATGCCTGTATCTGGCAAAGCTTGGAAGCGGAAGGACTGAGTGCCTCTTCCTTGATAATGGGTGTTGTACAAGCGAATCTTGCTCGGGTAGAAAGTGAAGCCCATTTGCGCCTCCCAAAAACCAGGAGAGTAGTCTGCGAGTAGCCAAGTGTTACCAGAGGTGTCTGCATCACCTGTTTTGCAAATGATATTACGAGGATCGATAAAGCCAGCAAGACTTGTTTGGGCATCGCTCGTAATGTTCGCCGTGGATAAGTTCACCACCTGAGAGCTGTTTGTCGCGGTCGACGTTGATACATTACCTAAGCTATCGAACTTGCCACCGAAAATGATATGCCCTTCTGAATTCTTGACGATGGACGAAATGGGACCATTAAAGCCCTCGAAGGGAAGCGCTTGCCAGCCGGTGGTACCGTTCCAAACCATCGCGTTCGTCGAATTGTTAACCGTGTAATCTCCACCAACATAGACCGAATCAGAATCTTGGTCACATAGTAAAGCCTGCACAACGCCGGAAAGTCCAGATATGTTCCGCACGCTGTTCGACGTTGGATCGTACAATGCCAGGCCTTCGGCTTCAACGCCTCCTAAACTTGTGAAATTACCGCCAACGACAACGCCTTCAAAAGTTCCATCTTTACGCGTCCACGAACACATTGCTAGAATATCTGCGTCGGCGGACAATAACGTGGCGATGTCCCCATTAGGAAGAGTTGTGAGTAAGGATTGAGAACCATTGGTCGACGGAGAGGATTCCGTTTCTTCTAGATATGAATATATTTGTATTGAGTCAAAGTTACCGGTCAGCGCGACTCTTCCTAACGGTGACAGGTCGAGGTTGGGCTGCGACACGGGCGTGGCTGTGAATGCATTGACGGTCGGTAACTGCCAACTGCTGACAAGAGCAGACATTGCAAGTGCCGTCGCAGGCCCAGACAGTGAGGATGCCCTCATTGTGTAGGTTGCGACGACCGATCAAACACCAGTTGTCCAGCGCACGAGGATGTGATTATCTCTTTGATAAACTCTTTAGTCTGATGAGAGTGTGTCAAAGTAGGAGGCGTAAGTGGCTTTTGTAGAAACGGCTTGCCGAACGCGAGGACGTGAGGAATGTTATTGGAACGAGGCGGGAGCGATCTGAAAAATGCGTGATGCTGTTACTATTTGGGACTGTGGCAGAGACGAAAAATCAATTCAGGCGAAGGAAATACTTTGCATCGGTATCCAACGTACTTGATTAAGCGATCCCCCGAGTTTCTCGAGAGGAGCGGGCAAATTTTTTTGTTTTGAGGTTGTATGAATCAAGACGAGTTTGAGGGCGCAGCGAAATCTGAAGAGAACGTGGTGTAGTTGGGGAAAACACACAAATCGATTAAATTGTAAATTCAAAGAGAAAGAAAAGAAGTCAGAAAATCAATTAAGCGAATGACATGGTCAACAGGGAACTGAGCCAGGATCCTGAAGCCTGAGAGATGGATTGCATCAATAGGGAAGGAAGACTTGGTGAGAGGAATGTCAAAGGAAAGAACGGATGACTTCCCGTCCCTGACCCAGACTTGCACGCCGAGCGGATAGGGTACACTTAGTGAC
Organism: Talaromyces sp. F31; assembly: GCA_037356135.1. Lineage (NCBI taxonomy): Eukaryota > Fungi > Ascomycota > Eurotiomycetes > Eurotiales > Trichocomaceae > Talaromyces > Talaromyces sp. F31. The sequence continues at coordinate 813,830 of JAYXSF010000040.1, read as the reverse complement.
CCGGGTGGCTCAGTAATTGCGTGGTACAAGTGCGTACTAGCAGGTCACTAGCTGGCTGCCTATCTATCAGTACCATCTACTACGTACTAAGGAGCTAATACGTGGTAATTTGCTAAGATTGCAAGTGACACCAGTCCCAGGTCTCGGCCAATCAGACTCGCGGCTAACGCACGTCGGGCTGTTTTGAACTTTTTGATACCGTGCCATTTTAAGACACGGATCCTTTATGCCAATGAGATGCACCAAACGAGACCCACTGTGCCGAGACAAACAGCCCATGCTACGGACAGACGTAAATTTGGTACGATACTTACAAGATTTCGACGATTTAAAGATCCAGGGACCTGGCCTACTATTGATGGCGTTGTGAATGCTAATTCAAAGGTCTGTATAACTTCATTTATTCTCCTGGTGGCTTGGGTATTCCGGGCACCCTCGAAATACAAAGACGCCGCACCAAGAAAGGCGCAGGTCGACTACGAAGCTCTTTGTTAGCCATCGATGGTACGGAGGATGCTTACGGTTGGGCTTGTGCACGGATTCTTGCAAGGTTGTGCTTGGTTAGACGAGACAATGGTCCGAGGTCACTGTCGCTATGAATACCAACCCTCAAAAACCATGGAGAGTCGAGACACTCTTTGAGCATTATTCGGTTTATCTAATTCTCCTCATTAACGCAATGGGGCGTTCGAGCCAAAACAGCCTTTGATCAATCTTCCCAACCCGCTGACGTCGGAAAAGTGTGAGCTGGCGCACAATCCAAGCAGGTATCGCGACCATCCCATCGACAAGCATTCTTGAATGCGGTATACTAGTTCGGACGAAAAAAGTTGCAGATAAGCTATCTGTGACAGATAATTCGTCGAATGTCGTTGTAAATCTATAAAGGCTGCACTCTGACACGGTAACGGTATCGCATCGTTGATGGCCGAGGGTCTCGCCCTGGCCGGTCTTGACCACTACCTACAGAGAGCTTAGGCATCGGTAATCACGGCTGGTACCACCATCGCCTGTTGGATAAAGGCCTTACATCGCTGCAAGATTCTCGGATTCGGCAGGTTATAGTAAAGTTTAAGAAGTGAGGGCGGGGAGAGTGAGGGCTGATACTGATTTAGTTAGACTGTCTTATGAGGTACCCAAGTCATGTGACTTGGCTGACAGTCTTGGCATGCTTAACCTCTTTTGGAATTAAAGTGGTGTCGCCGCGCCGCGTCTTGCTGAGCGCGTGCAAACCGCCAGAGGAAAGAGCTTTTGCATATCACTTCGAGCTCCCATTTTTCAACGACACAATAGTTTCGACTAATTGAGAACCACTCAACTACATATTTTTTCAAGCGACCGATCACTTCATTTTCACCTTGCGCGTTTTTTTCGAATAGCAAAGTAATTCTGATCCGTTGCGTCGGCACACCTCCAATATGTGAGCTTACTATTTTCCGATCGGTATATCAACTCTTCAGGCTAACACATTCCACCTAGGGAGAGCTTCGAAAACATCTATCTTGATCTGTCCAAGCAGCCTGGCAAATGCAAACTTGCAGAGAGTGGTATGGGATGGCGACCATCAGGCGGCGGAGACACATTCACTTTAGACAGCAGCAACATTGGAGCTGCACAATGGAGCCGAGCTGCTAAAGGGTTTGAGTTGAAGATTTTATCGCGAACATCAGGTGTCATCCAACTCGATGGATTCGATCAAGAGGTAAGATTCAGTTCCTGACCCTATAATTTGACCTGCCACTAATGTTCACTTCTCACACAGGACTTTGAGCGATTGAGCAAAGCCTTCAAAGTCTGGTACGGTGTCGCCATCGAACAACGAGAACACGCTATTCGAGGATGGAACTGGGGCAAAGCGGAATTCACCAAAGCCGAACTTTCTTTCAACGTTCAAAACCGTCCCGCTTTCGAAATTCCTTACTCTGAAATCTCCAACACAAATCTAGCAGGTAAAAACGAAGTCGCCGTCGAGTTCGCGTTACCAGCGGATGAAAAGGCCAACGGTCACATCGAAGGAAGCACAAAAAACCGCGGCCGCAAGGCTGCCGCTGGTCCTGACGAGTTGGTCGAGATGCGATTCTACATCCCTGGCACTGCGCTCAAAAAGGAGAAGACTGAAGGTGACGGAGTCAAAAAGGAAGAAGGTGAGGGCGAAGGCGAAGGCGAAGAAGAGGAAGTTGAGGAACAAAACGCTGCCAACCTTTTCTACGAGACCCTTATGGACAAGGCCGAGATTGGAGATGTTGCAGGAGATACATACGCCACGTTCTTGGATGTTTTGCATCTCACACCCAGGTATGCGACTACCGTTGTCTGTTGGAAGAAGATCACGTACTAATCACTTTCTGATACAGAGGTCGATTCGATATCGATATGTACGAGGCGTCGTTCCGGTTGCGTGGTAAGACATACGATTACAAGATTCAGTATTCTTCGATAAAGAAATTCTTCTTGCTTCCTAAGAACGACGAAACACACACTTTGATCGTTCTCGGTTTGGACCCACCCCTTCGACAAGGTCAAACAAGATACCCATTTTTGGTTATGCAGTTGAAGCTGGATGAAGAAGTCAGCATCGAGCTGAACATGACAGAGTACGTGCTCGCAATTTACTGATACATTAGATCATCTGCGCTTACAATCAACAAGGGAACTCTTACGAGAGCGCTACAAAGACAAGCTAGAGCCGCGATATGAGGAACCAATTCACCAAGTCATTACAAAGATCTTCCGTGGCTTGTCAGGAAAGAAAGTCATCATGCCATCGAAGGATTTTGTTAGCCATCACGGCCACAGCGGAGTCAAGTGCTCGATCAAAGCAAACGAGGGTTCTCTGTATTTCTTGGATAAAAGTCTCATGTTCGTGCCTAAGCCAGCAACATATGTCCAGATCGAGAATATTTCAGTGGTTACCATGTCCCGTGTTGGTGGCGCGATTTCTGCCAGCAGGACATTTGATATCACAGTCAGTTTGAAGGGAGGACTGGGGGAGCACCAATTCAGCAATATCAATCGGTATGCCTCACGCCCTTTGCTGTGAAGTTGCTTCATTTACTAATATCGTCTACAGCGAGGAACAACAGCCCCTCGAAGAATTCTTCAAAGCAAAGAACATCCGCATCAAAAATGAAATGGTTGACGATGTGAGTCTCTTGAACCCCCTGTCTTGCTATTCAGCATGTCTAACCTCCTCCAGTCGGCTGCCCTCATCAAAGCAGCTCTTGAAAACGAGGCCATATCCAGCGACGATGAAGTTCGTCCAGACCGTGGCTCAGCCGACGAAGACGAAGAATCCGTCGATGAGGATTTCCAAGCTGATTCCGACTCTGACGTGGCTGAAGAATATGACTCTGCACACGAAAGTAGCGGTAGCGGAAGTGGCAGCGATGCCGAGATGGACGATGCGGATGACGATGATGACGCAGTGGATGAAATGGATGACGCAGAGGAAGAAGAAGAAAGACCGAAGAAGAAATCAAAGGTCGGCAAATAGGTCGTCTGCCTTGTGCATATAGATGTAATCAAGCAATTGACCAACTTCCTTGACTTGCCTTCATAACCAAAGACTTGCAGGCATGAACCATTACCTATTCCATAAATCAGTCACGGCCTTATGCGTTCAGGCGCAAATTTTCTACTTCTTTGCTTCATTCTCATGTATTTTACCAAGCCCATTCTGCATATCAAACAAATACCAGCTGAAAATTCGCTCGAGGGAGTCTTACTAAAATTACAACGTAGAACTGAATATAGCTTTGCTTGCTTCACAGTAAAAAAGTAAAATGCTGATTTCCATTATATTAAATCCAGCTGAATTGCCTCTCTAGATACCAAGCATCCATCCATCCATAGACCCGCCTGAACAGACTTCCTCAAAAGGAAACAAAATGAAAGACAACAGCCACCCAGCGAGGAGAATAAATATAGACATTGAAAGGGAAACATGTTAAAAAGGAATCACCAGGATAACAAGTGAAGCAGAAGAAGGAAGAGATTGGTATCTCGGAGAAGAAGAAGAAACAAGAAAAAATATCAAGTTAAGAACATGTCATTCGCTCATAGCAGCCGCCATGCAAAAATGAAGAAGTGGACCGCGAGGTCCAGGATGCGTCTTATACAGTTTCATCAATATATGTCTTCAGGAAAAGTCAAATCAGGAGGCCGGTGCCAAGCTGGTATCTGGCGATTGAAGAACAAAAGGTCATAATCATCACCATCATTCATGAGATTAGTAATAGGTATCGTGTCGTCAATTCATATCATAAAAACAATATCAAATCGTCTTTCTCGTAATGTCGATAACGCCGAATCGTCGCTGATAAATTCAAAAGTATGTTGAAGGCCGTCATAGGCTGACAGTCCTCCGCTTCTCGCTCGGCTTTTGAGCGTAAGCAATAAGTAACCTGAAACCGGTGCTGCGCTGCTGGCATTCACGTAATAGCCTTCGTTCAGACCAGATGCTTTGATCAGTGGTCGGGTCAGAAAGGACTGGGATCTCGTAGCATCGCGTGTACCACCATCGTCCTACTCTAGCGACCACCTTTGTGATAGATTCATCATTGGTGGCGGAAGGAGATGGATCTGAAAGCAAGTCACCGAGAGAAGGCTCTGCCTCATTTGATGGTGTTCTCGCATGAGATTGCGACGAACTCGTCGCGGAAGAGAGTTGCGATGATAGACCAGTTCCTGCGCTGGGAAGATCGGACAATGTGTTGTTGGAGTTCGAAGAGCCGGTTGAACCTCCAATCATACCAGCTACTGGAATGCTGACCATGCATCTATTCAAATTATCGTACCCACAGATTCCCAACAGTCGCTGAATGTTGTCGCTTGCAGGCTTGAGACTAATGTCTGGATCCGCAAGGTAAATCTTCTCCTTGAGACCTCTCAACGCTTTCCTTGTCCTGCTACCCACGTTCACCAGGTCCAAGTCCAAGATGCTCATTTCTAGGTAACCACCAGGTCGCAGTACCCTCTTACATTCGGAAAGGATGTGTCTTTGCCTGTCCTCGGAAGACGCAGCAGGAAATCTGAGAACACAAGCCGAGAAAAATCCTTTGGGGAATGGAAATGCAGTGCCATTGATGATATGATGAACAAGGTGGTGATTAGATGGTGGTTTCCATGCATCGGGATGAGGTGAGGATGAAGAAGAACCAGAGCGTATGCTCAGGTTGTATATATTAGCATTAGGATATGTTAGTGCGCAGTAGTACGACCAGTCGTCATTGCCCAAACCATCGAGAATCAAGATGCACTCCGAGTCGGTCTTTTGAATACGGTTATGAGCTGGGCTGAATAGTACGCGGCCAAAAGAAAGCCACCTGCTAGTCATCAGAGAGGCAGACCTAAGGTTGGTTTGTGCTGCTGCTCCTTCTCGCATTCTTTCGGCCATGTCAAATAGCATTGTGTTTCGCCGACGAGTGGTCTCGAAGTCAGGGGTGTTGGTCGGCGTGGGTGACTGAAGATCTTCAGGCTGTGGTGAGCTTTCTTCCTGTGACGGCTTTGCAGGGCTGTCCGGTGGGACGAAATCAGAGAGGCTCTTGTTGCGCTCGGAATAGCCAGCAATAAGCTCACTGTAAGAAACCTGTGGCGACGGAGCTATGGAAGTGTGCAAGGCAGCGGCAATCTGAGAACGGCGTAGACGTACTGAGGCGTCGCTCAATCGCGCAGGTGAAGCAGCATCCGCAGCAGTAAGACTGGGAGTGTCTGAAGCGGCGGAAACTCGTGGGTTGACATCCGAGGCACTGATCTCCGCTTGTAAAGTCTTGCTTGCTTTCTTTGCCAGTTCAAACGATTCTGAAATCTTGGGGTTTGACACTGTGTCCTTGTTCGGTGCCAACATGGTATCCACAAGATCATCGTATTCAGCCCATATTTCCTCTTCATCCGTCGTACCGTTGGGCTTGAGACCCATGGCAGCTACAGTCGCAAGAATGGAATCTCCTTCGGATGTAGAGCTAGAGACTTCAGATGGCTTCCGAGGAGAGAATTGTAAGAACTCATTGGTCGCATATGCACTTGACACAAATCTGGCATTTTCAACTGCTGGTGCGCTGAAGGGTCCCGAGGCACCAGGCACCAAATAGAACGGACCCTGCTGAAGAGGATCTGTCGCGACATTGAGCTTCGATCTGTCAAAGGCATCCTGGACATTTGGTAGAGGACCGGCAGTGATCGTCAAGGAAGGCGCTTCATCACGACTAAAGGGTCGCGAATATGACTGGGGAGGCGGTCTATGATCTCGGTCTCTTCTCGAAACAACACGTGGTATACGACCGACTGGTGCCAGTCTACTGCGTCTCTTTACTTCCCTCTCTGGGCCCTCGGTCTCATTCTCCTTTTGAAAGAAGACTTTTGGACTGGCTGGCCTATTCCGTGGTGGGCTCGGGCGCTGAGAATTAAACTCCTTCCAGATAGCAGGAGGCGACGGAAGAAGGACACTGGTTCCGTGGCGCGCAGTCAAGGACGGCTCAGTTTTAGGACCCTGTTGAAGCTGCAAAAAGGCCTCGTCGTCGCTCGGAGGTGATTCCTCCACTCGGTGCATTATATCTTCCAGAGAGTCCGAATCAGCGTCAAGAAGTGCATAATGAGCGACGGGTCGAGTCTTGGGAATAGTAGCAACTTGTGCATGAAGCTGGGCTTCAAACACTGTGCTCTTGTCAGGTGTTGGAGCCTTCTGCTTTGTTTCGTTCTTCTGGCTTCTGTGAAAGAAATTCCATCCCCGGCTGGTTTTTGTTGACGATGTTTTTGTGGAACCAATACTCTCTGATTTGGAAGCGACTTTACTGATTTGCGGCAGTGCAGAGAAATTTGAATCCTCGCTTGCTCTAGAGTTGACTTGCGTGATTGACAAGCTGCTTTTGCTGTCAGGGCTCGAAATCTGAGCGGGAGCAGACTCATTCCGTGTGATTTTCGGTTTGACGGGATGCTTCTTGCCAACTTGAGATGGAAGACTGGTATCTGAACTGAACATTCTTGCCGGCGGTTTGCCTTGGTCGACCAATGAAGCCAAAGAATCAGATGAGTACCCTCCCATTATAGGCCCGCCATTGGCTGTTGAAGAGATAGAGGTCGATGTGACGCTCAACATGCTCAAGCTTTGCCCGCTTTGTGTTCGGATTAGCTCACCACGATCCTTTCCACCTCCATTGATGATGACTGGTTCCAGTCGTTCACGAAGAAAGTCATCAATTCCTGCGTCTTGACGGTTAGAGCCCTTGCTACTTACGACTGATGCACCACCGCTAGTGCTTGTAGACCGTGCCCTATTACCGCTACTGCTACCGCTAATGCTCGGTTTGCGTCCTCGATGAACATATCTGCCATAGCCTTCATGGCCTGTCCCAGCTGTTGGTCCCTTGCGAGAGGCCTTCTCTACTGAAGTTGATTGGGAGGAAGAAATATCGACTTTTGATTTTTTGCTGAATAGACTGAACTTGCTTGATGAAGTTGGGTTGACAGGAGCTTTGGGCTCTTTTGGAGGTTTAACCAGTGTCCTGGTAGCTTTCCGTGGAATCTGTGTAGTATCGTTGCGAGAGGGAATACGGCTCGAAACGTTGGATTGAAGAGATTCGACAGAAGTCGCAGCTGACCTGACTGGAGTCACGCGCAATAGCTCCGGCGAGTTCGCTTTGTCTGCAGACTTCCGACGTATGTGAGTGACGTTTGTCCGCAAGGCAGGCAGGTTGCTCCGAATTACTGGAGAAATGGCTTGTTCCAACTTATCGGTTCCATCGCGGCTTGGTCGTCGAGGTCTGATTGAAGCATTGCTTCCCATGTCAGGAGATGCTAACAAAGTGTTTGTCGAAGCCGGTGGAGGATGGGTATTCTGCTGCTGTCCATCGTGACTATTGCTTCGTGAGCTCTGAGAAGGCAGTTGCTGTTCGGGCGATGCGATTGTCGTGGGAGTCATTTCCTCGTTCGTCTTTTGCAATGGAGGAATCTCAAAATTTCCAGATCTTGCATAATGATCAGTAGCTATGGGACCTAGCATGGTGGGTTCATCGGGGTCTATTTGTGATACAGGGGTTGTTGTCATTCGGAGTCCGGCTGTCTGGCGTAGTTGAATGGGACTTTGTTGCTTGAATCGGTAATTTGCAGGCTGAGTTATACCAGGCGAATAAGACGACAGAGACGTTGGAGTAGAACCTCGACTGCTCCACATACCGGGAGATCCAGAGTAGCGAGTCGATGGGGTGCTGGCCGATGCAAAGATAGGCGTTGGAGGAGGTGGGAGGTTGCTTGTATTGATAACGGTGCGGAGTCCAATGAATTCTTTGGGTATTTGCTGCGTTTGGACATTTTCTGTTGTCTTGGGAGTGTCTGATCTCGATAGTTTTGTTGCAATAGTGGAAGCTTTTTCTTGGCGTTGCACATCTTGGGCAGTGGAATAAGAGTCAGGTTCTGTCTGAGCCAATGCTCGAGACGGTGCCATTGTAGTGTCGAGATTCGGCACGTCAACCATCGCTTCATTATCTGGTTCTTGTCGTCTAAAATTTCCTTTCCTGCGAAGAACATTCCGTGGACGGTCACTGATGCTTTTCGATCTGTCCATGGCAGAAAGAACAGGGTCCCTGGATTTCACTTTAGTGGTGCCAGATGACGGCTTTGTTAGATCTGGGCGAGTAGTGGGTATTGAAGGTGCCGAAGGACGCCTGTAAGATGCACTATTACCAGTCATTCGTGGAAGTCCTGAAGGACGTACAGCATCATCGTTGGATAGGGATCTTGATGCTTTCGATATCGGTCGAATTATTGACTGATCTTCTGCCCGGATATTGGATCGAGATTGGATCCCGCGTTCGGATGATGAGGTCGGAAGTTGAGATCTTGAAGGCGCATATCCAAAATAACCTCTAGCTTGGCCTCTATTATGTGGCGAAATCGCGACATCTCCCGTTGGCTTTGATTCAGGCAATCGCCCTGCCCGAGCCTGGTCTAGTCTGTGAGAGGACATTGTAGGACGATGTTCGGGATCCTGGCGCCAGTCCAGATAACCTCATGAATGTCGCTTTGGAATTAAAGGCTGATATTTTGCGGTCTCATTACGGCAATCCGATCTGTGCATGTGAACTATAGAGTTCGCGACAGTCTTTAATGGTGTATATGGATGAGGTAGGATAAGCAGCAACACCGAAGATTTAAGGAATGACGTTAATAAGTATAATTCCCTGACCGCTCAAAATTTATTATAGCCTCAAATTTTACTATATCATCATTAGTACTGCGCTCTGTGTTGTATATATGAGAGCAAGGCATACAGTTGTTCCTGCAGACTCCGCCACACTTTCGGATCAGCCTGCTCTCCACATTGGCGAATCGTGGCTAGTGCAGCATGCAGGTGAGGCGACGCCGGTGCAGAGAACAAGGCAAAGGATTGACACGTCACACGAGCTCAGCTTAGTATGTGAAATCTTATACTTTCTCGCACGAAAGTCGCTTTAAGTTGGCAGCGAACTTGAGAGAGAAAGGATGATAGAGCCTAAGAGAAAACGAAAAAGAATATTCCCACACGCGTCGGCTGCTGACTCCAGGGTTATATTGACTTTTGTGCAGGGGGGGCTTCGTTCCCGGCAAATCGAACTAAACCAGACGGAAACAGTACCCCATCAGCACGCAAAGAAGACACAAGAAAGACTTGAGAGGGATCGACGGGGTTTCCTATCAAGTTAATAGGATAATCATATGCGTGCGTCCTGAGTAGCTTTCTCATGATATTGCCAAACAAGCTAGGGCCTCTTCCACCGACGAGTCATCAGCACCGAAAGCGGCAGGCATCTTGGACCGTGAGCAATGGGCGGTTAAAAAGCACGAGTACGTTCTCTCACAGGCTGCAGGCTAGAATGGAAGATATTGACAGCGCCCGTTGGTTGGATTAGTTCGTCCGTAGAGAGTAGGAATTCGAACGGCCAGGCCCCACCCCTCTCGAGACTAAGCATCTAAAGTCTCTTGTTGGAGGGATTGTAGCAGACGGGACATCAAGCGAAAATCAGTTAAGCGGGCCGTCAAGAAAATCCACGCAGAAAAATCAAATTTTTCTAGTAAGGATCCGGGATGTGATAGGAGAGTAATAAGTGGCGTTGTGAAGAGGCGTTGAAGGCCAGGTTCCGTGCACGGCGCAGGTGGAGAACGATTTAATCGAGTAAGAAGCCAAGTTGGTGGTTTAGTGCGATGTACAGAGTTGCACTTAGGACGGAGGAGCAGTTAGTTGCATATAGCACTGCTAAGAATAGTGCCAACGAAGATGTGACTGGTGATGGATGATCGGAAGGTAAATATCATGTCCAGAAGAAGTCGTGATGTTTGGTTGCTGCTTGTGGAAGGAACGCAGGTCAGGTGATGGCCCCGATGTACCCTTCCCTTTCAGCACGGCGCTTTCCGAAGAAAGATTCCAGAGACTCTGTAGATCATGTGCCATCACGAGACTCTAAGATTTGCATTCAGACCGGATTTCCTTTCTCTTCGGTGGAAATTACAAATGATTCATGCACCGAAGACTATTTCATGCAACGATATCCAGCGAGTCAACGACGTGATCTAGACATTGGTCCCGCTTTTGAGTATTAGCAGTCAATGCTACCGGTGCTATGATCACTGCCAGTCTGACCATCACTTTGAATGACCAGTCATTCAAGGGTACTTATAATACGGCTGTTACATAATATCCCCAGGATTTTACGAACCCAGACGCCAAAACGATGATATCGTGAGCATCCACGGCCCCTCCAGACCACTTTCCATGTCGACTTTCATTTAGATCCCAATATCCATAGATCACGGATGGAGACCATTCGCTCACCATTCTCTGGTACTGGCTGTCACCAACTTCGAGCCGAACCTTTTCTCGCGACCCGTTCTTTTGTTCCCGCTGCTTATGCGGATCACGGAATGTGATGACCTTGGTCAGTTCCGGATACCCCGTCGAGACTTGAGAAGACGAAATTTCACCACGCGGCCATCAGGCAGCGATTGGCTGATTATAGGCCAGTCAGATCGCCAAATCGGCATATGCAAATCTGATTCGATCATTAACGTGCATTAGCGTGGGCAGCGCCGGGCTGAGCCTCGCTTAGTCTAATATCGTTCTGCATTCTAGATCCACTTGCAAATGATTCGAGAATCTGCTTTATGACTGCCTAGTATCGGCTCCGGACAGAGTACAACATTCGGACATTGATTGTGCTGCACTACCACGGGGAACGTAAAAGGGACCGGGAAAAAGAAAACAGAAGCATGAATAGGCAAAATCTCCGATGCATGATTTCAGCAATTAAACTACCAAGCTTGGGATAGGCTCCCTACTACATGTGTATGGACTCGGAGAGAATTATGTTGTTTATCTATTTTTCAAAGCAAGAAGATGTCGCCACCAGATCAGGAAATCCACCCAGAGGAGTTGCACGAAGAGGATAAAACGACTGAGCTCAAGAATGCCAAAGCGCCACAGTTATTGATTGGCGTATATTTTCCGGAGAATCATTACTAGTGTCTACATCAAGAGCAAAGAGGGTGTGGAGGAATTGTGACAGTGGGCAGTCCACCGCATGCGATGAAAGTCACCTGATCTGCTATCATCCAATTGAGGATCCGAAGAAAGGACATTTGTATCACAATAGATGTAATATTGCATAGACTAGTACACAGAAGGTGTGGGAAGATCGTCCCACTGTAGTAGCTGTGTTCTTCTACACACATGTATGTGAACCATGCTCCAAAACTCAAATTATGGAACTTACATATCTTGCCTCCATGAACGCCTAGAACTATCTCGACAAAACACTAAAATATAAGTAGAAAATAATACCGTTTTTCCTTTTTGAGAATTTGAAAATAACCCTTACTTCCGACTAATAATTATCACGCAGCCGTAGCGAACCGGTTCTTTCTGGCTTCTGCCGCAGCTCTATCCTTATCACTAAACACGGGCTTAGGAGCGTTGCTTCGACCAGTTGGGTTGGTGCCCTTGCGGTTGTTGTTATTCTGGGGACGATTACGTCCACCATTGTGTCCACCACCGATGTTGCGTCGCTTGCCTCCCCGACCACCTTGATCGTTTCCTCTACCGCGCTTGCGTTCTCGCTCATTTGGAAGCGCTTGGTCCAAACGATTGATACCCACACCCTGATCGTTGGAGGCACCCGTTCCAAATCGCTTTGCTCGCTCAATAACCTTCTCTGCCTCTGTTATCTCCGAGCCAGTTTCAGCGACAATGCCAAATTTCTCCGCGCGGGCTTTGCGTTTCCTCAGTTCTTCCTCCATCTCTGTTGGCTGGAGTCCGATGCTGTAGTCGATCGGGGGCTTTTCCTCCACTACAGGCTGTTCTTTGGAGACACCCTCGACATGGAGGTCAGTGGTGGTCGCGGGATCTTCTCCGAGTATCTGATTGGGGACAGCCACGGGGTTAGGCACTTGTCCCTGGCCGCCGGCAGCAATAGTAGCAGCGCCGGCTTCTGTCGAAGCTTGTGTGGCCTCCTTCAAGGGTGCTTCAGTAGCAGGCGCTTCATCGTCCCAGTCGATGATATCTTCTGCGGCAGCGTCGGGCTTGGCCCCGGTTGATTTTGTGTCGTTGGATGCTTTATCGGCTTCTTGAAGACGAGCAATAAGCTCGGCCTTCTTACCGTTGGTGGTCAAACCACGGCCTTTGAGTATTTCTTGTAACTGGGCTACGGTTTTCTTCTCGTATTCTGATGCCATTGTGAATATTGATGGTTGTTGTTATCGGATGGAGGAAAGTTAAGGATCTGTCGAGGTGACGTCGTTTTGCGCGACAAGGGGCGTTTGGAAGCGACCGAGTGGCGCTGAGCTGGATTTAGCGAGAGGTGCGAAACATAAAAATAAAGAGTATTCTGAGAAAATCCGCAAAAGATGGCACAATGAAAACTATTTTAAGACAATGAAAGCGGTGGTCGACACAGGAGGGCTGTTGTTTTGGGATTGACAAAGCTTCATTGCGCGCGACTGACCGCAGCTGGCTGAGCTTCCCGATGATGTCACGTGAAGTCCACCAACTGTTGAATAATAAATCACGTGATACGGATGTCACACATTACCTTACTTACCGCAACCAAAATACCCCATTAAAGAGATCTCCTTTCTGGTGTAGTGAGTGGTAAAAATGTCCGACACTAACAACCCCATAAACAGAGAAAATCGCTAAGCCTATTTAGGAGATATCAAGATAACCCTTACTCCTCCTAGCTCGCCTCGAAGGTTTGACTGCAGAAGGGATTCTACGCCGTTGAGCCTAAATTTAGAAAAATTCCCACTATTAATAGAGCGTGCAGCGCGTTGACTTCATAGAAACTTGTCTTGGAAGTGCTTAGGTTAACTAAGAACATGCCCCATGAAGAGATCCAGTCACCTTATGGCGTAGCTCGAGCGTTGAATGCCCCCGGATTTTTTCATATAGGATCTAGCAACCTTGCTTAGCTCAAATAACGGACCCCCGAGGTCCCCGGCCCTTCCGCGTTGTTGCCATATACACCAGCAGCACTGCCATTTACAGCTCCAAGGTCCACGTGACTGAACTGTATGTCCTGGCAAGCAGCAGCAGCAGCAGAGGAATTCAAGGAGACACTCTAAGCTGATCGAATAATGCCAGTGAAGCTAAAAAAGAATTGATGGATTTGCCGTCTACTCAACATGACAAGCTCCAAATAATACAGAACTTACGACATAGCGAAGCACTTAGAATACACCAGACCGTATTGCTACGTTAGCTGCCTCCTAGGTTGCGACCTATTTTTTAAAATGCATTCAAATGATTTTGTGAGATCTCCGACTATATTGGAAGGCATATCTAATTGGTAGGCGTTCTAAATGCTGACGGCATGACATGTAACATAACTAACTATAAGTAGGTATTGCCAGAGCATCTAGCTCGGTACTCATTATACCGACTCCGCTGAAAAACAACTTAGCAGCGTTCACTGCCATACTGTAGCTGAGACTGCGCAGGTCCATTTAACGCCGCAGCTTGAGCTACACCATCAGCTACAACATCAGCCGCAAAATCAACTGCAACATCAACAATCCAGTCATAATCACGCAAGGTAGTAGCGTGTGTGATTTTTCCATTATAAGGCAGGCTATGTGCTTGTTCAATCACAACATACTGTGAGAGAATAAAGTATCGGTTGTTTTCTCGATGAAGCTCTGCCATCTCGCCGAGGCTGCAGCGCTGCTGCTGCTGAGCCACGGTTCGCTAGCAGCTCTGCCCAGCAACACAACATCATGGCAGCAATACGTGTATGCGCCCTCGGAGAGGCGCCTCAAACCTGTGACCGTACTTTCAACGACGGGCAATGTGACAAATGCAGAGGCGCTGGTGTCCGGTTCTGGCGTCGCATACTTCAGCCGTGCGCCCAAGCAGACATCATTTCCATCGTGGCCAGCAGGCACCACGGCGCAGGGGTCCTCAGAGGCTGGGTCAAACACGGTCAATGGGGCAGTACGCACGTACTACGCCAGCAACGCAATTGACGGCAACCTGACCACATTCTGGAACGACGCCACACCTGGCGTCTACCCGGACACGTTGACCATCACGGCGCCGTCCGCCGTCACGCTGGATGGCGTTACCGTTGAGAGCTTTTCAGATGGGGTACCCGTCGACTACACGATCGAGACCTGGGATGGATCTAACTGGAACACAGCCGGCTCGGTCACGGGCAACAGTGCCTTGCGGTCGCGCGTCACCTTCAACTCCCAGATATCAACCACCCAAGTGCGTATGACTGTGACTAAGGACCAGTCGGTATCAGCTGGTGAGTACTCGCGCGTGGCAGAGCTATGGCCAGGGCTGGTGGCCGACGATGCGGTGGCAGAGGCTGTGTTTGATTTTGGCCAGAACGTCGTGGGCTTCCTTAGTATTGACACTGTTGGTGCTTCCACTAACGCGCCGGGCATCGAGCTCGCGTTTTCCGAAAGCCTCGAGTACTTGACAGAAAGATCAGACTTCACCCGATCAGACAACGGGAATCAGATCACCCAGGGTACCGACCACATCGCCACACCCGCAGCACCCTACAACTGGACCGACACCTTGGGCTGCACATACAACGGGGCCCAGGTGTGCTCAGATGGGCTGCACGGCTTCCGCTACCTGAAGATCAGCATCGACACGCTGCCAACCGACGATGAATTCAGCACACCGGCCGGCTGGGTCGACATCGCCTCGGTCTCGCTCAACTTCACCGCATACCTGGGCACGCCAGACAGCTATAGTGGCTGGTTCGAGTCTTCTGACACAGCGCTCAATGAGTACTGGTATGCGGGGACGTACACCAACGAGATGACCATCGACACCTTCTTGCTCGACACAGTCGATGTGCGCAACACAGGCAACCAGACGCTGGTGGGCCAGACGGTCCTATTTGACGGTGCCAAGCGCGACCGCGACCCCTATATTGGCGATATTGCGGTGTCTGGTAAGACCGCCTACCTGTCGCACCAGGACACCGCGGGAGCCGTCTACAATGTGCTGGCTGATTTGGGCAATCACCAGAGCTCGAACGGCTGGATCCCACCAGCCTCACTTTTCAACTACGGCGTGCAACTTTTTGATTACTCGTTCTATTGGGTAATCAGCTTCTGGGACTACATTCTATATACGGGCGATATCGACCAGGTACAGCCTTACTATAGCAACCTGCAGAACTTGCTGAATAACTGGGTTCCTACTGTGGCCGATAGCACCACGGGCTTGCTGACCAAGAGCGAAAGCCAGGGCTGGGGAGATTACGGCTTCCTGTCGCGCTATGGCATTGTCACCTACTACAATGCGCTGTATGTACTCGCGCTGCAGGACGCGGCCAAGATCGCAAACGTGCTCAATGAGACCGACGATGCTGAGAAATGGCTACAACAGGCCAATACTATCTCGCAGGCGATCAACGACAACCTTTGGGACGCCAATGTGGGCGCCTACGTTGACGAAATGGGCGGCACACGCCACGCACAGGACGGCAACGCCATTGCGGTGATTGCAGGCATCGCCAACAGTAGCCAGGCGGCGTCCGCACTGGGATATCTGGCGGACAACACAGCCAAGTTCTGGGGTAACGCGTTTATGGACGATGACTCATTGGGCAGCGGCACGTCGGACCGAGTATACGCTTTTATCTCTTATTTCGACCTGGACGCGCGCTTCTTGATTGGCGACGCAGACTCAGCGCTGGATGAAATCCACCGGCTGTACGGCACGATGATTCGGAGTGATCCTGGCATTACCTTTTGGGAAGGCGTTGGCACCAACGGCAGTGCATACGAAGGCGCCTTCACCTCACTCTGCCACGGCTGGTCGACGGGCGTAGTACCAGTTCTCACTCACTATGTGTTAGGCCTCAAGCCGACCGGGCCTGGTTACGAGACCTTCTCGATCAAGCCTGCCTTCCCGACAAACCTGACCTGGGCGCGCGGTCAGGAGGCCACACCATACGGCGACATCTATCTCGAGTGGACTATTGACGATAACAACACGCGCACCATCATCTTTTCTTCGCCCGCTAGCACCCTGGCCAACGTGACGGTGCCTATGGCCAATTTGGTCTCGCTTGATGGTGAAGTGCTGTGGTCGTCTTCAGGCCAAACCACAGACGCCGTCGCTGTAGAGAGCAATTTTGTGACTCTCATCAATGTCGTGTCCGGCAACCACACGGTTGTATCCCAGTAATTTACATGCACTTATTAAGCTTTCTTCAATAACCGCAATCATTCTTTTTTCATGTATGTATCACCTAGTATTACTAGCTGTCCGGGCCAACTCTTATGTTTGGGATTTAGAGTATGTGGAAATATCTCAAGATTCAGTCCGTCTAGCTATCCAGTTGCCACTAAACAGATACTATTGCGAGTACCATATCACATTAAGCCTTCTGTGAGTCCAATGTTAGCAAAGGCAAACAAACCCCCGGTAAATCCACATCTAGGCATTCAAAGCCCCCGAGGAAAATCTCACCAAAATCGGCCTGAGCGCTTATCCTCCGTCACTGCGAGTACAGGTAACCAGACAGTGATTCTTCAGACGTACTGTACTTACCATAACGAAACGGTTCTAATTACCCACGTGTTGTTCGTCGCTCCGCATGGAGGCCCAGCCTCAAACCCTAATTATGCTTACTTGCTAGACCCACCCGGCCAATACTTGATTAACTTCCGTATCGTTTTGCATGATCTGATAAGTCTTATTAACTACTTTCATGGAAAAGTACCAATCAGGTCCTCCTCAGTCCCTTGTATTCCTAATTCATGGTTGATATGTGAATACAGTCAGTCATGATTAAAGTAAGTCGGATGAGGTCTTAGCATAGTTCTCATACTATGAGAAGGAGATTTAGAGAGTCATGATTAGGATGAGGATAGCAGGCAGTGATTATAACACAATGCGATGGAAAAAAGCATACTTTGGATGCAATATTAGCAATATTGATGGCTGTACTCGACGTCCGGTTTTCATTACTAGTTTGATGACTACTATGATGACTCCAAAGAACTACTTGACTGACACGAATTTCGTTTTTTGCAAAGCAAATTTTCTATAGTCCTCCGATAAAAGCAGCGAATCCTTGCTTGTAAAACATCATGTTTGTACAACCTCAATCGGCTGTGTCGTCATAACCTTCAAGCTCTTTGAGAGCTAGAAGGTTGGTAACAGTGGAAGATCTTGCCGCTTGATTCTACTTCTGTTATGAGACACGAACATTGTTTTAAAATGGCGTGACTGAAAGTCCTTTCTAACAATACTTTTACTCAGTGACCGCAATTCGCACAATTTGTGTAAAGCATCGCCTAGATGAACCTGCAGTTCAGACGGTCAGGTCATATCTTGGTCAAGCAGGCATTCCTGCCAACCACTTTGTCATCTCTTCAAACAGTTATGACTACGAATATGACAGCTAATGAGTCCTGTACGCCTGTATGCCTGTTTCATGGATATTTAAGCCGCCAATATCTTCTTACGCGTTTGATCTTCCTACCATATTGCTTTGTATGCAACAAATATCATTCTTTGATTGCATACATTTCGATCACCCTATTCTTAGACGCTGCTTTATACACCATGTCTGAAGGGAGCAGAGATATTTACAGCGCGAGAGGGGTGACCCCTGAATTTTGGAAAACGCTTGACGTCCTATGGGGATCCGAGATAGCCGGTTCCTTGCGCAAACTTCCCCTCGTACGAAACCACAAAGGACCATACAAACAATGTCTCAATCCTCCAATTGCTCCTGAATGGTATAAAGGGACATCGAACCCCAATATAGACCTTCTTGAGGCTCGTTATGGTTCAATAGAAGGCATCTCCTCAAACAAGCCCTCTATCTGGTTTGTGGTGAAGCACAGAAGGGAGCAGGACGAGAGGAAGGCCCGAATCAGCGAGCAGTGCCATCTGAGCGTCTGCATCCAATGGTTAACGAAGAACAAGAAGGGTACCGAAGACCGTGAGAGTTTCAATTCGGAATGTTTTCCTATCATCATCGTGAAAATCTCTACCCAAGAAGAGGATCTCTATGTACTGTTAGAAATGATCTTGGAGTCAACAGATTTGACTAAAGCCCTACCATATCTTGAAGCTCCACCTAGCGGAAGGATCGGGCCAGGGGAAAGATTAGTTGTTCATTTACAGGACAGTTTACCGGGATATGGCTACCGAGGTGCGATTTGGCAGGCGGATATCAATTGGTGACTAATAAAATCCTACATAGAGCAATGACAATTCAATCAAATGTAAATACTTGTAGTGTGGCAAGAATACTACAAAATTGAATTTTCCAAACCAATTATGGGGGCTCAAGGACTTGCCGAGTTCCCCGAAGCTGCAAAAGTGTATGCAAATATCAATTGGACGAAGCCGTACTGAATTCAATGGTCAAGTAGTATCTGGGCCAAGTATCTCTACGTCAAAGGTTATTATTTATATCATATTTGACTTAAATGTTCCAGACTCAACAGTTAGTGACTCAACTATGACTGTCCAACAGGCATATAAACCGTTGAAATGCCTTTATCGAGACTGTGAAACTCCCTACTTTTCTGATTATACATTCCCTCAAGACATCTATACGAGTGCATATACGTCTCTATTCTCAAACCAAAAAGCATTTTTTTTGTTCAAAATGACTGAACAGGGAAATTTCATTGTAGGAGGTTTGTCCGAAGAAGTTTGGGCAAAGCTCGAGGAAAAATGGGGAACAACAGCCAAAGACTTCCGCAAACTTAACTTCTTTCGAAACTATCAGGGAATATACAAACATTGCGACCACGTTCCGCCTCATATTCTCGGTCGTAAACTCTTCATTCGTGACAACGATAAGATCCATATCCTTGAAATCAGATACGGCTCTATTCCAGGGGAGAACTCAGGAAAGCCTTGTATTTGGTTTTTACTGAAACATGAACACGATCCTGACGGTCAACTCAGTCCACAGGCTCAGTTACAAATCTGGCTCAATTTAGAGACGAGTCAAGACCAAGGACATTCAATTTGGGAGCCCATAGGAGAAGACGTTCCAGTTACGGTCTTCAAAAGAGATTATCAGCAAGGACCGGATAAATATATCCTAGCTTCCAAAGTGTTTGAGGTCGATGACTGGCTGGAAATTGAAACCAAACTATCAGGAGACTTCTCGAGAAGCGCACCATTTTCAGTCCACATTCATAACAGCCAAAGGCGAATTTACTACATACCTGGTGGCATCTGGGTGGTGGATGAGATACCGGTTTGACCAAAGCCCTAAAAGCTACCAACCCAATCCCAAATTCTAGGTGCATTTATTACATATTGTATCCTATACTATTTGAGGCTACACGGAGCATTGGGAGCTACTTCCTATGATGGTACATCCCCAATCTTGCTGGGCTAGTGGCGGCCGCTTTTATTCTCAATATTTCTTTCAACTTACTGATAGTGTACTATCTTTACCTTTACTATCTTGAATCAATAGCTCTTATTATTCACCACAGTTTCATATTTAATTCTCTTGACCTTATAGTGGTAGCATGACTGAATCTTATTCTACTTAGGACCTGTGATGACCCAATCCTTAAGTTGATATCTGGACTTATCCGTTCAGGAAAAACAACGCCAATGCAGACCTTAACAAACCAGGGCCGAGTCTTAGGGTAAATATAAACATATGACCACAGACTGAACATTATCATGAAGACTCTTACATTGAAGCAGTAATACTATAATGGGTACGACTCATTGACTATATTCATCCAATCCGGTGGAACAGAGTTATTCTGCTGTGCCGATTGCGCTCCCGCCAACAAGCGATACCAGTCTGGCTGGTTCTCAGAAAGCATGACATTTTCACCCTGTAGACCCTTGGATACGTAGATCTTGTATTCATGATATATCTCCTGAAATAGACTGTGAACTGCTTCTGCATTGGGCCAGTATTTAGCCAATAGCATAGCAGATCGAAGCAGTCTGTTCAAATTTTCGAGAACGTTAAGGGCTACCAGGAAAGAACCCATGGTGACTGCTAAGCGAATCTCGTTGGCGAGCTGAATTCCAGCCGCCGTGATAGCGCTGACCGCCGTGAAGTGGCACTGGCAAAGACAGTCTAGGGCTACGAGTTTTTCGAGTGTTCTGATAATGGAGTGAGCGGCTACGGAGCATACATCCTGGCTTTTGAGTCCTGTCGCAAAATTCCGGTGTAGGTGTAGCAACATGAGGTTATAGTGCATTTGTAGTTGGTAATCCCATGAGATTTCCTCGTCGGACGAAGAGGGTATACCGGATTGGAGAGACCATTGGCACAAGCGGGCGTTGATTGCGTGCACATCGATTACGCGCCGCTGAACAGGCTCGTTCAAGGTTAATATATCTAAGCCAATACGGGCGAGATCAACCATCTGCATGAGAAAGTTGAGATTTAGGCCGCAGTTGCTGCTCGAAGAAGCTGTATCTGTCATGTCTCCGACAGATAGGGGCAGCTGATCTATATCCTCAGTGCGGATTGCGCATGGTCGTCCGGTTTCTAGCGAAGAGAATACTTCACAGATAAATGCTGACCACCAGCAACGTCGATACTGCAACATTTCCATTGGAGGTAAGACAGCGCTGTGTCGATGCATCCCAAGGCCGCATCCAATACGGACAGCCATACCGCTCCAATACCAGGGCCCGGCGGTAACCGTATCACCATCTCCTATGTGTCGCGTAAAAAGAATTGCAGCCTGCATTAAAAAGACCCGATCTGTCTCATGACGCATATGAAATAACATGCTTGCTCGGCGATAGAGAGTGTTTTTCACCGCATGTCGCGTGCTGGCGACTAGAGGATGCGAGCAGGCGTGAGCTCCAGCTGTTAGTACAGCCTGGAATAGCAATAATGGTGGCGGATTGTTTTTCGACTTGTACGCTGCCATAAACTCAGGCATAGAGATTACTGGATGGAATGGATGGATGTGTTCAAAGTATGCATCCACTAAAGCATCACGGATTTCCAGGGCCGGGAAAGACGACACCTCCGCCGCGAGGTCGTGTGCTAACATACCACTCCATGCCTCTGGTCCAGGTTTCCAGCCATTCTTTGGACGGATTGGAGGATAGGGGTAGTGAACTACACTATTACTCCAGTCCAGATCATTACATGTGTTGGCATCATCCAGCACGATACCGTTCAAATTGGTTGGTGAGGCCGAGAATGGAAGTGATTGTTCCGGACTGATCTGACTCGTAGGTCGAGAGCCCGATACTTGCATAGATGCACGATGAAGCCGGACTAGATGAACTAGATTGGATACGGCTGTACCAACGTACGCAATACGAAAGCTATTCAGCGTATCGAAAACACCCCACGCGCCTGCATTGATTCCTTGCTTGAAGAAGCGAGCTAACCCGCTTCGGGCAAAATCTTCTCTCTCGCCTGCCGAATTGTTTATGGGTACACGAGTGAGGGGAGGCGATCGACGAGACGAAGCCGTTGCTGCACTCAATGTTAAAGGACCCCTATCATTTCTTTGCAGGCCCTCGGGGCTATCATAATCTACAATATTCTGGTCAAGGCTGCCATCCGCAGGGACACACTCAAGCTGAGCAAGATTAGACAGTCCTATAACCTCAGAAGAAGTAGCTGGCCGACCGCCTCTGGGCTGAAAGCGAGCACGGCGAGTATGCAGTGGTTGACGGTTCGGTTTAGCCCATTGAGTGGTAGACCTTCCAGAGTCAATACTAAGATAAACTCTATTATCAGTGCTAACGCAAATTCATACCGACATTCTATCTCAGACCTTTCACAGGCGGAGCATGGACCACCGGATTTATCGACTATATCGCATCGTACCTTACGCCGGCGACATAGATCGCATGCTTTTCGCTGTTGTCTGTTCGGCTGCCTCTGCGGAGCTGGGAGCGACTGAAACGACCGGTCGGCAGGGGAACCCATAGTTGTCCAATGTCGAGGAGTTCAATTATCAAACGAAGGTTGAAAAGATGTTGTAACTTAGGTGTCGCGTTGGCCGACATGATAACGATCACAGCTGGCTCCGACAAGGCATGAGTGGAGTTATTTCTTCTCATCTTATCATAAGCTTAAATTGCTCTCGGAGCCGACGCCGAAACGACAAAGATGCCTAAGATAACAGATTCGGGCCTCCGTTTCGCATGCCCTAATTTGGCATGCTGAGCCCATATAAATTACGTACGTTATTCGCAAGGATGATTCTGTCCTCTTTATTCATTATTCATGGTCAGAAGTCGGATACGTAGTGGTTATTTTAAATGATGTCTTCAATTGATAGGCATCACAAGTGGGGTCGAGACGTCAAAAGTCTCCTCTGACACGGAGGGAACTCACTGATAATTGATAAAATTCTTGTCAATAAGCAAGGAAAAAGCTTTAGGACCATTTCGGTCGGCCATACTTCGTTCGTATCTTGACTGAACCACAAATGAAATTGCTCCTTATCCCTCAAGCAGCGAGACAGAATACTATGTAGGCAGAATTTAGTAAAACGCTTCTTCAAATAGATAATCCAATATAATATTGTAGCAATCGCGATGCAATAAAATTAATAGACCCTTATTTGCCTTCGGTGGCGTGTCGATGCTGTCAATTGCCTTCTCGGAGCCGATGAGATGGTTAGTAATTATTTCTTAGCATCAATTAACTTGCGGTGTAATGAGCATTTAGAGTCAATTCTATGGATCGTGTAGAGCCCTTTCGCTGAACAGCTATAAATTTATGTTTACAGCTCATTGCTTGCTTTTACATATGCATTCGACCTCGACATTGATACTCCTAGTCCTAATACTCCGACACAATGACTGGCGTCAAAATTGTGGACTTCACCAAGTCTTCTGGCGGTTACTATGCGCCAGCAACACTTGCTCCTACAAATACCGAAGTCCTGTATGTCTCAGGACAACCAGGTAGCACACGCGAAGGCATTGTGCCTATAGACTATGAGTCTCAGATCCACCTATCTCTAAATAACCTTCGCAAAATCATGATCATTGGCGGAGTTACGGTGAAGGATATTCTCAAGCTCACATTGTTAATTGTAAACTATGACCCTAAACAGCGCAGGCATGCCCGGCCCTTGGAGAAGTTTCTTGCTGGACATCGGCCCGCTATTACGTTGATCCCTGTCGCTCAGCTCGCTATACCTAGTTGGTTGTTCGAGATCGAAGCTGTTATTGCCAGCCCACCATTCTCGTCTTCGATTCCTCGCCAGCTGTCTCTCGAACCAGCAGAGAAGACTGTGGACGTTATCATCATTGGTGCCGGGCTCGCCGGTCTGGCAGCTGCAACAGAGCTTCAACGAGCTGGCCTCTCATTCATAATTCTGGAGGCAAGAGATCGCGTTGGCGGCAAAACGTGGTCACAGCCGTTGCCTGATGGAGAGCAAGGAGTTGTCGATGTTGGTGCTGCTTGGATAAACAGCACAAATCAGATCAAGATGTATGCCCTAGCGAAGAAGTATGGTGCAGAAATCTTGGAGCAAAATACCACTGGAAAGTGCGTGCTACAGGATGCTGATGGGAAGTGTTCTACCTTTGAGTATGGAGATCTTCCAAATGTGATTTAAACTGCCATAACACTTCACTCGTGAATATACTTGTTAACCCTGTGTGGTCTATAGTTTGACGCCGCGGTTGTCAAAGACGTTGCCCGAATCCGCGATATTGTTGAAGCCGATTGCCAGACTCTTGATCCCACCCAACCACAGAACGCTGATTGGGATTCGGTGACCTTTGAAGCTTACTTGAGATCCAGAGACGCTAGTATTGAGGCTCTCGCCACCGCTACAGTATGGACTCGTGCCATGCTTGGTCAGGATCCTAAAGATATCTCCGCTCTATATTTCCTTGCTTATTGTAGATCGGGTGGTGGTCTACTCCAGATGCGATCAGATCGTTTAGGAGGTGGACAGCATCTCCGTGTCCGTCAGGGTACGCAGTTGTTTTCCCTTGGTCTCGCCAAAGATCTTCCCGAGGAAACTATTTGCTTGTCTACACCTGTCAGCTCCGTTACACAGAATGGAACTTTCTCCGACATTGAGGTGACAACGACGAATCAAAAGAAACATTTTGCACGCAAAGTCATCACTACTGTGCCTAGTCCAGTGCTGAATACAATCAGCTTCACGCCTGATCTGCCATCTTCGAAGAAATTATGGTCAGAATCCGCAGTGTATGGCTATTATACGAAAGCCATGATGACCTTCCGGACGCCCTTCTGGGTTGAGAAAGGATACTGCGGACTGACTCAATCATTCACTGGACCTGCTTCTGTGATCCGCGACACCAGCAGTCCGCCAGACCAGAGACACGTCTTAACCTGTTTTATGGCCAGCGATCCCGGACGGGCCTGGGCGGCATTATCGACGGAAGAGCGCGAAAAGGCCCTCATAAAACAAATTGGCCAACTATTCAGCTCCGAAGTCGAGGCATCTGGTGACTTCGTCAATATGGTGACATATGAGTGGATATCAGATCCATACTCGGGTTGGGGTTGCCCATGCGCATCGCTCGCACCAGGTGTAATGGACACCCTTGCTGGAAGTGGACTGCGTGAGCCGTTTGGAAATGTACATTTCGCGGGCACTGAAACAGCCGTCAACTGGCGAGGCTATATGGAAGGAGCTGTTGAGAGTGGAGAGCGTGCTGCTGCTGAGGTCATTCAGGGGTTGAATGCTGGGGCGCTAGCAAGATTGTAGATAGAAGACGTTCTTAGATGTATATATTTGCCGTATCAAGGTTGAAATGTTAAAAATATTCATTCGGAGAATTACAAAGTTCTACTCATGTGCTGTAATAGCCGTTGAGTTGTTAATAGAGCTGTATAATCTGCTTGCTTATCATTGACTTTCGGGTAGCATACCTCGGTGAATTCCAAGGTTCAAATGTTTCCTATAGGCTAGATGATTCATGCATTATAAACCTCTCTCTTTGTTAAATTTGTCTGCTACCTCCCGTGTAGCAGTGACAATCTCAATGCAACCAGGAGAGTCCGAATGACAACAGATAGTAATAGGATAGTCCGCAACGGGAAGATCAACTTCTTCACCTGTGATAGCAAGGACCTTACTTTCCTGCAGTTGCTTCTCCACATGCTTCTTGACATCTTCAATTTTCCATGGCTTTTTTTTGCGGTCCACAATAAGTGTTCCATCAGCTCGATAATTGACATCCCCAAAATATTCGGCCCAGAACTCAAGACCGGCCTCCTGGGCTGCAGTTTCCATGTGTGTTCCGGGTAACCCAAACACGCGC
The DNA here is from genome assembly GCA_037356135.1 of Talaromyces sp. F31. Taxonomy (NCBI): domain Eukaryota; kingdom Fungi; phylum Ascomycota; class Eurotiomycetes; order Eurotiales; family Trichocomaceae; genus Talaromyces; species Talaromyces sp. F31. The sequence goes on along the minus strand of JAYXSF010000040.1, from coordinate 788,098 downwards.
ATCCCTTTTGGAACAGCTGCCCATACAGCTCTCGCCACTTCAATGTCTCTGACCATCATTCCATAAAGAATACCGTGTGGCTTTACGTGGTGCATTTCGACCCCGTGGCGATCAAGAAATGCCTTAAGGGCACCGATCTGATATACAACGTTCGCCGTGTGTTCTTCGGGTGACAATTTCATTTCCCGTCTACCGAATCCTTGCACGTCAGGTAAGCCTGGGTGAGCGCCGATCTTAACACCGTGAGCTTTGCAGAGTGCGACCGTTTCGTCCATGATGAGAGGGTCTCCGGCACTGTGTTGAATTGGCTCCATGCACACTCTGGTGCTATGTATGTATACGCTCACTGAAAACCACATGCTACGTTAGCATGGTCAATCATAGGCAATAATTCTCTATCAGGGCCACAAACGTAGTTGCCATAGGCCTCTCCCATGTCCACGTTGATAAGTGCTTTTTTTGTAGTTGGAGCCATGTTCACTGCGTTTCTTCGCAAGTGTGTGAGTGTGTGTATGTTTCGGAATCAATTTCGAAAATAGAAAATAATTGAAGAGTCAGAGTTGTTTCAAAAGGCTAGAACACATTACCCTGACTTCGTGAGGGGTATGTATCTATTTACTTATCAGATCGGCGGACAAGACAAATAACAACCCGCTCTCCCGGAGCCGACAAATTGCCCTAATCTGGAACAGGGAAGTATCATCAAGACTTAGCGGGTTACCAAATTGGTCTCGTCCACAGAGCTTCGGTCTACGGACCCAGAAGTCTTGTTGCTTATCATCGACATCCGTTGCTAGGTCTTATCACAATGATCTTCCGAATGCCCCGATAGATAGATACGGATTGATACGGCCATACTTCAGCAATATGTGACACCAGGATTTGACTGCAACTAGTATATGATTCCACGACCAGCTCCTCTCACTTGGCTGTATCGTCTCGTGATGCTCATTATTGCCATCTAACTGCCATGTCATCAAGTGCAGATGTTTTCCAAATCACCGCCCCCCTCTCTGCAGGGGTGGGTTACGGCATCGTCGTGGGTGTCGGTGCTCTCTTTGCTATTGGCATGTCCGTGATCTCGTGGTTGCTTAGTACCTATATGAATGAGGTCCAAGATTCCGAGATGTTCATGACGGCCAAACATTCAGTGAAAGCAGGTCTTACTGCCTCCGCTGTGGTCTCGTCTTGGACTATCGCCACTACGCTTCTCACCAGTACCACATACGGATACAGCTATGGTGTCTCTGGGCCCTTCTGGTATGCAGCTGGAGCCTGTGTTCAAATCCTTCTTTTCTCTGTCGCAGCTGTAGAACTCAAACGAAAAGCCCCGAATGCACAGACTTTCTTACAGGTCATCAAAGTGCGTTATGGAAGTGCTGTCCATATCATCTTCACACTGTATTCTGGAATTTATCAAATTATCACAACTGTGAACCTTTTGGTCGGTGGCTCTGCAATATTTGCTGCTGTCACCGGCACCAATCGAGATGCTATTTGTTACCTTTTGCCTATTGGAGTTGTTATATATACACTGATGGGCGGTATCAAGGCGACCTTCATCACCGATTGGGTATGTCTTTACTTATATGGCACAGTCTAAAAACGACCTGACTAATCAAAACGATAGATGCACACTGTTCTCATTTACCTCATCATGCTCGTGTCATTATTTGTTTTCTACACCTCCTCTGACATTGCAGGATCCCCAAACCGAGTTTGGGAACTATTGAAAGAGGCCGCTACTCTTCACCCAGTAGCTGGAAATGCAGACGGACAATACCTCACCATGAGATCCGATGAAGGTGGATATATTGGTCTGGTATTTATCGGGGCAGGTTTCGCAGCATGTGTTGACAGCCAACTCTTTCAGAAAGCCATCGCATCTGATCCACGCACAACTTCAATGGGCTATATCATTGGCGGTCTCTCCTGGTTCACCATTCCGTTTGTCTTAGCAAGTACATATGGTCTCGCTGCTGCAGCTTTGGAACATCTTCCAAGTTGGCCTACATACCCGAACAGGATGAATGCATATGAAGTCTCATCAGGGCTTGCAATGCCCTACGCAGCCCTAGCACTCATGGGCAACGGTGGCGCAGTAGCAATTCTGCTCATGATGTTCATGGCTGTTACCAGTGCAATGTCGTCCGAAACCGTTGCGACTACTGCACTCGTGACTTATAACATTTACCAAGCCTACATCAAGCCAGATGCAACAGGTCGGCAACTCCTCTACTTTTCGCACTATATCACTATTGGGTTTTCCATTTTCTGCTCGTCAATCGCAGTCGCATTCAACCATGGAGGATTCAGTGTGGGATTTCTCATCACTGCTATCGGTATCTTCGTCGATAGTGCCATTGTTCCTATGGCTTGTACCATCATGTGGAGAAAGCAGTCTCGCGTTGCAGCCTTTACGGTACCTCTACTAGGTTCTGTCGCCGGAATTATTGCATGGTTCACTCTTACTTATACCATGTACGGAGATATTACTATCGATACGCTGAGTGGCAACCTCCCTCTGGTGGCCGGAAACATAGTCGCCTTGGGTTCCCCTCTAGTTCTGACTCCGCTGATCACATATATAAGCCCAGAGAACTTTGACTGGAACATCCTGAAGGATGAACTCAAGCGCGGTTCAGATGAGCATATCACTGTAAGTGCAACCAGTCCAGAACACGCTGCAGCATTGATAGAAGAGGAGAGACGCGAGGAAGAGGAGAACGAAAAGTCTCTCATAAAAGCCAGAAACCGCTCTCTCTTTCTTGGATGGCTCCTCACTATTTCGTTGGTCATTTTGTGGCCGATTCCTATGTATGCATCCAGCTACGTTTTCAGTCAGAAGTTCTTTACCGGCTGGGTTGCTTTCTTGTTTATCTGGGCTTTCCTTGCTGCAGGTATCATTATCTTCCTGCCGGTTTGGGAGGGTTATGGTGCTATGAAGATAGTTCTCAAGCATGTGATGGGTAAGGGCGAGAACGTTCAAGGTCAAAGTGTTGTGACTATCACTCGTGAAGTTCTTGAGGAAGCAGCCGATGCTTCGACTGCAAGAGCAACGGCCTACTCGGAGAAGGAGAAGGATTATCTATGAGTAGTTGTGGGAGCGGAGCCAACAACAATGTTACAGCGTCCTAATGGCGATTTATCTATCAAAACATTTCCTACTAGCAATCATCAGTCGAGTCAACCAATAAATTTCATCATCTCCAGGGCTGTCCATATTTGATGACTGTAAAATGAGATTCCCGAATTATCAGGTAACCCTAGGTGTAGAGTCCCTGTCAAAAGACAAATTCTTGGCTGATCTGGGTCAGTTTTTCGACAAGATAACAGATTTCTAACTTCGGTGAGCACAAATAAACCATCAAGCTAAGAAGCGAATCATACTGTCTCAAGTTTATCTATTGTTGGTTGCGTTTGCTCGGAGCCGATGAGATGCCCCAGGCCAGCTCCATAGATGCCCGGAGCCGACGACAATCATAGCTTTATCTTGGAAGCAAGATCGGCCGTCTCGTCACACCCCACAGCCCATTTTAATGACAGAATCTTAGTTGGCAAAAGAAATACCCCGCTTCATTTCAGACCATGCAAGGTATATGTAGGAATCTGTCTTCGTCATGTAGTTGGCAATTATATACTACGTATGGTGCTATATCGCGAGTCGCGTTAGTATCATCATCATCATTATGGAATACCTAAAGACGGTTCTAGTATCTAATAGAGGCGAGATTGCCTGTCGATTGATCAAAGCCGCACAGTAGGCTATAAATTTGCCTATCTTGCTGGATTACTTTCGCTAATGACGAATAGAAAGTCAGGAATCAAAACAATTGCCATTTACACACAACCAGACTGCGAATCAGAGCACATACGTCTTGCAGACATAGCCGTTCAGCTACAAGGCGAAGCAAGAGCGGCGTACATAGATGGGTATTTGCATTTCCGTGATTATATTAACTGCTTTCATTGACTTCTACAGAGATCAAATCATTAAAGTAGCAAAGGAAAATGGCGCCCAAGCCATCATCCCCGGATACGGGTTCCTTTCTGAGAACACGAACTTCGCCAGATCCGCATCGGCGGCCGGATTGATTTTTGTTGGTCCATCACCAGAAGCGATTGAGTCATTTGGGTTGAAGCACACGGCCCGTGAGCTGGCCGTGGCTGCGGGAGTACCTGTTGTTCTAGGTACTCAGGGTCTTCTCGAGGATGAGGAAGCCGCGGCAGCAGCTGCCACTCGTTTGGGCTACCCCGTGATGCTGAAAGCGACTGCCGGAGGAGGAGGCATGGGCTTATTGACCTGTGCAAGTGAGGCTGAAGTGCGAGAGAATTTCCAAACAGTGATATCACGAGCATCGTCCCTTTTCAAAAATGCCGGCGTCTTTTTAGAACGCTATTACCCCGACAGCCATCACATCGAGGTGCAGGTCTTTGGTAATGGGCAGGGTAAAGCCATTAGTGTCGGAGAAAGAGAATGCTCGATCCAGAGACGTCATCAGAAAGTCATTGAAGAGTGTCCGAGCCCATTTGTTACACAGCGTTACCCAAACCTTCGCCAGAAGCTCACACAGTGTGCTATTCGCTTAGCAGAAGATATCAGATATGGATCGGCAGGGACGGTGGAATATCTTGTTGATGATAATACAGGAGACTTCTTCTTTCTCGAGATGAACACTCGCCTGCAGGTTGAGCACGGTATTACTGAGATGTGCTACAATGTCGATCTGGTTGAACTCATGTTGAGACAAGCAGACCGAGAGCTTGGTGGGAAAGGAGGTCTCACAGTCGAAGAGATGGAAACTCTGCAAATCCAATGTCTTGAACCTCACGGCCATGCCATTGAAGCCAGAGTATATGCTGAGAATCCAGCAAGAAATTACGCTCCCAGTCCCGGTCTACTTCAGCAAGTGACGTGGTACACGCCTGAAGGTACGCGTATAGATACATGGGTTCGTGGAGGAATCGTTGTCAGCGCCGAATATGATCCTCTGCTAGCTAAAGTAATGTATCATGGCCCTACCCGCCAGGCTGCCGTTGCGGGCATGGAAGAGATTCTTAGCAAAAGTTCCATTTGCGGACCACCCATCAACCTTGGTTTTTTACTAGCTATCATTCAGAGTGGTAACTTTAGAAAGGGCAACACCATGACCAAGTTCCTCAATACCTTTCAGTATACACCTGCCGCCATTGATATTATCTCCGGAGGCTCCTATACCTTAGTGCAAGACTTTCCTGGTCGCCCAACCGTCGGTCATGGATTTGGTCACGCGGGCCCTATGGACGCCATTGCATTCCAGATAGCCAATCTCCTTGTCGGCAATGAAGTTGGGACCGAAGCCCTTGAAATCACTCTCACTGGACCCGAGCTCTTGTTCTTGGGCGACGCCATTATCTCTCTCTGTGGTCCCCCCATCCCAGCCGACTTGGATGACAAGGAAATACCACAGTGGACTCGGATTCGCGTCCTTGCTGGTCAGCGTCTGAAAATTGGGAAAATGGCCGCCAATTGCAGGGTTTACCTCGCAATATATGGGGGGCTACTCAACGTATCAAAGTGGTTCGGAAGCAAGTCCACAAACCCAATGGTCAATGTCGGTGGATACCAAGGCCGACCACTGAGGGCAGGCGACTTTCTCAGTATTTTAGAAGCTTCTCAACTTTCGGAGAATGTTTCACTCTCCATTCCTCAGGACTTGCGTCCTCAATACACCAGTCAGTGGACTATCCAGGTTATGCCTGGCCCTTATGAGACAGGCTACTTATCCCCTAAGGACATAGAGATGTTCTTTTCAGAGACTTGGACAATCAGTCACAACGCTGCGCGAGGCGGTATTCGCCTCATTGGTCCTCGTCCAGAATTTGGTCGTTCTGATGGCGGCGAAGGTGGCACTCATCCAAGTAATGTGATTGAGTATGGCTATCCTCTCGGTGGACTCAATTGGACAGGCGACGAGCCTGTAATCTTTCCTGTTGACTGTCCTGATTTTGGAGGTTTCATCTGCAGTTTGACTGTAATCAAGGGAGATATGTGGAAGCTTGGCCAACTCCGCGCTGGAGACAAAGTCAAGTTTCATCGGGTATCGCTTGAAAGTGCTTTGCAATGTCGTCGTAAGAATGCAAAGTTTGTAGAAGATGTAGCCGGTTCAATTATTTCCGGCTTATGGGAAACAATTGAGGGCTTTGATAGTATCAGCGTTGGACCCGATGTCACCAAGCCCGGACAGGATGTATTGAAAGTCCTGGAGGAGACCGACAAGAGACCGACAGTCTCATACCGCGCCGGAGCAGATGACTATATTCTAGTCGACTATGGCAGTGGATGTTCAGATCTAAACTTCAAATGCCGAGCAACAGCCTTATCGCGTGAACTCCAGAGTCGATCGGGTCTAGTATCTGCCAACAGCAACAGTGGCGTAATTTTCAACATGGTGGGCTGCGGTAACTCGCTGGCTATTTGCTACAACGGCCTTGCTCTATCACAGGCAGAGCTACTGAATGAGCTGGTCGCAATTGAGGACACACTCGGAGACATGCGAAGCGCCAAGTTCCTCAACCGCCATTTCAAACTTCCACTCACCTTCAGACACAAGAAACTCGATGATGCCATAGAACGATATATGGCTAATCAACGCTCTATGGCCAGCTACTTACCGGACCCACTGGCATTCGTAGCAGAGAATAACGGCATGACCATCGAAGAATTGAAAACTATGTTTCTGACCCTGCAATCTGTCATCATTGGAGTTGGCTTCTTCATGGCTCTTCCACAAAGCATGCCTACAGACCCACGGTATAGGATTCGAAGTCCAAAGATGAATCCAAGCCGAACATATACACCTGAGGGGATGGTCTCCTGGGGAGGATCAGCCATTGCAATCTACCCCGTCGACTGCCCCGGTGGCTACATGCCGACGGGTATGACTATTCCGGGCCTCGACATATACGGCTCAAAACCTGGGTTCAGCGAGGAGCGACCGTGGCTATTCCAGGACATGGATACGATAAGTTTCTATGAGGTTGATGAGAAGGAATATGATCTCAAAGTCGCTGAGTTCAAGGCTGGTAAATATGAGTTTGAGATAGAGCCGGGGTTCTTTGATATGGCAGAGCACAATGAGTTGCTGCGCAATTCAATGGACGAGGCTCGTGCGATCCAAGAAAAGAGGGCAGTCTCGCAGAGGAAAATGGCTGAGAGGGAAAAGGTGCTCCTTGACCAGTGGCTTAGCGAGAAGCAAGCAGATGGAAGCAGCATGGATGAGATCCGGTCGATGCTTGAGGGTTAGTCTCCCGAAAATTTTGATTTGAAAACCGCTAACAATTACAAAGATCCAACATATCAAGTCATCGAGGCTCCAGTCAACGCTAATGTCTGGAAGGTCCTGGTGCAAGAAGGCGACGAGTTGCAGTCTGGAAAGATTGTCAGTATCTTAGAGGCCATGAAAATGGAGATTAATGTGCTCGCAGATGCACATCTAGCTGGTGCTACCGTAGCCAAAGTTTTAGTCAAGCCAGGGGATTCTATTGAAAGTGGCAAGCCAGTTATACTTTTGAAGGTACCAGCTTAAAATCGTAGAGATGCTAGACGTCTATTTGATAAATTAATATATAAAGTCCTGCTTTCAATTCTACTATTGCGCTATTACTACTTTTCTACGATATAATAACAAAGCGAGAGGGCGAGGAAAAGGGTTCAAGCCCTAACCCTAAAAGCTATATACACCAATCAGAGTCATAGTTTCGGACACGACCCACGTGGCTTGAGCGTGTCTCCGCTTGTTATTGTTGACTTGATTGATGATATCATACGCCTATTTCGTCTCTTCATTCTACACTCTTTGCGATGAATGTCGCTTCATGTGTCATATTTGAGACAACGCCAAGATGCGTAAATCCTCCTCTATTCCAGAAACGCATTTCCTTGGCCGTCAAATAGACCCGTCCCTCGAGACAACACACATCTCGGGACCAGTCGGATTTCTGAATCCAACGCGCGTTCACCTAAAACCCGCGCCTACAAGTAAAGAAGCCGGGAAATCGGCACAACCAGTCAGCGAGGAAGAGCAAGGAAAAGAAGTAAAGCCTCGTCGACAGCCTAGAATTGAATATCTCTGGCGCTCTCGCGACAATCGGAAAGGTCGTCATGCGGTTCACGTCCAGTACTCTCCCGAGCATCATGGGCCGGGCCACAATCTCCCGGCCAGCACGAATACTTTTCAAGAAGTCATTCGCGGCATTATTCGAATGGTGACTTATTTTCCCTATTGGGACGTATCCTGGCTCGTCGCGACAATCTTCACTTTGGGATCCGTGGTCTGGGTTATCAATGCTTTCTTCGTTTGGTTACCATTGCAAGACCCCTCGACCGAGTTCTCCGGCGAGTCTCTTGTCGGCGGCGGCGTTACGGCATTCATTGGCGCTACTATTTTCGAGATCGGTAGTGTCTTTCTACTGCTTGAGGCAGTCAATGAGAAACACACCTCGTGTTTCGGCTGGGCCGTTGAAACGGTCGTTAAAAGACTGGAGTCCCACGACGAGCTGACCAACACGACAGAAGTAAAACCCATCGCATCCCATGAGTGTGCCCATCATCACTCCAAGAAACGATCCCTACTACACGATGGGCTCAAAGAGGTCTCGCTCGAAGAGCAGAGATCGTTTGAATGGCTACCGTCGTTGAGCGAATTGCGTACTCACTACTTTCATGAACTCGGGTTTTTGGCTTCGCTTGTGCAGATGATTGGTGCTACTATCTTTTGGATTGCTGGGTTCACGGGCCTGCCGGGGATTACGGATCATATGAGTGAGGGATTGACGGATGGAGTATATTGGACTCCGCAAATTGTAGGTGGATCATGTTTCATTCTCAGTGGGTAAGTAGTAGACTCTCTTCTCCTTCTCCAATCTTGCGTGCTAACTCTGAAAGTCTGCTCTTCACTATCGAAACGCAACCGAAATGGTACATCCCAGCTCCAAGCATATTAGGCTGGCACATAGGAGCTTGGAACTTTATCGGTGGCGTAGGGTTTACAGTAAGCTTCCAACCCACTTCAATTCTCTGCAGCACCAGCTAATATGATATAATTAGCTCTGCGGTGCCCTCGGCCCAGCATCGGCATCTTCTGGGGTTGAATATCAGAGCTGTCTAGCTACGTTCTGGGGCTCATGGGCTTTCCTGATTGGGTCTGTGATTCAATGGTACGAGAGTTTGGACAAGTTTCCGGTTGAGACAAAGAAGCCTAGCTCTCAGGAGATCGCGAGTGATGAGACGACCGTATAGGTTTGGAATTGGGACATTTCTTACGTGTACAGATAACTGAAATATAAAACACATTGCAACACGACAAACAACTCATTCCGAAGACAGCACTATCCGCCTAATTCCACATATAGTTTATACACATCTACCGCCCCTGCCCATGTACTCTGCGCAAGGTTAGCTATTAATTCTCTTCCGCGGTACTGAGCAAGGACCCCCTGATCTGCGCAACAGAAGAACTCACGTATTCACAAAGTCAGTAATCTTCCCCGTAATCCCCTGCGGACAACCCGGTTTATGCTTCGCAAACGAGTGATCTCCAGAAACGCAACTCTCATCCTGCCCACAAAAGCATTAGCCTCTGTTAATTTCCAGCAGTATCAAACGCCAACAGGTGTCAAACTCACCGACTCCTTCCGATCCTCCCCTCCACCACCTTTGATAAATCCCAAATCGCCCCAACCGCTTCCGCCGCCTGTATTGTTCGCTGCTGTGGGGCTGGCGCTGGCGCCGCCCTGGGTTGCTATCGGGTGGTGGTTGGGCATTGTTTCCCCGGTGCGGTTTGAGGATGAGGATGGAGTTGCCATTTCTGTTGTAGAAAGTGTTGGGTGCCTGAGAGATTGATTTTAATGTGCGGTGATAGGGTCTTAATGAGTTCGTCAGCTAGACCCGATGGTAGAGAAAGGTCTCTATTTGTGTCGCGGAGAACATGTTCTTACCTGTTCTGTGGTTGTGTAGGTTCTCAGTCAACGATCGGAAACTTGTAGCACATGAAGATATAATATACATTCAAGCCAGAGTCTAGCGTCACTCTGTTCTAGTCGAACAGAATATGTGAGAACGAGAAGGTAGAATTAGGGTTACGAAAGGCAAACGCTGTGATGTCGCTGGCCGTCATGATTACATACGTCGATTACCTGTACTACCATGGCCTCTGTCTTGTCAACTCCATATGCCGATCCTCTTTGGATTTCTCACAGATTAAGTCCATCCTACAGTGAGCCACCGTCATCTGCAATAAGAGGCTCAAGACTACATCAAAACGTATATCGAGCCATTTTGCGAATAGTTAGAGCATAATAGATATATCCCACTATAAATATTTATCCATATATATCAATAATTTATATGCACAAATTTAGTAGCTAAGAAGTGGCATACAAAACCAACTAATTCAAAAATATATTATCTTAAATTATATGATAGTCTCAGTCTACCTACTAGTAACTAAATATTTATAGAGCTAATAATTACCAGATAGTATTAAAGCAGATACATGTACGTAAAATAATTATTATAATCTAATTATTATTAATACAATAGCTTAATATAGTTATTCAGGCATCATCTAGGCTTTTTCGTATAGGAACTCTATTCGTGTATCTTCTTTAGTCAACTTTAGTATAATATCAGACACAGCTGGTAATTATTTAACTGCTTCATTTTACGCTAGTGAGTCAGACAGCAATGGATTGATAATCAAATAGAAGAGTGGCTATATGCTTATTAGGTCACGGCCAGTATTCTCTGTTCCGAGTTCCTATGCATACGAATGAGGGTTTGGCTTCTTATCTCATGGCGTAATACGTCGAAATGTCCGGCTCCACATTCGCGAACGTCTTCCCAGATAGCTTACCTGCTGGCGCCCAAGAAACTCATGACTATACAACAACACTCTTCAAATCTCCACATTTAGTATCCCATACTTCTTCGACTGCCACAGTGATCCGATCTGTGACTCTGAGTCCTTTCCCTTTGAGGCTACTGAAAAATTTGAAGACCCGATACTTGTCTGACTTTCGTGCCATCTCCATACCAATCGCGTAAAGAATAGGAGCATAGATAATAGCCTCAAGATGGAGATGTTCGAGGGTACCTTCAGCAGACCGCAATGAAGATAGAGCTTGCTCATAACTCAGTCTATGTGGCATCAGCGGGAGTTCACACCCTAAAGACAGCCAGCACGGGTGTGAAAACATATGTGATGTGTCAATAGCCATAGATTGATAAAGAGCGAGCATAGCAGTTCCAAATGTTCCCAGCTCCTGCCGCGAGTACCAAAGCGAGCAATCGATCATATCACGTTGAAACCGGGAGGCGATGCATGTTATATTGATTCCACAAAGGGTTTCTTCGGTAGCCAAAGTTTCCTTTTGACTGAATTGTTTGGAGCTGCTTTCCCATTCCATGGCCCACCACTGTATTTGAGCCCACATATCTAGGTCCTGGGCGAAACAGTCAAGCAGCTTGTCCTGAAGTTTTGCCGCGATAGGGGCTATCTGAATAGGCATTTCAAGCCTTCTGGTACCAAGCTGGGGTAATTGAGCAGACACATCGGCTTGTGGTTTTTCTTGTAGACAGACAGCTTTCAGGGCAGTAATGATTTGAGCGAGTCTCCAGACTGACTTTAGAAGCGGATTCTGAAAGTCAGACGATTCATGATGTTGTTCAACAAAGGCGTGTATTTTACAAATCCAGGATTCCCATAGCTGCCCGGAAGGGTCCACAAGCAGCTGCTCTATCCATGAGCCCCGAGTCATATGCAGGGCCGAGGAGGAACTCACCTCAACAAAGCTCAATAATAGTGCGCAGATAACTACCACTGGAGAGCCATTGGAATTTTCATATAGTTGAATTCTTGCGGCAACAGAGTGTCGCAAGATTTGAAGCGAATGGAACAGACTGGCTCTATCCGTTCGAGACACTGACAGCAATTGCGGATTTTCCAACGCATAATACCCGCCTACTAAGGAAACAGTTTTTTGCAAGAGTACATTTTCATGTAATAGGGGCGTCAACATTTCCTCCGAAAATACCGTAGTCAATACGGGAGAAGACCCAACTGCAAAGAAAAATGCACAAGTGTAGTACACAGACTTTGAAATCAAGTCATCTCTGACTATGTTCCAAGTAGCGACTGGATGGCTTTGGATAATGTGGAGTGTTGCGCATGGGGCACTCGTCGAAATACACGCGACTTGTTTTCGTTTACAGGACGTGCATGGTCTCTCCCGGTTGCACTAGAGAAGACGATCAGAAATGGTGCACCAGCGAGCACGAGGTCCTCACCTTGACATGATCTCTGCGGCAACGATCGCATCGATAGCTACCGCGACGTCTGTCTCTAGGGCCGCAGGGCATTCTGCTGCAGACTCTGCGTCATGTATAAGTGGCAAATGGTTTTTCCAGCGACTTGGATTGTCATGCTTTCGACGACCATTTGTTGAGTTTCAAGGGACGAAAACTGACAGACTTTTTTGACCACTAGATCACCACCCCGCCAAAGGGTTCTCGTTTTTGGCCGAATGGCAATATTGTGGATTTTACAAAAACCGATCTCTGATATATTACGATATAGTCAGAATAGTTGAATTTAGGTTACTAGTGAGACCCACCTTCGCAGCTTTATTCCCTAATATCGCTTAGCGCACCTTTCAGTAGGGTTAGGACGGGCATGCGTCGCCCAGCGAGCAAGCTCCCCCTCTGGGTTGTTGCCAACAATCCGAGTGCATGGAGGTTACGAAGGATAGGTTATCGGCAGGTATAGTTTCCGCTACCGATAGCCTATCGATGTTGGCTACTTGTTGAGAAGCATAAATTGGTGGAACAACCCCTGAAGAGCGACTCCTCCTGTAGCTTCCACACTTCGCCCTCACACACATCGTCTTTCAGAATTCACATTTTCATACCGAAGGCTCTGACTGTTCATCATTTGAGAGGATGATTCTCACATATTCATCTCTGCTCCTGGCCTTTATGACCTGCGTCCAAGCCACGCAGTTCGCAAACTTCAACGTTTCTGCAAAAACCGCCGCGGAATACGACTTTGAGTCAGAATGCTACCAAAATTTTCAGCAAGGCCTGGCTGTAGACCTAGCCTCATACGGGGCAATCTAAGACATGGGCTTCTACCAGACAGCACATAACTTTTCCGTCTCGAAACCAGGCGACGTTCTTAAGATAGAGCCCATCAATGCCACCCTCCTGAGAGATATTCCAAAGGGAACTACCGCCTTCAGGTTTCAATACGTTTCGGAGGATCTCCATGGTCGAAAAGTTCCAGCTACTGGTTTCATCGCCTTTCCCTATGCCAGCAGATTGAAAAGCCACAAATATCCTGTTGTTGCCTATGCTCATGGAACATCCGGCGTGTTTCCGGGCTGTGCACCTTCCGCTATGCCAAACTTGTATGAATACGGCAGCTGGGCCTTTTTAGTCGCGCGTGGATATGCAGTCATCGCGACGGACTATGCAGGGCTCGGGAACAATTACACCGCGCATCAGTACTTAGCATCACCGGCCCAGGCCCAGGATGTGTACTACTCTCTTGCCGCGGCGCAAAGGCTATTCGGCAGCTCGCTCACGACCGAATGGATGATCGTCGGCCACTCTCAAGGAGGCGGTGCAGTATGGGCGCTGGCAGAGAGCCCCCTACTGCGGCAAAATCCTTTCGCCCTAGGTAAGTACCTCGGTACGGTTGCTCAGGCACCTGGCGTTCGATTAAAAGACATGGCTCTTGCCGCCCTCAACTCATCTTCGTCTGATGCCGCCTCGGCCCGTGGCGTTCTGGGTGAAATTGGATGGGTTATACTCGGCTTGCGAAGCATTCTTCCTGAAGACCCTCAGCTCTGGCTTAGCCCCAGATTTAGAAAGCGCCTTGAGCTTGCGACACTTACTCAGGCATGCTACGCGTCAATGGAATCTTTGGTTGCAGATCTTGATTTTACCGAAGTGATCAACTTCTCCGACGCAAGCTTTTCCTATGCGCTTGACACAATGCAAAATCTTACCATCAGGGGCGATGGCAGAAGTGGTCAACCTATCTTGGTCGTGCAAGGTCTCTCCGACGTCTCAGTGCTTCCCCAAGTGGTTGAGATGTCGCAGGAAGCTGGCTGTCGGTCGGGAAACGAAATCCATCTACATCTGTATCCAAGCCTCGACCATGACCCGGTGATCCCCGCTGCGGCCCCCTCTTTCCTCCAGTGGATGGATGATTGCTTCAGCGCCATCCAGACATGGGGCGAATGCACGAACAAGACCATTCATCCGTTCGATTTGGCTGATATGTACGCTCCCGCCGACACCGACTAATGGAAGTGAACTTCTGAATTATTGTCGCTTCTCTAGTAGATGTCTGTGTAGGTAAACATGACTCAAAAACAACAAATAATTTGATGCGGTCAGCCAATTGTAGTTGTATGGCATAATCCACCTCCTTCTCTTGATTTCCAGCTTCTTTCTAGTCTCAATTTCTGTATGAGCATCTCACACAGTAAGAACATCTATGTTCAAAATATGACATAACGACCAATTTCACATGTGTCAAGTAGTAGGTAGTGCGGTTTGTACTCGAGCGTGGAATGTCTTGCACCTCACGGTCGAATATTCTTAATACGAGATATTGGATAAGTATTCTGTGCATAGAATGTTTCATATTTTGTAGTACATTAGTTGTCATTCTTTTAAAGTAGTATTACTATCTAACTATAGTTTATTTATACTAAGGCTATATAGATTTACAGCGGATATATAATGTGTAATAATACATGGTACTTACTGGAGACCACTATTTGCCGCTACTGAAGCTTTGATTAGGGTTTGGTTTGCGATGAGCATCGTACTGAACCTTTTACATAATGTTGTTCGAGCACATAGGCATGTACACAGCGTGTCTCATTCAGGAAGAAGAAATTCTATTGCTCTGTATATTTGGAACTTCTTTGAAGGCGACCGGTCAATTCATATATCTATATACAATCTTGGAAGCCAATTGCGACACGTTTCTGATAACAAAAACGAGATACATTTCCACCATTGCAACACCCAGATTAGAAATAATTAATAGTAAGGAGTGTAAGAGGTAGGATGGTGTGTAATGAGCGATGTAATAGAGGCTCAAATATCAAAATCAACCAAAATAAAAGCAAGTACAGATGGTATCAGAATCAGAACGTATTTGCAAGTCCATGCCTGCTAAACAACAAAAAGTCCTCGTCTTTAGAGGCTCATGAATGTATAATCATCAAAATGGGAGGCCGTCCATCCTAGGCGACCGAAAAAACCTCTATAGTCATCAAGAATTGAAATCAATGCGAATCCCCGTTTTGATTGGTCTCCCTTAGGACCATGTGCCTGCCCACTCGTCAAATAAATCCAGGTTTGGGGTATCAAAAACAAAAAATTCTACGGCCAAACACAATCTGAGCCAGCAGAACAAGGAACGGGTAGAAGAATCGAAAGTCTGTTGTACAAGAGAAACCAAAAAGCCATCTGGAACAGGATATCATGATGCAAACGACTGACACCGAGTGGACGCCGGGAGAGAACCGAAACAAGAATCAAAGTCGAACCTAAAGTCGCTCACAAAAGCACGCCACGCACAAAACTATTGTACCGGAAGAAGGAAGCGATGCTTCGATCTAGTCTTCGTCCTCGCCGGAGCCGGTTTCCTTTTCTCCTTTGTGGACCTTTTTGTGGCGTCGCAGGTTGGACACGACGGAGAAATGACGGCCGCATCCTTCGACATCACATGCGTAGGCTAGGATATGTTAGCTATGTATTCAGAAAGGGCTCGGCGAAGGGGGCTTACGCTTCTCGCCGGTATGACTGTACATGTGCGTTTGAAGAGACGATGGACGCGTAAAACGCTTATCGCACACCTTGCACTTGTGCTTCTTTTGTGCATTGGAAGGCATCTTAGAACTGAACTGACCCATCATCGACTGGGGACCTCCAGGTGTCGCACCGCCCAAAAGACCGCTTGGTCGAGGAAGCGTCCGCGAAGGCATGCCATCGTATTGGTCCGAGGTCGAGCTATAATCCGTGACGGATGAATCCACTGACGCCACTGATGCGCTGTAGTATGGGTAGTTGCTAGAGGACATCGAAGAGACCGATGAATGTGTGGAAGGGAAGCCATAAGAATCTGTTGATCCGCGGGAGCTGCGAGGAGCGTATATGTTCCTCGGAGTAAGATCCTGGCTAAGCGCGACCATTCCGCGACTGGCATCAATTGCATCGCTGTATGAAGCTGGTTGGGACATTCTCGCTTCAGACATGCGGCGAGCATCTTGTTGAGTGGCCAATCCTGAATATGCCATGGGTGCATAGTTGGCGGGAGTGAAGTTATTGATAGGAGCAGCTGCGGTATAGGAAGGCGCCGCGTCAAAGGTCGAGCGAGGAATTTCATGGTGCATGTTCATCATCTCGGATCCAGTGTATCCCGATGATGGGTAGCTGGTGCCGGCCACCAGCGACGGAGCAGACACGGGAATGCTCGAGTAGGGCATCGAGATGGCTGTTGGTCTGGACACGTTGTCGTGTTTGACAGGGCTCATGCCCATGGAAGCCGTAGAATAAACGGGTGGAGTCGGGTGGGAGGAAGTGTGTGCTGCCCAGGGATCTGTGAACTGGGGGGTCTGGGTGTGGTGCATAGTGTTCTGGTACACATGGTCGAAGCCTCCCATGCCGCCGTATTGGCGGTTCTGGTTCTCAATGACCATCGTCATGGAGGATGATTTAAGTGACACTAGCTGTGACTGTGAAGAGGATTTGTGTTACTCTCTGATGTGAGAGTGGGCAAGAAGGAAAGGAAGAAGAGCTGTTGTTGAGAGCAGATAAATGACGTCGTCCGGCGTTGACTATTGAAGACACGCAAGGCAGGAGCGACGCGCGGGAGCCGAAGTAGGGAGGAGACTTTCAAGCTGCAACGAGAGCTGGTGGGAGTGGTACAGATGGCGTGGAGCAGCTAATAGCAGACTCAGTCACAAGATGTTCGATAGCCTTCGGTCGTGTGTATGTAGATGTGATGTGTGTTTCGCGTGCGAGGAGACGGCACCGTAGTTCGCATAGAATTGGCTGTCCCCGACGATCAATATATTTAAATCAGTGTAGATGCAAAGGGTAGTAGATGGTAATTGTATAGATTGATATGGTTGGTGTATTGTTCGATGTGATTGTCATTCGTTATGTGAGTGTGTGTGTTTGTTGATCGCAATGGTCTGATCGTACAAGGTATACAACAGAGATGATAGCAGAAGAAAAATAAGAACTGCAACTGAGGCTGTCTTGGGAAGGGGATCGACGTAGCTTAAGAAGAAGAAGAAGGGGATTGAGAGGAAATAAGCATCATCCGTCGCCGGAAATGCAGCATTGTGTAAAAAGGTACATACGTCGTAGTGTGGTGGGTTTCTGCATAGTAGACTACCAAGAGGGTGACCACATAACTGAGTTGGTTTAGCCCGGTACAAAGGCCTGTGCCACTGACGACGTTCCGTAGATCGTTTTTCCTTTAGCCTAGTTTGTTTTTTTTTTTTTGCTTTAGCTTTGGCGTTTGGCCTTTTTGCTTTTGGGACTTGCCCAGAAAGGGGAAGCCCAAGGAAAAAGGGTAGAAAAAAGGCCCAAAAGGGGACGCTGAAGGAGGCCATTGGACGGAAAAAGTGGAAAAGGGGGGGCTGAAGCCAACCGCCCCGTCTTTCTGAGAGGGCGACTGAGTGTGCCCCAAAAAGGGTCCCCCCGGCCAGGTTGGAGGCGAGCTAAACCGCTTTGCGAGCCGTGTCGGCGTTGTGGGTTTAGCCCGACTGGGCGACGGGGAGATTTTGGGCCCAGTACGGGATGTATCATACCGTATTATTACACCCATTCTTAAGACTCTTGACCAACTGCGTATGCTTGCTAGCTACTAGTAGTAAGGCTAGTCAACTCTATCATCTGAACAGTCAACTGGAGGGGGAGGGGTTGATGCTGGATGACTGCAGTGCTCCTCCGTACATAGCCTTCCAGTACAGGTGTGTGCCACTTTCAGAACCTTTTGCGGTTACGGTCGCAGCATGAATTAATTATTGGCCGGGTCGCGACATCATTGGTGCTCACATCATACTCACGCTCATTCTCTCCGAGTTGTTCTCTTGTTGTAGCATACGATGCGTCGGAGCGTTTGTATTACCTCGGGTTGGCCCCGATGAGACGGCAACACCGAAAGGGGAAGCGCGACCACAAAAGAAAAGAAAGTCGTCGAGATGGGAGATACGGCAGATACATGAAAGCTCCGTCCGGAGTCTGACCATTCAGCATAGTGTGTCCGGCAGTTTGGGAATCAGGCATCAGCTGAACATGGACAATTCCTCGTCGTGTATCAGTCACTGGTATTGTAGTTACTAGACAGAAACATCTCCAGTGACGAAATAACAAGCACCGAAAAGGGAACTAAGATACTCTGCCGTGCCGACGTACATACATAGTACGTAGTAAAGCCATAAATTGCAGCAGTGGGGACCAATCCTGAACGAATGACACCAGACCACCGCCCAATCAGCGACGCGGCAGTCAGCCACTTTGGAGTCAAAGGGAGGAGTCATTCCCAGACGGACGGGAATTGGCTCGTTGGCCTGGTTGCGATGGGTGTTTCAGCATTGCGGGGGGTTGCGCCTAGCACCAAAGGGGAAAGTGCGTATTGGTCGGTGGTTCTTGAACCAACACTTTCAAGCTGCGGTACATGGTGGTCGCAGGATAATCGACTGCGACTGCTGCTTCTCCTGACTATGCTATTCTGCAAGTACGAAGGTATCGAGTACACACAGTTGTTCCATTCTACGACGGACTATTACGTACCGCTACAGAGGACGGCGTCAGTCAGAAAGACACAGGCCCCACCACGCCTTTGACTGGGCATCCTGCTGCAAGCCTCCCAAGCCAGCCTGCGGGAGATGCCACTTAGCACAGTGGAGCCCCCGGCATTTATTGGTGATCCGCCTAATGCTCTCTAGTGTGGTTTCTTTTCTGCGAGCACTACCTATCAAGACTCATGCTATCTACTCGTAGGTACTACTATGTAGTAGCTTGCTTCGTTGGTGGCAAACTGCAACACAGCACGGAACATGCTGAATCACATGTCGTCTTATGCTAATTACCATTCATTCATTCAATGATAGATAGATGGCAGGGACGAGGCAGTGGTTGGGTGTACGATGAGTTCGAGTGGGTGGTGCCTTGCTTACACACACGTCATTGCGACATTCTCGGAATTTCTGGAAGGCATGAACAATTATAGAACCAGATTGTATGGTACGGACCATCCTCCGAACATTGAAACACCTAGGATGTTTTGGTACGGACTTACGTACGATGAAGTAGTACACACCATACTACGTCCACCGTAAGGACCGCGGGCCATAAATCCGGGGATGGAGTCTATCCACCCCGTGCCGTTGCCAATGAACAAAGCGGCACACAACCTGCAAGCCCTTTTTTCTTTGGTTCACCAGCTCGAAAAAATAATTCTCGCTTGCTATTGGTTTGCAGTTTAATTGTTGCAAAGTGTATTCGAGGGCAATGGAATGGGCGGCGGGGAGGCGACTATAGAGGGTGCACATTGGGTGGGCAAGGATTAAAACACACCTCAGTGGCTTGGTGGCTGCATCGGTGTCTTCTGACAGGCGAACTACTGATCGTGTCGGTTCATTAAATTCTCGAAGATAAAAACCAAATTTGCGCAAATATTAAATTTATTTACCGATCCACCTTGATGACAGCGGCGGAATACCGAAAAGTGCACAACACCGAGGTTAGACTCCTAGCGCACGTGTGGAATGCATCATCTGAAGAATCGATTCTTCTCCCCCTTCAAAGTTTCCTGGAAAGTAACACCGATGGAAATCAAATTACAAGGCATGTCTTACATGCTGAAGAAGTTTATTCAAGGCTCTTTTCCCCGGCCAACCATGGTAAGATATAGGTTGAAATATGTAGCTACTGTTGTAGTCACACTCGCGTACATATTGGAAATGTACATCTGCACATATGTAGCATGTATTCTATTCACAGCAGCAGCGTATCTTTTTTGGCGCGTGTCGACGTCAGCGATGGGAATGTGCTAAGTTGTATGTGGCTCTCCGACATTTGCCCGGTTCAAGATTAGTCTACCTACATGTGCCTCGTAGGTGAGCCGTCGTAAATCTGATGTTGATTATTCTATCCAATCATTCACGACCACCCTTGATTCAAATCAGATAGTTGTCTTCTTCAATGTCTCAGGTATAATTTATCTATGCAACAATCTCTCAATTAAGCATCTAAACTATGCGCCGTTGGGGCCAAAACACAAAACAAGCCATCCCATCGACAATCAGCACCACGATCTGCCGCCACCATGCACACGGATGGATTCGGCCGCCCCGCCACGGGATGTGGCTTTCTTAAGAGATCAGAATAATGCGTGCCACTGGCGTTACATTTGTGGTTGTGCCATTGTGGTCAAATGAATGAAACAAGAGCAATGATCTCTTGATAATCTGATTTTGCGCAGTTGTCGTCCAAAGATAGACAGGGACCGGATCATGTAAGGAGCGTGGGTCATGCAGATCGTGACCTGACACTTGACAGTGGACACAGTCTACTATGGAGCAAGACCAAGCTTAGCATGGCGACGGATAGTTTTTTGGGTACAACCTGTTCAGCATGAATAAATACACCGAGTGGTGCCTCGTACTTGTAAAATGGTGTCGGAAATTTATAGTGTTGCATGTAGAGTAGGTATGTGATGACGGAGCGTCGCATCTCCTTGCCTGAAACTTGATAGTTACTTTGTTGCTATCAGATATCCGCGAAGAATTCGACGAGTACTCTCTACATTTCCGTATCTATATGTGGCGCTAGTCTCAATCAGGGAAGCCGGACACACGTAAAGCCATCTCTTGGCATCCCAGCCAAAGAATGCTTGTCACACCTTTTGTTCGCAACAAATGAGCGATGTCGCCGGCACTGCCACAGAGTAATCTTACTGGCAAAATTCTGCAAAGCACGGATGCTTCGAATTTCAAGTTTTGAGCAATTTAGGTTGCGTTAATTGTCCAAGTGTGAGTTTGGATATGGAGCCCGCCCGGGCACGGGACTGGTGGAGTGCGCTCGCCCGTACTCGTAGTAGTCGAGGTAAGGTAATGTTCCAAATAGGAAGTCCATGCTTACGGTACAAGGCGAGTCTTAACTCATCGTTAGTAACTCGTTTTATCATTGAGAAATACTGATCATGTATTACTCCGGACGATAAATTCTGAAACAACGTTTCAACGTCCACAGCATGTTTGATCGCCGCGGTCGCAGATCACAGCATGTGTTCCTGAAAATCCGCCGCGGCGATCCCTGTCAACGCAGGCTGATCCATCTTGATCTCAACTGAGAAGTCGATCTGTATCTGATGCAACTGCAACAGTGGTCGAGCATCAAGTAAAACTGACGAGAAAATCCGTTACGATACTTCTGCGTACCGACGCAAAAGCTGAATCACGGCATTCACTCCGTCTGCCGTGATCACGGATGCATTCCGCCAATTAAACTCCTGCGAACTGTGCAGACCAAAAAGAGTCAGTACGCAGCTCGCTACTGCGTAAACTGACTACTCACCTCGAGTAAGACAATTAAACTAAGTCTCGGTGGCGCTCTAACCGTGCGCCTCCGTGAGTCCCCGTAGCCCAAAACGAACGATCGTTGATTTAAGATTGTGTGCCCTACCCCTATTGTCGGGAAACTCAAATCGTTGCCAAGTTCCAGGTTGCTCCTAGCCTATTACATCGTATCCTTCCTGGAAGATATTCCAAATTCTGGCGTTTAATTTCCTTCTTTGGAGTGAACCATGGGCTGGTCTTGGCCCGGTGGAGGCTGACATGCCCGACTGGGACAGTACTGGGGGTATAACGCCCGAGCTATAGGGAGGAAAATTAAATATATTGCGGTTCACTGTCGAGTTACTTTTCTTAGGGCGAATTCTTCTGTTTGAAGCTTTCCCTCACGGTCGGCAAGTATGGAGTAGCCGAGGGAGGGAATTATTTTTCATATGAAGCCGACTTATCAGACTCATGCTCACAGTAATCGAATCATTGGCCGTTCAACTCAGCTCGTCTCTTTCACCGCTCTTTAGGACTGCCAACAAACTTGCCGTCGATTGGCCGGGTGCATGTCGAGAACAGACATTGCTGCATTATGCAGTAGCCATCACCTTGGTTCTTTGACCAGTATCTAGTATCTACATCTTGGCCTTGTGCAATGCATACTATGTAAAGATTGCAGAAAAAAAGCAACGAAAGCAAAGCAATAAACATAAGGCTATCATTTGTTAGTCGATAGTTCCAGATGGTGTAATTCCTGAGGCGCTACGGCAGATCCCCGGTCCTGATTTGTAGCGTAGTCTTTGAAATGTCTGTTTACTTGGATCAAATGCAAAGTCTGCTGAAGTAGACAAGAGGCCCATGCCACGACCGACTGCAGAGTAAAAGCGGGTGGTCATGGTCTTAATCAAGTTAAGCAGAAGTTTAGCTCAAGACTGACTTTCTCTGCCGGATCGACTTTTTGTGCCGCGAACTGCTGAGTAAGTTGAGAAGTAATTGGCTCATAAACGCCATCATGTTCATCTATGGGAGAGGTAGCGGTAGGCACTAAGCAAAAGTAAAGCAAGCGGCAGGGCCCCACGGCGACCGAGCCTTTGAAGCTGTGTGCCTGAGGGCGACTGTATGCCTGATTTGGTCAATACTCTTTTTTCCTCCCCACTCTTCAATTCGATAACCCGTGCTTTTGCATCAACAGCTACATTGACATTGACGATTTGAAGTGAATGAGTGCGAGTACTCGATCTGATCTTGAAATCGTACCTAGTATACACGCACATATCATACGCTGCTGATCATTATACCCCGTAGTCGCAGCGTAGTGCACTACAAGCCTAAGTCGTCCTTGTGGACGGCCCACTCCGTCCGCCAAGGCTGGCTCATCAACCTGAAACGCGCCGTTGGTTTCTTGTTCTGGAGAGGAATCACGATAAGGTCTCGCTCGTTTTTGAGAAGATGACATCCGTCTACACTATGGAGTAAGGTAAAGTGAGGTTAACTGGGTCATACTCCACTCGCCGATTCGGCGACCTGAAGACTCGGTTTGAAGTGTCTACTATGTGTGCCGGCACTGTGTCGAATGGAGACAGAAGTTGACAGTGCTCGGACATCCAGCAGATTACAGAACTAGTACGGAGTGTGTAGTATGTAATAGGACCAAACTTCTGCCATCAACGCAAGGTATCAATCTCGACTGGCTGACCAATAGAAACTCGCCCATAGCCGGCCAATCAGAGTGCGACGCTCGGGAAGGAATGTTCCGCCTTGGCATGACATCACAGGCTGATGTGTCGTCCTCAGGCATGTCAACAAGCATGTGCCATGTAACATCGACTCTACATAAGCATGTAGCATGTACTACGACTATGTACAGACACCGTAGTGCAGTGCAGCACAGCATCAGAGTACAAAACCACGGCAGGGCGCATCACATACTGATGAAGCACGAGTTATGTAGTGGTGCGTCATTACCGGCAGTTTGGCTGTAAATAATCCAAATAAAGATATACTACTACATAGTATGGACGTGGTATCTTATCTTTGACTCGAGAACCAACCAACCAAAATGACGTAACACATCTGAATAAATCAACCACCCCCTCCCTCCTCAACGGCACATGAGCAAATGTGTCGCATCTCTAAAAATAAGACTATGACGACAGGTGTCAGATCGCAAACTGGTGGGCCTCATAACACTGACTCGACTGTTCTTGGCTTACAGCATCGCATTTACATAGTACGTTACTGGTACACCAACAGCAACCAGTGAGCAATGGAGTGCGTATGTAGGACCAGTGAGTATGGAGCGGGTATCATTGATCCATGGATTGTCCAGCACATGGTCAAAATCCCTTGTTATGTGCTGGAAGACAATTGGGCGCCATATCTTTGAATTGATGTTGTCACTTGACGTGGGTGACATCATATCATACATGTCAACTCTCGTTGATTAGAGGCATGACGTTGAATGGACTTTACAAGCTGCAACTGACGCTCCTGAGAGACCATTGCCAGTATAGCAGTGACTGGACGGATACTTGGAGTCTAGGACGAGCGCTTGAAGTAGGGCTAGCTCTGGCATTTGAATACTACGTAGTAGTAATAGTAGTCAGATCCTCAAAGAGGAAATGTGTGTGTATGACAGCTGTCTTCGTCGAACAAGAAGATATTAAATATCGATAACATTGAAGAGTTCTAATGGTTTTACAAGTCGGTCATTGAGACATACATGTACAGCCCCGACATGACCCAACTCATCTATACTCGTCGCGTCCGGGGTAAGGAGACGGAATCAACACACCTCTTCTACAGGATAAACCACATGTATGAATCTACCTACTTGTTATGTATCCTTACAGCGCTATAATTTGGACATCTGTATCGAGTCCACGGCATCATGTAGGAAATTAAATCTGTGGTATACAGTAAATAGCATTGAACTAAGATAAAAATATCAACCGCCAAGCGCCAAACTATACTATACTATACTATACTGCAATGAATATTCCGCGAAAATTAAATCACAATCGAAAGCTCTGCGCGCGAGACCCCATCGTGCTCCAAATCCGGATAGTAAGGCACCATCGCATCCGCGCTCTGCACATACGCATCGTTGTACAATCGCCAATAGGGCACACGCACTTTGCGTGCAGGATGGAACAGGCCTGCCCAGACATAGTTCATGACCACGCCCGTTCCGACGGCCATGCGGATTGCGTCGATGGCTTCGATGATACGGTCGATGACATGCGGGCTGGTTTCGAAGATGTTTGGGTATAAGAGGTTGAGCAGATGGACCATTGCGTCTTCGCAGCCGAGACCGACTACACCGAGAGCAATGTGTTTGACGACGCTGGCCGCGGTTTGACGGTGGACTTGGTCGCGGTCAATCAATGCGTCTTCTAGCAAGGGTGTGACGGCGTAGACGTAGTCCTTGGCCATTTCGCCAATGTACTCAAATAAGAAAGACATGGCTTTGAGGACACCGTTTTGGACATTGAGTTCCGGGACGCGGTATTCGTTCATTAGCGCGGGGAGGACGGTGAACGGAGCGCAGGTTTCGGCGACGATACCGATAGCGACGGCCGTGCAGACACGAGATTGACGTTCTTGAACTCGCAGATTGTTGAGCAGGGTTGCAAGAACATCTTGAGGGCCGATTGCCTTGGCAATGAAACCGAAAGTGTTGTTGGCAGCACGACGAATACCCTTCTTGTGAGCCTTGAGCATGTCCAGCAGCTCGAAACAAATACGCATCCATTCTCGTGCATTGACGGATTCTGGTCCGCGGTCTGCAATACGACCGACCAGATCAATCGTGTTTTCTTGCACTTTCTCATGTCGATTGCGAAGAATAGGAGTAAGGCGGGGGAGGAGATCGCGAATAGGAGGTTGCATCTGGTTGATACCAACCACGGTGACGATCGATCGTAGAGCACCGAGGATAGAACCAAGCACTTCGGGGTATTCTTCACCAAGATATTCGTACAGCAAAACACTGAGTTTGCCCATAAGAGCGTCCTCGCCGCATTGTTTCATAACCATGGTGATTCGTGAAACGAGGTCGGCAGCCTGCTGACGGACCGTGGCAGACTTATGGTTCAATCGCCACAAGATAGTACTGACAATCTGTGGGAGGTAGGGTTTGCATCGAGTTCCGAGAGCATTGACTACTGTACCGAATCCGTTCAAAATCACAATATCTTCGACACTTTGTTCCTGGAAGGCAAGCAGAACGCCGTCAATAAGGCGTTCTTCTAGTCTCTCGGAGATATCGGCTGCTCCCAAAGAGGCGATTAGCTTTTCAACTGTCTCTACAGTCATTTTTCGGTAGGCCTCGCTCTCGTCCTTGAGATTGTTGACGATACGTTCCAAAATCTCTCCTACGCCGACTTTCTGGCCGAGATCGACAGTAGTTTCAACAACCTGACGGTAGTTGCGCTTGTCCAGTGCCATACGTCTGACCCAGAAGCTTTTGAAAAAGTCCTGGAGAACATTCTCTTTCAAGTATTGAGCTGTAACACCATCGGTTTGAGCACATTGCGACACTACCTTCAGCACAACCTTTTTCATTTCCTCATCCGGAGAAGAAAACTCTCGGAGAAGAATCTCCATAATCTGACTGGTGTAGTAGTTGGCGTACTCTTCATCCATTAGAGGAATAATGTACCCAACAGCCTTCAAAAACCCGGCGAGACCTTTTCCACGTTGTTTGCGGGCACCTGTCCATAGTGGATTGAGGATGTCGTCGAAACTCTCGATACCATAAGGATTGGCGGCTTCAGCCAATGCAGCAATAGCCAAACTGGTAACTGTTCTGACCTTGGCTTGTTCGTCACTAAGGTTGTCTGCGATACAGTCAACCAGCCCTTTCAAATGAGGTAGAATGGCACAACCCATGAGAATAGGGATCTGCTGGACAATCTTGACACCAGTGTGTCGAGCCTGCCATGACTTCTTACTGCGACAGACAGCACGCAAGAACGGAAGCAGAGCTGGTATACCCAATGCGGAAGCGACGACAGCGAAAGCTCTGGCGGTGGTATTTCTCACGTATTCATCCACGTGATCGATATCTGGACGCATAGTACTAATCATATGAGCAAGCCCTGCGGCTTTGGCCAAGTTCGAAATAATTTCACGACCTTCCACACGTGCATAATAATCTTGATCGATAAGCAACGGTTCAATAACAACGAGAATTTTGTGGGTATATGGGCGAACAAGATCGTCAAGCTTGTAGAGAACACGATCAATAACTTTAACTAGCAAGTGACGTTCCTGGTCTTCGAGCGATTTCTCCATCAAAAGCGGAAGGATCTGGTTGAAAAGAGCACCAGCCCCAAACTGGCGAGCGTTGTCGGTAAGCTGACGTAGAGCTGTCTTACGCATGGGTGGTGTTCCGTTCTTGACTTTGAGGAGTAGTCTCATGATCTTCCGTTCCTTCAATTCCTCAACAGACAGGCTGTTTTCATCTGCGCCATCAACCAATTTTCCAAAGTACGCCATATCCTCAGCCTTGAAGAACTGCAAATCGCCCACTCCAGGAATATCTGTCGGAAGTTGTTTGCCGAGAGTACGAGCACTCTCTGGTTCTTGCATCATGAAACCTCCATATCCGCTTGCACTGGGTATGGCAGCAGGAGTGGCGGTAAGTTTTCGCGCAGGGTTTCTGATTGGCTCATAACCAGGCGGAGGTTGGAGAACCTGATATCCTTCAGTAGGAAGCATCATATCCAACTCCTCGTCCGTCCACACAACATTACGACCAAGATCTACCCCCATAGGTGCTACACCCATCGAAGGGTGCGCCGGTGTCGCAAGGCCTGGCTGACCGACAGGAGTTGCACCAACGGCTGGCGCAGCTGGGGCTTGATCCCAGCGAGAGCGTCGCTTGGGAGCTTCTCCGTCCGGCGTTGGCACTGCAGGAGTCTGATCCCATCGGGACTTCTTGGCTTTGATCTTGTTCTCTTCCTCAGCAGCAGCAGTGGCGGGAGTTTCCTCCGAAGCGACATCCCACCGTTGCTTTCTCTTACGCCCGGCAGCGACGGAGACGGTCGAGCCAGCATCGATATTCTCTTTGTCAGCCTCATCTTTCAAAGTGGCTTGGTATTCAACACTTTCACCTGCGTCCCGCTTTTCACTGAGGAGTTTCTGAACGCGCTCTTCTTCTTTCTCAAGCTCACGGAGCGCCATGACCTCTCGATAAGTCTGGCCCTCGGCTTCGACGTTGGCATGCGCATTCGCAGCAAATGGATCAGCGCGTGTCGGGGTGAGCGGACCACGATTGAACCGGCGTTTCTGGTAATCACTTTCACGGTCGGCGATTCTAGCAGACTTTTCACGACCGAGTAAGATATCCTCCTCTTCAACACCATTGCCACTTGCCATTTCATTGATCAGGTCCCTACTAGCAGTATACTGGCCGACCAGTCGATGCCCTGTATCCGCATCTTCCATATCCTCATCGCCATCGACAGGGATGGAGGTATTATAACCAGAATACTTATCAATGCCGTTCCGTTCGTAGAGGTCGGTATCAAAGCTTTCAGTTAGGGAGGCCTTTGTGGAAAAGTCAGTGCGCTGACTGGATGGGTCGAAGGTTTTTGAACCTTTTTTGGCAGCAGCGAGAGAATTCCGCTCGGCTTGAAGCCGTCTGACCTGCTCAAAGTCGGCTGTAGTCGTAATTAGTATCCTGGATGAGGTTGGGATGGGAGAGTGGCGCGTACCGTCAGACATGTTGGCGTTTGATAGCGGGGTGGCTCAAGCGAAGTACAGAGCTGTAAAATAAGTTGAGAACACTACATCCAGTGTCGTAACGTCGACAGCAGCTGTGCGACGTTGAGAGGATCAAATTACTGATGGCTCGATGATGGATGTCGTAGGTGAAGTCGGCGCGCAATTTTTGTCTTTGCCGCTGCGTCGTTGTCCGCATCGAGCAGTCGCTGACTAATAGTCACGTGATATAACTTTCAACAAGGTGGGCGGGCTCGATGCTTTTCTTGCGATAAGATAAGAGGTTTACGTCTTGCAGCCATACAGTTATTCCTATCGATCTGCTACTCGGGGTATTACACAGAACACATATATAAAAGTCAGGGAGTACCTGGCGTCTTCGGTTCACTATTTACCTGCACTATATACATGGTTGTCCGTAAGGAACAGTGGCCGTCATAAATCCTTTCCTTCATCAGCACAGTAATGTCCTCGGAGCCCTCTAGAAGAGAGACATGACTTTCTTCCGATGTGAATCTCCTTCACTCGAAGCCGGACGCGGTGGTGGAATATGGATGAAGCAAACCGAGTCTGGATGAGGTTTGTTATCTCGAGTACTTTGAAAAATATCGGTTGTCAAGTAGAGATCGTGAATCTCTCATCAAGACTTCAAGACCTGGCTCCCCATCGTCGCTCGTCGCGCGACACCTTGACCTTGCCGCCGTAGTATTCGTCTTTGTTCTCAATAGGGGTCACGCAGTACACAGTAGGTGTGCTCTGGAAGTGAATTGCCTTGCCGCTGGATCGCGACGAAGTGGAAGAGGTAGAACCCTTCTTGAGAATGCTCTTAGCGGAGCTTGTGTTGGTATACGAGTACATGGGAACAGTCTGTTTGCTAAAATCTCGTGCCGCAGTATAGACTGGGCTGAGAGGAGATGGAGAAACAGGTGTTCGTGGCATAGGGCCTGGTGATCGCAAAGACAGAGCTGGACGAGTAGTGTTTGTCGCGGCAGAGATGCTGAGAGACAGCTTAGGCTTAGCTGAGCGTGCGGCGTACATTTTGCCTTTAATTTCGACGTGAAAGTTGGTATGGTCGAGATACAAGAGTGGGAATTATGATGTGATTTCTGAATTATCCACCGGGGAAACTCAGGTCAAAGTGCAGTATAAAAATTAGAAATACGATTTGATCAACAAATGTATTCCTTGGAAGAGATCACACAGATAGCTCTTGGGGATTCAGAAAAGAAGGCTTGTTGTGGTGTTGAATTATGTTGTTTTTATTTTGTATATGGACGACTGGACCAGCCAATCTATGGTGAATTAATAAGAGACGAAAATAGAAAAGCGAAAAGTAACGTAAAAGAAAAAATAGTAACTGATGAAACAGTTGCCATGCAAGAGAGCGAAGGGGACGCTGACAGCGGCTATATACTCACGATGGAAGACGGTGCTGAAGAATCGAGGAGCGGGGTAGACTCACATCTCTCCTTTGTTCCTCACTCTGAAAAGGACATCACACAAGCCACTGGTGTCGAGTTGCTGCTTGTGGTGCATGGTGATGGGGGATTGTGATTGTGACAACCCAATCCCAAGCGTTGAAAGGGTTTGAGGGGCTGGTAAGCGCCGGGCGGATGCAACCATCGCTGCTTAATCACACCCACTAACCACCACCCGTCGTGACTCGAGTTATCTTAGCAGCCAATCATATCGACACAACCGGCTTTGCATGAAAATTGGACATTCTCAGACCATCGTCGCCAAGAAGATAACGGTTAGGAATTTCTGTATCTCAGGGCGTCTTGCAGATGGATGCAACAGATTCCGTCTGGTGTTGGCTCAAATTGGGTTATCGACGTATCGATAGTGCGATGAGTAGCTTTCGACATGCACGCTGCTCTATCGCTGTCACACGCTTGGGCTGACCATCGCATGCAGGAAGCTATCACGACTCTCTTTATTCCTGACTCGTCTGTTCTTTGATTTGACTGTGTACGGAAACTGTGAAAAATGTTGCATGCATCTCGCGGGATATGGATGCATGATGAATCCAAGGTGTAGGTACGGAGTACATGCAAGAGAGAAAGTGAGGCCCTAGTATGGTCGAAGTGCTGGAGGAGATATCAGGTGCTTGCATAGTGAGCGAATCTGATAGTCGGAAGCAATATTGAGTCGTCATTAGAACGCTATGAGACGGGTTCCATCTATATCCATAAATCTCATTCTGATGCATCAGAAATTGGACATGCCATGGATGCCTAGGGTATTCTGTTACACGTGCTTGCGAATTGAGCAAATTTTCCTTTCCTTGTCTAGTAATTGTCCCCATTCCCAATTTGATTTGACGGCCCTCTTTGACACCAACCAATGTGGTCGCAGTATGCTGCATCATACAACTAGTGGTGTCATAGCGCGATCTAGTTCATCGAAATGTTATTGAATCTGTACGAAGATCTGTTGACCTTGCATTCCGCTGGTCGAATCCTGATATTCGACACGTCGTCGAATTCGAACTGCAATGGAACCCAATGAATGGATCTTATGCTGAGCACTACCATCAATTTTTTCCAGGCCACTTTCCAAAGCGATATACTCCGGGAAAAGTAGGAAGCCCCTGGTGGATCCGACAAGCGATCTATGGGAGTTTCATTCTCAGTACCAATGATACCCTTGAATAGTACTTCATAGTTTTCCGCGCAAAGACGGGTTTTCAATTACATGCTCAATGACATTCCAAGAATAACAATGAGGGGGAGAGTCCAATGCAATCAAATTTCACGAGATGAATAAACAGAAGTAGGCTTTTCCCGATAAACTCTATGGCTGAATTTCCCGAAAATTGGATTTGTTGCGTCTGCCGCAAGCCACTTGTTCGTACACTCAAATGAAAAATCGTCCCCTTTCCCGATTCGAAGAGGAGGACCTTGACGAAGTTGTTTCTGCATCCCATATTCTTGCAGTGTAAACCAGTGAACCGTCTTAAAGTTCTAGTATGAGCAACCCTTGCGGCCGATTGTGTTGACGCGTGGAATCGAACTGACGGCAGTGGTAGAGAAAGGTAACCCGAAAAACAATCAATGGCGAATAAATTCGTATTTCCGTGTTGAGTCTATTTCGGTTGCGCTCTCTCCGCATCTTGGTTGTACTGTCTGACCACGGCTAGGATCTCTTCTTGTGAAGCACCACTTCTGGTAAATGCAAAAAGGGCTTCGACTTGTTGACTGTTCCCCGTTCGTATCATATTCAGCAGCTGTTCAACGGATTGACTAGCGACATACAGCTCTTCCTGAGCCATTCTAAGTGTGGTAATATCCGCATTGCGTACGTCTTCGGTACCATCTTCGTTGTCGCAAGCCCGACAGAGATGTCCGTTCTGAGGACTGATTGGAGCCATTAGCGCGGCGAAGCAGTCCCTATGGAGGAGATCGAGAATTTCTCCGGAGAAAAGGTCCGCTCTTCAATGCGTAAGTGATTTTGGCAATGTTGGCAAGGTCAATCAGATGAGTAGAATGGAGGGGACCAAGGGCTACAAAGAAAATAGACGCGCAATATCTAGTGTAGGGGAACAGAGATGGTTTCAACAAAGCCACGGCCGTGTTAGACGAGAAAATAGAGAAGCAGACATGGTGGCTTGCCTGCGAAATGGATTTATTCAATGTCTTGATCGAATAGATTAGAATGATCGAGTCATCGGCCCGATCCTCACAAAGAGCTTCTGTCGTAATTAGATAGTAACGGAATTGTTTTCCGGCCAGCACGGTGGCGAATAGATTACCACTAGACGATATCTGACGAATGAGGCAGTCGAGACCGTCATCCCCTCTCGGAATTGGTTTTTCCGCATACTGCCTCAATACATACCTTAAAGATCGGCCCTTCTCCGCTCTTCTTCCCCCTTTTTCAGGCTTAGGGTTTAGGGCATACTCAATATACTTGTTGCTCCTTTGGTGTAGCGTCCGTCGGCTTCGGTGTTATGCAAATGAACAGAAGGAATAGAAAATGAAGAGCTATCAACCCAACGACGCATTCTATGTGCTCAACAAGCATGCACTGCAGTCACGGTTGATATGATCATGTCAAGCGACCCTGGTTATATTATCGATAATGGTCGACAACTCATCTCGACGTGCGTCGCCATGAAATGGTTCGGGATATGCCATCTTGTAAAGTGGCACGGCAACCCTTGCGGGGTGTGCCCCACCAGGCGTTGTGGGAGGTCATTGCGAGGAAGCTAGGCTCATCTTCTCTGTAGATGATCATGTATCATTTGGGTATACTTACATATTCTGACCATCTAAGTAGTATTTGAGGATCCTGCAGATGGGGAGCACTGACAGACACCAGTGTCGAGTTTTCAAAAAGATAGCATAATGTTCTGTGGACATCATTGTGCTACTTCATGACAACCAGGCTCATGATTGAGCCACCTCGAACAAGTGGCGATGTCAATGGAGCAATATGCCGATATCCCATCGATAGAATTTGTCGCATTCGGTCCTATCATTTACATGACAACCAGAGACGGAGAGGAAACCAAATGTCATGACAGGTAGCTTTGAGTTGATCATGCAGCACGAACCGCCTCTTTTAGCAGTTTAGTAGGACCATGGGATCATACATTCAACGTTCTCGGAGAATGCATCATTGCCGTCCCTGCAGCTGATACTGTTGTCCGGATTGGCAGCTGTTCTGGAGTAGACATTGACAAATTTGAGACACATGGCCTCACGCAAGTATCTGGCAACGAAGTCATTGCTCTTTTCATTCGCGAGTACAAAGCGATTTCAAAAGAACAATACGATTGTCCGCGAAGCGGTTCCGGCAAGTTTGAATCCTGAATTGAACAATGGTAATACTATATACTATAGAGGTGATGGGAATTTTACGCTTGACAGTGAGTCACCAGCTTACACAATCGTATGACTAAGTAGCAGAGCATGTCGATGAGTGAAGGTCAACCCTATAGCAGCGACAGGCCCATTGAGTGGTTTGTCGGAATATTTCACGAGTTTACTTCCCAAGCCTTGAAATTATCTCCTCATGCTAATATTTCGATTGTATTCATGTCATGTAAGCCATTCGATTTGCTAGGCAACTATTTATGCTGTGATCAGTACGTTGTACTCAGGTCTATCATTAGGTTTTGTAATGAACGTTACACCGTATCAATGAAACTCGTAACGCTTGTAATTTCACACTTAAATACCGTAACTATAGCCGTATCGTCCAATACAATGTTGACATGCATGATAATTTACGCTATACGGTAATAAACCAGCTCTAGTGCGAGGCTGAACAGCCAGCCACCTCGAGCTCTCACCTCGGAAACTGTTCAAGTTCGGATTCTACGTGAGCGCTTGCTTCAACTTTTGCATGAACTAACTGTACTAGTTCGTTAGAAAGCTTGCCGTCAGGACAAAGTTCTGACACATTATCTGGATAAGATTGAGATATAGAGCAATCCCTTTTTTGTTTACGTTTGATCTTCTGCGGGAACTTCTCGGACTGTGTGGCCGGGGTATCTATGAAAAATCTTGAGGGACGAGAAAATTAGCCCAGCTTTTTTTTGGGCTGCCATCTTTCGACTTTCCGAGATCGACTTGCAGTCGAGATTATCAATCTATCAACTGACCTTGAATTCAATTGGAGAACAACAACGGTCGCAATGGCCCCAATGCTTGATTCCATCTTTCAGCGTCGGGACTTCAATACTAGTATTCCAGCGGCCGCTTTCTCCCAGGAGTGGTCCCAGCCATCCAATTATGCCTTTACTATTCTTCTCTTGCTGGGAGGAGATTTGATAAATCGTGCACTTGCACAACTGGCTGGTGGTTGGATCACGCCTGTAGCTTTTTCCTTTGGTATGTATTTCTGTTTTCTAACAAAGGGTGATCTTCAATGTGACTTGTACTAATGCGGTCTTGCGCAGGATGGGTTTCTTATGCAACGGCCTCTGTCTGTGCGGCCCTTGGAGAGTACAGACTCATGCCCGACGCTGACACTGGATGCTGCATCATTAATGGCAAGAATGGCTACGTCCGCGGAAATAACTCCTGGGTCCTCGGACGCATGATGCGCGACTACGAGTATTGGATGGGAAAGACTGTTGCCGAAAAAACCGAGTCACTAATCGCGGCTCGATGGAAGTTTGATCAAGAAAAAGAAAATCGAGATTATCCTGGATCGAATGTCACGGTGCCTCGCCCTGCTCAGGCCGGGCTGGTGGTCAGTATCTGGAAGCCTAGTAAGACAATACCACATGGTGAACCGGGGCATGATATACTTCATTGGTCTGGACTTATTGTTACTGTCATCCAGTTGGGAGTTGCCTGTATACCATTAGGCTTGACTGGTGATTGGGGAGTCTTGTTAGTAACTGGCGGTGCTACTCTTCTCTGTTATTTCACCGGTGCCCTTCAGCAATGGAAGGTTGAGAAATGGGCTTGTCGACGCCTGGATGGTCGAAGCAATAAGAACTTTGTCATGACACGCGGCAACGGAGCCCAGCATGCAATTGCGATCATTAGTGAAGGACACGGGCTGGACTTGGAGGATCTTGCAACAGGCTTTGCCAACGTCGACTCTCCGACCATTTCGCTCTTCTCACAACTTTCTGTCATTGTCCTGGGTATTTTGTGGGTTGCTCTGTTAATCACTGCATCAGGTCTGACGGATGACTCATGGTACTTGATTGCTGTTGGTGGTATTGGAATGCTCCAAAATATCTTTGTCGCCGGTTGGAAGCGTACTCCACATGCATATGGGATTCCGCTGGAATTTGTTGATGTGATCGGTGACGCCAAGGTCATGAACACGCTAATGGAGCTTGAGAAGAGATACGAGAAGCTGGGCAAAAGCATGCTGGGTACATTCTTTCCGGGTGATTTGCGTGAAAAGGAAGTCGAGCAGTGGGCTGCTATTGCTGCAGAATGGAAGGAGAAAAAGGATGCTGAAAAATCTGTTGAGGTGAAGGGCAAGTGAAAGATATATCGGCAGAAAATTGATTTCTTCAGTCGATTTTTTAATGTGCGAGTTATATAACCTGAAACAGGACAATCTTGGATAATGATTAAAGATCGAATATATGTTATTTACTGGCTGTCAGAATGGAGAACCAACTACTCTTGTATACACACATGATATAGATATTGAAGTTCCTTGTACTTTTTTGTCATTGTTTTGATCTGGAATCTTTATGTCTTTCATTTTTGTTGTACTTAGCATCAAACATGATAATAAACTATTATCAAATAAGGTTTTAGCCCTGAGCAAGGTTATATTAGGAAATAACACTATATCAAAAAGCCTCATTTATATACGCAATCATATAAAGAGCTATCTACAGTAAGATCAATTCCTTTTCTTCTTTTCTCCTCATTATACTTACTATTTTCTATAGATAAGTATATCTAGTTAGTTGAACTATTGCTACTGCTTTGGCACCATCACATACCCAAGTAGGTGCCAGCGATATGTACAATAGATTAACGAGCATCATCACTCAAAGTTATGTCACCTATTTCGATGAAATGCTCATGTTCCCGACGTAAAGCCACAGGGTCATTTTCTTCGAACCAGAACGCCCACGTACTGCGTGTGTTAATCTCCAAGTTATCGCGGCTAGAGCGAATACCAACGTGCTGGACCTGGGGCGGGGCGAGAGCAAAGCGACGCAAAATTTGCCTATCGGCATATTCTTCAATCAAGGAGTCCGTTTGCCCTTCATTGCGATCACGTAGGAAGTTGACCAAGCTTGGTACTTGATCACGAGGGAAAATAAGGGCTTGCGTACAACAACCATGCTTGTTCATCTCCACAACGCCGCTCAATGGTGTTATATTATATTTCCCTATCATGAAAACCAGACCGGTGAACGCAGGGACTGTAATTGTACAAATCACCGCAATAGTCGCGATATCTAAATGTCGACGAGTGTTGGGCATTGTTCGACGAATAAGTAAGAGAGCACTGCAGGCTGCAATCATTGCAACAAGAAATATGACGCCCATATAGCGGTATGCAAAATCATCGCTGGACCAACTCAGGGAAGTTTCGGTGTAGAAAAGGCGAAGATACAACCAATTTTTGGCTTTCAAACGGTGGTCTATATCATTGAGAGCTCGGAGAGTTTTCGCTAGCCATCCGTCCGCAAAGATAATATCGTCCTCGAAGATACCAATATATGGAGCGCCGGTAACGTAACATTGATCTAATACGTATGTATAGTCGCTGCAGGACATTAGTAACTTGGTTCATTTTGTCGACGTAAGACGAAGGAAAAAACTAGAGTCACTCACTAAACGCCCTTTTCGTACCAGTTGTGATTCTCTTCGAGGGCTTGAAGCCTCTGAAAATCCTCTTCAGATACATTATATGATGACACCGAATCAACTAGTCGATTCATCCACAGCTGACCCCAGCTAGGGTGAATCTCAGGGTTAGTGTTGGCAAAAAGTACATTGACTGAGATGTCACGACGCTCTGTATCATACAGCCCACTGAGTAGAGAGCCGATTGACGCATCGAAGTAATTCACATGGTCTCGCTTCACGGTTACGAAAGCCAGACACATTCGAGGGCTTGAAGATGCGTAGGTGCTAGGCGGGGGTTGGATTCTTGCATTGTATGCAGATATGTGCTGAAGTGCCTCATGTTCTCGATAAAGACTATATTTCAAGTCGTAGACGTGTGTGTCATCGAAAAAAGCGGAATGAGGGTCACGCCAATAACGTAGTCTGCAGTATTCGAAAGCAATTCCATACAGGACCAGAGAAACTAGCAGGACTTTGCCTGCCAGAGAAGAAAGGATGGCGAGTAGTAAGCGTTGCAGGTTCACAAACAAGCTAGCCAGTTTTATTTTCATATTGTCGTCATTCGACGCAAAATTGTTGACGAGGGAATGTCGCGATTCCGCGAAACTAAACCGAACAAAATAAGGACATTGAATCAGGAGCGGTGCGACTCCATCCCCTGGAAAAATTCGGTGAAATCAAGTGACACGTCGTTGGGCCCCTACTAGTCTCGTATTGGGACTTAGGTTTCAAGGACAAAGAGTAGATGGGAATTGAAGCCACGGTTGTGCACAACTTCTGGGTGAATAATGACCCGATATTAGGTTGAGACATTTTTTCCCCTCTGAGCAGCAGTCACAATCAACTCTGTCTGCGAGACTTCGGAGTCTCCTGATTTGTACGAGAGAATTAGCAAATTAACGAAAGCAGTTTTACCGACTTTTGCGCCGCACAGTAGCGTGAGGCTGTTTACTTCGAAAGACTAGCCGTGAGCTGCGCCGCCCTAAACTGGTTTAGGTAGCTGTCGGCCGTATTCGTACCATAAAGTCTACCGGTGGGGCATGGTCTATGTTCATTGGCTATTGGCCTTACCACGGATGCAAATCACCCTCTTCCGGCCTTCGCGGATTCCAATATATTCGACGCTAGAACTGCATGTACGTCCACGTAGAATCAATTCCTTCTTAGTTAGGTACTAGGTTTACTAGTCCAGGTCAAGGTTCCTAGTAGCTTTACTTTTGTTATGTTATTGGGTTTCCCTAATTTACGTAGAGTGGAGAGCACCTAGCCTTGGTCTGCAGCAAATCA
This sequence comes from Talaromyces sp. F31, assembly GCA_037356135.1. Classification (NCBI taxonomy): domain Eukaryota; kingdom Fungi; phylum Ascomycota; class Eurotiomycetes; order Eurotiales; family Trichocomaceae; genus Talaromyces; species Talaromyces sp. F31. The sequence goes on along the minus strand of JAYXSF010000040.1, from coordinate 750,152 downwards.
TGAGCTCGCGTGCGTCTACTATGTTTAGCATGGCTCGGGGCGACGGTACAGCGGGCGCTAACAGGCGTTTCGGCCCGTTAACCTTAATTCTTTATTGATCCATCGCTACATACACGAATAGCATCGTGGTATTTGACTGAAAACTATACTTACTTTAGAGAGGCCCTCGAGAGATTCCATCCGACAATAGAGATCATACAAGGTATGAACAATGCATCAACACAGTCACATGCTCAATTTTGATAAGACCTAGATCTCTAGTATCACATGGGGGTTCACGAACTAGGGATCTAATTTACACAAAATTTAATATACATTTGGTCTAAATACGAGCGTGGCCTAATAGCTGATTCCCCTTTAGGAATGACGGGAATCAGAGGCCGGTTAAAAGTGCTGATAGACGGCAATATCACGGTATAGAGGTAAGAGCGATGTCCATTTTTATGACACATTCGGGGGTTCGTTCTACTCCAGATCACATTTTCATTGGTATTAGTATTGACCTTATCTACGTCTGATCATTGAACATAGCATCACTGAGCTTAGTACTTGGAGATAAAGCACGGTGAACCCTAGATAATGGATAATTGCAATTACTTCAGCCAGTCTGGATAGAGAGTTAACTCATCATGTGGCACTGTTGAACTATACAAGGAAAGCGTTAGTGGTCTTGGTACGCCTAATACTCTTGCTTCAAGTACTGAAAGAATCGGGGAACCTAAGATTCTTTTAATCAAAAGTGGATATTGAAGTGTGATTCAGGTATACAAGATGCATCTTTTATACGCTGGTATTAGCTGTTTTTGAATACAACCAGAGCGTTGTGATGCAACCTCATAGACAAAGTTAGATATTGACTGTGGATGATTATAGCTAAAGCCTTGCGATGTAACGCTAACTGCAATATATGCCAGAACTGAATGTGTGGACTGACTATCTGGTAGATACTAGAGATATCTTGGAAATTAAGCTGTTCAAGATCCTAGTACCGCTCATCTACTGGAAAAAACATAAATAGGCACCTTCTGCCCGCGCATTCTTTCACTTTTTTTTACCAAAAGAGAAAACAAAAGCAAGCTCTCACGACTAATATCAGACAAATCTGCTTGTAATAGCTCAGCTTGAAACACTTTTGATAAAAATGTTTTCCAAGATCTCTATCCCTATTCTTGCTCTTTTTGGCCTTGTGGTATATTACACTCTATATTTCCTTTCCTTCATATTGTCTACAACAAGTCGTACTAACATGTTACCTAGGCTACAGCTAGTCTATCGGTCATTCCAGGATACAACATCGTCGACTTAGAATGGGAGGTTCAAGTCACTGCTGGCGGTCCAACTGTCAACGTGACAGGCACTGTCGAGGAGGTCTACTCCTATCTCAAGACTATTAATCCCAACTTTGAGACTGAATTTCCTCCTATCGACAAACACAATGCTATAGAGGCTCGCGCTGCTGACTACACTGTGAGCAGCTACTTTTGCCAGGGCCGTTGGGCTGGCTGTAGCTGGTCACGTATTGAGCAAGGTATCAGCTATCTAGATGGCGTGCCGGGAAGGCCAGTAAGTTTATCCTGTCTGAAACAATTCTCTCGTGAAGATATAGTTAGTTTGTACTAACATAATACTATAGTCCAATGGGCCAGGTCCAGGCAATTGCGGCCGTGTAAGCTGCTCTTACAACTCTGCCATCTACTGGTGTAACGATGTGAGTTATAATATCTTTCTATCGCGCGGGATAGATGTTAGCAGAAGACTGACTAGAAGCGATTGGGCATAAAGAACAATTACCAGTATACTCTTAATGGTTTTTACGATATTGCTAGTGGTGCCAACTTTGTCGGTCAAAACTGTCTCATAGGTACTGATACAACCTCTGGACAAGTCTTTTACGCGGATAATTGGAATGTGATTGTTCGTGGAGATAGCTGCTAGATGATCATGTGCCCGCCAGTCAAGCTCGCAAGCAGTTCGCTCGTGAACAAGGTATATCTCTCATACAAACGAGAGTTATATTGATTGGTATCATCCCAAGGCCATAGGGCCATCATATTCTTTTAGTCATTCGTTTACATCGTTGTTTTTGATATGAGTGTCGACTTGTGCTTCGCTCAATTGAAAGGATTCAAATTTATCACATATTACAAGTGCTCAACCTCATAGAAGGGAACTATAGAGTCTGTTTCTGAAGACATATGCGAAGACTGTCTTGATTCTCTATAGTAATAGTGTCTATCCTCGCCTCTTCTGGTTAGACTCATATAAGAAGCGAAAAAATTGGTGGCTAGGTTGATCAAATGCATTAGCTCCCGTCATAAGGGTTCATGATCGGGCGAATCGCAAGTAAGCTATGACAGTATTCTTTTACACCTATCTCGGATGCGGTGATGCACTAAAATACCTCTGAGATAACCACGGTCTCAATATTCTTGAGTCTTTGGCAAGATAACTTATGTGTTAAACGAGCAATGAGGCACTCATGCTGTACGCTACTGGAATAGCATCCTTCATTATGTCGAAGTTAGCATTTCTACGATGTTGATTACAGTGGAATTAATGCAACCACATCAAAAAGCTAATCTTTCCAAAGATCGATACATCCCTGGCAATACAATTTGACACATCGGCTGCCCGGAGTAGAATCCATTCGATTTGACGGCACTTGTGAGGCGGAGGATTCCAGTGTGGTACCGCCGCCCAGGTGAGCAAATTACACTGAGATTACTATTCAAAACTCCAATATGGATTTCCGTCACCTGGTGAGGATCATCGAGTCGGCTAAGCGGCTTGTGCGGTTGGTGGCCAAGCCTCGAGAGATGGTGGGTATAGCATATTCAGTACTTCGGGCCTTCTACTTGCATGTTGAATCCTTATTACATCTAGACTTGGATGTGGAAGGGGGAATGTCTGCGGCCCAGACATTCGAACCCAGAAATGGAGGATATGCCTTCAATGATGACGTCCCGCACTCAAATTCCGACCCTACTTATCAGTATGAGTGGGTAGAAGAATTCCAAACGCTCAAAACGGATGAACATTACGATCGGTCGTCACCGTGTGCGCTTCGCGGGCTTCTTAAACCGAGGAATTTGAGCCTCGGTATTCACCTCCTCTATTATTTAGCTCGAGAAGTTGGCGGCGACTAGGTAGAAGAGGAAGAATGATCATTTGCAGTTGCGGATCATCTCCCACCAATTTTCGAATCACTCTGTATCTATGGTTCTGAGAAAGGTATGAATCCCGGCGTACTGGGTCTACCGGTCGATGTGTTTGATAGACAGTGGGAGAAACTGCTCGCCGAGAAGGACTCAAAACTACCACTATTGACATACATCGAGGGCATTGATTAGTTGATCTTGAGTGAATTCACGGTGAGATAGCCTAATGACGACCATGAGGATCTGTGGGAGAGGGACACGGATGATGACTGGGCCGATCATGAGTATGACTTTTAGGTGTGGGTCTAGTACCTATGTAATATAATATTAAATAACCTGAATAGCAATTCATCATTCCAGACTAAATGACCTCAGCATCCTACTTGGTATGACAAAAAATACTAAAACATAAACTACTCAATACACTAACCACTTGGTCTTGCTTGCAAGGAGCGGTGTCTCGACCGTATCCACCCACGTTGGGGCCGTACTGACAAGCCGTGCTGTCGCAATTGAGCAATGCTCAAACGTGTATATACCGTTGACAGGTGATGAGGTAGATAATCCCACGATTGCTGCGCAAGATTGTCCACGCTTTGTTGGCACCTCATACATTACCACAGCATAGACTTGCGAGGAAGATTCAATCCAGCGGACATTGTTTGTTGGTAGCTCGATAATGAAGTAATTGCCATCAACACTTGGCCCCCCGTGAGACTTCGCTGACCTCTGGTTATATTTGATTACACAGCCCCGTTCGCTCGTACCAAATGTTGGCCGCCCACTGTCGAACTGTATCAAGAAACCGGAATATTGAACCAACAAACCTTTTTTACCGTTGACGACCTGCAAGTTCGCTGTATGTTGATCATCCCCGGGGTATAGCTGAGGCAATCGGAAGTTCAGTAATGACCTTGGTGCCCACCTGTAACCTACTCTCTCCAGCCTTTGGTAATTGTTGAAAATCAGTTGCGTCTTGAAAGTATGCAATGTATCCAGGAACAGAGCCATCCTATCCTGGGCCGAATCTTCATCTGACTTATCCTTATCAGGGAGATCTAGAAATGGTTTGACATCAATGCCGATAATAGTTGCTATGCAGATTATTTCATCGGCAAGTCTTGACGTCTTTCGCGCAAACATAGCATCAGCCACGGGAGCATAGAGCTTCCATTTGTCCTTCATATCCTTGACTCCCGACATGATAAACTTCATACCCGAATATATGTCTAGTAGCCGCTTGTTTCCTGCTCTCGGAAATTGAAGGTATATACCCTTATTAATCTGTTGTTGCTGAAATGCATCGAATTGCCGGTATAGTTCATACAACTCGATTGATTTATCACTGAATTGAATGTACACCCCAGAAGTATTCGGGGTACCTTCCTCCACCGGGGTGTCTAGACCAGGAAGAAATCCCTCCTGATGGGTCCAGAGTCGTTTGATCCAGTTAGACTGATATAATCGAGAAATAATGTCCAACATTGGGTAGGTGGACGGAATCTGCTCAAGCCAGTTATCCAGAACCAACACGGCCTTGGCTCTCGAATATACATGACGCATATTGGCAATGGCTTTTTTCTTCAGGTCCTTGTTATCTACCGGAACGCCTACAAGTTTCCATGAGCTTAATTTTGGTAAGGTAGGTACATCGATCAATGAGAACTTACAAATGGTATCTAACCAAAAACCAATTCCATCAGAGTGACTCGGATTGCTAGGGATAGGCTCTCGACCCGGCCAGTGGAGATTCTCAATATAATGTGTAATGCGATCCAATTGGCATTCTGGAACAGAGTTGGCTCTTGGGTTACCTTGGCCGTCGGCCCAACTATAAAATGAATCAGTTTTTCAGCTTTCATCTATCGAAGTTTAAACCTCCCAAAACATCCATGGATATTTATGGATGTTGCAAAACTTACACATGTGAGATTGCAACATAGTCTGGCTGTCGATGGCCAGTCAAGTGATACTCAGCGGACCAAAGTTGGCGTAGCCCTTTTACCCATATGGCAATTGGTATGGCGTTCTTCTCACCAATAATCCTACTAATTGCGTCTACCCAATCTTTCTGCCCTCTTTCAGGCCCCAATTGTCCACCGTACTGTATAGTGGACTTGCAACCAGAATGGTGCCATGGAGAGCCAGCATGTCGGGTGACGTACATCTTCAGGTCATACTCGTAGAGACAATGCTCCTCGGTGCATTTGGAATGATGGTCGAGTTCCTTATTTGATAGTCCGGGTGATGCGGCGAGATAGTAATGACCATCGATATCCAGCTCTTTGAGAGCGGTAGTCACATCAGCAATACACCATTTCTGCAGTAGTCGTTCCCACAACAATTCAGAGCGACCATGAATCGTAGGGTTCAATGGATCAACATTGGACTCGTAACCTGATTTCCTAGCTGCTCCCCGAAGGGAGAAGGTTAATGCAATAATTGTGGTAGATATTTCGTCTCTCACAGGCCATGCGCGAGGCTTTTCCTGTCTCAATGGCCACTCCTTTTCGTGCCCTGTCACACAGAACCGGTCTAGAATAGACTTTGATCTGTCAAACATCGGCTTCAAAATGTTCCATGTTCTTTCGTTATCAGCACCCCTTTTCTTGAGTCCGTTTCGCCAATTGAGCAGAAGCTGTGGTAGCTTTGAGGTGTTGACCATCTTCGGCATATCAGGATTATCTCCCTCTAAATTCGCATCTACAAGGAAGTCTTCGGTCTTTACGTGAAGACCACCGATTCTGAAGAATTCGATCGCCAGTCCGAAGAATAGCCACGTCTGGAAAAACTGCTCAACTTCGTCATTATCTCCTTTCTTTTTGAATCCATTCTCATCTTGATAATCTTCCTTTGTGATATCGTCGCCACCACGAAGTTGCTTTTCGGTCCAGCCACATCGCTGTGGATAATCGATGAACCCTTGACCGTCATAGTATTTCTCTTTTGGTGCTTCGTACGGCACGACGATGAAAGGCTCGACGCCATCGGGTAATGGTAGGTGCTCCATAGCTTATCGATTATTTAGATAATCCTAAGGTGTCTTTGATAAAGGAAGTCAATGTTAGCTCTGGCAATTTCGTGCGAGTCTTACAATGATCAGAAGGCAATTCAATATGGGGATACTACGGCATTGCTTTTTAGGGAGCTCGGCGAGTCTAAATACTTCTGTCGGCCGTTATATTCTGTTATCTACCCATATGAGAAGACTCATGAGACTTGGAAGCCCATCCTCGTATTTGAGGAATCGATCGGCGGAGGTTTTTGAAATTGGGACGTGGCTGAGCTGATATTCCGGTGCCACCATGTCTTCGACCTCAGTGTTGTACTCTGTTTCCGATGCATGGCTAGATATTCGGGCAGAGGATATTACTCTTTCATAGTCTGCACAAGCATAAAAACGAATAATGTTTCTTCTGTAAAACGAGCGGGGATGGTGACACGGGACGTTACAAGACAGGACGAACCCCTTTAATACACGTTACTCATGCAGAACGCCGTAATATCACACCATAAATACGGCTTGTAAAGCTGTTACAGCAATGGTGTCTCTGAAGAACTTCATGAGATCTGCACCACTATTGAACCAATGCGCTCGCTCATAAGCATTTTTGTCCAAAAGTCCTAGCCTTGCGAGGTAAATAATTCCTTTAAATAACCATCCAAATATGCGACCATGTTCAATAGAGAACCATTCCGAAATAGGATCCATGATTACATTTTGCTTAGCCTAGTCCTGTATTGAGCTAAGATCTTATATCAGACGGAGCTATTACGCAACTGTACTAGTTTGGGCTTATGATTTAATCAGAGTACGTATAAGTTAACTAAATAATATCAACCAATGACAATGCTTTCTTCAGGTAGGTGTTCTTGAGCTGTGAGTCTACAATACTATTATTCCTCTCATGTTGTTTCCTGAGGCCGATGTGAGGCTTCGATAATCTTATCAACGTTCAACATCCTGCAAGAATGCGGCAAGATTGTAAGTGTGTATCGTATCGTTGGTTATTGACTATAGTCCATTTTCATGAATGGAAAACTTCTAGAGCTATGCTGGGTGGATAAAAGATACCCCGATTGTGGAGAAAACACTCCAACGCCAACTCCATGTTACATTCGTCTGGTCGAGTGTCTAAATTTTGTTTCAATCCAGAGAGTTATAGAAAGGACTGGTTTCTCCCTATCCATTTCAGTACAAGAAGCATCATCGTGATACTCTCTGATATCCCTTCGGGATTGTATTGGTAGCGGGATGCAGTGCATCTGTAGAGGAATTGACAGGGGTCGATTCGCAACACGTACCTTTAACTGTCATCGACTACCTGCACAAAGCCGATATTTGCTTTGAAAGATGGCAGCCACACCCGGAAACATCAAAGTTCGAGTAATTTACACCTTCGATTAACCATAAATTTTCGAGGACATTCCTTTTCGGGGTCCTCCGCAAGGGCTTGAGCTTCTCATTCGAGTTGGCGCAGCTAGTTATTGCCACACAGATGCCATCTTTGCTTCGGGGAAATTCGGGGCAAGCTGCCCATAGTCAGCTTCCACGAGTTTGCAGGTACCCTTGTCGTCCTTGGATCTGATATTCCCAAATTCAACGATATCAACGAGAGTCTTTTCACCAAACTTGAGATCGGGAACAGAGTGGGGGTAGCGCCTCGTCCTTTCATCCCCTGTGGCAAATGCTGGGAGTGTCGGAATGCACAACCGTGACCAAATAGGGGTAGAGCATGGGGTTAAATTTTCACTACGTTGCCCTCAGGTCTCTACGCCTAGAATCATTGTCCATGGGGGTTTGCCGAGTACGTGATTATAGATTGTGGTCAAATTGCGGTCTTGCCAGACAGTATTTCGTTTTTATTGATGCTGCGTCTCTACACGATGTTTTCTGCTTTCAAGAAAGGCGACTTTGAATCAGACTCCCGAGTAGAGATTCTGAGTTGCGGTGGCTGTCGTGGACATGCTGGATTGCAGTTTGGTGCCACTCTGGGCTATGAGATATGGTAAGCATCAATGCTCAAGATGGCCCTCTACAGCTTGCAAAGAATCTCGATGCAGGGGAAAAGATCTTCGATGCAAGGGGAACAGAACCCGAGGATGTTCTCAAGGCCATTGATGATGGAGTAATAGTAAATCTACACGAGCGTGGTGTTGATGCGGTCATAATCTTACCAGAGACTCAGAGGGCCTTTCAATATGGAATGAAGATATTGCTTTATCAGGGCACTTATATGATGATATCTACTCCTGCATAAGGATTTCATGTATCATTGGCGTTCTGTCCAGACCTAGGGCTTGGTTATTGGAGATGTTCGATGTTGTTGCAGAGAAAGGCATGAGATCTATCTCAAAAAAAGAATTTTTATCTCAAGTCAATGATCTTGTCAAGGGATGTGAGGAAGGGCATGGTGGTAAGGCGCTTGTCGATATGAGTATATGATTGACTATGCATCTAGTAAGGATCTGGCCTGGAGCAGCTCCATTTTGCAAGAGTGACCAAGGTACAGAGATTGTTAGAAGTCTACGTGATGTAGTTGATAGGTATATCAGTCTATCCGGTCGTCTTCATATATGAATTTATGAAAGTGACTTGGGTCTTTCAAAATACGCACTATTAAATGATCAATTATAGAACCAATGAATATACGTAGATCGATAAATATAGATCTATAGAGCTACGAATATCTTTAAACTCGGTCACGCCTCGAATGGATGTGTGGGTCCACCGTCGATCGGCGTAGTCTAAGTTTACCTCCGCTTTTCTCGACAAAACTGCGAGATCACTCTTCCGAATGGCTCATTCTTTGACCAGACAACATTGCATTGTCTCAATGTTAAAATTGGGTGCGTCGCGAGTTACATTTCGGCGATGCATTGATGCTCACTCCATTCGGCGTCCACTCAAGGAATCAATCTCAAAATGCGTCATTCCCTTCACGCAGGACAAGCGCCGCGGGTTGCTTACTCTTGCGATTGAGAGTTCATGGTGAGATATAATCTTCATGACTCCTCATTAAAGCTCTAGATTTAAGAATCTGACAATTCATCTATTCGCAGTGACGATACATCCGTCGCAATCGTCGAAAAAGATGCACATGCAGCTGCAAACATTCATTTCCTCGAGAACATAACTGCTGATACCCGAAAATACCGGGGAATCCACCCAATCGAAGCGCTACAATCCCACCAAGAAAGTCTAGGAAAACTCGTTCAGAAGGCGCTATGTTCGCTACCACCTGTCGAGCAAGACGAATCAACCAATAATGCCGCGGTGGCATCGCATATACTACCAAAGACCGGAGAACCTACGAGACGACGTCTACCTGATTTCATCTCTGTAACAAGGGGGCCGGGAATGCGATCCAATCTATCAGTCGGATTAGATACAGCTAAGGGTTTGGCGGTTGCATGGCAGATTCCTATTGTAGGAGTGCATCATATGCAGGCGCATCTCTTGACGCCTCGACTCGTTTCCGCTTTGAATAGCTCCGTATCCAGCGATTTACAGCCCAAGTTTCCGTTTCTATCTGCACTTGTTTCTGGCGGCCATTCCATGCTCGTCCATACAAAGTCGCTACTCAACCATGAAATTCTCGCTACAACAGCTAATATTGCCATTGGCGAGACTCTCGACAAGTCCGCACGACTAATACTTCCAGAATCTGTGATAGAATCTGCAAATACAACTATGTATGGCAAAATACTGGAGAAATATGCGTTCCCCAATGGACCTGCCGATTACGCTGACTACCAACCGCTGAAGAGCCGCGGCGAGGAAGTTGTGAAACGCGATAATATCTGGGGCTGGTCCTTTACCACTCCGTATGCCAACACGCGAGACTTGAAATTCAGCTTCTCCAGTGTCTCCAGTATGGCCAGTAAGATCATGGCAGACAAGGCCAAATCAAATGTTGAGGTGACGGAAGACGAACGGGTTGCTCTGGCGAGGGAGTCGATGCGTGTTTGTTTTGAGCATTTGGCCTCGAGAGCTATCATTGCTCTGGAACATCTGCAAAGACAATCAAAATTGCAACGCCGTCATCAAGGGGTCGACACATTGGTGATCAGTGGCGGAGTTGCTGCTAATCAATTCCTCATGACAGTTCTGCGATCATTCCTGGATGTACGTGGGTTTTCACACATCCAAATCATCGCGCCGCCCCCTTATCTATGTACAGACAATGCGGCGATGATTGGGTGGGCGGGAATAGAAATGTTCGAAGCAGGTTATACTACAGATCTCAGCTGCAGGGCAATCCGGAAATGGACTTTGGACCCCAGTGCTGAAGATGGTGGCATTCTAGGGGCAGAAGGGTGGATCAGGGGAGAGAAAGTGGATCCTTAGAGGAGGCGACTGTATAAATAGAAGTATGTATAATAGTGATACCCTTGTACGTTTCAAGGTTATGTGTAGTATATTACTTAATGATACCCCAACAGAGTGCAATTTCGAAAGAGACCGATCTATAAACCGCATATACACCTTCTCCATCTTCCATGCTATGCATAATGTTATAACCAAATCACGAAAAACAGCCACGACATCCCAGCGCTCAACAAGGAAAAACAGAGCACTCAACGTAATAGATGCAAATATCAAAGTCAACAAATGGGGAACTCAATCAAGAAGGTAGAAAAGGAAACGGGTATGTGTTGTAATAATAGGGAAACACCCTGCAATATCCATGCCGGTTAAGCCAAAGAAACAATCCGTCGCGTCGTGAGTCATTGATTATCGTAGATGTAAGAGATAAATTTGAAAAATAGAGTGAAGAATGAGTCGGTAGAGGAGAGCGTGTAAAACTGTTAATCGGGCGCTAGGATGTCTTTGAGAGGAAGCAAGCTGGTCCGACGGGGATACTCGTCAGTGTTTGGTTTTGAGATATTGCTCGGCTGAACTTGCGCATGGAGGACATCTCTCCCTCGTTGAGAGCGGGGCTGTGTAATCAAGGACTTCAATCCTTTCTCGAAGCACTTCATATCAAACATTAGTATCAGAGCATATCAGGGATGTTAACGGTCTAAACTTACAGCTTTTTCGACATCCTGCCACTTCTCACCAATAGCATTTGCCAGTGGCTGCCAGATCTGCTCCCGACGTCGACTATATTCAGTCGATAACTTTTCAAGCATCTCTTGGTTCCACTCTGTACCTCTTCGTTTGGCAACAAGACGCTCGTGCCTCTTTCGGCAAGCATTTGCAGTCTTGTTCTGAAAATGATCCTTCTGTATTTGACTCCATCCTTGGCCCCTGGCCCGAGCATTGATGAGCACCTGGTCATCCTGGTATGACCAGTTCGACGCATGGTTAGACCCTAACTCGTTCAGAGATCGCTGTCTACCAGGCTTCGCGGCTTTCTTTACGCTTTCCGGAGGGGAAGTGGTTTGACGCGGAGAGGAGCCCATCTCCACGATAAAAGGTTCTCTCAATAGACTCCTAAATAAATCCGGAGATAGTGGAGGCGATATGTCGAGAGGCCCGCCGTGAATGAAGCCGTTTGTGATCTCCGCCAAATCACAATCGTGGCCACTCAGAGTCAGGGACGGCGAACCTTCTTCTTGTGATGACGGGGAGAACCGTCGCATGGGGCCAAAACAATTCGATTTTCAGGCGATAACAAGGTCCGATGTTTGGCGGGTTGTTGATGACAGGTGCCTGAGTCGTAAAAGACACGTACACTATGAACACCAGCTATGGCATGAAAGAAGATCAAAGCATAGACCAGGCGCAATAAAAGTATGTTCAAACACGGCTTGATGTTGAGGCTGAAGGCTGACAGAGCTGTGGTGGTCGCTTAGGTGATGCGCATCTAGGTTGGTAAACGAATCTCTAAACTAAAATGTTATGTTGGTGGCCGTCCGTTGCCTGTTTATAGTCAGGTTGTTGATAGAAAGCTAGCCAATTGCCTATACACACCATCCGTGGTGGATGACACTGCATCCTGAAATAAATCCGGGTTTATGAGAATTACAACTTCACAGCCTCCTTCAGGGTACTACACCCTTTTCAACAACAGCAACATGTGCGATGAGTGGACCCCATTTTTCGGGATGCACGTACGTACGCACATACATAGTTCTGACCTGAAGGCCCATTGCAGCCAGGCTGCATCACTGAATGTTGGCTGGCACTAGCTCGAAAGGCTAGCCGTTACCCTGGCGGGATCATGACAAGAACACCCTCAGAATGAGATGGTTCATAACTCCTAGCGTGTTTGAGCCGACCAAATCTGGGAATCCCAGCTGAATTGAGTTTTGAAACCCGAGGCTGCGCATTTCGTAACTTAGCAACATAGTGTTAGTAATGGTCCTTGACCAGGGTTTAGCCGCAACTCTGAAGCCGGTTGGGGGCGATGCACCGAGAAATGCAGGTCCGGGGCGCGGGCGTGTATTTTAAAATTGGGGTTGGCTGCGCCCGGCCGTTTGGTAGGCCGTTTGGTAGGCCTGCTCATGTAATTTGCAATGGGTAGAGCAGGCTATTTCGAGATCGCGTGAGACTGAAGCGTGCTAATTGCTCAGGCATCCACAGTAGGTTAATTTTGGAGCCAGCCATGAGTCGTGGGGCCGTCTATTCCTAGGCCGGGATTGGCTGAGCTGCTGCCAATATTAGAAATCGGACCCAGCGTGGAGAACGTCTTACTTTATACGTACTAGTGCATTTCTATATTTAAATTCTATGCTTTTGCTCCGATAAATGTTTGTATAGATTCAAGATGACTCGTTTCGACGATGGACTGATTCTTGTATACAGCACGTGAAGCTGAGCCTCTCCATTACATGTTGAGAAAGTTTCATTTCGTGTCTTCCTGTACTAGCGGTACCTAGAGCTCTTCTTGCACACCAATATATATTCACTTACCAGTTGACCTAGGTGTAAGCGTACCACGATCAACACCGACCCTATGTCCTCACATAGCTATGTATCACCCCCGAGCTGTTAAACACTCTTGTAGAAGCTTGATCACGATGTCCCCTACGATAATTAAATCACCAATCATCACTACAACAGCCTCATAACCTCACAGCATGTTTCAGTATCCACCCCAACGTACATATGCAAGCGGGATATTCTGACTCGAAATTCTGCGATGAAATCTAAATTCAACTTGAAATTCATGGTCGCTCAACATAAAAATACTATCACAATGCTCATCTTAACAAGATTCCTAAGTTGTTTTCATGATACCAACGATCGATGCTTGTTGTAATTCAGCTTTGTGTCTAGCGAGTCAGCCCGTGTATAAGCCCCGGGTGCCCAATAACATCCAATCGTTTACTCCGCCGAGGTTTGTTATTAGAGGCCACATAGTCATGAGAGTTACGAAAGACTGGAATATATGCATAGCGTCGTGGCCTTATTTCCTGGTTTCTGGTGGCACGGCACTACATGACTGACTATGCAGTACATAGATTGTTGGTTGTGTAGGCACATCTTGGCCCACTTCCAAATGCCGACATCTGAAATCGGCATCTATATGTTTCAAGAGACAAAACATAGCGCTTTACTATTCAGACGCTAGGCCTAGAATCAATCTAGCCTTTTCTTTCTGTCTGATTGCGCTGTTTCTCTAGGGGCGAAGCTTTCACGGTTCCCACGTATCTGATATGTATGTACCTCATCCAACATGGGCTTTACTTTCTAGAATATAAAAAATTCCGGCCGAGCGCTTAACTCTCCAGAGTCATTGGTACGGACACTACACGGAGTGCCAGAATGTCTAAGTGCATTTCAGCTACTTGGACTTAAATGTGGGAATATGCGAAAATGTACACACCTCTAGCAAACTCTCAGAAGAATGTCTTGAAATATAGGTAGTACGTACTTAGTACTACGTAGAAGCCAAAGTTAGAATGAGATTAACTGTCCAAGCCACCAAAGTCCAACAGTCTGGCTCCGCGGGAATTAGGTTGCTCTAGAAGGGCATCACCCGCTGTGGGGAGGAGTATTCAGTGTTGCATAGCGCCGGGTACGTGCCTAGTTCTAATTATAGCCAAGCTGTCATTGTGCGGCGATGCTGTTGACTTCTCTGACAATTTGAATTTGTGACACTTGGATATGGATCATAGTTATGTGCTCTTCTAATATGCCGTGCATGGAGACACATGACAGAAGTTATTTCCACTACGGCGTAGTACGGTCAGTTCAATATGGTAGTTGGAAGTAGGAGTACCATGTCGAGGGAAGCCCAAGGACAATAGAAAAACTTGACTCCAAAAAAGAGGAAGAAAACAAAGAACGGTCCATCCGAGCGCTGTGACTGATATTTCGCTTCTGCGCAGAATGCTGACAATTTACAATCTGCTTTGAGAGTCTATGTAGCTGACGCTGAATCTTTGTCTCATTTTCACGAGTACTGTTTGCTGAAGGGAGAATTCGCTATTGATTTAGTTTCCGCTCTCCGAGATTGCTGCTAGAAGTGCGGTCCTCCAGCGCAATCGCCTGGGTTACCCGTACCTAGTGGTCGTTTTTGACATAAAATCTCGACGAGTTCTCTGGTCAGTACTATCTTTGGAAGGAAATGAGCCGTGACAATTACGTTTGACGGGTCCTAAGGATCCATCCCAAATAGCTCCATAGCACATGCTTGCGGATTGGAGTTCACCTGAAATGAGGTAGGAAGATGACTTGGCTAAACACCCCAAGCCCCTTCTGAGTCTAGAGGAGAGGGGTGGATCTTATCTTAGACTTACCATATATCGATCTCGTGTAGCGTCAGCAGTAACTTGACAGTAGCTCCCCCGCATTATAGCATTCAGCAAAATTAATGGTCGAGCGTCTCCGCGAAGGATACAATTTATTGACAAAGGGCACACAGTATTAAGAACTATGCCTGCGCTGTTAGTAAAAGAATACCCGCATACAAAGCTCAGTGAAAATCAAGAAAGGTCCACTTGATGTATTTACGGTACCTATCAAAGATGTCGTCGCCTTAATAATCAGAAACTAAACTTTGGGTGATCGAATTGATCTTATCAACAGAGCGTTCTCAACTAATCCATATTAGGCTAGCTTAAACATTAGTCATATTTCCGCTAACCAGAATAAGCTAGCCGTGGCTACCCCGTGCTTCGAGATTCAGCACGTTGATGCCGACGTCGCAGCCTCGCGTCTGCCAAAACTCCCTGCCATAGAGCCATAGCTCTTGCGCTGTCAACTTGCAAATCTTCTATTTCTCGGCGATAGCTCTCGAGGTCAAGAGCTGTTTATATCCAGCTGAGCTTTGACTTCTGTTTTGCCCTCCGTCTGCTCTCTTGAGCCCAGGAGCTGTGCCACTTTCTCCCCCTGGATTTTACGAATAAGAAGTGCGACAGGTTTATAGCTGCCCAGCGCCTGGGAAATTACCATATACCATGGCTCCATTGTCAAGGAGACGGACGTTCTCAGCTCGATCGATGGCGCCGCTGAAAAACTCCCGAAACGGGAACGCAAGTCCAACCGATGGGCCTCCACTCAAGAAGCGCAAATACATCCCCGGTGGTCCTGGCGGCGGCGGACGCTTTATCGAAATAGATGTTGTCGTTGAACGAAAACCACCTCCAGCTCCCGTCATCGCAGAACCGGTTGTTCACGCCAAAAGTCAACCTTCTCCGCGCCCTCGACGCGAAATAGCCCCTGCTATCGTCAGCACCCCGCTTCCCATGACTACTCCGCCTTCAACTCGCCCTCGCAGAGAACGCACTCAGAGCCGAGGCCGCTACAGTTCCGCGACTGCTGCTGCTTTGGCGCTCCAACAAGGCGATGGATACAAACCTCGCGAGGAACGGGGCTGGGAGGAGTTCCATCCGGACCTGGACATTGAAGCCAAATTCGCAGTTTTCAGTGCCGAAGAGGTGGATGGCACCAGCAAGTCACAGCAATCTCCTCCCAATAACCATCTCACCAATGGTGTATCTACAACATCCGAAGCTCACGATTCTCCTACAATCGCCACTCCATCGACCCCCCAAACACCTTTCAAACGACGACCGGGTCGCCCCCCCCGACGACCAGACGCGATGCTCAGTGCTATCATAAGTCCTGAACAGCCAAAGGTTGTGCCACCTCCGGGCCCAAACCCGCGCGAAAGACTCACTCTTCCCAAACCGAATTTCCACCTACGTGATCCATTTGTCCGCTACGAGCAGAAAGGCGTTAATCAGCAAAACTACGTGGATCGTACGATGGCTAGCGTTGGCTATCAGGAAAGTGATTTATTTGTTCGTCATGATCGTCGACTCATTCGTATGGCAGAGGGAGCTATCGAAGAAGATCTAGACCTGGATCCACCTGTCACAGATGGTGATACTAACGCAGCTATTGGCTCGTTGGGCGTCGGAAGGGTCGAATATGATATGGACGAACAAGACGAGAAGTGGTTAGAAGACTATAACAATAGGCGAAAGGCTGATCAGCTGGAAGCGATCAAGCCTGCCGTTTTCGAGATTACCATGACGAAGATCGAGAAAGAATGGTATGCTCTAGAAAAGAAAATACCGAAGCCGAATCCCAAGCCGCCTCAAACACAACGTCCACGTTCGAGCTCCGCCGCCGCTGTCAACGGCGAGCCAGTGGGAGATGGCGAAGAACAGGACAGCAAATGCGCAGTTTGCGATGACGGAGATTGCGAAAATTCTAATGCTATCGTGTTCTGTGATGGATGTGACCTTGCTGTGCATCAAGAATGTTATGGTGTTCCATATATCCCAGAAGGTCAATGGCTCTGTCGAAAATGCCAACTGATTGGGCGAGGGTCTCCGAACTGTATTTTCTGTCCAAATACTGAGGGTGCCTTCAAACAGACAAACACATCAAAATGGTCACATTTGCTTTGTGCTCTCTGGATTCCAGAAGTGGGTATCGGTAACCAGTCCCTCATGGAACCCGTAACGGACGTTGAAAAGGTGCCAAAGAGCCGATGGAAGCTTCAGTGCTATATATGTAAGCAGCGGATGGGTGCCTCGATTCAGTGCAGTAACAAGAATTGCTTCGTGGCGTTCCACGTCACATGTGCAAGGCGATCTCAG
This sequence comes from Talaromyces sp. F31, assembly GCA_037356135.1. Taxonomy (NCBI): domain Eukaryota; kingdom Fungi; phylum Ascomycota; class Eurotiomycetes; order Eurotiales; family Trichocomaceae; genus Talaromyces; species Talaromyces sp. F31. Next base: position 732,984 of record JAYXSF010000040.1, on the reverse strand, counting down.
CTGTACTTGAAGATGAAGTCAGCACACAACTCAGCAATTATGGACTCTCATCTGTTAAAAGCTTTTTGTCACAAGCATGTCCCGCCTGACTGGCGAAAGGAACATGGTACCGATGCCGCCTACGCTGAAGCAGTTGAATACTACAAGAATACGATGCATGGCAAAAGGTGGGGCGATAGTCAAGCAGCTGCTCTTGCGCTTGGGCCGTCTCTACCAGATGGGGTTGAGGCGATGGAGAGTCACTCTCACCATGGTCCAAATATCCATTTGACTTTTAATGCAGGGGGTAACAAACGAAAACGTACGACTCCTTCGAAGCCTACATGGAAGTTGGCCTCTGGAGCACCAGTCATTCCTCAAACCGTACTCAACTCGGTCATGGCTTCATTGCAACGTTTCGCTGTGCGTCAGAGAAAGCAGTATGCCGAGGACGCTTGCAAGTACTGGACCTTGAAGCGGGAAGCTCGACGAGGAGCAGCTCTATTGAAGCGCCTTCAGCTTCAATTGGAGACATTCTCGTCGATGGAGATGACGAGACGCAATTTCGCGGGCATGGGCCCCATTGGTCTCTCACGTCTGCAACGTCGTATTGATTTCGCAGAAGTCCTATCTTCGGATGTTGAAAGGGTACGGACTCTTTGCGCCGATGTGAAGGAACGTGAAAGGGCCAAGCTAGAGGACGTTGAAATGCTCCGCACTATTATCGATACTGTTTACTTCCCTATACCTCCATTGTTGTGGCCGATTTTTGAGAAGATTCAGACGTGAGTGTCAATTCCTTTCTCAATTTTTCGTTCGATTACTAACATACCGCTAGTCTCGATCCGAAAGGCGTTTTTCGTGCACCCCTACAAGCTGTCCGCGCTCGCTTGGAATCACGATACTATACAAATGTGTCTGTCTTCTCTGCCGACCTGGCACATATATTCACCACCGAGATAGGCACCCAACCAGTCGAAGATACGGCGGAGCTCCAATTAAAAATAAGTGGTCGCGCACCTGAGCTTACAGTTGACCAGCGCGAGAAGAGAAAACTAGCAAAGAGGGTTATCAAATCCATTCAACCATCCCTCGAAGACGCCATTCGCAAGGAAACCGAGCTAAGTGGTTTGCCATTTGAGAAGGAGCTTAAAGAGCTAGACAATATTTTTGATAGCGGCGTTTTGTCACGGCGGATCTCTGTGGTTGATGCCCTTGATGCTTCGTTCGACTATGGCCCTGTGACTAATGGGTTGCCTATCACTGAGTCTGACGAGCTTACCAAGATTGGAGGTCCCGAGACAACGGAGCAAACGCAAACACCAGCGGCTGACGGGGACATTGACATTCCGGATGCGGATGATAACTACATTCAAACCACGAACAATCTTATTACCGCACCTTCCAGTGACAGGGCTGGAGATGAGTCAATGGAGGCTTCCGAAGTCATCGCCGATGATATGACCGGTGGTGCAGTGAAAAAGAATACCCAAAGTGTGATGTCTCATCAAAATGACCATGCTACAAGAGCTGCACGAGGTCCATTGACACCGCCATTGAGCTCACAAGGCGATCAGCAACAGGGGCCACTTGCTCAAGGAGGCATTCAATGGTACATGCAACCTTTCGATCCAATTGGCACGACCATACATGAAGAGCGATGGACTGGTCGTGACGTTTTGCGCGGCATGAGCGAGGAACTAAGCGAGCTTGATGAAGACGAGCTCGAGGACTTGGGAGGAGATGAGAGCAAAGATGAAATCAAGGAAGAATCGGACAAAGTCAATGGCAGTGCGCCTGAGCCTGTCCAGAATCGCCGGACACGTCGGCGCTATCGGGGATTTAGGTAAATACAATTTTATCGGGGGTTCTCCAGGCGTATTGTGTGAGGCACAGGAGTTTGGTATGGTTAGCACTAGCAGTATTCGGCGTCATAGACAGTTTCATTTGACTGCTTTAGTATTCGATCTATGTTGTGCGCATGTGTGTATGTATTGAGAAGCAAGCAAGATTACTTATACGACGGCGCCTTCGTAGCAGTAGGATAACAAAACTGTTATGTTGTCGATGTAAGGCCAGGGTCATAGCTTTGAGTGAGGCAAACGGCAGAGTCAGCAGACAGATTTCCGAGACGCCTTGCTTTGCCCGTGCCTCATCGGGAGTCTTCTTCTCCTGCCGTCTTGTCAATATTAATATTCTCTCTCACACACATATATCATCACCGCTGTCTATTCAGTTGACTATACCTGGTTCAATTTTGAGTAGATATCGGGGGCCGTTGAGCTGGAGCACGCCAAGCCTTGCCACCCTAGCGCGAATTATATTCTCTCTGATCTTTCCAAACTCCAAAGCGGACTCGGAGTTTCCTTCCTTCCTCTCTTCCTTCTCACTCATCAATCAACTCCATTCAACTCATCACAAAAATGTCAGCCATGGAGTACGAGAACGAGAACGGTCGCTACGACGGTGAGTTTTATAGCCCAGCTTTGCCAAAAGCTCCTTTTGCCTACAGCCTGACTAATTGTCGACTCCCCCAGACGACCGTCGTTATGATCGCGACCGCAGCGCCTCTCCCCGTGGAGACTCACGCGCCGACCGGGACCGTAGCCTCTCTCCCACTCGTGGCGACGATAGGTAAGCAAAATTTATTCAGATAAGGACGTATTGAGCTATTCTCATGCTGACAATGATCGAACAGAGCCCCAGCAGGCGACTCTAGAAAGGCACCAATCGACGAAGATGAGGAAGGATCTATCAATCCAGGATCCAACCTTTTCGTCACTGGCATTCACCCTCGTCTCACCGAAGCAGACATCTCTCGCCTTTTTGAAAAATATGGAGACGTCGAGAACTGCTCTATCATGCTTGATCCTCACACCAAGGAGTCACGTGGATTCGGTTTCGTCAAGATGGTTACTGCTGAACAAGCCGATGCTGCCAAGGAAGGATTGCAAGGTGAAGTGATCGACGGCCTCACTCTCAGCATCGAGAAAGCTCGTCGCAGCCGTCCTCGCACACCCACTCCTGGCAAATACTTTGGCCCACCTAAACGAGGTAAGCTTGTTGCAGCTCTGAGTTGTCGTGTCACCGTGACTAAAATTTGTATCATTAGACCCCCGCGGCGGCCGAGGTCCTTCACGTGGAGGCCGTGACCGTTACGACGATCGCCGTGGATACGGTGGTGGCCGTCGCTACGATGACTACCGATATGGCCGCTACGACTCTTACGGTCGCCGTGGTGGAGATTACGGCCGCGATGACCATGGATACCGCGGTGGTAGTGGCGGTGGACGTGAGTACGGTCGGGACTATGGCCGTGACTACGGCCGCCGTGATGATTACCGTGACGACTATGGCTCTTACCGAGGCGGCGCTGCTGGCGGCAGTGGCAGTGCTAGTGGTGGTGACCGTTATGCTTCTCGTGAAGAACGCTATCCTCGTGGAGGTGAAGAACGCCGCGGTGGAGGAGGTGGTGGTGGTGGCAGTGGAGGTGGTGAAGAGCGCCGTGGTGGTGGCTACTACGACCGTGATGCCAATCCTCCCAGCTACGAACAGGCCCCTGCCCGTGAAGGCCGTGAACCCTACAACGGTGGTGGCAGCGCTGCCGGTGGTCGGTCTTACGAAGGTCGCGGTGAGGAGAGGTACGGCAGCAGGTAAGTTCATGAATGACAGTTGATCTGGATATGACTTGCAGAGGAAACTGGAAGGGTTTGTTTTGGCTCTCACCTTCTTCCCTTTTTTCATTTGTTTTCTTCAAAGGAAGCTTCAATTCTTCATTTGTATTCCTCGGTATATTCAATTCTGTTTCGTGCTGGGCTCAGGCGCGAAGGGTTACGGTCGGCACAACGCCTTAATAATATCCCCCAATTTCATCACCTTTGTGCGTTCGAATTTCAGAAAGGAAATTATCACGGCTTTGGCACGTCTACCGGGTGTCGGCAGTACGCAATACATCGCCAGAACAAATTCTTCACACCATCGACCTGTATCAACTTTCTACACACATTCTTGTCGTCCACACAAATTTTGCGCTCCGCCATGATGTTTCTATCTACTTGTTTCAGTCTCTCAGGATTACGTACGGCATGTTTTTTTTGGCGACGAGAGGGAACACACAAAAAAAGTCAGCTTCTTAAAAATATCGCGTTGTAATCTGGACAGCAATTGCTACGTTTGCAACCTTTTTTCGGTATGATCCTTAGTCGATAGTCAGCTTATGTGCGCCCGTATTCGAAAATCTACGTAACGACTGGATCCAAATTGCGACTTCGCAGAGAACAAAGAAACAGATCGAATCACTGCATTAAATCACTATAAATTACATCGATTCAGACTCGCCAATCCATCAGTACAGTTGCGATCTTCTTGGATACCGGCTGACCTTGTCACCTATCGTCTTGAGCGGCGTCTCTTGCTCGTCCAGTTTGACATGTCGGGCAATATCAAAACATGCAGGCTGTGAACCGCCACAAGACCAGTTCGGCTATGGTTTTTGATCCTCGGCGTTATCAAGGCGATGTCGCCAAATCTTCTAGGTAGGTCGAATTCTGAGGACATGAATGGCTGACTTGCTGTTAGGACAGACAAGATAGTCATGATCATTCATATCGTTCTGACAGATGTTTCATGATACCCTTCTCTATATGAACTCCACAATTCATATTTGTACTGCCCCTCAAGTATTAATCTGAAGATCGATATTCCGAATCGAGTATCGAAATCTCGAATTAACTTTTCTCGTTGTACAGTCGATGGTCTTCTGAACCATGATGAAGCGTAGACGTAATGACTCGTATGAATATAAGATACCAGGTCAAGCAGTTGTCCTGTAGTACGAAAGCCAGTCCAGCTCGTCGTGGCCAGATCACGATTGCGCTTGGTGCAGCATCGAGTATCGAGAATATCCTACTTCCAGTCCATCCCGGAAGCAAATGCAATGAAAAGCCCTTATACACCCTTAATACGCACTCGCGTCATTTCCCAGGAATACGACCATGATGAGAGGCTCCCGCAGGTCGCCTATTGCGCAGTGTTTTGGCCCTGCTCAACTTCATTGCTCTTCTTGATAAGGTATTCCCCAAGGACTTTCAGCGGATTCTGTGGCCTAGAACACATGGCTCATCGTCAGTCAACCTGTACTCTCGTACACCCCAGCGAGCTATGCGAAACATACTGTTCCCTTGCAATTTCCTTCAACCCATCCAGCAGATATGGTGTGATCTTTTCATTCAAGTATATCCGTGCCGGTGCACCGCCAGCCACTTTGGGTAGAACGTTATCGAGTCCCGAGGGGTTTCCGCCTGTTGTTGTGGATGAGTTGTGGGTTTCGGTGGAGTTACCGATGGGGGTTGTGTTAGAGCTCATTGTGGTGGTATTTGGTCGGTGCGAAGGCGAAGAGGTGAGGAAAGGATATTGTGTTGCTCGTGTGCTGTCGGGGATTTGGCGTTGTTTGTGCAGGAGGTTGGAGCTTTTGGAGCTTGGATTGTTCTGATGAACCACAAGACTGATGTGTAGTAATTGGTAAGGCGTCAAGTGGAATTTTTAGCTGAGTTGAGGTCTGACTTGTCGTTGATTCACGAATTCAAAAGAGCTCAAGCTGTAATAAATGAGGTTGTGGAACTATTGAGATGATTCTGACTGAAAGTGGCTATATTGGTCACATGATCAGGCGCCAAGGTCGTGCCTCGTTGAGACGTGTCCGGCAGGAACGCGTCTTCGTTTTATCCCTTCTACTAACTCATTTATGATCCACCCCCGCATTCTATTGATGCGCCTTGTCTATCGAGATGTGGCTCCGGACCTATTGTGCTTAATCGCTCGTTCCAGATGTGTTCAAAATGCCTTCTTTACTTGACTTCTTCGAGACTCGCCGTCCATCCTCAAAGCGGCAAAAAGTCTCTCATGACGTGACCCCCGAAACTCCATCAGCTCGGACTGATGATGAAAGCGTCAAGGAAACATCTGGACATTTGAACTTACCCACTTTGTCCAGAAGAGATACCGATTACACGGATGCAGCCGACCTATCAGTCGGAAATGAGGACTCGGGTAACCTCAAAAGCAGCCAAACAGACCTTGAAATATCACTACCACCGGTCAAAGCTGATGAAGAAGCAATCAAAGAATATGAAACCGCTCGAGCGGCTGAAGTGGAAGAGACAGAATCACTCACACTAGAGCAAAGGCTTGGAGAGAGAAGGTGGCACAAAGGGAGAAGCTCAATATATGTGGATGCATTTAATCTGGCACTAGAGACAGTGTTGAACAAAGAGGCTCACTTGTTCGATCAGACGGAGCTGGACGTTTTTCATAGGTGGAGACTCTTGAGTTATGAAGCACAGTATCTGTCTGTCAACCTATCTTATCGGTCGAGAAGGAATACAGTATTGATTTATGCCTTTTTTTATTAGATATGTTCGGCTTTTTCTACGCAAGACGGCTGCCTGGCATCGCATCAATCGTTTAGGTTACTATCAGGACATCGCCAATTTGGATCAGGCCGTGGCAGATCTGAGAGAGATACATCCTCTTTCTGCCTCGAACACACCTGTCGCAAGTGAATTCTCCGTCGAGCTCGGACAACCTGATGATGCGAATCGCTTAGGTGATTCCTTTCGGTTCGCTGAAGGTATCGAAGAGATCACTACATTAGAAGAAGCTTCGTCATTACTACTACTTGATGAACTCAAAGAAATGGCGAAAGAAGCCAAAGTCCAGGGCAAGAACAAGAAGGAGCTTGTAGCGGCTCTACTCCAGATCAGCCAAACCCAGACAGGTCTTAGGTGGAAAACAGGGAAAGGCGACAATAGAGATCGTCACTTTCACAGTAAGATTTTAGAGCTTACCGGCGATTGCATTCGACTGTCACCAGCTCCGTTGAAGTTATTTGAAAGAGTACATTTGGTATTTTACCGCTCAACAGAGTGGACAGAGAAGTCTCTCACCACGATCATCTTAGCGAAGATCTCGCGAAAAAATTTTCCGAAATATGTTGTGTCCCGATCCATGGCGATATTCCCGTCACGAGCAGCTTTGCTTGAGTTCGAAGCAGCTCTAAGGACACAGTATGACATTGACAACATATTGGAGTTCAGTGGGACACCGACTGCACAGCGTCTACAAACCATCAAAGATCTTAGCGAAAAGGTCTATCCGAGATGGCGATTTCTACTTGAACAAGAACAACAAAAGGAAAATAGTATATATTTCAGCGGGGAAGGTGCTTACTTGCGCCGATTCTCGCCGGCTTGGGTGTACACACGAATCATACACAAGGGCCTTTACCCACTTGGTCGTTTTAAAGAACATAAGCGGGAGCATGAACTCTTGACTGAGCTTCTTGATCAAAAGCTCTTCCACGCTGCGCGGCGTGGCGCTTGGTATCAGAGAAAAGCTCTGCTGGAAGAACATTATCTATGGGCAATAACACCGAATGACGGTAGATCTGATGAGGCTCAGAAAAAGCATTGGAAAAGAATTGCCTTGAGCACATGTGAAGCTGGGCTTCAAGATCCGAATTGCCATGTCATCTATCACTATGATCTTCAGAAGAGAATCGTCAAACTGGAGAAGTCGTTGAAGATAGTGAAGCGAGAACAGCACGACTTCGGGCATGTGCTTCTCGCCAGACCACACGAGAGAACCGTTGACGGAATTCGTGTTGAGAAGGAAGAAGCCTCGATCCAAGTTGAGTCAAAAGAAAATGGCGACAGCCCAGTACCCTCTTCGCGAAGGGGCCGCGCTACCGTCTGGATTGATGAGCGAGAAAATGACGAAGAGTGTAGGGTTGAGAATATGTGCTTAAGTTGGTACAGAGAGAATGGTTGGAAGGGCTACCATTCTGAGGGGGGCATTATACGAACACTTGTATGTTCGAATATCTCGTCTGGGGCAGACTTCATGCTAACTGCTGTTTACAGTTTGGCTATCTATTTTTTGATATCCTTTTCACCTACGTCCCCAACGTCTTCCAAACCCCCTTCCAGACTTGTCCTTTGGACCTCCATACAGATGCCTTTTACCCATCTCGTGCTTCAGAGATCAATCACCGACTAGTTCAACTTGCCAACGGCGAGGCCGAATCCATCATACGCAGAGTCCACGAAAGCGAATATCCTAAACAAACCTGTATCGTCGGCGTAGACTGGACGTACGCACTTGACGACCTCTTAGAAATCGTGCAGTGCTTCGGTGGTGCGGCCCTGGCAACAGTGTGCAAAGTGATGGCACAAGAGTACCAGCAGCGAGGAGGTGGTATCCCTGATCTTTTCCTCTGGAACCCCAAGAAGAAAGAGGTCATGTTTTCTGAAGTCAAATCGGAGAATGACCGATTGAGTGATACACAGCGATTATGGATACATGTTCTGACGGGTGCAGGTATCAAGGTAGAATTATGTAATGCCGTAGCGAGGGAGGTCAGATATACATGATATACTATGACTACACGCAGAACAGACCGAGATGATATACGTTGAGTATGATTGATGAAAACGCCGTATATAATTCCAAGCTACAGGTATCTACAAAACGATAGTCCAAACGAAATAAAAGAAAATGTAAAGACCATTAGAACTTTTTAATTATCCGACCCAGAAATGTATTGACTGGCTACTTAGTAATTGTGAACTTCATAGCTCTCACAGAGAGCCCCGACCAAAATCGGAGAACTCGGTAATGGATTGCCTGTCTTTTCAAATATTGACAGAAACATACTCGTTTCAGTGGCACTCTGGATCCGGATATGATCCTGATTTGTGTTCTCGTACCACACAAACGGAGAATACCGTCGCGATCTGGTCATTTAAGCAACCAAGGTGCTGGCAGTGGCGCTCTCGTATCTCCAGGTGGGAGGGAGGACACCGACGGTCTTGTAGTAACGAGAGAGACGGTGGATACGGGACTCGATGAGAATGAGGCGGAACTTGCCGTCCTTGTCCTTGCGGTTGCGCTCAAGGTGCTTGCGGACGGACACAGCCTTCTTGATGAGGAAGTAAAGGTCCTCAGGGATCTCAGGAGCGAGGCCTACAATAAAAGTCACTCTGTCAGCCTTGTGTTTGACCAAGCAGAGGCAGAAATTTTATTTTTCTCGTGCCAGATTGACACAGTTGTGTATGACTATTGGTATTCGAGCTGACGGAAAGCGAGCGAGCATCACAAGCCGGGAAATGATCCCTTCCAACAATGTACTTTTGTCCAATGTAGTGGTTTGCGGATGCTCGATCGCTTTCTGGGCCGAAACCTTTCGTCGTTCTACGAGGTGACGATGGGAGGAATGCGGGGATTCGTACCGTTGGACTTCAAGATACGGAGGATCTTGTTACCTATTTGAAAGAAATCAGTCTTCACATTCGGAGGATACGTTGGATCGTAGCTTACCAGTGACATTGCGGACCTGAGCAATACCGTGGCTGTCACGGAGGACAACACCAATCTGACTGGGGGTGGCACTGTGACCATCGTTAGATTTTGAGAATTTTATGCGTCGCGATCAATCGCTCAATGGGCGGTTGCGAACGTACCCCTTCTTGGCGAGCTTGCAGATCTGGTCAGTGACCTGATCGGGGGTGGTCTTGAGCCATGCTGGGGGGGTTCTGGAGTAAGGAATGGCCGAGGAGGCGATACCCTTTCCCTTGGAGTGAAGACTGCGATATGTTAGATTTGCGAGATCTCAAATATCAAATATGATGGCGACGCTGGCCGCTTCCGAAACTCGGATTGGAAATGTGCTAGATTGAGATGATGATACATACCGACCCATTGTGAATGATGGTGTGTGCCGAAGAAGATTGTCTGTCGGTAGGCGTTGGGCGACTTGTCGAATGCGAAACGAAGTCTTCCAAGAAAAGATCGCGACTTGTTCGGCAAACTTTTGATGGTGGAGTGTGGATCATGTGACCTGTCTTGGCGCCTTCGCTAAAGAGTCAACAAATTTGTGGCAGAATCTTTGACCGCCCGCCCCACTTCGGATGGTTATTTAATTTTTCCTTTCCATCCATCTTTTACTGCTATCACTCGACACCACTCGACCTGATCGTAGCAACAAAAATTGAACGCGAAAACCAGCGCCTACAGCATGATTGGAAAATAATTATCGGTATGTATACTCTACTCCTTGTCGTTATCGTTCCCCTCGCAGTTCATCTGATGAGACACATCCTAATGTTTACTTATTTCTGGTACCTCTTGTTTTAGCGGTGCATTGACTTATGTCGGTGTTGCCTCGATGTACAAACTGGACTTCTGATTTATCTGCTCTCAATTGATTATTGTGCTTGATACAGTTTGATGGGAACTTCGCTAATCCCTCTGAAGATTTTTAGGTTCCAGGTCCTGCGTTACCATGACCATAACATCGCGATTGCTCAAATGTCACTTGAATAGCAAGATGCAAATATAATGAAACATAACTATCTATTCATCTCATCTGCCTCAGGCTGCTTTACCTCAAGTTTTGCACGAAACTTGAGTGTACACAACTTCCGAATTTAATAAGCGCTCTTCCCACGTATAAAAACAACATAACCGAGACTGTATGCTTTAGCACTTCTTCTCTGACGATTTAGTAGTCCACAATGTCTCTTTCTGGTAACATAATGCGATCCTGATTTGATATATGATTCGTATTTTCTCGCGGATTACACTTTCAACTGTGTTCTGATATGAAGGGTACTTGTGCTTGCTCCTTTGTGCTCCAAAGATCTCACCTAAACGCGTTCTGTTTCAATCTAAGGATGTGGAGCCATGTCAATGAGGATTCTTCAGATATCAGTAACATAAGCCATAGCCATAAGTCAGGTTCGACAGAGTACCTCACCGGTGATACCAATATCGCCGCGCAAATACTTTCCCCGCATTTTGGGGACCCTTCCCCAGGTCCCGGCAAAACCCCGAGGCCTCCGTATCACATACCTTCCTCCGAGGCCATGAAATTACTATTTCCTCTCTGAAACACAAGTATGTTCACCGGGTTCCCGACAAGATTCATTCCTGTTGTAGACCGTCAAGCTTCAGCAAGGTTTTATCCGACTCCGGCTCAATGGCAGACAGACTCGGTGATAACGCCGAGAATTCAAAATCACCGAGTCCGACAAGACGAGACTCCCAAACAGCTGAAAAAGTCTCTAGAGCGTGCGACAACTGTAAGCGAGAGATAAATCCCAAATAGTCACCCATCCAACCTCTTATTTTACTAATTTATGTTTTCAGGTTCGAAATCCAAGTCAAAATGCTTGCTGAGGCCTGGGACGAAGACCTGCGAAAATTGCAAATTCCTTGACATTGCATGTACTTTCAATCGTACAGTGAAGAAAAGAGGGCCCCCAAAAGGATATGTGAATACCTTGGAGCAAAGACTGGCTTCATTGGAGAATCTGGTTGCTGAACTACGAGAGGGACAGGCAGAAGCTGAACCTGTTCCTACCGACAATACGACCCTAGTCTCTTCGGCGACAAACACAACTTATAGTAAAAAACGAAGCTTGCAAGAAGATGAAAATACGGATGAAATTGAGCCCCAGCAGCGGCAGATTGCCGTGCCAGGCAAATCGCACACTCGAAGATCAGACAGTAGTTCAGAGCGTTCGACAGTTTTGGGGTATCTCTCGGTCGATGAGAATATGACGATGCGGTACCATGGACCAACGTCCGGTTTGCATCTGATGACCGCATCACGAGTATTTGTGTCCCCTTTCTGGCACTTTTCCAACCCTGGCTTCTGGCCACGAAGCAAACGCACTACATTTCGAACGGAAGATGAGATTGTATCTGCAGCAGATGCAATATTAGGAGGAATTCTTCCTCCTATTTCCTTACAGAATAAACTTCTTGAGTTAGTCTCTTTTTTCTCGTGGGCTTATACTCAACTTCACCAAGGCGATTTCGATTGTGCGATTCCGATTCTAACATAAATGCTATGCAGTGCCTATTGGACGTTCGTCCATCCATGCTTCCCAGTCGTGCACAGAGAGACATTTCTCTTTCAATTAAGTAAAGACCGTCGCGGCATGCCTCGGCAAGGAAGGTCTGCATTCGACCAACTTGAACGTCGTATTCCTCAGGTGCTCTTATTATCAATGTTTGCACTCTCGGCTCGTTTCGTCGATAATTGTGATTCTCGAGAGGATAGCGATCCGGGTGACGAGTATTCGATCAAAGCGGAGACCTTGCTTGCTCAACATAGTAAGTGCTTGTCTCTCATTTTCCTGTGTGACTACTAGTAAGCCGGATTTTGCTAATTGCTTTCACAGAGCAGAGTAGCATCAACTGCTGTTTGGCGTTGATTATGATGGCTTACAGGGAGATCGGCACAGGTGGCTCTATTAGCTGGATGTATGTAGGAAAAGCGATTCGAATGGTATGATTAGCCCTCTGAGCATATGAGCATTATCAAAGCTAATCGGAATTATTTCAGGCCCAAGACTTAGGCTTACACCGAGACCCATCAGTATGGAAGAAAACACAGTGCTTCCGGAACATGTCCAACGTAGAAATGCAGATTCGACGTCTGATATGGTGGGGCGCTTTTGTGCTTGACCGATACATTTCTGCGTGGCAGGGCAGACCGTGTGCGATACACGAAGATGACTTCGACACTCAGCTCCCTGAAGATACCTTGCATGAGAATAGAGATCATTCTCTATCATGCTTGGTACAAGTCGCCAAGCTCTGTAGGTTGCCACTTTTTTTCACTTTTTTACACTTTAGTTGCTTTCGATTGGTACTGATTGATACTCAGCCATTCTCCAAGGCCGAATACACAAAGCGTTCTACTCAGTTGGCGTCAGAGAGCCGAATTGGGCGACATTGAATGATTTGGAGAGTGATCTTGACGAATGGGAAGCAGGAGTACCTGATTTTCTCGCCATCAAACAGGGAGTCAAACTGGCTGTGCCAGTCATTGTAATGCACACACAATTCTGGAATTGCAAAGTACTCCTTCATCGACCCTTGTAAGTTTAGGCGGACCCCTGCAGGATGCATGGTGGAAGGGACACGGCTAACACTTGAACAGTATCGTGACGCTTGCGAACGAAACCCAGAGCAATAATCCCTCCCTCTTGGCAGCAACCTCTGCAGCTGTCGCAATTGCAAACCTTCTCGAACATTTCACATCCTCCTACAGTCCAACCTTTGCCCCGCCGTTTTTCAACTACTACTGTTTCACAGCGATTATTATGCACCTTTTCAACCGTGCCACATACCCCGTTCTCTTCTCTCCGTCTGCATTGATGCATTGCATAGACTGCTGTAGGAAGATGAAGAGCATATGGTCCAGCGCAGCGCGCACGCTGCACATTATTGAGGGGGTCGATCATGAAGTCGAGAATACAATGCCGGATTATTATAACTTTTACGCGAGTACCGCGGCGCCGACAGCAACAATTCCGGCAATGATGGAAGCCGAACAACCACAAGGGCCTCTGGAAGGGGATGAGCCCGCAGTCTTAGGTTTCTCATTGTCGTCGTGGCCGTCGCCAATTGTCGAACCGGATTGGCTGAGTTTGGAGACATGGAGGAGTTGATATATAGTAGATATAGTTTACGAAGCTTGAAGTATGAATACGAGCAATCATGTCGGAATCAATATTGAAATGCCTACAAATCAATGTCGTGCTCTGATCCTTTAAATGCCGTCTATTACGAGCGGAGTTACGGCTGAACCTGTAGAAAAACCCTGAACCCTAACGCATGACACGATTCTATCGAAGAAGACGTAAACCAACTTTAGCTTAACATAAGACTTCACTCATCTTCGGTCAATATTCCGTATAGTTTGTATCAAGCTTTCTGTCTTTAAATAAACTAGTACCAAACTACTGTAGTGGTGCGTAACGATCCGGAGAAATGGTTTCGCAACGGCCAAAGTACCTTCATTGAGGAAACCCCCGCATATTCAATGTTTGCTGTTCGCATATATGAACAGATCCTGAATCTCCTGAAAAGCTTTGAGTTTCTTCTCTTTGATGATGGGTTACTTGGTGCTCAATTTTGTTGCGCTCTCCGCTTTGAAATAAACTACTTGTCCTCTGTAGTGAAATCAGAGCCAGTCTAAAAATGTCAGAATGTATACCATCTCGCCCCGAAAACGGGAAGACACGAGTCACTATTGTCGGTGCAGGCCTGGGAGGTCTCGCCTGTGCCATGGCCATGCACTATGCTGGCTTCGAAGTCATCGTGTTTGAAAAAGTGCGCGAATTCCTCCGTCTAGGCGACTCACTCGGTCTCGGGGAGAATGCGCTCAAACTCCTCAAACGCTGGGGCTTGTACGAAGAATTAATTAAGATTGGAAACAAAAGTCCTGTCATGAACATTCGACGGTGGGATAATGGAGAGATTATGGCGACGCAACCGCTTATGGTGGGTGCTATTCCCTTTGGTTCTTTAGTGGATTGAAGTACTAATCCGTGCTGAAATTACCAGGATATGGCGGGCTACATCGGGCATCGAGGCGATTACCATGTTGCTTTCATCAATCGTGTAAAGCAGCTTGGAATACCAATCCATATGGGTCATGAAGTCGTTTCTTTCGACGAAGATGTGCCGAGTCTTACGCTCAAGGACGGAAGAACATTCTACGCAGACTTGATTGTTGGAGCAGATGGCATCAAGTCCAGGGCTCGAGAGCTCGTGCTTGGTTTCAGCGATGCGCCTAAGAGTTCCGGATATGCATGCTACCGTGCCTACTTCAAGGGTGAAATCCTCAAAGACGTTCCTCAATGTCAAGAATACTTGAAAGAGGACTGTGTAAATATATGGATAGGCGAAGACAAACATCTCGTTCAGAACACGTTACGTGATGGAGAAGAGTTCAACTGGATCATTACCCACAAGGATACCGAGGATATTAAAGAAAGTTGGTTTCAGCCCGGGAACATGGATGATGTACGCGAACTTGTACAGGGTTGGGATGAATCGATTGCATCGGCGGTTAGAGCCACGCCAAGTTGTCTTGACTGGAAGATCTGCTATAGAGCTCCATTACCGACATGGGTGAGTAAGAGTGGTAAGATCGCTTTATTGGGTGATAGTTGTCATCCACATCTTCCGACTAGTGCACAAGGAGCCTCGCAAGCGACGGAGAGTTCGGCGGTGTTGGCGTTGTGCATGAAGTTGGCTGGGAAGGGCAATGTACCATTAGCAGTAAGTCGACGTTTCCGTTCGTGTGACCTTCTGATCGGTATTATTGACATGACGTAGACTAGAGTATACGAAAAATTGCGCTTCGACCGAGTGCGCCAGTCGCAGCTATCTGGCGAAGATTTGAGGAACAGATGGCATAATGCGTTGAAGCATATGAATGACGGTACAGAATTTGATCCAGATGACATCAAGATCAAGGTATGATTGGATTTGCTAAGCCGATGTGTTGAATGAATCATCTTACAGGGAACTAGAATCGATGGCTATATCCATACGACGCTGAAGAGGATACGAAAGCGAGATGGAATGAAGTCAGCTCAAAAGTACAAAAGGAGCTTGACGCGGGTGCAATCACGCCTCTCTTTGGAGAGGATGGTCCTCCACGAGTCCTGACCGTGCGGGATGCATATGGAAAGGTCAAAGATGTAGCACAAACCCAGAACTCATTACTCAGCAGTTTGACTGTCTGATAGATAGGGGGTATGTCTTCTGCTCGAAAAGGTTCAGTATGCTTTATTTTCTGGACATGTACCTTAGCCTATAGCAGCACCGAACTAAGGACAGATGACTGATGGATCTAGCCAGGATCATATTACAATAATCGTAATGGTCAAACGAGTATATAATAAATGTACAAAATTTAATTACGCCATCAGCAATAAAGCTATCCTAGTAATATCCAGAGCGACGCCCAGGATTCGTTCATAGGAAAGCTGTAAAAAAGTCCTCATATATTACCAGGTCGTGCTCGGTTGCGTAACATGATGGTGCTAATGGTAATTTCCCGCTGATAGCCATGAGTGGAATGACTCCTGCTAGATGACTTAGTCGAGTCAGTCACAACTGGGATATGCAGTTCATTTTGTATCGTCGAACGGATAAAAAAGAGTCAGGCTTGAATGTTTAGCCAACTACCGACCTCAGTGACGTGTGGCATTCAAGAAAGTCTTTCGGACATGGGCTAGACTGACGAACCAAGGATATTTCCATAGCTTTAGAAGTCATCTGTGAGCCTTAATGGCTAGATCCGAGATTACAGTTTTGGCTGTTCAGCTGCTCGGGGGCGCTGAATTCTAATCAAAAAGGCACTACTAAAGAGATCCCTCCAATGGTCAACTTTTGTCAATTAAGTTTATAGTGACCTAGTCTTCGAAGCTATGTATTACAATCGCAGTAGATTGATATACTGGAATCCACACGTTAAACTTGGCTACATCAAGAGCAAGCCATTCTTTATTCAATCCGTCTCGCATACTTCTGAAGTATTTAGCACGACGCGACACTGGGTTTTTTAAAGGTAAAAGTTGAGTACGAGATAGAACAGCCGTCTGCCTCCTGGTTCCCCCCATCTCCCCCAACAGATCAAATGATGCTGCTCAAACCCTGCTCGAAGGAACGCTTCCTTCAACATGCTCAGCTGTGCCATAAGATTGCGCCACCATCTCCATCTTATTGTCCACAACTCGATCCTGCTCCTCTGCATCCTTATTACCATACCTTCCGATCTTGTACCACGGGAGGGCAAAAAGCCGGTCCATACTCTCCAGTGAGCGACCAGCAGTTTCAGGAATACTGAACCAAACCCAGACTCCACCAAGGATGGTAATAGCGGCAAAGCACCAGAACGTACCCTTGGGATCAATTCCACCTTGGCTTGTGGGGAGAAGCATGTTGGGCACTGCACGCGAGTTGCCATACTGGTTGGCAAAGTGTAGAGTCATAGCCATCGAAGTGCAAAGAGCACGGATGCGGAGAGGGAACAACTCCGCAGTCAGAAGATACTGCATAGAGTTCCAACCTAAAGCCCATCCAACGCCAGAAAGGTAGATCATCACGATTGCTCCTGTGCTTGCGCCTTTCTGACTAGCTGGGAGGTGGAAAGTACTGACCACACCCATTTGGGGGACGGCAGTCAAGAATCCGGCAATGTAGATCATCGAGATTGCCTGAAGGATGATACCAAGCAGGAGGGCTCGCTTGCGTCCAATAACATCGACCAAGAAGAGAGCACAGGCAACTGCGGCAATTAATTTGATGATACCGAAAACCGCACTGACGAGTAACCCCTCGTTGTTACCAGTGATTCCAAGCAGCTTGAAAAGGTCAGGAGCATATATCGTAATGCTGCCGGCCCCAGACCACTGGGATAGAATCTGAGCCATGAAGGTGAGGTAAACTCGATATAGATTTGATGGAATTAAGAAGGCTTCCTTGAGAACTCCTATGGGACCTGATCCCATCGTAGCCTCCATTTCAGCGTGATGCGTGGCTTCTATCATGCTAATCTCGCGAACAACGTATTCATGATCAGGGGGCAAGTTACGAACTCTCGAAAGGGTTGTGATAGCTTTTTCAATCTGACCGCGTTTGACCAGATACCGTGGGGACTCATGTTGAAAAAAGGATAGGATAAAGATGACTCCAGCGAACATGATGTGGAGACTCGTGGGAATAAGCTATATGCTGTCAGAGCTGAGGGTTGTAAGTAGTCTTGTGAGGCATTCACACGCACCCATCGCTTGTGAGTAGTATCCCCGAGATTGACCTGGCAACCATAATTTGCAAAATAAGCTAGCACAATGCCCAGATAGACAAAGCCAGTAAAGACACAGGTACACAGACCACGAATTGAAGCGGGTGCCTAATGGTGTAAGTTAGTCGTATGATATAACTATTCTTCATCGTCGATAGAAGTAGGAAACTTACGATTTCTGCAAGATATACAGGCGCTACAACGACTGTCTGACCAATACCGAGTCCAGCAATAAAACGACCAGCATAGGCAGCACCTAGGTGGCCGCCGTTACCCATGAAGATGGCAATTCCAACAATCCATAGAATACAAAGCTGGCGAGTTGCCCAGATACGGCCAATGCGATCACAGACCAAGAAAGCACTATATAAGGTAGCACATGGAATCAGCCATTAAATCTTGTAAACATGTCTAGAGCCTAGCTTACAAAAGAGCTCCTCCGACGGATCCTATTTGTACCATAGCGGTAACGTTTCCCTTGATGTTGGTCTGTTCGACTTTGCTATATGATTGGTAGTGGATGTAATTCTGGAAATCCTTGGAATTGAAGGCGCCTGAGATCAAGCCTTCATCAACGCCTCGGGCAGCGCCCATAAGGCCGAATGAAACGACCGCAAGCCATAGCCTCCAGTTGAAGACTTGCTTGGGTTCATCCAGGTCCTTTAGGCGGAAGATATTCACGGGTTTTTTTGCTCCGCCGGCCATGATGAGCAGCAGTTGTCGTCTGGTGTAAATGAGCACTCAGAGAACAGAGAAACGCCCAATATCATGTCAACCATATTGAAGAATTACGGTCGTATTTATACCGCCGACTTTTACTAACATGCGGGGAAATGCTTGGAAACATTATGGATGCTATTGTGCGAAGTCTAATCACAATAAATGTTTACGAACTACCAAGAAACAGTCCTCCGGATCCCCAGATGAGGATAGTACTCCGTCGGGTATTGATATAACTGGGGACAAAGTCTTGGAGAGAGTCTCCCGTCGGGCTCTCAGACCACGTTTTCATCTCATGGCAAAGGAAGATAGAAAACTAGATTCGGGATAAGAGCCAATACAATCTAGCGATAATCGGCACAATGCAAACAGTGATTTCCGGTGGTATGGATGTTTTCGGGATTTAGGTAAGTATGCTCTAGTGATAAAGTCGCATTTCCTTGACGACAAGCCGCTTCCCGTCCAACCTTTTGCGCGTACAGGTTAGCAGCGTGAAGCACCCAAGCATCGGCCCCGGATTAATCAAATGCGGAGATCCCATAATGCTCATGATCAAACCGGAGAGAAACCCGATACATTACGCAGACTATGCTTTGGCCAACGGCGAGATCCTTCATGGATAACGATAATTTATCGGTTGAGCCGATCGGCATAGCATGACCGGAATTTCAATTGCCGTAACACAAAATCTACTTCTGCAGTCTTGGTTGCTTGTTTGCTAAATCTCTTTTCTCTGGCGCAGCCCCGATCTTTATTATAGTGCCATGGCAGACCCCAACAATTTGAATACATGATATATAGAGCCAATGGTCAGACCGAGCAGCATTTCGATGAGCTCTCGGCGTCTAAGCTCTCACCTCACCCTTGTCATGGTCAAGGAGAGGCTCAGCGCGGCTACGATTGGATGTGACAGACAGACGCTGCGGCCGAGTCGATTGACCATTGAGAGTGCGGAACGCGTAGATCAGCTGGCTTTGCTCCCTTGCATTCCTTTGCTTTTTCTTCTGTCAACCTCTGATAGATCATTATTGGTCAACTCCAGGCTGTGGAAGGAATAGTAGTGCATATCGAAGAGGCAAATAGTAGTGCGACTCTGAGAAATCACCGAGTTCTCGAGTTACTCGACCATTAATATACGTTTCAATCATTACAATCGAAAGACCATTTCACGAAAATGAAATACCGAAACTCAAGGAATAGGTTTTACCGAGTTCTGTAAAATAATTATTGCCACTGACAGCAGAATTTCAAATCATGAAGAGTTGAACATGTCTAATGGTGTTGTCATTCACCGACATCAGGTGACGTGTGTGCCCTAAAATAGGGCTAGGGTCATCTATCACCGTTTGTCTTGTTTTCCTTTGCTCTCGTGACCCCGGTTACAAAATTTTGTGATTTTATCAATTTCTTGAGATCAGTTGTCAAACCTGTTGAATCTGATAGATGACTCAGTTCCTAAAGCGCTCCAGGAGAAATCCTTTCATTCGGTGTCAATGCTACGTACAGGTGGCGGAATCCTCCTACTGAGGCGGAATTTCCGCAAACTTTGCAAAGTGTGCCACTTCGGATTCAGTACATGGCCTTACTTTTCACACTAAATCATGCATTTTTTTTGTTACTAAGAGTCATTTCATTCGCATAACCACATTCGAACAAATTGAGTTAATTGGCCGGCAAAATCATCAACCAGTACCAGAGTATTCATTCCCGGAACGGCGGGTCGACGCCAGTTCCCAGTTGAAACAGTTTGAAACTTTTTTGCCCGTGTCCAGTTCTCTCCCGTATCTTTGAAGTCGATGATGATGCAAACCTCTTGTTTCAACTCTCTTACCTTAACGTTTAAGGCGGCATGTTGCGATTTCGTTTTAGGAACAATGTCCGAAATCCATCGAGTTCAAAAAAAGGAAAGAGATGGAATATGTGGGTCAAAAACGAGACGGCCTTAGTCAGACTGTCAAGCACATGGCGTCGCCAGTGCGACGTTCCATCGCTTCAAGCAAGTACCACATGATCATACATATAGAACAACCACAGAAAAAAATCCCGGCCGTTGCGTAGTCCCTACATACCTCTGGATGAATGAACAGTACTCCGTGGTATGTATAGAAGCAGAGACTATCTAACATCGTGAGACAGGAGGTCAGGAGGTATTCTCCCGCGTACCTTTCTCCATTTTTAGACGGCACAGCACGGCAGAAACCTGGCGTCGTAAGCGGTAGCTATCCATTTATCCATATTTAACCTCCCTAGGCACCCAAGATGCACTTTGATTTCTTGTCTCCAATCCTTGTTTAGGTTCAGGTGCCTAGAACTCAGAGGCAATGCGGCGCTCTGCGGCTGAGGCATATTTAATTTGGTCATCCTAATGTGCCTTGCGCGTTCGGTCAGCCTTACTTCCTCTGGATTAGATTGTCATGGCATGACATGCATCAAAGGATATCTGATAAGTTACGGGGTAGTCGAGTACTCCATAAAAAAAAACCTAGATAAAGTACTTCAGTCACGGCTCTACACGAATTAATCATAATTCATGCTGTTATTATGAGAAGAGTCAGGCTGAAAATCTGTCTCATTGTCCCTGAGTCGTGGTATAATCTACAAAAAGGAGTCGTGATTATAGCTCTGATAGTTATTGAACAAGCTTAGTCAAAGTACGTACAGAGCGCGGCTCGACTACTTGGTTACGTGCAGGGCTCCGAGCACCCTTGATGCGTTCGAGGTCCCAACAAAGTTCCAACACCTGCCTCTCTGAGCAGTGATCAGTGATTATAGATAGAGACTAGACTGCTACACCGGCAGGGCAATCTAAAGAAACTCCACTTGCTCCGATGATTCTCCTGGGCCTTGCCATGTCATTGCGCATTGGGCTTTGGAACCGCATCCACTATGCTGCCGAACTTATATCCAACTGACCAAGGGATCTACCTCATGAAACCCATCAATGCGAAGGAGAACCTGACACATTGGACGACTCATGGTAAGTATATTTTCCAAGATGGAGTGATAGGATGGAGATTCTGAATACAGCATGTTTAGGGTAAAGTGGCATCCGGAAAATCACGCCGCACTCAACTTTTACCAAACACCTTGCAAGTCTGACTGCTCATCCATGTTCTAGAATCGCTGAAATCTCCCCTGATGCTATTGCCTAACTCGACCATTGTGCGCTTGGCTGCGAGAATAGTACGTAGTGTAGAACGGCAAGTATCCGCCTCGCTGTGCCGTGTGCATACCAAGAGGGAGAATTTGCCAATACAGAGACGCACAATCCCATTGTGTCTTTAATTTCAATTGGTTCATGCATGTAGTAGCGGGTACCGGAGTGGGCCGATAGTACGGTTACGCACGGGGAAGATGAAGAACCGATGCAATACGAACCGCGTCGTAAATAACACGGTATCGTATCATGCCATACAGGTAATTTACGATGGCACATTTGACTTTTTCACACTAGGCCGTATTTGTCGATGAAACCCCTGTCCCGCACTATGACTGAAGGCGCCTATTGGAGAGAAGTCTTGCCCTAAGACTTGAGAGTCCCCGCTTGTCCAGCCAATGCAGGTACTACCACCATTCCATTTTCAACAGCTGGAAAGATCTCTGTGCGAGCAAAAAACACCAAAATACGGCGTACTCAATTCCAAACTAGCGTCTCTGTGATTGTGGGACCACTCGGGCTGCTGAATCTTACGGCACCCATGGCACTTGTCTTCCTCGGACCACTCAGAGACCCCTCCTCCCCTCAGGATCTCACCCAATGGCCCATTTGTCTTACGGGCTTGCAAGCCCTGGAGAGCACCATAGGCCCTCATCGGGTGGGCTTCGATATTGGACACACGCTATTATTATCATTTGCCCCTACCAGTGTCCTATGTGAGTCCATATAGAGACTAAATAGCTCTGTGGATCTGTGCTCCAGACCGTCCACCCTTGTCGATAGGTTTTGGTATATCAGTAGCGTCCTGGCTCCTCCTCAGCCCTGGCCGATTCTCTTATTAGTGTAAATATTTCCGCGTGCCCCAGACAACGTTAATAATTTTCATTTCCCCCCTCTGTTGGTTACAACGCCATTTCAACATCGCCGTTGTCTATTGTGAAGAGGCAATTGTCCGTTACTCTTGAGCAGTCGGGCATTGCTTGACTGCCTGGATGCAGTCTTTCGTTTAACCCTCGAACCATGAGGTAGTCGTTCATTACATACAACACAGCAAATATCCAGTTCATGCAAACTATATTCAACGCATTAGAAAAAAAAGGACGTTAAAAATGACGAGCACATCGGGTTTATGCCCTCCACCTTTTATACAGGAGAGTCTCTACGCGAATTCATCAGGATGTAAGCGACGAACAAATGGAATGAAAGGGAAACGGATCGAACAGTGCTAATGACTTGTCGTAGACATCCCTGGTCGATTTTGTGAACCTATTACCGAAGGACTCAATTGCTGTTTACCATGTCCGTTAGCAGATTGGAGATACCCCAACGGTAAGCCACCAGTTCGAAGACTGCAACTGGTCATATAGCTATATACTGACAAACGCTTCATTAGGAGTGGACAAGAAGAACGAAGCAATCGGGTGGCTCGGTGTTGCGTTGCTACCATTAACAGTCTTCCTCCTTGTCAGCTGGGCTGTCCTCCCCGTCAAATTCACGAATCGAAACTACATTACCGTCTGTTTCACGTTGTCCGTCGTCTGCCTTCAGATTCCTCTCATCATTCCGCTAGGAACCAAACCACAAAAATGCAATGATCCGATCACGCCAAATGACATGCACACGGACTGGTCTTGTGCGTTTACAGGGGCTATCTTGTTGTTCGGTGGTGCTGCTTGTGTTACATGGAGTCTTTTGCGAACAATTGCGCTTCACCTTCAGGTCTGTTGGGAGGTGATCATCGGACCTGTGTTCATGTGGATCGCCTTTGCAGTGGGATTGGGTGTCCCCGTTCTCATCCTCGCCTTGATGTTGGTTTTCACGGGAGTTTCCTATCGATTCGGCAGTGTATGCCATATCAACAGCCAGGACAGTCTTCATGATTACTGGATTCCTGTCTTGGTATTTGCTGGAATGGGCCTTATTCTTCAATTCGTGACCATGGGATACTGCATGTACGTCTATATCAAGGCACTTTTCGACCCATCGGATCCTACAAGTACCTCCAACTCGGGTCTGCCGTCATATACATCCAGTTCGCGCACGGCAACTGCTCGACAGGCATACAGGCGCGTGCGACGGGTTCTCAAACTACAATGGCGCTCAATGGCTCTTGTCATGGTCATTCTCGCCAACGTCATCTATTTGGCGGTTACATTCCTGCAACTCGATAGCGATCTGGCTGTTAATGATTCCAACCTCAAGAAAGCCGCACCGTGGTTGGCGTGTCTCGCCGAGCTCCAAGACCCCGCAAAATGTACAGCAGAGGCCTCTGCTCTTGGCCTTACCGAGGCAGCATTAGATGCAGCACTAGTGCTTCTCTGTATAGCCAGTTTTTGGAACTTTATCTTCACAATACGCGTGACTATGTTCCGAGGGTGGCTTGAGTTCTGGCAAGGACTCTTTGCCAAGAATGTCGAGTTTGTCTCGGTGGATGCACGTTCTCGTTTCGGAGATACTCGCAACTATGAGATGCTCAGCCATCAGAACACTATGAAGACACCTGAGCCGACACCATCTGAGGTGCGCTCACCTACGCCAGCATACATGCATAGTCGTGTAGACGAAGAAGAAGTCGATGGAAAAGACATCGAGCTCAGCACTCACTCGCGGCAAGCCAGTTACACTCGTCCTACAATGAGCTTCTCGACGCCGCGTCCCCCAACAGGACAGAGAAGCCCTACCAACTTCACCTGGGATGCTACAAGCACATTTGCTCGATCGAATTCTCAGATGAGCAATCATAACCCTCGCTACAGATAAACCTTTCTTTACCCACACTCACTGTTCACTTCTCTATTTTTTTTTTTTCTATCGAGTGATTACTCTTATGTACACTGGGCTTGTTCGCTTATACCTTATTCCAGCATGGCGTTGCCGGCAGGTGTTATCACACATGATGTTTTATCAGGTATGGGGTTTCTGTGTGGACAGTTGTTACCCGGGAAAAAGTCGAAAATGCTTATATGTACACTTATGTCCCTCCTTCCATGTTTGTCTAGTCTAGATTTGACTTTACCGCTTTCATTGAACAGTACCTACTTTGGTAGGGTGCATACCACAGCCAGCCTTCAATGACTACATTACAAATTAATTCAATTAATCAATTATACCCAGTTACCCATGCATGTTGTACTCGGTTTTCCGTATTCATCTCGCCACTCACGCACGGCTGCACAATCTAGATTAATTATTATTAAAGAAAATGAAATGGCTTCAACTTCCAGGTGTGGGCTGTACGTGTTACGTACACATGCAAAGGAAGGAAAGTCGGTGGGAAAGGTCCCGAGGCCCAAGGTATTATATTACGTTTCTCCTCTAATTCACTTAACTTATCTGCACTCATATGCAATTTGCCTCTGAATACAAAGAAAAGGGTTTTGCGTAACAAGGAAATCTTTCTCCAGATTCTTGGGACTATTCTAACAATCTGTTAAGAACAGGGCTCTATCAATTGAGATCGGCTTCGATCTCGAAGGTTCAATATCAACCCGTCTGCTAGTTTGGCGATGGTTATAGTTCGTTAAGGTCATAATATTGTATCCTCGTCTTATTCAAGTTTAAAAATAATATTAAATGCCGAACTAGTTCCATGTTTGACTCTACTCAAAAGAGACAACCGTGCGCTTAACGTCCACATGAATTTTTAGTAAAGACGTTCTGTGTACAGTGTACACACCTAGCCAGGCATGCCATAACCAAGTGATTCTATTGAATGTTTGTTTCAAGGATATTCCGTACTTAGTCGAACTCAATAGACCACGTTCGATCTGCAAACTTTAACCCCCCTTGCTCAAGCCGTGAACCTTGAAGTTCGAGCACATGCCGCGGAACTACATCATCCTGAGCATTGGGAACAAAAGTTTACGCGGACAAAATATGAACGCCGATCTCCCAAACGTAGACCTTGAAATTAAATACCTGTAGGTGTTCCTGGTAAATAGTGCCGTGAGCACGTGCCTAAATCGGTCCCGAGTTGGCATTTACAGGAGATTCGCATTTGAACCAACATTATTGACCTCTGTTGTAGACTTCGGTCGCCTTTGGAAGGATTGTCACGTAAAATCATATGTCATGAATATAAATTTTGTCCAACTAACCTCGGATAACCCTAAAGCATGACTCTCATGTTGGTGTCGGATCCGGCTTAGCGTCTGTTTTTGCTGCTGGTAAAGTGCGGAGTAATTATGTAAGGCTTGTCCCCAGAACCTAGACTCACTAACAAACAGCCTATCGTTCTCGTGGCAGTACGTCTCCTGTACGAATGCAAGTAAATGAAAAATGGCGACTCGCGACTCGCTACTCAGGCCAACATCGACTCGATTGTAGTTGTGCCAAGTCACCCATGTCTAGACGTTTTTGCCCCCTTAGATTTACATGCGCACTTTTTACTTTTGCGTCAGTTAGGCTCTGACTAATGCGTAGCTAGTTCGGTTTGTAATTTTTGTTGACGTAGCTACCGTGCGATCATCAAAGTTTATGTTGTACTCAATATTTCGATCGTCTCTCGATTACTGTATCCGGTCTGTAGTTTCTGTACGTACTATGTAGAACGAGCTGGTTCTCCGGAGTACATAGATACTACATACGACGTAATCGAGTTCGGAGTAACCTTCTGGAACAACGGTAGAAAACACAGATACTTTAGCTTGGCACTAATCCCATTGTGCCACCACGCGCGGTTTGTACCGCAGGAGCACAAATACGGGGTACGGTACGCGGAAGCTACGGCTTTTCAGCGTGACGGTATCAGACGCGATTCGAGTCGCGCATTTATCCTCATATAGACCGTGGTTTTTAAAGTGCTAAGGGTTTTAATCTCCTGCCTGATGATAGTGTGATATTTTGGAGATGAAGAGTTCGCATATCCGAAAAGTAAATCTGTGAGAAGTTAAAACTAAGCGAAGAACCATAATCAACACAACCTGAAACACACCACGTTTCCGACACGGATTCGGCATGCTCAAGAAAAAGACACTCGAGTGCAAAAGACGAAGAGACCGGCCTGCGAGAGGCTGGACATGATAACCTGCATTAGTATCGATTAGCTCTGCAGGCTAGCGGCGGGGTCTAGCGGGGCCTCTTTATGAGTGGACGCCATACAACAGCCGAAACGGCCTTATAACGCAAAAAAGACTAGTGTGCAGCAGTGGAACACGGGCCATGCCCTGCCGAGGACCCGCTCGGTAAGTTATTCGCTTGGCTGTAATACCGTAATTACTGTACGGATACCGCGTTCGTTCGTATTGTAGTTTACAATCTCGATAAGAAAGTTGAGACAATATTGATTCCACACACCCACACCCACGTCCTTGGGAAAATGGAAAAGTGTGTACTCAAAACGTCTAAGAGCACACCTCTCCCCACAAGGTAATATCCTGAAGTGGTAAACTTCCTGCCTCATTCAGGGAGATGATCGGCAAATCGTCGATGAATTCAGGCAAAATGGAGGTCCTGCTCAACGAAATTTAAACAGGGGGGCCTCTTACGTATGTCTGAAGTTTACTCTCGAGGTCAATTCTCAAACGTATGAGTACGAGTCGCGCTCCTTTCTTTGCCATTGGTTCTGTGTTAATTGATTGATTTTACCCACTTCAAACTCGCGTCCTGAGACGTCTAACCACTACGATGTACGTACGTCGGTAGGGGTACTAAGGGTAAGGGGCAAAACTGCCTCAGAGAAAAAAGCCTCAGGGTTACATTCACGTCGCATCTTCTTATCTGCATGCTTATCAGTCCCCTTTCTCTATTGTGTATCACCATCTACTATGTATCTACCAGTCCATCCATCCACCATTTATCATTAACTCCCACGGAACACTCCGTGTTATGTATCAGGATGAAACAAACCTGAGGGGGCAGAAGGATCATTCTTACGTAGGTGGAGGAATACCTGACAGATGCACAGGGTAGCGTGGGAATCTCGAAGGATCGATATACTACACTGCTATCCTGGGTCGAAGGATCAGTGAAACAGTGTGAGCGAGAAGTGCCGATAGGATTCCTAACGGTGTTGCATTCTTGGTCCAGCCACATTATGGGATGCTCAGGCTGTGATATCATCGGGTCAATTGAGAATTTTGTTTTCCGGGGAAGCGAGGGGTGATGGTGAGACAGTTGCTGATGTGTCGTGCTCATTATTTTGCATGATGATGGTATTCTGATGACGAAGTCCTCACTCACCGAGACCTTTTCATGGATATGAGAGTTGTTTTGCATTGGATTGCATCGTCGATCTATTTCAGACTCGGCCTCTTGAATATGAAAACCATCCTTGAGTAGCCATATGGTAATCTTATTTGCATGCATGAAGTCACTCCGACACCCTCTGTCCCGAGTCTGTACCACCAGCTTTGTCGGTTCATCTCGATGGGACAGTCGGGTATAGGCATCATTATTTATGGATAATGGTACTAGAACTATGAGCTTGACGACAAGACAACCTCGAAAACTTGAGATAATCATGGATGTCGTAGTAATCAAAAAGTTCCTAGGCGAGCCATCCAGGGCTTGGAGCTCTCTGGGTAAAGTAATGACTAGTGAGACTGGTGCGGTACCCAATAAGAACTTTGGATGATTACAAAGTTCGTGAATGGAGTTGCGTAGCCCTAGAGAGGTCCATCGATCTCCCCTGGATGCATGTATCGCACATCCACTAACTGGAAACCGAACTGTTACGATTCAAGGCAGGCAACAAGACCTGTCAAAAATGAAGAATTGCTCAAGAATTTTTTCCATTTCAAGCACAGCAGCACACTTGCCGAAAAGACTACATAAAGAACATCGAGTGTAAGTGCAAGAGAGGGCTATGGTACATCACTTAACCGCGTCACAAAAGAAACAAGCAAAACCACAGTCATCGATCGCAAGCACAGAGAATAGAGTCTGTCTTCGTTGGTGAGTATTGCCCCTGAAAATCAAGGACAAGACAATAGAGGTCGATTATCTTCTTTCGTAAAAGTACACTAGGGCAGTAAAAGAGAAGGACAGCTCGCGCCGGCTTGAGGCCAAAATCTGGTATTTTCCAGGACTTGAGAGCTATATCTTAAAGTATACCACGAAACCTCCGATGTGTTGCTATAGGGTATATTTGGGACACATCACATCATGTCTCGTATGATGCATTACCACGCATCGACCTCGAAACTCTCCTATAAGTCTGTCAGCAACTATCATCTATCAACTTACAGAAACAACTCACCTCTGGGAAATAGGTCGTCACAACTGTGCGGTCTGAAAACTTTCGGCCCGCAAGCGCTTTAAGTGCGTTGGTTGCCGACTCCACGGTATCAAACTTGACGAATATCTTGCCCACTCCAGCAGACTGTCGGCTGCCACCGGCTGGTCGGGGAATCTTGAGATCGAGTACTTGGCCATATTTGCTGCACTCCTCTTGTACATCCTCAAGGATTTCTGGAACGCCAAGTTAGCAAGACTTATGAATGATTTCGTACTGGAATGCGTAATAGTTTACATACCTTCGTAGTCTTCATTGTTGATTAGTTCATCCGCTGTGACCATGTTCAGCAACTGAAGAACACGGGTGGTCTCTAGATCTGCAGATGTTGTCTTGGCGAACATTGACATCGCATTGACACCCATATCAAGGCCAGCTGCTTGGGTAACTCCGATACTGGCATGTGTAATCTTGAGATGCTTATCGCCTAGTTCCATGCCGTTCAGACTCTCCACTGCAATGGCAGTCGCTGCGGCATCAACGTATTCGCAGAACGCGATACCCTGATGGAAGTTAGTAATTAGACTCATAGCGTCTGTCTGAGATGTAACCTACTCGAGACTCGTCTGTACCACTATCCTTGACCAGCACAAACGCTCTCAATTCACCAATAGACTTCAAGAGCATGGTCACTGGTTCTTCTGGAATATAAAGAGGAATGTTTGTCACGCAAAGCTTGTTTGGCGAGTCGGGGACTTGATTGGAGATCACACCCTCTTGGTACGGCGGTTGGTCTTCTGGTGCGGACGGGACGATGTAGTCCTTGGGTCGGCGGAGTTCCAAGCCTCGAGCGCCCCCATTGGCCGTAGCCACTGCTTCATGTTCTTCCATGGTGATACCATCCAAGGCAAGTGCAACAGTAGCTTCATTGGCACCTTTGAACTCCAGAAGCGCAAACGAGTGATCCTTGGAAATCTGGGAAGAAACACACGGGTCGACGCCCTCAATGACATTCAATCCGTTCAGTTGCAGGTTGAAGAATGAGACAAGGGCTGCGTCAGTTACGTTGGGAGGAAGGTTGTGAGCAAATAAGCGCCTGGCTTGTCTTGAGTTGCCTGGTCGCAGAGCAGAGCTTTCGGTTGACGTCGCCGCAGGTTGGTTGACAAGGGCTTGAAGACGACTTGGGTCAACTGCCTGCTGACGAGGAGCTCCTGGGAGCGGGAACATGCCGGAAATCTTGGCTTGCTCAGCAGTGACGTTCTCGTATCCGGGAGGCTTGATATCCCATTGGGTCAAACGACGTTTTCGCTCCAACACAGAAACTACATTAGTCAAATCAGGTGTTGGCTCTCTTTTCTTGGGAGGTGTTGCGCTTCGTCGTCGTTGTTGTTGTTCTCCCTTGTCTCGTCCCTCGCGCTCTCGGCGACGTGGTCGGTCCTCGAAGAGGTCGCCTCGATCGCCTCGTTCTCGTCGCGCCGGCCGCTCCTCATGATCCCTGCGACGACGATCGCCACGATCTCTGTCCCATTCTCGCTCATCCCGTCGACCAGAATAGCGGTCTTCGCGTTCTCTAGCTCTGTAATCGCGACTAGATGAATATGAGTCTCCCTCAGCTTCGCGGCGCGAACCTCGTCCGGGGCCATGGTGGGGCGATCTGGAGCGTCGTCTTTCGCCTCTATCACGTTCGCCTCGATCTCGTCTTTCGTCCCTCTGTTTGTAGATATAATCAGTATGGTTCCAATAGTCGTAGGATGAGGTAGGAAGAATCCTTACGTAGTGGTCCCTAGGGCGACCGGAGTCTAAAATTATATGTTAGTCGATTTAGTCCAAGTAGTATGGGTGTTTGATGGCTTGCCTCTTGAAGAATATGCGTCGCCGTTCATTTTGACCCCGTTCAAGCGTGGCAAGATCAAAGCTGAAGATTACCACCTGAAGTCACCTGGCACGATCGCGATGACAAACAGATAATCGTGAGAAAAAGACTAAGTTGAGGTATATGGAAGAACACAAAATGTACGCCAAAGAAGAGGAACGGTGGCTCGACGTTGCTCTCTTTGCTACAAATCTTTTGTTCAAGGCGGCTGGGGTGGTCCAGACAAATTCTGAGTAGAGCTCCGTTCCGGCGTCTAGCGCGGAAGTTAGCGCGCTGCGTCTATCCCGCCTATCGGAGCTTGGATAAGTATTTTGCGGAGCTTGTCTTCTTACTGTTGGAGACATCGAGGCTTTTTTTATTCAGTATGGGTTGAGCGCAAACGGTCTTTTCAGTCACTCATTTACACAATGGCGGCACATTTTACAGAATGGCGCAAATTGCCCATCAGTCTGAGTGAGCTCTGTATCAACACCACGTTGAGATGCGGCCAATCTTTCAGGTCAGTCGACACAAAGTCACATTCAGAAGCAAGCTAATTGAGCCTCGAATAGATGGCAACAAATTTCGGACAATGATGAATGGCGGTGCGTTCTCCGCGGGCGTCTCATATCATTACGACAGGACCCATCGTACTTGTACTATCGATCTTGCGCTGCCCGAAAACCCCTGGTTACGCCTTCAGTTCCGACGAATGGGACAGCAAACGCACCAGACGAGACGCGCGAAATAGTCACTCATTACCTCAATCTGACGTCCAACCTTACCGACTTATACAACCAATGGTCTGACTCCGACCCTAACTTCAAGAAAAAAGCGCCCAACTTCACGGGCATCCGTATTCTACGCCAGGATGCCTGGGAGGCTCTGGTGTCATTTATATGCAGTAGTAACAACAACATAGCACGCATATCACAAATGGTAGAGAAGCTTTGCACAAATTACGGTGATCTGGTGGCTAGCATTGACGATCGATCCTATCACGATTTCCCACCACCAGAAGCTTTGACTGGCAAGGATGTTGAAGCACGATTGAGAGAATTGGGCTTTGGTTATCGTGCGAAATACATATATCAGACTGCGGTCATGGTTTCAGAAAAGGAACAGGGATGGTTAGACTCTCTGCGCAATCCTGAGAGCCCTGCCTTTGGCATCGCGCCAAGCCCGGGAGGAGAAATGCGTCCTGAAGGTAGAGAGGGATATCGCGACGCTCATGAAAAGCTTCTTGAACTACAAGGCGTTGGTCCTAAGGTGGCTGACTGTGTTTGTTTAATGGGCCTTGGATGGGGGGAAGCAGTACCGGTGGATACACACGGTCAGTGACGAATAAGTGATTTGATGCATGAATCTTTGCACTAACAGGAGATCAATCAGTCTGGCAAATTGCGCAACGAGACTATAAGTTCGGCAAGGGTGGTAACAAGTCCTTGACGAAAGCCACCTACGATGCCGTTGGAGCACACTTTCGCAAACTCTGGGGCAAAGAAGCCGGGTGGGCTCACAGTGTTTTGTTTACGGCAGATCTCAGAAGTTTTTCTGATCGGCTGGCTACTAAGGTTGAGGTTAAAGTCAAGCAGGAAGATGATGTGCCGGTGAAGACGACTATTACGTCTACGGTTTCTATTAAGCGCCCGCTTGAAGACGATAACACCAAGCCGGTTAAGAAAGGGAATCTTGTTGTCCAGGCGGCCGAAACAGTGATTACTCGCAGGCGATCCAAACGGCAACGTAGGTGATGGCGATGGGCAAGCAGTATAATAATCTTATCAGATCGATGCGTTTCATCCATCTCCCTGGAGATCTCCAGTGTATATAGAGTCCGGGTCTTTCGGTGGAAGAATTGGAGTAAGTCTGAGGTTGGTGCGGGGAAACGTATCCACCCTCGACTCCGTCACGAGTCACGAGGCGCGCAGAAATAGATCGAACATCGGATCTTTCAGGAGCTCGGTGACCGTTCTCGATCGCTACGTATTACCTACCTATACGTGCACAATACATGTACGCAATGTACAGCCAACTTTGCATCTGAACACATGGAGACGGCGTGCGACACAGACGGACCATCTCCGAGCCGGCGGTCTTTGCGTGTCCGCTATACTTGCCAGGTCGAGACATGCCGTGATTGGGAGAAAATGCCGCACTCCTTACAGCAAGGCGGGGGGACAATTCTATCTGTATACGTATGTGTTATCAACAAAAATAGATCAAAGCGAGAAATGTGAAGGACACTTCTATAGCTATATAATCTGCGATGGTACGCATCGGTTATAAAAGAAAGAGAAAAGAGACTCGGTTAAATGCTGGCACGGCAGGTGCGGTCACAAGTCCGAACAAGCAGTCAGGCCAGGAACAGAAGGAGCAGCCGGCAAAGGCGGTGTGTGCCTCTCCTGGTTCGGGGCAAAAACTTTTCGCTATCAAATTGCCGCCGAGCGGGCCTGCCCTGACTGACTGACTGTTTTCTGTGGAGATTCGCTGTGACTCGTCTTTCGCTTCATACCTTTCCACGCATACACTGTACACTGTGTTCTTCGTGTGTTGCGATTACTTGTTGAGGGCATTTCTTATCTTATTTCCATATTTTAATCTAATTTCCTTGCTTGGTTCGCGGTTGATTTACAAAAGAGGCGCCCTTTGTTGTTGCTCCCTTTACTAATCGCCAATTGACCGGCCCCAGCAAATAAACTATCGGTCATCGCAATTCCATCGTTTCCATCATTTCTTAGCGATAGATTTCTAGGAAATCGGCTACAACATGTCAAAAGTCACCGCAGCCGTGAAGGCAACCTTAGTCGGAACCCAGGAGGAGGAGCTTTCAGTGTCGCAGCAGATCAAGACCAACTTCATACAGCATGCGCGCAAGGATGAGAGCTCCGGAGAGCTTTACATGACCGAAGACGAATTCGTCGATGCCATTGCGCCCAAACATCAAGATTATGTGAGTATTAGCATCTACCATGTTTTAAAGCTGTCTCTGATAGAATGTACCTCAGCACAAAATCCGACGTGATCAATATGGAATCCT
This sequence comes from Talaromyces sp. F31, assembly GCA_037356135.1. Lineage (NCBI taxonomy): Eukaryota > Fungi > Ascomycota > Eurotiomycetes > Eurotiales > Trichocomaceae > Talaromyces > Talaromyces sp. F31. Next base: position 699,391 of record JAYXSF010000040.1, on the reverse strand, counting down.
TTTCCGCGTCGCAGATCGCAGAAGGACGGGACGAATCAATTTGACCGACTGGGCCGCATTCGAGAACCTCTTAGCAAAACCCGACGCTGAATACGAAATTGCGTTCCGATTGTTCGATGTGGAAGGAACCGGCGCGATCAAATTTGAGACCTTCAAAAAGCTGTACGACCAGAACAAGGGATCCGAAACTATCCCGTTCGACTGGAACTCCGAGTGGGCTTCGTTGTATATCGGAAGAAAGAAAACTCGCCATGACATGACCTACCCTCAATTCGCCCAGATGCTTCGCGGACTTCAAGGAGAGCGCATACGCCAGGCATTTCACCTTTTCGACAAGGATGGTGACGGATATATTGCACCAGAAGACTTTCAGCGCATTATCCTCGAGACCTCGAAACATAAGCTTTCCGACTACCTCCTAGAGCACCTCCCTACCTTGTGTAACATATCGTCCGGAAGCAAGATTTCCTACGCCAACGTGCGCGCCTTTCAGAATATCATCCGTGAGATGGACATCATTGATGTTATTATTCGGGAGGCAACCAAGAAGAGTTCGGACGGAAAGATCACTCGTGCCGAATTCCTCAATGAAGCTGCGCGCATCACACGTTTCTCGCAATTTACGCCCATGGAAGCGGACATTTTGTTCCATTTTGCAGGCTTGGAAGCTCCTAGCGGGAGATTGTCTTTGAAAGATTTCGCAAAGGTGATTGATGCTTCGTGGCAAACGGCCGATCGTGGCCTAGACAACCTTTCTGGAGGAATCGCCAAGGTCGAAGACACCGCCAAAACGTTTCTGCAGAGTCTTCTCGAGTCCGCCCATCACTTCGGTCTTGGAAGTATTGCAGGTGCCTTTGGCGCCTTCATGGTCTACCCCATTGACTTGGTCAAGACCCGCATGCAAAATCAACGTAGTGCTCGACCGGGAGAGAGACTGTACAATAACTCCCTAGATTGCGCCAGAAAGGTCATTCGCAATGAGGGCATCCGTGGTTTGTACTCCGGTGTTATTCCGCAATTGATCGGTGTTGCCCCTGAGAAGGCCATCAAATTGACGGTCAATGACTTGGTTCGTGGTTACGCTACCGATAAGGACACTGGCAAGATCAAATTGCCATGGGAGATCTTGGCTGGTGCCTCTGCCGGTGGTTGTCAAGTCGTAAGTGGCCTTGAACTTTTATGCTATTAGATCTTGCTAATTTTGCATCCTTTAAGGTTTTCACCAATCCATTAGAGATTGTCAAGATTCGTCTCCAAGTACAAGGTGAGCTTGCAAAAAGCGTGGAAGGAACTCCCAAACGCTCTGCAATGTGGATTGTCCGAAACTTGGGTCTTGTTGGGTTGTACAAGGGTGCAAGTGCCTGTCTTCTTCGTGATGGTGAGTATCATGCTTGACGTGTCTTGAACAGTATGCTGATTAGCTAAATAGTCCCGTTCTCTGCTATTTACTTCCCTACCTACGCGCATTTGAAATCGGACTTCTTCGGAGAGTCCCCCACACATAAGCTCGGTGTTTTGCAACTTCTCACAGCCGGTGCTATTGCTGGTATGCCTGCAGCGTATCTGACCACGCCATGCGATGTGATCAAGACACGTCTGCAGGTAGAAGCACGCAAGGGAGAAACAAAATACACTTCTTTGCGTCACTGCGCGTCTACTATCATGAGGGAGGAAGGCTTCAAGGCTTTCTTCAAGGGCGGCCCAGCTCGTATTCTCCGATCATCACCTCAGTTTGGTTTCACACTAGCTGCATATGAAGTTTTGCAAAAGGCATTGCCGTTACCTGGATCTGAAGACCACGGCGCGCCTATTTCCACGGCTGAAACGTCCTCGGTTCCATCAACCACTGCCCCGCTTCCCTACCTTCGATCAAGAAATGCTTTGAAATTGATTCTTGATCTCGACGAGAATTTCGGTCGCATCAAAGTGCCCGAAGGTGCTTCACTTCCCAAAATCTTCGGCGGATCTAAGCAATAAGTGCTTCTGCATTGACTGATTTACACAACACAAAAATACGCATTCTCTTCAATGTCGATATCCGGATCTGCTACTGCACGGCAATACTTACATCTTTTCTTCTCGTCTCCATAATGTCACTGCATCTATCCCAAACCTTGGTGCGATTGTTGGATTGGTATAGGTCACGGTATACAGTTCCGTTTCCAAGTCCTTGGGGATTTTTTTTTTCCTTTTCACTATTGCAAGCATGTTAGTTATATGTTTTTCTTTTGTTCCTTGTCTTCTTTCAGATAGAAAGATTTCCTGTATCAAACAATACTAGCTATATAGCCTGGTTTTATAGAAAGGTGGACGTGGAAGTTGATGCTTTCTCTTGGGATGGTGCATCAAGCCAGTCTTGGTCTTGTGTCTAGATAGAGTAAATTGTATATTCTACATATGGATACAGTCAATGTTTCTGGTTCGAGATGATCTGACGGACATAAACCGGTTTCTTTCGGGTTGTCAGACTAAGCTCTGACAGCGCGATTTCATGTTTGAAGCTGAAAATGCAACGAGAATGCAATCAGATTGGTCAATATTTCATATTTAAATCATAAAAGGTAATGGAGTCCGGGCCTTTACCATGTGGGGGCTCATCGTTAACAGAGTACGATATTGGTTGGATATAATATATAGGTATGAATAAATCATGGTGTGGGCCCCGATTCTAGTTCAGATCTGTGAGTCTTTATATGGGATCGGGTGAGGATGGTCTCCTTTCGGAGACCAGGACGGTGTATTGACAGATTTTGGCTATTTGTAAACTGACGTCGAGCCCTGATGCCGAGAATCCGACCACGACGACTTTCAATGCTCTTATTAGCCGAACCCATGCCTAAATAGGCATCATGCACAGATTTAATTTGCCTTTGAATGCTTCTGGTTCCCAATGTACCGTGAGTGTGATATCACCTGAGGAAACAGTGATGAGCCCTCTGGGAAAGGTCACGTGGAGAAGTTTATCAGGCTGTGAGGAATATTCGTGTCCAGATCACGGTACAGCGGCGATACGAAGCCATCACCAGAAGATGCGAATTCGTGTGGTGTCTCGTTATTGTCGTCCGGCGTCGTCTTGGGAACCGTTGTACTAACTAGCCTTTTTTCAGGCGAATATTTCCATGTTCCTCCGGCCAAATTCTGTTGCTCAAAGACCTTGATATGCGCAAATCGTTCGTCGCTCGACAGACAGCTATATATTGAATCAGTTCTCTGACTGCAAGATTTTCTATTCAATGGCTGATACATACGTAGCAAAAACTACTGAAGATCCTCGGTATCTGAGCTCTCTTTGCACGAATTTCAGGCCTCCTATTGCGTACATCAAAAGAAACATCACTTCGTTATCGGAGCATTATCGGCAATTGCTGCAACTAAGCCCAATCTGGAAAGAAACATCGGAGCTCCGCCGCCCAGGGTCCGCCAAACCATGTGCTGTCGGCCCCGCTCCGTATAATTCTACTGTACTTGCTTCTATCCTATATTGTCACTGGCTATCACGACTTCATGAATAGCTCTTGCATCAGTCTTGGACGCAATGGCAACATTGCGTCCTTACGACTATCGCTGTGGTTATATAGAGTGAGGCCGAACGAGACAAATGGCGATCCGATCCCCAAAACTATTTTTCCTGTGGAAGGTCCTTTGTTATGAGCTCTGCGTGTGGGCTGAGTAGCATTTCTCTGGGATACAGAAAAGTTCTTAGTTCGCAAGCATAATGGCATCATCTGCCCATCAGATCGTTCAAGACCCCGGAGTCATTCAGGGCAAAGACCCCGAAATCTGTATCAAACATCGTTATGATGGTGACACCACGACGAACAGCTCGACAGAGCCGGCACCACATAAACATCCATGGCTGCACTGGCATGAACCAGGCACATCAAAGGCCGACAAGAAATTAATCTTCAAATTGGACTTTTTCCTGCTCAGTTTCAGCTGTCTCTACTTCTTCATCAAACAGCTCGACCAAAACAACATCTCTAATGCTTACGTTTCGGGTATGCAGGAGGAGCTCAAGTTCGGACCGGGAAACGAACTCAGCTGGATGAATACCTATTTCAACATTGGCGTTATCATCGGAGGTCCTATATCTAATCTGACGCTGACCAAAGTCCGACCTCGATTTTGGCTGCCTGGGTGTCTTTTGGCTTGGTCTTTATTCGTGCTCGGGTTTTCCAAATCTACAAAGGCTTCCGAGTTTTATGCTTTGCGATTCTGTGTTGGTCTCTTTGAGTCTGCGGCCTGGCCTGGAGTTCAGTATGTACTTGGATGTTGGTACAAGAGATCCGAGATTGCGCGGCGCAGTGGCTTATTTGTGATGTCCGGCGTACTTGGTCAGATGTTTTCGGGTTATTTGCAGTCTGCGCTCTATCGTGGCATGGAGGGAAAGGGTGGATTGTCAGCTTGGCGCTGGCTTTTCATTTTCGATTTCATTCTGGCGGTGCCGGTTGCGCTTTACGGTCTGATTTTCTATCCTGACACGCCGCAGAATACTCGAGCATTTTACTTGTCTGACTTTGAACGGGAGCGTGCAAGAACCCGAATCGAGGAAGATGGTCGTACCCCTGTGGGTAAGTTCGACTTGTCCGTGATCAGCCGGGTTCTCAAATCCTGGCAGTTTTATACATTCACGCTTGCCTACGCCTTCTGGACCTTAACAGCTGGTTCGTACGTCATGCAATACTTTCAAATCTGGCTGAAGTCGCTAGGTACCTACTCCGTGCCGCAGATTAACAATATCCCAACTGGCTTAGGGGCTGTCAACTTCGTCTTCATGATCAGCACCGGTATCATAATTGACAGAATCGGCAGATTCAGCCCCGTCTGTTTTGCAGTAGGCTGTCTTTTAACCTTTTGTTTTGCAATTTTCACTGCCTGGCCTGCATCGCAGTCTCTCAAGATGGCCGCTTTCCTGCTTTCGGGCTGCTATGGATGTTATACCCCAATTCTAGCAGGTTGGGTTAATTCGACTTGTGGTGGTGATCAGCAACTTCGTGCTTTGACGCTTGCTTTTATGGTTAGTTTTGGGCAGGCGGTGGTTATTCCGTTTCAGCAGTACCAGCTGCCTAGTGGGCAAGCGCCGAAATTTAGCCACACTCATGGATGGGCGAGTGCGTTGTGTTTTGTTATAGCTCTGACGCTCTGGACTGGCTTTGGTATTGACTTTATTTGTCGAGTATTTGGGAAGGGAAAGGAGAGTGCGAGGCCTGGGACAAATGAGGCGGATCCTGAGTCATCAGCTTAGGATGCGTCAGGGATAAGCAATCAAGTTTTGTCTAGTCAGATAAGTTCATAATAGCACCCACTTACCCAACGTACAGCACGTATTCTTTCAATTTAATCGTGTAAAATTTCTGTACGCTGTTAGGGCTAGATCCACGTACTACGAACCTCGATTCAGCCCATCAAGTACTCCCGCTTTCATGCATTTCCTATTATTTTGATTATCGGATGCTATCTATCTGTGGCTCTGCTCCCATGTAAGATAAATTGGTAGAATGTACTGACCAGGTAATCTTCCAATTAAAACCCTTAGAGTACATAGCCTCGGAGGTCAAGTCAGGTAGCCTTGCGGCGCATGCGATGTGGCACATCCTTTTGTAACAGCCTTGCATCACAGACACATAAACAATTGGCCCTCGTGTATTTTTCCTTTCCATCTTTCTTTGATGCTATTTGTGCATGACTTTCAAATTCACGTAACAGGTTGTTATTGGTTACAATTGAGGCCATAATTTGACGGCATTTGCCCGTCAAGATAGCGATTCATTAGTATAAGAGACCACATAACTCTTGTGGAAAGTTTCTTGCCTTTTCTTTCTTTCAAATTCAAATTTTATCATACTCATATTGACCAAGTTTTTAACTTCTTTTTAAAAATTTCTGCTAAGTTCTAGCTGCGACTCTAAAGTGAATCTTTACTTTGTCATTGAGTTGAAGACGTCCCGAGCCCTAATAAAGGTGGCCGTCAATAAGACAGACTCTGCTTTACGAGAGAAACTCAACACACGAGAATCTGTGATCATTAGTAATATCTTGGACAAATTTATTAGCATGGCAACTCAAGGGTCCGTTTTCGAGCATCACCGTACCCATTTCAAGCCTGTCCCACTAATTCAAACAGGGTATGTCGTCAATTCGCGAAAAACGGAACGTGCAGTTACAAGAAATGCAAATTTCAGCACATAGTAAATAATCGAAAATCATCCGATACCGTGGCAAATTCCGCACCGCCGCCTAACAGCTTGTCCAACTCGGAGAGAGAGTTTCGATCCTGGAAGTATAGCATTCCTCGGAACAGCAAAATCGTACTGCCTAGTGGCAAGCTTGCTGCGATTTTTCAGAACGCGTATCGACTGATTGAAGTTGACGTGGGTGTTCGTCAATCAGTCATTCAGGAGCTCTCTGGTGAGGGCGGTCTTGCGTGTATCAAGATGCTGGTAGAACAAAACACCGAACAACTTCCTGCAAGCATGAAGCAGCACTTATTTAAAACGCAATTTCTTCCACTCCTTAAAACCGTCGCTCATCCTGACGTGTTGCAATCATTGATACTCGAACGGGCAGTCGGAACCATTTACAATTTTCTATTTGGAGTTGGAGGAGAAAGAGCCTTAGGGCTCCTGACATTCTGTTCGGAGATTCTCATGCATTGCACCAAAGATGAGTCGACTTCAGAGTGGCTCGAGGCTTCTCTTGTAGTGTTCTCGCGAATCGTGGATCTCAACTCCACGGCGCTTGTTCAGGAATCCCTGAAAACCTGTGCGAGTCACTTTCAGACAATATTCAATACTTTGGTCACTGATCACCCAGAAAACCCCCTGCACGAGTCACGAGTGCATCTGGAGCGCTTACTTCACCGCTTTGATATTGGTGTTTTGCTTCCAAATATGACTCAAGACGAACAATCCCAAGAGCCAAAATCGCAAGGAGCTTTTGTTATCAGTCACGACCCTCCTGGTGGCCGTCACGATAATGACTTCAAAGATATCAGTCGAATCCGCATTATGCCAACCTTTCAAGAGATTTGCAGTCATCGTAGTGAGTACCTACCTCTGTACGACCCCTCACAGTGGCATGAAGATGGCCTTCACGGACTTTTGGATCGCAACTTCCGGTTACTGCGCGAAGACACCGTTGGCCTACTTCGTGACGCCATCCACTCTGTACTACAGCCATCACGAACCAACCCGAATCAGAAGAATCAACAGCGTACCAACGTTTATCAAGCTGGCAGAATCGTAGAGCTTGGATTTCACTGGCAAGATGGGTTTCAGTTCAAGCTCAACTTTTCCCAACTGACTCAAGTCAGCAAAATGAACGCCACACAACGTGAAGAATGGTGGAATATGTCCAAGCGTCTGCAACCTGGGGCTTTGGTCTGTCTTATCGTGCAGCGGAACTTTGTGATGTTCTGTACCGTTGTTAACCCCGAAAAGCAAGCGCAAACGCGAAAGCAACAAGGACGAGATAATAACAGATCCCAGAAAAGGGACTCGAATGCTTTAAGTAAAGATTCTGAGGAAGCCTCCGTCTTTCTGCAATTGATCAATGCGAGCGATAGAAGTATTGAAATGATCCTGAAGCATTACACCAGGATTCATGACTCTAAAATCGCTCTCGTAGAATTCCCAGGTGTTCTTCTTCCAGCATTCGAGCCGACCTTGAAAGCGCTTCAGTCAATGAGAAAAAGTGATAGCCTTCCTTTTTCTGAATTTCTCATCCGAAACAGCTCTCAAGCTGGATCTCAAATTAATGTCCCGCCTCCTCTCTATGCAACGGATCCCGGATTTCAGTTCAATTTAAGCTGCTTGATGAATGATAACAGCAACTTCTTCGTTCGTGTCGGTCATCCTACTGATTTGCAAAAGCTGCGTCAAAATTCGAGTCTGGACGACGCCCAAGCATCTGCTCTTGTTGACACGCTGCAACGAAAGATTGGCCTGATTCAAGGGCCACCTGGAACCGGCAAAAGCTATACAGGTGTTGCGCTTGTCAAGGTTCTTTTGGCTAACAAGGGAGATGGAAAGAGGAAGAAGAAGAGGCTCGGTCCAATCATCTGTGTGACTTACACGAATCATGCGCTTGACCAATTATTGGAGTCCTTGTTGGAAAAGAATGTCACAAAGCAAATTGTTCGCATGGGAGGACAGTCAAAGTCTGAAAGACTGAAACCCTACAATCTGCGGGAGCTTGCTAGACGATTCGACAAGACGAAATTGGAAAAGAATGCTTTGTGGAACAATCATTCTTCTTTGGAGACGTGTGAAAAGGAATTCAATCAAATAGGGCTTCGAGAGGGTATCTCGCCGACTCGTGTGATGGCCCATTTGCGCGACAGCTACCCTACATATTACAACCAGCTTTTTGGAATTGACGAAGAAGGTTTTCAGAAAGCGCATAACGATAATCCCGGAAAAGTGTTTGATCAATGGCGCAGGTCCGGTGGAAGAGCCTCAAAGGAACAGATTCGACATATCGAGCAACTTGAATCAATTCCTCTCTTTCAAATGACACAGCCTGAGCGAGAGAGTCTCTACGTACATTGGCGGCTGGAAATACTAGAAGAAATGCAACAAGAGTTGACCGGTATATGTCACTCACATGCTCAGACTAAACGCGACTTTGACAATATTCGCAGCGAAGTCGATCTGCGATGCCTCAGTCAAGCCGATGTCATTGGGGTCACCACTACTGGATTGGCTAGAAATCTTGAGATGCTGCGAAGGCTAAATTCTAAGGTCGTGCTGTGCGAAGAGGCAGGTGAAGTTCTCGAGTCGCATCTTCTAACAGCTTTGCTACCATCTGTAGAGCACGCCATTCTTATTGGCGACCACTATCAACTCCGTCCACAAGTGCAGAATTATGATCTCTCCCGTGAGAATAAGAATGGTGGAGAGAGATACTCACTGGATGTGTCTCTTTTTGAACGACTTGTTGAAACGGACAGTGCCATGGGCTGCGGACTGCCTTATAGTACACTACAGACACAACGCCGTATGCACCCTTCGATCGCTCAGCTTGTGCGTGAGACATTGTACCCACAGCTTCAGGATGCTCCTTCAGTAGCTGACTACCCCGATGTCAAGGGAATCCGGAAGAGATTGTTCTGGCTAGATCACCGCGAACTCGAGGGCAACCCGTCAAATGCGGAAGCAACAGCGACGTCACGATGGAACGATTATGAAGTTGAGATGACTACTGCTTTAGTCAACCACCTGATTTGCCAGGGAGAGTATGGCAGTGGCGAAATAGCAGTTCTTACGCCTTACTTGGGTCAGCTACAGAAATTGAGGAGGAGACTTGGGAGGTCATTTGCAATCACTGTAGGGGATCGAGATCAAGATGATCTTGACAAGGCTGGCCTTCAAGACGAAGAACAGGGCCCTACCCCAACTGCTGTGAAAGGAACACTCCTGCAAAACCTACGGGTAGCCACAATCGATAATTTCCAAGGAGAGGAAGCCAGCGTGATCGTAATTTCGCTGGTGCGCAGTAACCCGCAAAACAAATGTGGTTTTCTCGGGACTTCGAACCGAATTAATGTCCTTCTCTCTCGAGCAAAGCATGGAATGTACATTATTGGAAACTCAATGACCTCTATGCATGTATCTATGTGGGCAGATGTCATCGATATATTCAGGCGCAACGAGAATATTGGCACAAGCTTGGAGTTGCAATGCCCACGCCATCCCGACACTTTGATTACAGTTTCCAACCCCGACGACTTTCCACGAGTTTCACCAGAAGGAGGATGTAATCTCAGATGCGTCAAACGCTTATCGTGTGGCCACGCATGCATTCAGAAATGCCATTCGGAGATTCTCCACAACGCTGTACAATGCCTGGAACCTTGTCAGCGGCCACGGAGGGGTTGCTCTCACTCTTGTCCGAAGAAATGTGGTGAAAAATGTCCCGTCAAATGTACAGCAATGGTCTTTCAGGCAGATAGAAGACTTAGTTGCGGTCATGTGGTGCAAAGGCTTCCCTGCTGGCAGAGCCAGGATTTGTCAACCGTGCGTTGCGCTGTGCTTGTTGAGAAGACAGTCCCAAATTGCAACCACAAAGTTCGAGTCGCATGCCATGTTGATGTCGACTCGCCTCAGTACAAGTGTACGGTGCAGTGCGGGAGTATATTGGCATGTGGCCATTCGTGCAAAAACCAATGTTCCAAGTGCATCACAAAATCTGACTCAGGGGAACTCAACACGGATCATGGTATTTGTCGACAGAAATGTGGCCGAAACCAAAATACGTGCGCTCACAGATGTGACACCACTTGCCACGGTGAAGAGCTATGCCCTCCATGTCAATTGCCCTGTGAAGTTGACTGCGGGCATTCCAAATGCGCACGAAAGTGCTCAGAGCCTTGCGTTCCTTGTGCTGAAGAGAACTGTCTGTCGTCGTGCCCACATAGTACATGTTCAATGCCTTGTGCTGCGCCATGTAATCACGTTCCATGTTCAATGAGGTGCGACAAGTTGCTGGCATGTGGACATCAATGTCCATCGGTCTGTGGAGAGATCTGTCCGCCTGAGAAATTCTGCCAAACTTGTGGCAGTCAAGAGATCAAGGATTACCCGGTCGACTTCATCGTGGGAGATGTATACAAGGACATCGACCTTGACGATAACCCGTGCATATTCCCCAAATGTGGACATTTTCTCACAATAGAGAATATGGATGGACTAATGGAGATGAACAAATACTACGTTCTCGACGAACGTGGCAAACCGAGTAGAGTCTCTACCTCATCTGATCCGTTTTCCATCAGTGACATCAAGGTATGTGCTAACTGTCGTGGGCCGCTGAGAAATATCGCTCGTTATGGACGCTTGGTTCGCCGGGCTATTTTGGATGAGTCTTTCAAAAAACTCGTTTTGTATATGAACCGCGAATACGTTCCACTTGCGCAGGAGCTTCCACAGCGAATCCAACAATTGCAAGATACCAAACTCGAACGACCCATCCGTTGGACAAATACGATCAACATCAAAGGTGAGCGCAATACTCTGGTTGAGTGCATGCGACTTATCATCCCTGCGGAACAAGACAGGAGATGGAAAGAGATCCTGGAATTGCGACAGCGCATCGTCACGTATCAGAAACGTGTTACCCCAGAGGAGCAACCGTACGCCAGAGTCCGTCAACTGGCCACAAATGCACGACGCCGACAAGAAACTGTCGATATCTCTGGTGATCTTGAATTTGGAAGTGAGGTCTTGCAAACTAAGGGATTCCTCCAAGGAACGGCATTGAGTCTGCGGTTGGATATCGCACTGCTAGGCGACTTTTTTGAGCTATATCGAAATACTCCCAAATCTGGAGAAATCAAAGTTGATATGGATTTATCAACTATCACAGACGAATGCGAGGCATTGATCAGAAACGCCTCTAAATCAAAACGTCTTCTCCATCAGGCAGAGGGCTACATATTCCTTGCTCAACTTCACGCACTCGAGCGACCATACGCCTCAACACCCGAAATGGCAGAACAGCACCTGACTCAGGGTACAGAGGCAATTGATCAGGCTAAGGCGCTTTGCAACGAACATCCGGCTCAAACCCAGGGCCTACTAACCGAGATCGAAGGCGCGGAAAAGATGCTTCGCGGCACGACTTTTTACACCGCAGTCACAAACGAAGAGCGCATGGCTGTTATTGCGGCCATGGCTCGCGAGTTTAGCGGCACCGGTCATTGGTATTATTGTCAAAATGGACATCCGTTCACAATCGGAGAATGCGGTATGGCAATGCAGAGGTCTGTGTGTCCTGAATGTGGAGCGCCAGTCGGTGGTCAGAATCACCAGGCTGTAGAGGGGGTCACACATGCGACTGATCTGGAGGCCAATTTTGAGCAAATGGGTTTGCATTGATCTTGATCGTCGATAAACCACAACTATGTATGTGTTTCATTGCTACAGCGGGTCTGTATGATAGGGTATGATATGCCTGGTTCAAATTGGATGACTTTTGCGCCGTTGAATTCACCAAAATATTGGATTATTAGTTCGACTACCATGTATAGTTCCGAAGGAATGGAATTGAGTGATGAAGTTGATGTCAAATTCTTTGCTTGATGCTTGTGGATATACTCAAACCATTGATGATAGGCTGTATCAGTGTCAGACTAGACCAAATAGAGTAACCAGCTGGTTTCTCGGATATTGAACGGAGTTAAACGAGAATTGTACAGATATATTTTAGACTTCAGGTATAAAGACTGAAAATAGGCGACAACCATATCATTCCGGCCATACTACCTGAGAAGCTATAAGTAGGCCCGATTTTGCCTATGAAACCAGAACATTTTGTCTTCCATTCTCCCCATTCTGAAAGCAATTCAATGTTGAAATACATGCTGAACTTTGTACCTGATTCTCAACTGTAAATCTACAATGCCGTACCTTGCAGGAAAGGAAATCACTCAAAATGGCCTAGGACTAAGTCGTAAGAGTCTCGTCTTATCAGAAGCATTGTGCATTGGCTAATATCACCATTCTGATAGGCTTCACCCAACCCGGCTTCAGTCAACCGGATGAAGAGACCTTCAAAGTTCTGAAAGCTGCCATTGCCGCTGGAGTATATGTCTGGAATGGGGGCGATTTTTATGGAACCCCAGACAATAATTCTCTCCACCTCATGAATCGCTATTTCTCCGCCTATCCGGAAGACGCGGACAAGGTAGTGCTGTGTATCAAGAGCGGAATAAAGGATATGAGGACTTTCACCATGGACTGTTCCCCTGAAACTCTTCGTGCATCTGTTGCTAAAGCCCTCAAAATTCTCGATGGCAAGAAGAAGATTGATATCTTTGGTTGCGCAAGAACCGACCCTGCCGTTCCAGTGGAAGAAAGCATCAAGGCACTCGCCGAGATGAAAGCGGAGGGTAAGATTGGAGGAATCCAGCTCAGCGAGGTGCGGGTTGAAACAATTCGTCGAGCCGCAGCCGTCGCTAAAATTGATATGGTCGAAGCCGAAATCAGTCTATGGGCTACTGATGTCTTTGAGAATGGCGTGGCCACTATCTGTGGTGAAATGGGCATTGTCCTTGTAGCCCACACACCCCTAGGATCGGGTATGCTCACTGGACAATTCAACAGCTTGGACGACGTGCCAAAGAATGACTATCATCTCCACTTTCCGCGTTGGCAACCCGAGAACTTTAAGACGAATTTGTTGCTTGTGGAGGAGTTGAAGGCTTTTGCCGCAGAGAAAGGGTGCACGACGTCTCAGCTAGCTTTGAACTGGATCAAAATCCAGAGCCGAAAGCCAGGTATGCCCGTCCTTGTACCTGTGGCTGGTTCAAGGTCCGTAGAGAGGGTGTCTGAAAACGCAGAAGACATCGACCTGACGGATGATGACATCTCAAAGTTGAGTGCCATCTTAGATAAGCACCCAGTTGCGGGAGATAGATATCCCCCGGCCGCTAAAGCATTGGTTGAGTACTAGGTGTGATATGTCTGGAGGTAGTACATATGATCTTTCGGCTGTAGCGGGTTAAGCAGCAGAGTAGTAGTTGGATAAAGTGATCAAACCGAGAAGTTCTCTTTCCCGAGTCGAAGCCACACTTTCCAGAAATTCTTCTCGTAGGCACTGGTGTTTTGTAATAATTGGTTCATTAATCTCTGGATGCCCGGGAATTGGCCTTCACTGAGATCTTGTAAGCTTTGGTATAGTACCTGCTTGAGCTGCTGTGGAAGGATAGCAAAAGTATACGCAGCATAGAGATGAAAAAATAGTGTACTGTTTTGCACGCTCGAGACGTTTCCTGATGCCGCACCTAAAATGCAGTGTCCTGAAGCAGAAGAACATATTTCCGAGCAACCAGAGACAATGGTACATATAGAATTATGAAGCTTCCGGCTGACAAGGACAGGATCCGTTATGTCAATGCCGCTGAGTGAGATAGTGCACTGTCCGCGTATAATGTCTGCTAACAAAACGCGCATCACTCGTATGTTATTCCAACTCCTTCGCATATTGTGATCTGAGTAAGTAATTGATGTAGATTCAGAAGGATACAAATCTTCCCTATATGTCAATGGAGGCAGGGAATGAGATATTTCGTCCAGTCTGCCCATCAGCCGATCAGCGTCAGAGATCACGATTGCAGGGGGAACTCCATATTTCAGCATCTCTTTGAGCTGTGCATATTCAAGCAGCAAGTCTAAAAAACGCCACTTTTGAGAGGCAGCCTGATTTTGTATCACTTTCGATTTTAACGTCAATAGATCCCGAGGTATGTCTGTTTCATGGGCCAGGCAGTCAATAATGATGAATTCAGCTAATCCTAAGAGGATGTTCATTCTGATCAGATCATTGAATTGATCGCCTTCGCGACAGAGTACGAGCCCGAGGGCACCTCGTAGATGAGCGTTTGAAGGAACAATCTTCCCTTCCCATGAGATGAGCCGTTCATAAACACTCAAAAGGAGCAATGACATCAATGTCGAGTTTTTCTTTACTTCAGTTGGCGATTGAATAGCAGTGGTTGCAAGCATCAATGCCGAGCCATAGTTGACACGTGCATCATGTAGAGCTGGGGCCGATTGATGGGAGAATGAAAAGAAAGCCAACCAGACAGCTTTCACCACTGTAGCTAAAAGGGGGAATCCGACCGATCCTGGGGGCCAAAAGACTCGCATATATGTGAAGAGGTTGGCTTTATCCGTATCCGCAACATATTGCGAGATGAAGAGATGCTTTGCATGAACCTCTATTGACGGGAGAAGCCTTGCTGGGATTGAGTCTGTGGAGGAATAGGGATTCATGATAGAGACCTCATCTCGGCGTCTTTTGTCGATAGTTGACCTGGTTTCATCGTATATGATCAGGTCTGTGGGATTTGGATAGCCTGGGCATGAGATACCAGCTCGTGAACATTGTGAACAACCATTTAACTTTCTGTCGCACTACAATTGCATTTTATTGAGCACATTGGGATGAGCAGGATTAAATCCAATGGTAGGGTCTCACTTTTATATCACGTCCTCGACAATTCCGGCAGGATTTTGATGGCTTGCCCCGATAGACCATCCTGAAAATTAGATATTCAAAATCGACGATAGATTAACCTAGCCTCGCTTAAGAGCAAGCACACTGAATGCTCAGCAAGGTCAGAGTGAGTTGGAAAGGAGAAAGATCGACTTCATTTGGAACGGAAGTAAATCCGCTTAGAAACTCAAGATATCTCCGCTATCTCCGACATGTCTCTATTCTTCGAAATATTCAACACTTAATCACTAGAGCTCACTTACTAATCCTAAAGCTATTCTTTGATAAAGAGCAATATATGTACTGATTGGGGTAGAATCTCTCCTTCTGTTATTACCTTCGATCAATGATATTTCTTGCAGCATATAATCACTTAGGTGCAGTTGGAACGGGTCAGTTGCATCTGAAAAGGGTTGTAGTGCTTAACGGTAACAGGTGGTCGCTACTTTATGCAATTGACATCAAAGACATGTTACAGTAGAAGAGCTATGTACAATAGTATACAATGACAGTCGCCTCATAGGGTGGGGAGAACAGCGTAAATGTCCAAGTCGCAAAGGCTATGAACGTATGGGTATCATTTTTTAAGGTCAGTAGACCTGAAGTCATCAGAGCGAAGTTAATAGAACCTGGCGCTTTTTGCAGTTCCAGCCGCAGGAGTAGCAACTGAATATGTAGATTTCTCCGACTTCACGACAGGATCCTCCGGTTTGTTCTTTCCGTCGCTCCAAATATCTTTGTCACTGCTTCGTTGATCATGGGACTTCTGGCGCCACACCGAGTCTTCGTTCTCGATTTCTTGAAGAACTAGGAATAGTCAGCAATGGCCTGATGCTTTTATGTCCCAAGTGACGCTTGTACCGACCTTCTTCCCATTCTCTCTCCTTCACTTCATCGCCCGTTCCAAGTAGTCTTTCGACGTCGACAGTCTCTCCATTATTCACTCTTTGTATGACCTCCCGCAAAAGCCGTATTTTTGCATCTGCTTTTCGCGTATAATTTTCAAAGTCCTTGCGCAAGACAAGCATCTGGATGGCCTGCGATCCTATAAGCGTCCAAATCACGACGTAGAAAGTTGCCGGATTCCATTCTTTAGATCTCATCTTCGGTGATGTATTTGAGCCGCTGCCTCGAAAAAATTTAGGAATGATAGACTGCCATGTTGAGGCTTGAGCGATTTTCGGCACTGCCTCCGCTGTTGAGAGTAGACGAACTTGAAAGGAATTTTTCATCGTCAATCTGACGTTCGGGATCCGTAATGTTCCCCATGATGGGGTATAAAGGCGTTTTGTTGCTGTAGCAGCAAAAAGGCTCATGTTGAGTGTTGCTGACATCGTGGCTGATTGTTATAGAGGATTGATCGATGTCATCAACATCCGCGGTGAATCTTCAAAAATGTCTATGCCAAGATATCATCCCAGAAAAGACTAGCGTAAGTCCCTAGCTCCTTCCTGGACCGTTGGGCTGGCTGGTTGTCCCGGTAACCGCCCGTTTTGGCAAGGTCAACTTTCCCGTGATCTTACAATCGATGAACCATGAACACCCTCAAACTCCACAATTCCACGGTGTCAACGAGGCGCTCTCGCGC
The DNA here is from genome assembly GCA_037356135.1 of Talaromyces sp. F31. NCBI lineage: Eukaryota > Fungi > Ascomycota > Eurotiomycetes > Eurotiales > Trichocomaceae > Talaromyces > Talaromyces sp. F31. Next base: position 682,806 of record JAYXSF010000040.1, on the reverse strand, counting down.
AATACGCCCATCGCCAATCTGAAAGATGGCAGCGACAGCAGATTTGCTAGAGTTGCGGTTAGCATCCATCAAAACTGCTGTCAAATCGACTTCGACGTGTACGACATCAATATTGACGTCTCTGCAATCACTACTACAACCTACGCCGCAAGCCGGTGAGAAGACAAAAGCAGCGAAAAGAACCCAAGCGACTACTTCTACCAAGTCTGTTACGCGCACAAAATCGGCTCGATTGCGCAATCCTCCAGCCACAGCCAAAATAGACGTGTCGCAATCTCTTCGGGATGAGGCGCTGTCTCTGCAGCAGAAATTTGTTTTGGCGACCGAAGTCTTCAACATAGCTTCTAAAGCGCTATCCGATGCCTTACAACTGAATGCGGGACCAAAAACTCCTTTGCAACCGACTTCCCCTAATCAGATCGTGTCGTCCTTGAAGAAACCCTCGAGCAAACCATTGAAGCCAACGCCCAACGGATACGGATCGCCCGAAAACGGTCTATTTGCGACTGCTGAATGTGCTATACTTGCCCTGACGACCCTACGGAATCTGAGAGGTGAGAGGTCTCCAAAGACCGATAGCGCGAATTTACAACTGGAACAAGGTGCATGTATTTTAGCAGGAAGGTTGATAGCGCTTGGGGCCAATGACCTCGCTTGTAGGGAATTGAGAGGTCTGAAGAAACGGCTGCAAGAAATGATCATACTCCTATCGTCAAAAAGTTTGAAGGAGCGTTCCACCCAAGATGTGAAAGCTGATTCCGCTAAAGAAACAACGGCAGAACTCCTGACTTTTTCACACATCGACTTCGCAGGCCCAGTACTAGCTTTACTAGTTTCCTTCCAGTCCCATGTATTAAAACTGATAGCCGCGGAGAGGAAGACTTCGGCGATCGAAAAGGCGTGCAAAGCTCTATCCACAACCAATCCAAGCAGCCCTGCAAGAGTTATAGTGCGATGTCTCGAGGCCGGAAAATTCAACAAAGACAAGGCCGCACTCCAGCTACTATCAGCGTCCAATGCTATACTAACTCTATCTTCTATACTGCATAGAGCAGCTGGATCAACGCCCGATTCGACAACAACCCGCGGCACACGACATTTCTCCGCCCTTAGTTTACAGCTCGTGTCAATGGAATACCGAATCATGTCATGGGAACTATCCGGACACTCAGGCGACTCGAAACGCGAATTTCTTGACCCTCTATCACGGTTCCTTGATACTTTTGCCAATTCGGAATCGGTGGTCGACTCTTCGGGGCTCACAGCACTCGGCGCAAATGTGCAACGATTGCAGTTCATGATGGCAAAATGCGTAATGAAAGGAACTACAAATTCTTGGAAGATATCATACTGTCTTGGACAGATAGCTCAACAAGCTTCATGCTTCAAAGAATCCTTGAAACATTTCTCATCTGCAGCTGAAAAGATAACCGAGGATGATCCCATGGCTATGAATCTGATTCAATGCCGAATTTCGATTATCTATTTCTACCTTTCCAAGAACAGCAAATTTTATCCATCGGTGGTCGAATCGCTTACAACTGCTGCACTGGGATTGAAGTCCGCCAGTAGAGGTAACGCTAGCGACCTAGAAGCTCTACTCGTGGAATCGGCCAGGTTGAAGAAGATAGCCATGGCCAGACTGGGCGAACTACTTTCTTCAGATAAAGACCTTCCTCAGGGGATGCTCATGTCTACGACGGACTTTCTTCATGCATTCATCCGCTTCTTAAGACGATATATCAATCGCCAGCAATCCAATGCTGCGGAAGGCGAGACAGATGTGCAGTTGCAGGCAGTAAGCAATGCGAAAAACATCATCATCACTGCAGCCGAGTCAGCTATAGCGTTGGGAAAAATGTCACTTTTGAATCACTTGCCATCGTGGGGGGATCTACAACCAATTTTCTCCGATTCTGCACGACTACTTCACAGCTTCGAACAACTTGATACAGATGATGTAGAAGAGGGACTCGATTGGCGGAGTACCCTTGTGAAGTTATCTAACCTCTTTTGGTCTCGCTATCTTAAGAGAAAGGAATCAGGCGCAGGTTACGAAGAGCTAATCCCATTGTTGGATCAATCCATTAGTCTATTGCAAGATTCCCCTCTAGTGCACAAAATCGCCGGATTTACAACTTTGAAACTGGAAAGATTGGCTCATCTTTACCTGGATGCAAGGATGGGCAGCAAATCCATAACCTGTTTCGAGAGGTCTATACAAGAGTATATCGATACCGGGATACTTGAACAGCAAATAGCATACCTCTCAGGAAAGCCGCCTCATGTTTGTCTTCAAGATTCAAAGAGCCCAGGCATTAACCTCACCCGTGTTCTATCTTCTTATCTCAAGATGCAACTTCGCAGATCGGCAAAAGATGATATTGGCATTTTTGAAGGCAAGAAACTAGATATTAAGCCTCGAGGCTTCCTCCTGGAATGGCAGCTGAGTCTACTGGCCAACTTTTCCAGCCACGATTTGGCCTGCGAAAAGTTTAAAGGGTTGTTCCAGGAGCTGGTATCTGAAATCTTATCGATCTACTCCAGTGACCATTATATAGTCTGTCGTCTTCGTGTTATACGGTTAGTACTTCGCTTTGCATTCGACCAACCAGATCGACTTGAAACTTCGATCACCGAATCTTTGGCCCAAGATGCTCAACTACGTCTATTGAATCTTTCACCTGACGCACAACATGGATCATATGCACCATTTGTGACAAAGTCCCTGAAGCTACTACTAATGCTCCACGACGGTAAAGTGAAAGAAGAGGACTTCCAAGATATTATAGCCTTTTGGGCTTCGACATTACGTAATTGCGAAGATTGGAAATCTGTTCAGGCTGTCATCGATGATTATGAACTTCTGCTTGCTCAAGCACAAGCAGCTTCGGACTTTCTTGAGGCGCGCGGATACTGGAAGTTACAGTTAGCAGCATCTGAGATTACTCTTCGTATCTACGAAGTACAAGAATCTCGAAATAGCTCGTCTCTGATATTGGCTCTGTCAAGATGCGCCTTGCAGTATTGCCGCCTTGGAGATCACAAAGCAGCTCTCGATCTTCTTGATCGCGCTAAACGAGGTTTGGTTAGTGGAGATTTATCATACTACGCACTCATTACTTACCAACTGGTTCTTGTGGAATACAATATGGAAGCCAACAACATCGATGGCGCAGAAAAAGCACTTCGAGAAGCCCAGGAGCTCTTTCGCAGTATTGAAGCTGAGCAGGAATTGCAGGGAAGTCGGGGCCATTTCAAAATGGCATGGGAGCGGCTGATTGCTGATGGAGCTCTACTTTACTCTCGTCTAGCCGACCAGAAAAAGTGTTTGAGTGAAGCATTATATTATGGTAAATTAGCTGTTCGACTAAGTACGCGTTTATGGACAAAGCTAGAACGCTCAGCTGGTCGGAAGAAGGAGTCGGACAAGTCGGCAGATCGAATGTCAGATGTGGACCTTGTGATTGATGGCGTTGCAAACATTGACCTTTCCGGTATTGTTACGCCAACTACGTGGACATGTGCGCAAGGTGCGGTCTTTTGGAAGCACGTGGCCTCACATAACGCTTGCTTTTTGAATCTAATGCGTCTTTCTGCCTATAATGGCCTGTTTCAGGACGCCATTTACTATGGCGAACAGGCACTCAAGGTAAACGAAACGCTTGGGATTTCGGTCCGTTCACTTACATGCCAAGCTGAAATTGGCCTGGAGTGGATCAGAGGCAATCATCTGAAGGATGCCAGGACTGTTCTCGACGCTGCCACAAAAATATCAGAAGGCTTGATCAACAGCGTGGAGACGGTGAAGTTGAAAATAAGCCAAGCTGCTTTGAGTAGATCTCAAGGGAACTACAAAGAGGTTTTACGTCTTTTGTATGAGGCTGAAGCTATGCTTGATCGACTTTCCGACGTTCGACTTGATCCTTCAATCAATGTCAAATCATCTGTTACTGCTCTAGAAGAGAAGATGTCTCTTTTGAAAATACGTCAAGCTAGTGTTCAGAAGGAGACGAAAAAATTGACCACCCGGACAACCCGGACAACTCGGAGAACCAAAGGGACGCCAAAAACGACCGATATTCAAGAGACCACAGTCGCTCCAACAGTCAAAGTCCTACCTCGTTCTCATATTGTATTATGGAACGAAATAATCGGGCAGCAAATTCATGCCTTGTTAGCTGTCGAAGACCTCGATGGGGCATCACGTTTACTAGAGATTGCCAGAAACACCTCTCCTTTAGCTACGCAAATCTCGATACAAATTGAAGAGACGGAGCACTTACTTGCAGACGCCATGAAAAGTATTGCTGCGCATGCAGTATATTGTGTTCTACCCGAGTCGACTTTGTCTATGCCTTCAATCGAAGCAATGATAACAGCCACAAAGGTGGCGGCAGCTAGAAGCAAGACGCCCGTTACAAGAAAGGGAAGACCAACAGCCAAGGAACCAGCACGTGCTACGATGGTTGTGAAGGAGGTTGATGTTGCCGAAATCATGTCTCGAGCGAGAAGCGCAATCAGCGCCACGGTCAAAGAGGCTGTTTCTACTGGATCGACAGTAGAAGGTCATATTGCTTCGAGTCTCATGGGTCGTGTCTCAATGCTCTCACATGCAACAACACCGGGACTTCTCGATGAAGATATAATGGCCCCAGTAAATGCGAATGGTAAGTCCAAATCGTGCGATAAGATGAGCTTTACTAAATTGGAATAGAACTTGGCCGTATTACTGCCTTTGATCGTGAGCGTCTTGCAATTTCTGTCGACAAATGTCTTTCTGGCTACTCTGACCCGATGAGCTGGCCTGAAAATATGCTACCTGAGAGTATGGAGAAGGTGGACATTATTGCCAACTTCACACAAGATTATGTGGATATTCTACCTGATGGCTGGAATGTCTTGTCCATCTCGTTGAACTCTGACCGCACCGAATTTATCATCTCTCGCATGTCCTGTGGCAGCTCTCCATTCCTCCTCCGTCTACCACTTAAAAGAAGCGAGGAGGGAAATCAAGATGAAGATGATTTCACATTCGACTGGGGAAAGCATGAGATGACGGAAATAATCAAACTAGCAAACGCCAGTGCTCATGATGCTAAAACTCGGGTTGACAAGAACTCGAAGAAGCAATGGTGGGCTACGCGTGAGTCGCTTGATCGTCGACTCGAAACTCTTTTAGAGAATATGGAAAATATATGGCTAGGGGGATTCCGCGGTATTTTTGACACTCTTCCTCGAGACTCAACAGTTTTGACGCAATTTGCGGGCTCGTTCGAAAAGGTGCTGAACAAGCATTTACCATCACGACAAAAGTCCAAGGACAGGAAAGAAAAGATTAAAGTTCATGAGAATGTGCTTAGTCTTTTCATTGGTCTACGCGATCTCGACAAACAAGAAAACCCGGAAGACTCGGTTTTAGACTTGCTATATTTTGTTGTCGACATTCTTCAATTCCAAGGCGAGCGCAATGCGTACGACGAGATCGACTTTGATGCAATGGTTATTGATGCCCTTGACATTTTGAACAGCTTACACTCTAATAGCGCGGGCAAGAACGCGCGACCCAATCACACCATCCTAATATTGGACAAGTCTTTACATTCTTTTCCATGGGAGTCGTTGCCATGTCTGCATGGACTTCCTGTATCTCGCGTGCCGTCTCTGGAGTGTCTGCGCGAGCGAATTGTCTCATTCAGGTCTTTGGGGGAATCATCGAATGGAGCGTTCGAGGTCAACCGTCACAGCGGCCACTTCATTCTTAATCCAAACGGAGACTTGAAATCAACACAGAACACGTTTGAGGAGGACTTGTCACATAGGCAAGGCTGGTCGGCTATCATTGGACGGGTTCCTTCCGAAGAGGAGTTCAAGGCTGGCCTAGAGCAAAAAGATATTTTCCTGTATTTCGGTCACGGAAGCGGTGCGCAATACATTCGTGGACGCACGATCAAACGGTTGGACAAATGCGCAGTGGCCTTTCTCATGGGCTGTAGCAGTGGGTGTCTGACGGAAGCCGGCGAGTTGGAACCTTACGGGACACCAATGAACTATATGCAAGCTGGTTCGCCTGCCTTAGTTGCCACATTGTGGGATGTGACGGACAAGGATATTGATAGATTTGCGACAAGCACGTTTCAGCAATGGGGCCTAATGTCTAGGGATGAGGATGGTAGTGGAAACGGGAAGGGCAAGAAGAAGTCTAGAGAGGAGACTGATACAAGTACTGAATCGTTTGCACTGGATGAAGCGGTTGCGCGATCTCGCAGCTCGTGTTTGTTGAAGTATTTGAATGGAGCAGCGCCGGTGATCTATGGTATTCCTGTATATCTTAGCAAGTGAGATTAGCATTTGGCGGAGTTATTGGTCTGTATTCAGCATTGTCGGAGTTGTTACTTTATAACGAGACGAACCCCTAATGAAGCTATCTGATCCCCTCCATCTAGAGGAGCGATATAATAGGGAGAAATTTACTCTTTTGGGGAAATCCGCGATAACCCTCCACCCCCACCTGGAAGACAGGCTTTCCCCTCACGACCAAACATAACCCCATCATTACGCACCGCTGCCCCTCACGAGCACCACCCCGATAAATTTTCTCCTTTCAACCTTATCCTCAACCACACCTACGTCTCAATAATCGACAAGATACCGACTAGTGAAAGACAAAATGGCAGTAACAACAAAAGCAACCATAGCGTCCTTTGGCGGCAAACTGCTCAAACTGAGCCACAATGCTAAAACCACCAACTGCGAAATGAGCTTCAACCTTTATCTACCTCCTCAAGCCGCCAGCCAAAAGGTGCCACTATTGATATACTTGAGTGGACTGACATGCACGGCCGACAACTGCTCGGAAAAGGGCTTCTTTCAGCACGGCGCGAGTAAGAAGGGAATTGCCGTCTTGTACCCTGATACCAGTCCACGTCCGTCTCTCCCACCCTACAAACACGAAAACAGAATCTACATACTGATTCCAGATAGGTGGTCTAAACATCCAAGGCGAAGACGACGCATACGACTTTGGTTCCGGCGCCGGCTTCTATGTCGACGCTACACTCCCGCCCTACGACAAAGGATACAACATGTACAGCTACATAACCGAGGAACTGCCCGCGACAGTCTTTGAGGCATTTGGGGATCAGATTGATTCTAGTAGAGTTAGCATTACGGGTCATAGTATGGGTGGGCATGGCGCTCTTACTCTCGTACGTCCCTTACCCTCCCCTCCCCTTGCCCTTAAACTTTGTGTTTGGGTAATATATCTGACAGGATGATGTAAGTTCCTCCGTAACCCCGGCAAGTACAAGTCCGTCAGCGCATTTGCGCCCATCAGCAACCCCATCAACTGCCCCTGGGGCCAAAAGGCCTTTACGGGCTACTTCGGCTCCGACGCCCAAGAAAAATGGAAACAGCACGACGCCACCGAACTCGTCAAGACCTGGAAAGGTCCTCTCAACGTTCTAATCGATGTCGGGACTGGCGACGATTTCTATAAACAGGGTCAATTACTGCCCGAAAATTTCTCAAAGGCCGCTGAAGAGGCAGGCGTAAAAGGGGTTGAGATTCGTTATCAGCCGGATTATGATCACAGTTATTATACCATGGCGACGTTTTCGGATGATCATGTTGAGCATGCTGCTAAGTATTTGTTTTAGTGCGTCCCTCTCCCTCATTTTCTAGGGGGTGTTTTCTCAATTGGTTGGCATGTTGATGTCTGACCAGTTATAGTAGAAATCCAATGGAGGGGAAGGCTAGAAATAAAGAAGCAAGAATATAATTCTTCAGCCAAATCAACTTTATGCTTTTTTTTGCGACTACCTAGATTCATACAGCCGTTGAAGATATGCCTGATTTGCCTCAGGCTTTCACATTACTCGTATTTTAGGGTTGTCATGCATACCCTAACTATGAAGTGGATTATTGCGATCTCCCCGAGTTGCAGTCTCACTGAACCGACAAATTGCTGAGAGCACGCCATGATTTATTTCACTGTAGAATTAAAATCTTGTGTTCATGTGCTGGTATGGTATGAAAAAGGGTGTTCGTGCGTGAGGGCAATGACTGGGCAATGCACTGACATGACGTGGATATATAATCATGAATTCAAAATCGGGAAAGACACAGGGGAATCTAAATAACACAGAAATATTTTTCGACTCGCATCACTGGACAGGGTAGGAGTAAGGCAAATCCATGCTTATGAACTTAGACGCTGGACGAAGGACTGTTTAATGTCAGCGATATTCTCAACATCTCAATGAAGGAACTTACCAAGAAGAAATTGCGGAACCCTTTGGTATCCAGTTGAGTCAAAGCATTCGTATACTCTCCCACCAGATCCGGTCCCATGCCCATTCCAGGAAGTTCCTGACCGCGAAGATAATCAACATACTCGGTACCAGCCTTGGAATATATCGACTGCTGTAGTCCTCCCGCTTCTTGCAGCACTTGTCTCGTTTGACCGTCTTTTGAATTGAATCCTACAGATCTTGGCAGAGCCCAGGATAAAGGGGAAAATCGTGTAAACATGAACTGATTGAATCCAGGTATAGCGTTTTGGGATCCATTGGCCGTATCAGCGCCGCCCCAGGCATTGGCCATGGTGGTCAAAACTGAAAAAGCCATTTTTGCTGTCGTTGGGTCGTCGACGTCTTTGACGAAATGCTCAATAGTGGATATGACCGTTTCAAAGATCGGTTGATTAGCTACCGATGTTAGTCCAGTCGTTACCACTATCTGGGGGACACTTACCCTGGCTAACAAGAACAGATCCTAGATCGTTGTTCAACAATGCTGCCAAAAAGCTTAGATATTCTCGCTTCAATTCCGCCATTTGAATCTCATCGTCGGTTCCTGCAGTAGTCTCTGAAATACCTGCAAAAACGCGCTGCAAAAACGGAGTGAGTAGAGTATCAAGGATTCCGAAAATCTCAGACTTGAAACCATAGACTATCTGGTCTAGTAGACGTAAAAAGAGCGCCATTTCATCCTTGGAAGATGTCTCGGTCAACAGTCCATCGATCCACCTAGGTAGTTGTGGGAGTAGTCTCAATCCGACGATTCCAATCACACGCGAAAATGTGAATCGTGCTGCAGTCCTAACATTAAAAGATCCTTTCAAAGATTCAAGAGCGATCAAGGTGGCTTCAGCCACCTGACCAAACGCATTAGAAATCTCAGGGGAGAATTTAGAAGCAGGGTTGGTCATTTGTGAGCCTGGCGTCCAGTCTGAGAATCCTCGTGCAAGTGTACCTAGAGCCATAATATCATGGTGTATTTGTAATTGGGCACGCTCATCGTTAGACTTAGCCAGAGCCAAATTGTTCTCCATGTCGACGAAAACAGGATTCATCACTGACTGTGCGTAGACAACTTGTTTATCGACCGGAACTAGAGGTATGGAGCACAGAATTCCGACAGCTTCAAAAAGGTAAAGCTGACTGTTGAAAATGGCATCCGCAGAACTATCATCAGACGACATGTCATCATTATCATCGGCTTCAGACGGTAGTTCGGCTCGAATCACGAGTAAGTCGGCCACGGCTTCAATGACTGTTTGTGCTACATTGCCGATATGTATTTTCAGAGCCTTGACCAGGCGGTAGAACAAATACCAGGAGCGTGTTCTCACCCTCTCCATAGGATGGTGTGCGAATTGCAGAAAGTTTTCCAGCACGCCCGGAATAACGTGAGTGTGATGCTCGAAGAAGCTGCTGTAACGAACACAAATCTCCATGAATTGCAGCTGGATCGCAGGATGGGTGAATGACCTGATGTCTGGACGGAATTAGTATATTGATAGCATCCTTATAAAGACACACTTACCAGATTCCACCATTCTGTTCATCATCTCGACCAGTCTTTCAGCAGCAACATTGTTGGCTTTATTCTTGGTGTATAGGCCTCCAGTCTTGACTGCAAGTTCACCAAACAAAAACATCTCATGTAGAGCAAGGTCTAGATCGCGCCAGTCTATTTGACCGCCCGATTGGCGTAAATTTTGGAAAGTTGTGCCTACAACCTCTGACAAAGCATCAATGTAGAGACCTTCATTTGCTGCGGCGATGATTTGTTGTAGATTGTTTAGACGCTTGCGAAGTTCTTGAAACTCAGCTTCTTCGGTCTGATCGTCTTCGTCGCCCCAAGATGACGTTTCGTCGTATCGCATTTTTGCAACAATCGCTTTAAGAATAGGCAATAGCATGG